>OZ010592.1:48086781-48176781 GCA_963932145.1 Acanthosepion lycidas | reverse complement strand
AAAAAAAAAAAATTCGCTTTCTTTTTGATATGGCAGTTCTTTCAGACTGTAATGTATGTTTGAAGATCTTCAAAAAACTATTCAAGTACAAGGACCTTGAAGTTAAAATTTAAAAAAATGTGGCACATGAGGACGTCAATAATTTCAGTTGTAGTTGGCGCCCTCAATTTCATTGAAAAATAGGCTCCTTGAAGGGATTCCTTGTAAACTATGCCTTAAAAAAATACAAATTTGTACTTACAATTAAAAATCGCACCCTATGAAGGACTTTTATCTATGTAAAATGTGTGTGATCGTAGGTTGTCTATTTTTTTAATCTTTGTTTTTTTACAAAAATGTTCAGTAGAAAATGTCATGATACGATTTTTGAGCTTAGGTCTCTGATTGGGACCCTGAAAGAGTTGTGTATACAACAGAAGTTCAAGGAAAAATAATAATTATAAAAATTTTGGCTAGGTTGGGATACCATACCAACTTGTAGTTTTGGTTTCTTTTGGTTTGTTTTGTTTTACGGTATATCAACCTCAATGGATTATTTAATGCCAAGATTTTTATTGTTAGTATTTTTTTTTCAAAAATGCATAGTTGGTAATATTTTTTTTTCAAAATTGTATTGCTGGTAATAAATTTTTCAAAGTATTCTGGTATTAAAACCTATTTTTTTCAAGTTCATAGTGTTTTGACCCCAGCTTGGGAGGTTACGCATTGCTGGGAACCTAACAGGTGTTAACACACCGGGTCAGAGTGGACCCGGGAACACCAGAGTCGTTCTACGCTCCTCAAAACCTCCTGATCAGAGATCTTGCTGTTGGACGTAGTTACCTAGGACGCGGATGTAGTCTATAGTCATACCCAGGACGCGGATGTAGTTTATCTTCATACCCAGGACGCGGATGCAGTTTATCTTCATACCCAGGACGTTGATGTAGTTTATCTTCATACCCAGGACGCGGATGTAGTTTATCTTCATACCCAGGACGCGGATGTAGTTTATCTTCATACCCAGGACGCGGATGTAGTTTATCTTCATACCCAGGACGTTGATGTAGTTTATCTTCATACCCAGGACGCGGATGTAGTTTATCTTCATACCCAGGACGGCCCAACTTGTAGCCCTCCGAATATCGACGCATATTTTGAGGAAAATGTTGTGTCTAAATGTTATGGCCCGGTTCCTTGTACCACGGTGATAGTCCAAGGTAGAACCAATAAAGAAGAACTCGAACACGTATATGGAATAACACATATATATTACAAACAGGAATATATACAGAGAAGTAGAAAGTGTTAGTACGTACAATCAGGTTTAGTAGTAATTGTCTGAATGCGACTCTGTTTCGGACTGCCTCTGACTCGACTGACTGACTCGCTCGCTCTGACTGACTGACAGACACCTGACAGACCTCACTCCAGACTTCAGACTGAATTCTCTGCTTCCTCGCAGTATTTATTACGTATGGAATGTTATTATGGGTAAGGTCCCATAACACTAAAGGTCCTTGTTGTGACTACGCAGATAACTGAGTGTATTCAAAGAGTTTTTTTTTACAAAACATAACAATGAAATTAACCCATTATTGTATAAGATTTCCTTAAAAACTTTGCTCTTTTTGCCTAATATACATTAAAGAAGTTTTGTTCCGCAATATTGGAAAGGTTTGTCTATTCGATTTTATAATTAAGTTTTCAAATTTCTGAATAAGTTTGTTGTGGATTTAGGAAAGGTTGCGTGAATATTTAAAGTTGCGCTGCAAATAAAACGTGCAGTATCCACAAACATAAATTTAAATAAAATATCAAATGATAATGATATACAATTACAACAAAGACGATAGCTTTGGGACACCATATATATTTTTATATGCAGAATATTACAATCTTGTTTTGTAAAGATGTGTGCATAACCTTGATCAGAGTATTTTTAAAGAGAAAAGTTCTTGTTGCTGGTTTAGAAATGTTTCGTATGCTTGTAATATAGTTTAGAAATATGCATGTGTGCGTGTGTGAATATGTAATATCCTAAGCGTCTGACCGCACATGGTCAAGAAGCGAATCCTGTAAGGTTACATTTTCGTAGGCGAATGAATGAAATCAAGAAAGAAAAAGAGAACGAATTTATAATTAATGTATCCACGTGACAGGATCCTAGAAAAGAAGCAGAAAAACTTGACTTGGTCACGCGCTGGAAAAAAAAACTTGTACGTAGGTGGATTGCAACGCCAACTTGTATGTTTATTGACCAATTAGAAGTGGATATTTCCTGAAAATATGTATGAAGCTGGGTAAGATCTTGATCCATTTTTTGCACAGATTTGTGCAAAATTCAACATTGACAAAAGATATCAGGATGCTAAAAGTTGTTTCATACAAACTTTCCAAAGTTAATTTTTTCTCTGACTTTCGAATGTTGCTATATTCGTTGTCAAGGATTTCGTTTTTTGTCTGTTTATGAAACTGTTTTTGCTAATTCCGACATTTCTTCCTGTTATAGAGTAGCTAGCACTCTACCGGATGGCCTGGATCATAGCTCTAAATAGTCTACGATTAAGGAGTCTAGAATTGATTAATAAGTTGATATTAAGCTGATTAATTTTAGGACTGGTCTTACTTCGTTTGACTATACAGCGTTTGAACCTCCTCTATTCCTTGTAAGTTGTCTTGTTAATTGTTTTGTAACTTATTGTTCTGTGTTTTTTGTATGTATCCGTTAGCAGCGGATACTGGAGCTGAATAAATATATTAAGCACTCATTCTTCTCTGTGACGATACAACACTTCCTTTGCTGGAACCAATTTCAAGCCACACAAGATGGCGTCATTTGCAACAGTCAAACTGTAATTTTTTTTTCATATACACACTTCAGTATACGATCTCCCATTTCTGTTGCTTCAAGTCTTTTCTTCATCTGTGAGGAGATTGCCCAGGACTCATTGCTATATGGGAGGACAGATGTCACGTAATATTTTAGTATTCTTTTCCTTGTTTCTAGCGAAATTTGTCTATTCTTTGGTATTCTGTTTAGCTTTTGGAATGTATTTTTGGCTATCCTAATACACCTTCAGATTTCAGTTTCACACGTTCCGTCCTCTGTTAAAACACTTCCAAGATATTTAAGTTTCAGCACTTGTTTGATTTTAGTATCTCCTATTTGCAATGTCCACTTTGGGCTTACCCTTTTGCTAACAACCATGCAATCTATCTTCTTGCATTTGATGCTTCATTCTTTCTCCTCGCTTTCCTTCACTACGTTCTGTGTGAGTTTTTGTAGTTTTCTTTCTGTGTCTGCTATCAACATTGTTTCATCTGCATATCTTATGTTGTTAAAATTGTGATCGCCAATAACGAATCCTGGTAGGACGTTTAGTTCTCTCAGAATCGCCTTGTTGTATAGGTAGAATAAGTACGGCGAATTTGTCTTACAGTCCTTTCTATTTTTGTATATCTGCTCATTTTCTATCCGTATGCAGGCGGTTTACCGCTTGTATAGGTTCTTGATTATTCTAATAACCATCTCAAATATGCCAAGGTTGCAGAGCCGTTCCACTAGGTATATACCCTGACTATACAAGCACTAAATTCAAAGATCCCTGATCTATTTTCTTCCACTACGGTCAGCAACGTCGCTCCTTCACCACAGGTCCAGTCAATGGTACCAGGATGAGGGTCAGTAGCTTCAAGGGAAATTACTGTTAAGTAGCCAAGCCCTGAAAGGAATTTTATTTTTGAAGATAATAATGGTTTAGTGATACAAGGTTTACTAATTAACCCATAACTGGGGGGAGAGAAGAGGTAGATTAATACCTTTTCCAAAGGGTATTTGCACGTAAGTGAATATAATGAAACTGATTGGAATTGGAACTTGGCTGTCTGTTGAACAATTCTGAGCTTTTATCCATAGCACAACTGGCACATTCAAGCTCACAGCATCCCAAGCAGCTATCTTGGTACTGACCAGGCCCGGCGTTGCTTACGATGATCGTACGGGAATCGGTGTTTCAACGTGATGTGGCCGTAAACCGTAAGCTGTCCGCTTGGGAATACCAGGTGATGTAAGCTTGGATGTGCGGGTGGTGTAATGGATAACGACTCGGAATTTGTACTCGTTGGTTTAATTGTTTTGTTCATCTCTGTTGTAGGCCGTTATTGAACTCACAAATCTTTCGGTCAAGTCACTGTATCTCTCCAACCAACGCTTTTATCCACTGGGCCATGAACAAAATAAAGGTTCTGTTCGCGCAAATACCATTGGGAAAGGTATAGATTCATTTCTTTCCCCTATATCTATGGGTTAATTAGTAAGACGTGTATCTGAAAATTATTATCATCTCCAAAAAGTTCGTTAATACAATATTTACTCGCAAAAACAAAATAATTATTCTTACAATACAGAAATAGTCTTCGGCTTTAAATAACTCAGAAAAGGTTGATAAGCCGTAAAAAACGAACCAGTCAATCAATAAATCAATCATAATAGTAGTAACGGTGTGCGAAATTACTATTTTACGGCGAAGCTAGATTCAGACATACATACCGTCTTTATGAACGTATATTTATATGATTAAGCATCGACCAGTCCTCGTTCGTTGGCGCGCATGCGCGCACACAAAGAAAGATACGTTAAAACAGAATCAATGTCAGCCAGGTAAACATTTCTAATTCAGTAAGAGAAAAAAATCTGTTTTATTTTGTTCTTTAAAAAAATGTTTTCATAATTTTCACTAACAAAAGATCAAGCCATTTTTTTTCTTTTTTTTTTTTTACATACTATCAAGCACGAGAGGAAGAAGACGAAAATTATTTAAAAGGATATAAAGTCATAAATCCTAATCTGTAATAAAACTCTTTTTGCAAAAAAAAAAACAAAAAAAAACAAAAACAAACAAAAAACAGAAAAAAACAAACAAACAAATAAACAGACGCTAACAAGGAAATAAGCAGAAAGTAAAAACAAATATTACTCGGTTTCGATTTGTGTTTAACGAACAAAGAACAGAAAAAATGATTTTTTTAAAAGAAATTAATAATTTGGTTTAAAAAAAAAAGATGAGAATATTTTTCGCTTTAATTTTCTTTGTCTTCTTGAGTTGGAAGTATTCTTTATTTATACTCAAATCGGATCGATTCCGTTTTGTTTGTGCTTCGGTGTAAGTTCAGCATTAGACATATCTGAATTGACAATAAATTGCTTACCAATAAATTGTATGGAACAATAAACGAACGGACTGGCGTCAACACCAACACCAACACTATTTACATTGTTCGGACTGTTGTCCTCATATTTGTTGCCATATTCACGACGTTTCGGCTGTTGCACGCCCCCGCCTTCTTCAGATGATTGCAATTTCGAAACGAGCCCTTTATTTCTGATGTAATGAATATACATACACCTGGGTTCCCCCTCACAGTAATATGATTGGCTGGTGTCAGCCATAAATACAGACTGATGTGGAGGTACATGGACGTCAACTGACTACGCCTATTGCCTACCACTACGACGAGAACCAGTTCCATTACAGTTACCTGCTAGATTGTCCTACCCGGTTGCAGTAGTCCGAAACCACTTTGCAACTTAGAACAAATATATCCCTTTCCGGGACATATCAATTTCGTCCATGGGCCAGTGGATAAAAGCGTTGGTTGAAATATTAGGTTGGTGCAAAAATAATGTCGGTTTTTGACGTTAAAAAATACGTCAAAAACCGACATTATTTTTGCACCAACCTAATAATACAGTGACTTAACTCAAAGATTTGTGAGTTCAATACCTGCCGACAGTAGAGATGAACAAAAATTCTTGGGGAATTGAGTTAAAGGGAAATAACTGATACTGAGATATCCGGAAGCCACATGGCACGTACCTTGGTGGACGAAATAAAGGGTTCGGTTCGAAATTTCAATCACCTGAAGAAGGCCGGAGCTTACAAAGGCCGAAACGTCGTGAATATAATAACAAAGACGAGGACAGCAGTGTAGTGTAAATAATTACAATATCTCATCATAGAAATATAGACAGATAAAAAAACAACAACAATTCGAATTTTAAGTTCACGGGATAAGAAGCAAAGATAAGTGTCCTTCAAAAATATACAGTTATATAAGTAGATAGATTCGTTAATCATCCGGTTCACACACCTCCCAGATCTTTTGAACAGGAGTAGATGTTTATCTTTTGTTTCTTGTTTAAGATTGGACTTCTAGTTTCTTCTAAAGTCTTTTTATTCTCTTTCACTTCCAGTAGCACCTTGCGTCTTAGTGACATTATCGCCTTGCTTAAGGTGAATTGCTTAAAATATTTTTTTGGGAGGGGTCATTTCAAACGACTTTAGTTCTAGAGTAGTCGTTTCGAGAATAAATAATCGAAAGGAGGCCTCATAATCAGCCTCCAAGAGATAAATTTTCTATATAAATTCGTTTGAGGTTGAATTGCTCTCCACATCAGTAAGGTTTTCTGTCTCTAACCTAATATATATCTATATATTTAAGTAATTCATCGAGTCTGACTCGATGAATTACTTAAATATAATTATCAAATCCTCCTAATAATTATATATATATATATATATATATATATATATATATATATATATATATATATATATATATATATATATATATACCGGGTGTAACAGCAAAATTATCCAAATCGTGTAACAGCATAATTGTCCATCCCACAAAATGTTTGATATCTAAAAAAAATACTAGACTTATTGAGTTTCATTTTCCAGGTTTTTAGATAAGATGTTTAGCCATAAGGACACCATTTGCCTTAAGAATCACTGAAAATTGCTTCGACTTATTCACTTAGAAAGAGAACAGGTTAAAATCGTTTTGTGTCAGCCCCACTGTCTTTCCAACTGAGCAATGGTGAGAGGAAAAAACCCATTCAGGCCCTCAGTAATGGTACCATGCACATGTGAGAGGAGTTTCAGTTATGTCAGTACAAAGAGCAGTGACAAATGAATTGAAAATGAAATCGTACGTGAAACCTCTGAGGCACACTTCTTACTCCAGGACAAAAGGTTAGAAGGTTAGAGGGTGAAGATAATCTTGAATAAGTTGGAAAATGATACGGGAATATATATATATATATATATATATATATATATATATTTGAACTTTATATCAATACTTCATGAGCTTCCAATCCTTAGCTATGATTAATTAATGATGAACATGTCATTTTCGTTAATGATTGATTTCATCACGATTCTTCTGTTAAGCTTGGAGAGGAATTATACGTTCTTATTGCTCAAAGTAGAGTCCAATAGTGTTATAATAGCTTTGGAGGACGCTTCAAAGCTTAAACTAACAATTGAACAATTTTACTGTTACAGCCGATATATATATATATATATATATATATATATATATATATATATATATATATATATATATATATTGAACAATAAAAAAAATAAAAAAAATAAAAAATTAAAATCTTCAGACACACTTTCGTTTTTTTTATTATTATTCCATTTAGATTCCTCGACTAGTTTCGGCCGAAATGCCCATCATCGGGAGGAGAAATATTTCTGCTTGCTGCTAGCACTAAACTACAGAACTGAAATATATATATATATATATATATATATAAGCAGGAACGTCGCTGAGAGGAGATTCCATTGTCAAACCAAATATTTGTCTGTAATGTTGGTTATCAAATGTAAAAAAATATTGCTTGTTGATTAGCTGGCATATGTTTATGGTTTTATGTGTAGGTAGAAGTAATTTAATTTTTGCTTTTGTTAGGTGTTTTTAGTAGATTTAAGCATTTCTCTATAGAGACGTTTGTGTATAGAGATTCTATATCTAAACTAGCCATATATTTGTTTTAATGTCTATGTTTTTTAATTTGTTTAGGAGGTTACCTGAAGTTTAGAGAAAGGCTACAAACAAAAATGACCTGATCAGTTTCTATTCAAACCACTCTTCTAAAATTAAATCTGGAATTGTTATAGGTTTCTATCTGAGAGCATTAAGAATCTGCAGCCCCCAATATTTACCTAAAGAAGAAGCATACATAGAAAACACATTCAAAAACCTCCAATACCCATATCATTTTATCCACAACGCAAGAAGAAAAGCAAACAAAATATATAACCGAAACAAAAATAACATAATCCGTAATAATAAATCAAATGAAAACAGATGCATAATACTACCGACCAACTCCGTCACGTCCATATATATATATATATATATATATATATATATATATATATATATATATATATATGGTGGGGATAATATGATATATAAATTTCTATATATCTGGTCAATGTTTGGCAACTGAATGACAAAGTGGGAAAATTTTGTGTTATGCGTTTCCTCTAGAAGGACTTCATCAGACTAAAGTAATATTTTTATTGATTGGATTGAATATGTGTAGAAAGGGGAGGGAGAGATGTAAACGTGTAAATCGACCACGGCAAATATGCGTCCTGCTCCTTACAACATTTCTACTTTCTTGGCAGATCTTCTGTTATCACAATGTGGGATACTTGAAAACAAAAGCGTAAGGAAACTGAATGAGATCGGCTAGGCTGTGCGTCCTGACACGCCTGATGAAAAATAAATAAATAAATAAATACTTAGAACAATGTAAAATTTTAATTTCAGCGTTTCGCCTCGGTGCATCATTATAACTGACGTTCTCTTTCTCTAAGATGTTTATTATTGACGAAGGAGGTGTCAATATCGCAGACCACTGATACTAAGTTACGTCCACACCAGGTGCCCCAGTTTTCTTGTGCCGAACTGAACTACTTTAAACGAATATTTGCATGTATAGCTAAGTTGCCGGGGCCAGAATTTATTGCCACAATCCCTAGAAAAAAATATCATCAACTATTATATTTTATATATTTTCCTCCGATATGAGTAAATGCGCATTTTAAAATTCAGAATCAATTTTAGATCTATAATGCACAGAATTAAATAAGTACAAAATTTAATTTATACTGTTTTGCTGTTGACCTCAATTTGTTTTGTGGGGGCAAATGATTTTGGCGCATATGTCTGAATCCGTGTATTGGGGAACTTGCTCAGCATAATTCTCACTTTACTTATCTTGTGTCCTGTCGCATCGTGCAAAGTAGCCATAAAGCATCAAATGAACTGTTCGAAAAAAGAATTTAACTTCATGCCATTCGTAAATGCGCTTACACGAAATGACACGCGCAATCGGCAATCAGAAATTAAAGATTCTGTTTATCGATATTCGTCGGGAAAAATGCAAAAACATTTGCTGAAGAAATAGTTTGCGCGCATATATAATCACAAATTCACACACTTATATATATATATATGTGTGTGTGCGCGCGCGCGTGCGCGCACGCGCGTGTGAACAGTACCACGTTTCAACTTTGATATTGATAACCACCACCAAATTCCAGTGAACCCAATGATCCAGACTCTTGTGCAGAGCCATTGATAAATTGCACAATAAGATCTTCTTCAGGACAGGTTTGATATATATATATATATATATATATATATATATATATATATATATATATATATATATATATATGCAGAGAGAGATAGAGAGAGAGAGAGAGCGAGAGAAAGATAGGTAAATTTTATATTTTTAATTTTGAGTTGATTTTGTCGATTGCACAGTGTAGATAGGGTCAGTTGGGCACCGTCTATAAGAAAAAGTGCACCCTGACGCAATTCACTGTCTCAGAAATTTGAAAAAGCCACGCTGTACTGCTTGGCATTTGCACCGGCAGCTCCAATACGAACTTTTTAAAAATTTATTTCTTGTTTAATTAATTAGTTTCTTTTCATTAGTGCTCAAATCTTAAATTAAATATACAGGTCTGCAGAACTTTTGAGCCACTTTGTTAAAAAATAAAATAAAACCAATTAAAAGTGGCGCCGGTTCATGCGTTGCCGTAAAATCGATTGTCCTGCATAATTACACCGAAACACGGGAGAAATTCAAGTATCATTGGCAAAGTGAAAAATGATAGCAGGAAAAAATCATGAAACAATATCGCTTCGTGAGAGGGCGCCTGGCGTAGAGTATATAGAATTTTACTTGTTTGTGTGTATTTAGGGTGAGGGTGCGTGTCCAATATGTAAACAAACTGTAGTTTCTACTATGGACGTTTATTCTTTTCATGGTGACTGTAGTGAAACAAAATTATCTATGTCTTTTCAATATATCCGTTTTCCTTTTTGGTTCAGAAGTAAGTTAGGATAAGAATGGTCGAGCTCGTCAGCTTTGCGCTTAGTTGGAACGACCAAATTATTTCATGAGTAGGGCTGCCAAAACACGTCCGAACGATGTCGTTGGAAAGTGGAAAAGAGAGTTCAGTCGTCAGTGGACTGGGGAAACTAACATTCACCAGCGGGAACGAAATTACCACGTTGTGCTACATCAATAGAGAAGAAAGAGAGTGAGACAGAAAATGTAAAGGGTAATCATATTTCTGATTCCTTTACTCTTAGCCGCCAGGGAAAATGTATTTCTTTTTCTACCTTTATTTTTACTGTTCATTATTTTGTTTATCGATTTTATTTCATTTCCCCACAAGTGATGATTAAGAAATTATTCCTGTGGAAGCATTCGTATGTACAATGACTTTGTTAAGGGATCTACATCAGCGATGTTAAGATTGTGTTTATATGCAATGATTTCTGTCTCTATTTCTGAGATGAGGTATTGTAACTATTTACACTATTTACATTGTTCGGACTGTTGTCCTTATCTTTATTGCCATATTTACCTTCAACATCTGTCTCTATTTCTGAGATGAGGTATTGTAACTATTTACACTATTTACATTGTTCGAACTGTTGTCCTCATCTTTATTGCCATATTTACCTTCAACATCTGTCGCTATTTCTAAGATGAGGTATTGTAATTATTTACACTATTTACATCGTTCGGACTGTTGTCCTCATCTTTATGGCTATATTCACTTTCAACATCTCTCTCTCTATTTCTGAGATGAGGTATTGTAACTATTTACACAATTTACATTGTTTGGACTGTTGTCCTCATCTTTATTGCCATATTCACCTTCAACATCTGTCTCTATTTCTGAGATGAGGTATTGTAACTATTTACACTATTTACATTGTTCGGACTGTTGTCCTCATCTTTATTGCCATATTCCCCTTCAACATCTGTCTCTATTTGTGAGATGAGGTATTGTAACTATTTACACTATTTACATTGTTCGGACTGTTGTCCTCATCTTTATTGCCATATTCACCTTCAACATCTGTCTCTATTTCTGAGATGAGGTATTGTAACTATTTACACTATTTACATTGTTTGGACTGTTGTCCTCATCGTTATTGCCATATTCACCTTCAACATCTGTCTCTATTTCTGAGATGAGGTATTGTAACTATTTACACTATTTACATTGTTTGGACTGTTGTCCTCATCTTTATTGTCATATTCAACTACAACATCTGTCTCTATTTGTGAGATGAGGTATTGTAACTATTTACACTATTTACATTGTTCTGTCTGTTGTCCTCATCGTTATTGCCATATTCCCCTTCAACATCTGTCTCTATTTGTGAGATGAGGTATTGTAACTATTTACACTATTTACATTGTTCGGACTGTTGTCCTCATCTTTATTGCCATATTCCCCTTCAACATCTGTCTCTATTTGTGAGATGAGGTATTGTAACTATTTACACTATTTACATTGTTCGGACTGTTGTCCTCATCTTTATTGCCATATTCCCCTTCAACATCTGTCTCTATTTGTGAGATGAGGTATTGTAACTATTTACACTATTTACATTGTTCGGACTGTTGTCCTCATCTTTATTGCCATATTCCCCTTCAACATCTGTCTCTATTTGTGAGATGAGGTATTGTAACTATTTACACTATTTACATTGTTCGGACTGTTGTCCTCATCTTTATTGCCATATTCACCTTCAACATCTGTCTCTATTTCTGAGATGAGGTATTGTAACTATTTACACTATTTACATTGTTTGGACTGTTGTCCTCATCGTTATTGCCATATTCACCTTCAACATCTGTCTCTATTTCTGAGATGAGGTATTGTAACTATTTACACTATTTACATTGTTTGGACTGTTGTCCTCATCTTTATTGTCATATTCAACTACAACATCTGTCTCTATTTGTGAGATGAGGTATTGTAACTATTTACACTATTTACATTGTTCTGTCTGTTGTCCTCATCGTTATTGCCATATTCCCCTTCAACATCTGTCTCTATTTGTGAGATGAGGTATTGTAACTATTTACACTATTTACATTGTTCGGACTGTTGTCCTCATCTTTATTGCCATATTCCCCTTCAACATCTGTCTCTATTTCTGAGATGAGGTATTGTAACTATTTACACTATTTACATTGTTTGGACTGTTGTCCTCATCTTTATTGCCATATTCACCTTCAACATCTGTCTCTATTTCTGAGATGAGGTATTGTAACTATTTACACTATTTACATTGTTCGGACTGTTGTCCTCATCTTTATTGTCATATTCAACTACAACATCTGTCTCTATTTCTGAGATGAGGTATTGTAACTATTTACACTATTTACATTGTTCGGACTTTTGTCCTCATCTTTATTGTCATATTCACAACGTTCTAGTTGATAAAAATGTTTCAGCGGATAAAAGCGTTGGTTGAAGTAATTCAGTGACTTGATCCAAAGGATTGAGTTCAATACCTGTCCACAGCAGAGGTGAACAAAATTCGTGGAGAGTTGTGTTGAAACTGAGATATCTAGAAAGGGCATGTCGCGTGGAACTAGAACAATCTACCCCAGTGAACAAAGTAAAGGTTTCGGTTTGAAATCTTATATCGCACGAAGAAGGCCGGAGCGTACAATGAAATTAATATGCCAATAAAGATGAGGATAACAGTTCGAACAAATGTAAATAATGTTTAGTTCACTTTGTAGATAAATATTGGTCAGGTTGTATTTGAGTCAATAAGCAAATATTGTCGTGTTTATACTTGAGTCTACAAGTAAACATTGGTTGGGTTTATACTTGAGTTTATATGTAAACAAAGGTCGTGTTTATATTTGAGTCTATTGATAAACATTGGTCAGACCTAAACTAGTGTCTCTAGGTAGATATTTCCTGTGTTATACTTGAGTTTATAGGTAAAAATTGTTCGGGTTTTACTTGCGTTTGTAGGTAAATATTTGTTGGGTTTATACTTGAGTCTGAAAGCATCCATCCAGAAGTTGACCCTCTTTGTGGTGTGTCTTACATCTACTTTTCCAGCCTTGCTGGCTATTCGTCACTCAAAACAAGACTTTTCCCTTATGCAAGAAGCTTGTCTGGGGAATAATGTTTAGTTACTAGAAGTTCTCTCCTATCAGGCTATGCCTTCCTAGGTACTATGGTAGGATTAGGGTCAATATCAATCTCTATCGTAAGTCGTGCCGTATAAAAGTGCGAGAAAATGAGTAAGATTGAAACTGAAACATTGGTTTGTATTTTGCTTTTTCCAACTTCCTCACAAAGCAATAGATATTTACAAAGCCTAGTTTAGCCTGGTAATATGGGAGGGTGGGCGATTGATCTGAATATTAGCATTCTGGTCATAAGATTCGGGTTCGAATCTCATTATGATCATTTGTCAAGGAGATTATTTTTTTTTATAATAACGACCCCAGCATGTTGGCAACTGATTGAAAACCATATCGCGTGTTATCCAAAGCCTTGTGAGTGAAATTGAGTTGAGAAAAAACTGTTTAGAAGTCTTTGAGGACTGTGCTAGTACAAATTTCCAAGTCATCGTGACCGAGGATTTGTTCATTCTAGCCTTGTTCAACTACTAATCACGCCAGACTGTACGCTCTCATCCAGAAACTCTCACTAAAGCCCACTCAACATAGTTGCAGTATAAACCACAGGAAACAAATATGTGCCTGATTCGGCGTTCTTAACAGAGATTAGCTTGCTACTATAGTAGACGGTTATACTTGAAAACGAGCAGATAGTGTCTGCTAGAAGTCTATAAGTGTGGAGAACGGAGTGAAGATCAAAGTCATTACAGTACCAATTCTTGAGCGAGACACTGATATGCATTTACGAAAAGTAGATTAGTCTGGCACAAGCCCACAAATACAGAGCACCCATTAAGGTACGAAATTATTACAGTTGTAATGGCCTGCAAGACTAACTTGCTAATCACTAAAAAGCTTTCAGTCCGACCAACAATCTCTTGAAAAAAAAAATCAGATTTGGCCAGATTTTGTAAAGTAGTTAAGGTCAAGAAAATTTCAGCACTTGTATTGTACTACTTGTTTGTATGCGATCGTTTCTATTCAGAATCCGAGTGTAAAATCTAATATGAGCCCGACGTGTGGCGTTTGTGAGCTGGAATCAGCTATGTTATCTGACCGAAAATCTGTACTATTCTATTGGTTGTCCGTAAAACGTATTTAAACATGATTCTTACTTGTATTCTAGAACTTTATTTTATTTTCGTACTTTACGGCTCAGTGTCTTTTGATTTTCCCTCATTTCTTTATTCCTTTCCTTCTTTTTTATTTATTTTCTTTTCTTTTTACTTTCTTTCGTGTTCTCAGTTTTCGTTGTTTTTCTGTCTTCTTTTCTTTATTTTCTTTCTTTCTTTCTTTCTTTCTTTTTCCTCTACATCTTTTTCAAATTTTTTATTTGGTAGTGTCTATTCTCTTTCTTCCTTTTCCTTTGACTGTCACCTGTTCAGTTTCTCTGTCCTTTTCCTATATTACCTTTTCTTCTTCTTACTCGTCTTTCTTGTTACTTTGTTTCATTGCAAAATTCTTTCTTTCTTTCTTTTTCATCTTTTTCGCTCATTTTTCTAATCGCTTTTTTATTTTTGACACCTCTTTTTCTAATCCTTTCTTTCTTTCTTTTAATCTCTTTCTTTCTTTTTCGAATCTATTTTTCTTCATTTTCTACACTCCTTTCTTTTCTATATTACTTTTTCTTCTTCCTGTTATTCTTTCTTGGTCCATTTTTTCTTTCTTTCTTTCTTTCTTTCTTTCTTTCTTTCTTTTCTTCATTTCTACTCTGATTTTTCGAATCCTTACTTACTTTCTTTCTTTCTTTCTATTTTTTATTATCTTTTTTCTTCATTTTTCTAATCATTTCTTTCTTTCTTTCTTTCTTTCTTTCTTTCTTTCTTTCTTACTTTTTATTTTCTTTCTTTCTAATCTATTTTCTTAATTTGTTTACTCTCCTTTTTCTAATCCTTTCTTTCTTTCTTTCTTTCTTTCTTTCTTTCTTTCTTTCTTCAACCTTGATAAATACCTTAATCTGAATAATGAATAAAAATAACATTACATTGTTTCAGGATTTCAGACGTCAATAAGAAAAAACCAACAAGAAAACCCACGTTGATCAATACAATAAAAACGAGGATGCGTATTATGAAATTATAGGAATACTTCCGGTCATGATGTCGGAGAACATTTCAGCTATTGTGTTTGAATTTTTTTAAGCGTTTCGGGTTTTATAAACGTCAGCAAGATGGCCGCGTGAACACTATCACACGTTAGCATATTCATTTGGCGATATTATTTCGATAAATGCATGCGTGCAGGAGAGAGTCTTTTTCTTTGTTTTGTACCTTTTTCACTTCTTGTTGTTTTTCTATTTCCCTTACGTATCATTTCACAGTTGTTGATTATTTAATTTGTTATTCCTTAATGACCGTTGCTGATCGTCTGTCTGAAGTTTTGCTTCTATTGAGAGTATAAAGGTATGCATATTTCCTCCTTAAAGTTTTATTTATGACCGGAAGATGCAGACGACATGGCGGCCATAGTTGTCCACTGGGGCTGTATTCATATTCACACAACGAAAATGTCAGGAGTTTTTTATTCGATCATTAAAAAAATATAGAAGGAATAAGAAAAAGTGAGATATGTGCCACATGAATAAAAATAAAGAAAGAGAAAAAGAAGAAAGTAGGGGAGTATAAAATGAAGAAAGAAGCAAAGACGAAAAGAAAGAGTAAAAAATGAATAGACAAACAAAATTAAAGAAATAAAGAAGAAATAGTCTGATGGGAAATAGACGCAAATAAGAGAGACAGAAGGCAACACAGGAAACGAAAAATAGACAGGATTAAGAAAAAAGAGCACAGAAGGAAGGAAAGAAAGAATGTGATGGGATATAGATTCAAATAAGAAAAAAAAAAAAGAACTAACAGAGGAAACGAAGAAAAAAAGAAAGAAGAGATAAGGTGTACCAAATAAGAAAGAAATAGCGTGAAAGAACACATAAGAAAGAAAGAAAAAAAGAAAGAAAGAAAGAAAGAAAGAAATAGTGTAATTGGAAATAGATTGAAATCAGAATGAAAGAAACCAACAAAAGAAACGTAGAATAAAAAAGAGAAGCGAAAAAAAAAAGAGTAAGAGAGAAACAGATGATGGAAAAGAAAGAAACAAAGTGAAAAAGAGGAAAATTAAAGGAAAAGAAAGAAGTAAAAAAAAAAAAAAAAGAAAAGAAAAGAAAAAAGAGCAGAAGAAAGCGGAAAAGAAAGAATAGAGTTAGAGAAAGAAATCAAGTATAAGAATGATAAAGGAAAATGTCGGTGTTGGTTTATGGCCAATTCATGCTGAAAGCATCGGTTCTCCAATGATTACTGAAGTTAAACCATACCAATTGGAATCAGTACATAGTTGGATAAATCACTTAAGCCACAAAATGCAACACGTGTCTTTGTACAAAACAAAGCTTCTTAAACAATATTTTGTTATATTCCACATTATTCGGACGCTCGTTGTCAGGTGAAGCTACCTTTCATCTCAAACTTTAAACTGACAAGTGTAGAAATGCCTCACTGGTTATTTATACAATTTCAGTCTTTTATTGAATGCGAATAACAATGCCCGAAAGTACCGTGGCCTTAAAATTGAATTTTAGAAAATTCGTTTACAAGTTCCATTTGATATCAAACAACTTATTGACACCAGAAGAATCTCTCCAAAAGGCTTAACAGACATTAACCGTCCATTTTGTTTAATAGAACATATCTAAATAAATGAAGGATAGCGGCAAACATAGGGGCTGTTGATATCTATATATATATATATATATATATATATATATATATATATATATATATATATGTATGGTGTATTGGGGCATCAGATCACTATTTAAACATATATTGTTAAATATAACAGACAACGAATGTCTATTATGTTTGATCATGAGCCGTTCTAAGCTTCGTATAGTTGCTTTAATTTCGGAAGAAAATAAAGACAAAAACCCTCCAACATTAATCTTTATTTTTCCGAGTAATTTCGATATATTCCAGTATTATCTTCAGGGTTATGATGGCTAAATCAAATAATTGTGTTTGCCCGAAATAAAATTTTGCTTTTGTGGTTAAAATTCCGGTCACAAACGGTGATTTAAAAATTTTTTCGATGCTGTAAAAATTTTTATGTAAGGGAGGTAACTTGGTTAAAAAATTGAATTCTTGTTAGGTTATAAAAATAAAAATGAATAAATATAACCATTATACCTTTTTTGGTCTCTTTAATCATGAAACAACAAAGCTTATACGTGATTACGAAAGGATATTATTGAAAATAAACAAACACAGCATGTCAAAATGGTTAAATAGACATGTTTAAATGAAAATATGCTGCCAAAATATACAGAATATATATATATATATATATATATATATATATATATATATATATATATATATGTATTCTGGTCATGCGTGCTCATAGATGGTTCTATTAGAGTCAACGTGATCGAAGTTTGCGTTCGAACGCGCCAGTTTTCTTGCTACCGTTACAGTGTAGTCATGTTCGCTTTGTTAGCAGTGTGCACCAAAGAGGAACAAAGAGGGCAGTGATTCGAATCTGTCGTGAACATGCTACCTCGTCGATGATAACTCGATGATCTCTCGAGGTTGCTGAATCTTTTTATCGTTGGTGCAGGTTGACTGGCGTCCAGCACTTTCTTCGTGCGTCATGCTTGTCCAGCCACTTTCAAACTTCTCAGTCCAGTCATACACACTTTTAGGCGGTAGTGTATTGTGTGAAAAGTTTTCGATAAATTTCAGCTCCTGAAATACCTTTCGACAAGAGAAATTGGATGACTACTCTTTGTTCCTACTTGGTGCACACTGCTAGCGGAGCGAAGATGTTTATATTATAACAGCAACAAGAAAACTGGCGCGATGATGATCAAACTGCGATCACGTGACTACAATAGTACCAACTATAAGCACGCATGAGCAGAAGTCGGTGTGACAAACCCAAAGATATGCTATGGCGAAGGTGCGTATAATTTTTGATTGACCCTCGTAAATGCAGGATAGCGGTAATCTGCTTAAACATATTATCTTTAACACACACACACACACACACACACACACACATATATATATATATATATATATATATATATATATATATATATATATAGATAGATAGATAGATATGTTATCTATCGACAATTATTGTAATATATTTTATTGTTATACGTTATTTATATACACAAATATTTAAGCAAACGCTCTCTTTATAATAAACAGTATTAACAACATTTACCAGCCTGAACGTCCAAGAAATCATGAGAAGTTTGTAGTTTAAATGCAGTAAAATCGACCTTGTTAACAAGACGCTCTTTCGTAGCTAAACTGGTATAGCACGTCAGGCTATATGACGGTAGGATACAGGTTAGATTCCTTTCGGATGACGCATATTTTCCATGAAATTTCCCGGATGTTCAGGCCGTTAAATGTTAATGTCGTTTATTATAAACAGAGCATTTGCTAAATTATTTGTGTATATATGAATAACGTATAACAATAAAATATATTAAAACTTATAAATGTATAATAGATTCTAGAGAGAAAAATTGTCAGTTGAAAATTGGCACATTGAAATAGCAATCTATGCCTTCCAAATGCTAAACAAAGTGTTATGAAACAGGAAAATTTAATTAGAAACAAGAACAAGGGCGTTGAAATACTTCTTAGGATCTGTCCTTCTATATGATAGTGAATGCTGAACAATTTCTTTACAGATTAGATGGAGACTTGAGGCAAGAAAAATGCGGTTCTACAGAAGGATACTGAGAATACTATGGACAGGGCCTGTAAGCAGTGAGACGGTTTTAAGGAAAATGGAAACAAAAAGGACGCTCATAATTAGAATCAGAAAGAGACTGTTGTAATTTCTGGGACACAAAATAAAGAAAGGGAGGCTTGGAAAATTTGACACTCACAGGATATCTCCTTGTTAGAATCGAATATTGTAATAAAACACGATTTTTTTATCATCTTTAACACACACACACACACATACAAGCACACACACACATATATATGAAGAAATATAGTTTTAAGGTGTGCTATATTTATGGGATAAAGTGCTCAATATCAAAGATAAAGCGTGTGTAAATATAGAAGTGAACATTCAGAGGTGACAGACTGTTTCATGCTAGACGTAATCATCAGCTCATATGAGTTTGTTTCTCGATAATATATATATATATATATAGATATATATATATGAGGAAATATACTCTTAAGGTTTGCTATATTTATGAGATAAAGTGCTCAATATCAGAGATAGAGCGTGTGTAAATATAAAAGGGTGGCCTGACGATTGCGTCTGGCATGAAACAGCCTGTCTCCTCTAAGTGTTGAGTTCAATGTTCACTTATATATCCCAGTACTTGGTGAGGGCGGGGGATTGGCCTTTGACCGCCCCACCAGTTCGACTCTTGGACATAAGGTAAGCCGAACATTCTGTTACCATCATGAAGAAGAAAACAGACAACCACTTGCTGGCCCGTGTGAGTATTTTTTCGCTCTAGCAGAAACCCATTTACATTTTTTTTCTTTTTTTTTTCTTCGTTTTTAAAATGATCTATTTTTTCTCTCCCCACCACTCAAAGACATTTTGTCCCAATGATTCTCCCTTATTTGATAGTTTAGTAAGAAGGGTTTGCAATTGTTCAATACGCTCTTGCAGAGACGTCAATAATCTTTGGAGCCAAATTTGCGAGATACAATACGTTCCTTCATCCGAGCCGCAAATAGTGACTTAGCATCGTTGAGGACACGCTTACACTCGTTACGGGCGGAGGCAAAGAGACGTCTATTGCAGTCAGACATGTCGCTACGGAATAGGTGGAAGTAGTGGTTCCTATGGGCGATGGCGGCTGAGCAAGCAGCGGGGAACCAGGGGGAGGAGCGCGACTTGACCCTATATTTCCTTGATGGGATGAAAGCGTCGATTCCAGCTTTAACCCAGGAAGAGACTTCAGAAGCACAATCTTGGACGGGGAGCTTAAAGACTCCATACCAGGGGACATCGCGGAGGAAATCACGGAACGCGTCCAGTCAGCTCGTTGATAGTAGAACGAGGTTCTAGTGGTAGGAGGTTCTTTATAGGGGGTGGAGTTGAAGGAGATGTTAACTGATACTACTGCATGGTCAGAGTTACCAAGAGGGCAGAGTTGCGAGGCGCTACAGGATTCGGGATGGAGGTAAAGCACAGGTCGAGAAGAGAGGCTTTACCTTCCCGGTTGAAGGCAAAACGAGTGGGGAAGTTAACTATCTGTGTGAGGGAATGGGAGATTGAAAAATTGAGTGTTTGAATGCCTGCGAGGTCAGTAGTAGCATTCTTAAGCCACAAGGTGTGATGGGCGTTAAAGTCACCAAACACAAAAATGTGAGCAAACGGGTGGAGGGAGAGAGCTTTGTCTATGCTGTCAGAAATGCTATCGAGTATCTCAGTCTTGAGAGGATGGAGAGCGGTAAAGGAAGAAGAGATAGCTTACCGCATTGAGGAGAGAGAGTCGGAGACACATGTATGACTGGTCTGGCGATTCGAGCAACTCTCTGCGGCTTCTCGGTCTCAAGTTGACTGCTGACCTGAGATGGAATAAATACATTGATTCAATTGCCTCGTCCACTGCAAGGAAAGTTGGCTCCCTGAGCCGCGCCAGGAAGTTTTTCTTCCCGGAGTCGATCCTCCAGATCTACAAATCAACAATTCGCCCTTGCATGGAGTATTGCTGCCATATATGGTCTGGTGCCCCTTCTGTTTGCCTCGGGTTTCTTGATAGGCTCCAGAGGCGGATATGCAATGTAGTTGGACCTGCCCTGGCATCTCGTCTACAGTCACTTTCTCACAGACGCGCCGTCGCCTCCCTCTGTCTGTTCTACAAATACTTCCATGGAAATTGCTCCGAGGAGCTGTATTCGCTGGTTCCCAGACGTCATGAGTTCAAGCGCCATACGAGGCTGGCATCCCGCTCTCACCCCTTCACTGTCGAAACTCCTAAATGTAGCCGTCTCTTCTACTCTAATAGCTTCATGTCTCGCACCTCTCGCCTGTGGAACTCCCTTCCCTATTCCTGTTTCCCTGTGAGCTATAATCTCCAGCTATTCAAGTGTAATGTCAATCGACATCTCCAGTTGCCTTGACCTATCCACTACCCTCATCCTTTCTTCTATCACTCCTATCTGATCTTGCTCTAAATTTTCTGTAACCCCTTGCGTCCTAGTGGCTTCCCGCCTTGCTTGGGGTGAAATGCTTAAAATATATATATATATATATATATATATATATATATATATATATATATATATATATATATATACAGAGTGGAGGAAGAGGGTAGCAACAAGTAACCAATCTAAAGATGTAAATGGATCGTAGAACTGGAAATGAGATGGTTAGTAAAGAAGACAAAACTTGTTAAGAGTTATCATAAGAAAATAGTAATGGGTGAGGTTCAAATCCAAAAATAAGACCCCGGGATCGTAATTCCAAAAGTCACACATCAGTCTTGTAAGACTAAAGTCAAAATGCCGGAGATGTAAATCCCAAAGTGTCAAAAATCTGTTTCCCAAAACTCGTAACTCACAACTGTCTTCACCCTCGAAGAACCAAGAAGTCGCCCTGTTGTCAAAAAGTAGCGTTCTTTTATTAAGGGTAACAAAGGTTGAGATTTTTATGAAAGCGCAAACAGTTACCATTTTCCGAGACAGACCAAAGTAGTACCGATCTTCATTCGAATTTTCTTTTTTGACAGATAGCGTAGAAAGCGCGATCATTTTTCGATTTAAGGCTTGTTTTTTTCCCCTGCTCCTTCGTCGCCACAGTTATAAAGGGACACAATACAAAAATGACATAAAAAAATAAGAAAAAAAGAAATGAAATGGCTGGATACTTTCCGGACGGACATAGCCTAATTCTGTCTCCTCCGAACAAATCGCAGCGATCGATAATTTGAGTTTTGCGTGCAAAACTGGTGGATGTAATACTTTGTCATATTTAAATAACAGCCTGAGTTCGTTTAAAGATTATACGCTTTGTGTCTATGTGTGCGTTTTGTACAAATGGAACCTAGAGAAGAAGTCGTATGAATGGCAACTGCTTTTCATCCCGACCGAAAGTGACTGCTTAAGGCGACTGTGAATATTTTTGTCTTATTTTGCAACAGAGCAATGTGTTATTACATTGTGATTAGCATAACTTGACCGCTGAATATATTTACCGTGTAATTAGAAACACGCCGCTTAGCTTTCTTTGTTGGTTATTTATGTTTGCTTGCGTCTGTGCGTGTAATCGAGTGTGTGTGTGTGTGTGTGTGTGTGTGTGTGTGTGTGGAAGACAGGGGTGTCGATATTTACTGAGTATAGCTTAGTGGTTAGAACGTTCGCTTTCCGACCATGAAACCATGGATCGAATCTCACCAGGGTTGATTTTTCAGGAAGTAACTTCTTAATGCTTTTGGCTTTGTAGTGAGAGGCGTTTCCAACGTGTGGTACCTTTGAAAAGTGCCCCAAAACCATGCCACTGGTTGACCCAAGCCTTGTGAGTGAAGATTGGGCAGATGGAACTGTTTGTCGATGGTTGTGCTAGCACGAAGTCACAAGTCATCGTGACCGAGGGTTTGAGCGGGCTAGCCTTGTTCAGACTAGGTAAACGCGCTCTCTCCCCAAAACTGCAACTTAGGTCTGCTCAGCATAGTTGCCGTGTAAACCACACGTGGGTGTTGAACAAACAAAGTTGTTTATACGACATTCAGACTGTTGTTTTCATCTTTGCTATTGTTAACATAATGTTTCGGCCGTTGTACACTCCGGGCTCCATAAGTCATATGGGACAATAGCCTAGTCGATTAAATTTGATATACGTTAAATTGTAAAATTTTGAGTATATTAATTGCTCTTATTAATAGCTAACAGTGTGTGCGTGCGTGCGTGCGTGCGTGCGTGTATATATATATATATATATATATATATATATATATATATATATATATATATATATATTGTGTATTTAGGCAGCATCTTTTCATTCATACAGGTTTCATTAAATAATATCGAAAAGTGTTGTCTATTTTATGTAAATTTTTTTCATAACGTCTGATAAGTTTAATAACATTATCGTTGAACAAAGAAAGAAATTCACAATATTGATCCATATTTTTTTTAATGCAATCTAAGCTTTCGGCTTACATAAGCAATTATCAAAGATGTCAATTACGACATATTAAGCAATAAGACAGTGATGATAGTCTATCATTGTTTACATAGATTATTTCTAAGCAACGATAAACACGTGCATATAAGACGCTAGAAGCCAAAACGCACCGCATTTATATATATATATATATATATATATATGTATATATATATATATATATATATATAGAGAGAGAGAGAGAGAGAGAGAGAGAGGGAGAGAGAGAGACATAAGTTCCATTGTATTTCTTTGTTATTAAACTTATCAGACGTTATGAAAAAAATTTACATAAAATAGACAACACTTGTCTATATTATTTAATGAAACCTGTATATATATATATATATATATATATATATATATATATATATATATATATATATCTTATTCTAAAACGCAGATTGTGTGTGTGTCTGTGTGTGTGTCTGTACGTTTATATATTGGATCGGATTTCCTACATTTTTCAACCGATTTCAACAAAATTTCACAGGACTACGTAAAATTACCTTGCGGTGGTTCTGACAGCGCCAAATATTGGAAAAACACAAGTGTTTTTGCACTAAATCAATTTGAAACACGATAAAACACGATTCTGTCGCCAGAATAAAAGGGGGACAACTCATATCGAGTTATACTTATTATAAAACCCAGGTTGTTTGTGTGTGTGTGTGTTCGTTTATATATGGGATCGGATTTTCTACATTTTTCAACCGATTTCAACAAATTTCACTTTTTTTTTGGCAGGTAGTGTTTCTTATTGTCTTGCACACTTTTTTCTTTATTTTTACATTCAGAATGCTTTAAAAATTCCATTTGCAAGACAATTGTTTATAATAAAATTGAAAAATTCTATTCATTCGGTAGACTCATAACGATTGAAAACAATGTTTTTGTTTGAGTTTGGGTTTGACCAATTCGTAAAAAAACAAACAAACAAACAAAAAAAAAACTAATTAAAACATGCGTGTCCGTCAACCTTAAACAATAATCTTTGTCAATTTTATTTTCAGTCTTTATGATGGTCGATACTTGATCTATCTCTTACTGTTACATCCCCGGGCTCTACTGCAGGTATATATATATATATATATATATATCTTATTAATATAAATGTAACTTTTACTGAGTACACATCCCTAATGGAAAAATAGGGATGCAGATTCGATCCCTTTTGGAGGCACAATGTTTCTATTGTAGGACTTCTCAAATTAGGCCGTTTGTTATTCATTTGACGGTTTATGAAAATAAAAAAAAGAGATAACATTTTCTCACTAAAAATATCGCTTATACTAATAAACAAAGCCATATAAAACATTCTTTCAATATATATACACATATATATATATATATATATATATATATATATATATATATATATATACAGAAAGAGAGAGAGAGAGAGAGTGTATATAGATATTTTGAGATGAAGAATTGTCAATATAATTTGATTTATTCGAATTATTTTTCTCATCTTTGGTTTTTGCATTTGTTATTATAGATAAAATGTTTTGGCTAAGGAAAAATCTGGAAATCTTCAGCTGTTCATTTTTGGCTAACAATGACATACAAATTTCATCGCATATGAGATGCCCTATAAAGAAACACTATGTAGGAGAATGTTTCCGATGAGAGTTGCCGTGAGTTGCCTCAAATGCCAATGTAAAATATACGTTTTATAGGCGGGAGAACACACACACACACATATATATATAGAGAGAGAGTGAGAGAAGTTGCATTAGACTAATAGATAGAATTATATATATATATATATATATATATATAATTATTTAATAAATCGGTAGACTTCAGAAAGCCAAGAATCTCAGTGCCCACCATATATATATATATATATATATATATATATATATATGTTCTCTTTTCTAAGATATATATATATATATATATATATATATATATATGTTCTCTTTTCTAAGATATATATATATATATATATATATATATATATATATATATATATATATATAAACAGACCACTTTAAGGTTCCATGTAATAAATTAATTCACCACAGCCCTTTTAAAGGACTGCGGATCATCAGACATTACTTTGGAATTAAAGTCTGATGTTCCGCCGTCCTTTAAAAGGGCTGTGGTGAAATAATTTATTACATGGAACCTTAAAGTGGTCTGTTTTTATTTAAATTATTTGATCTGGGTTTACATTGAGCTCTCTGGATTTTATCCTCCTTGGGTTTACCCATACGGATTAGCTAGTTTTCCATAAACTAAAAATCACTCTATCTATCTATCTATCTATCTATCTATCTATCTATCTATCTATCTATCTATCTATCTATCTATGGTGGGCACTGAGATCAGCACCGTGTGGCGACATTCTATTTCATGTTTGAGCACAATCTTCATCGCTTGCGCGTGCATGTGTGCGTGTGTGTGTGCGTGTGTGTGTGCGTGTGTGTGTGTGTGCGTGTTTGTGCACACGTGAATTTTTTTCAGTGTGATTCATATTGCTTTATACTATATAGGTATATTTTAATTTAAAATGTAAGAGTAAAAAAATGATAGGATGTGGCTAACAAATCTGTTCTGCAATATTGACCATATTTAGATGTTGATAATAATGGAAATGTTTCAAAGTAGTCGAATAAAAACGAAACAAAAACATCGTCTTTAGATAACTCATCCCAGTTTTTATCCGGATGTACAAAAACCTAATGGAAAATTTGCAAATTAGAATAAAGAGATTTATCACATTCACTTCTCATAAAAGTTGCTTAACTGACTTCATCCTGCTTAAAAGATACATTATACTTGCAATATTATTGTGAGACCGTAACATACCTACAACATGGACTCCTTCAGGACTATATAAAGTATGCGACATAAAACTAGAGAGAAGAAGAGGAGGAGAGAGTATTCTAATACCGTAGTATCAGCCGCGTACGACTACCAATATTGGACACTAGCACATAGTAAGCTCCGCTTACACTTACACTATCTTTGTAACCTTTTGGTTTAATATATCTTTCTTATCTCTAATCCGTGTTCCGTGTTTTCCTTCCGTCGTCCCGACTTTGGGCCCACATCAAATATATAATGACAAAAGTGGATAATGCTTTTAAGGAAATCGGCCCTTGTAAGTAAAGTGCGAAATATTCAGAAACAAAGCGTTCATATACGAACTCAGAGTTTCGCAAAAAATTGCATCTGCTGGTCAAGTGGCTAGATAATAAATTTACTATCTAACCCTTTAAGTAGCAAGTCCCATTTCTATAAAACTCTTACTTGAGAAGATTGAACAATTGTTTTCTTGTTTACTATATATATATATATATATATATATATATATATATATATATATATATATATATATGCATCTGTTTAGCTCGTGAGATAAAGCAAGCGACCTACATGGCCCTTCACCCGGCTGTAAAGTGTGCAGTAGATTCGAACAATAATCACGATTCTATTTTAGCGTGGACTGCATTTGAATCTGGTGTATGTGAACGAAGTTTTAGTTATTATAATCGATGCCCACTGACTTTATGACTACTCCATCTGTATTCTACTTGTCTTTTGTTATTTGTACATCAATGAACAAAACATTAATGCTGGTACCTCAAAATATTTATGTTTTTATTTTGTAATTTTTAATCTAACATGTTTTAACAATATTCTGCATTCAATATTCGTATTGTGTATCATAGGTTACTAAAAGTCCTCAGATGTCAAGAAACAATACAAGAGTTACTGATTGGCTAACTTATACTTGCGTGCGCGCGCGCACACACACACACATATATATATAAATATATATATATATACTACTGGACTCTACTTTCGAAGGTACAGCAATTGAATATGTAGTAGTAGGCATCCATTTATCGCGTGAGATAACGCTAGCATCCTATTTGATCAAAATTCAGTTCTTTGGTGGTGAGACTGGAGTGACCTCTTCAGGCCGCAGGCTTTGGTAATGGTATATGGAGGCTGTGTGCTGCCCAAACTATATGGTCCCCTTTCGACCGTACCGACAAGATCCAAAGGAATACAGGGCATTACATTTGGGGCGAGCTAGAAAAGAATACTGAGCTATTACGCGACATCTGTTCTTTACGGCAGGGCATGTTGGACGATTTCCTCAAATATGAAGAAGAGACTCTAGGAGACAGAGATGTGGTTCTACAGAAGGATGCTAAGGATTTCATGGACCGAACGTGCGAGCAACGATGAGGTCTTAGAGAGGTTGCAAACAAGGAGGAGGCTTATACTTAACACCAGGAAGAGGCAGCTGAAGTTTCTGGGCTGGGACACATAATGAGGAAGAAGGGCCTGGAGAATCATGGGTCGAATATTGGGAAAGAAAGACAAGGGAAAACAACTTGTGACATACCTGGCGGGCTTAAGCAAGTGGACGACAGAACGTGGTCTGGGGGAGGAAGCATAAGGAAGGAACTTGTTGATAGGTGCAAGGGATAGAGGGAGGTGGAGAGCCATGATCGCCTACGTCTTGAAAGGACATGGCACATAAAAAGAAAGAAAATAAATTGTCAGTGTTGACAGCCAATAGCCTTACGGGATCCACACCGGGTTTTCTGTTTGGATCTTCTTCCATAGCCTTTTTCGTGGTTGATTGGATCTGACCGCAAAGTACCTGAGGTTTAAAATCAGTGTTTTCCTTCCCTTAGATGGAGTGCCTTCCCGGGCTGTCGAGCTCCATCTACCTGTAGCAGGTGGTTGTGAGGCGCCAATTATCTGCTTTACCCAATCAACATTTTGCAGATGCATCTGAGACGCATCCACGGAAACATTATACACAGTGGGTGCTTGTTCTCGCTCTCACCCCAACTATTATAACCTTCGGAACATTTATATAATAAATGCGAATGTCAGTGTGTCACTGTATCACACTTTTCACCTCTACTCCTAGTTTAAATTAAGAAGCAGCAAGAAAATTATCATTGAATTTTTAAATGGTAAAGTTAAATATTTATGCAGTACTTAAATACAGCATTCAATTTTGAGTTCGGTAGTCTATTGTTGCCTATCCTCCTACCTACTTCGATTAAGGCCCAATCATGAACCCTCCGCAGATGGTAGCTTAAATGGCGGCTTTTAAGCTAGTATATAATATATCTATATAAACATTATATACATTGCGTGTTTTAAAAGCTCCCAAAAATGAACAGTTTTTGAATAAATAAAACGTTAAAAGCAAGAGAAATTACGAAATAGTTGTACATAAATAAACACAAAAATAAATTTTTTCTTAATTTTGTAAAAAAGATAACAGTAAGAATGAAATTATAAATCAGGATCTAAGCCTAAATATAGATTCAAGGTTTATATATATATATATATATATATAACTTGCTGAAATGGTGTAGTTTCTCAAGTCCTTTTGTCTGCTCCATGGTTGATAATTTTCAGGGAAAGATAGAAGTTGAAGGAATCGGTGGCGCATTTATGTTAGCATCTAAAAATGAATGTGCGTACATGTTTTTTTTCTCCATTCCATTTTGTAAAATATTTAAAAGGAGTATTGCCTAAATAAATGCGTGTTATTATATATATATCTAATAAGAAATAATGTCTGTTTTCATGTAAAATCTATTACCGCTTAATATATATAAGCATATATACATATATATACACACATATATATATATATATATATATATATATATATATATATATATATATATATATATATATATATATATAGTACAGGTAATATATTCGTTGATGTATATATTCCAGGTGGATCCTAGAAATAAAATATAAAATATAAGAACTGATCCACAAAAAGAGCTCAATGTATTTATTATAATAGAGGCAATAAATAGTATTACAAAAATCCAAAATTACCTCATATGGAGGAGGGGAATAGATCTAATTCAACCGACGAAAACTGCATCAGTCTTATTCAAACCAGGCCTACACCGTGATTGAATAAGACTGACGTAGTTTCCGACGGTTGAAATAGATCAATTCACCCCCCCCATATGAGGTAATTTTGCAATTTGTTGTAATACTATATTGTTGTAATATATATATATATATATATATATATATATATATATGTATGTGTGTGTGACTTTATATAGGCTCCTGAAAAAATTAATTTCAGTTGAGCTCTCTGGGGAAGAGGTGTGAGTTTTTAAACAAGTGTCTATTATGGCTGATATAGCGAAACTCTTCGGTGAAAGCGAATTAAGTCACTGTCGGTCACTCTGTGTGTTTACCTAAAAATAAATACGCTAAAATTTCACCTTCATCCCTGCCGTGCGCCGACGGCGTAGTGGTAGAATCTCCAACTGACGCCAATTCAGCCGAATTTCGATCCTAGCTAGAGGCAACCGGATGTCTGAAGAGCTGCGAAACAGTCTGTCTGTGGTTGACTTTATATATTAAAAAGATGTTACATACGGACAAACAAGTACTCACAACAAAGATGCATTTTTGTTTCGATGCGTAAGCATCTCGACAGGTGAAGAACAAAGATTGTTATAAATGATTCTATTCAAATAATTCTTTTTTTTTTAAATGTTTTAGAATCGTTTATAACCATCTTTGTTCCTCACATCTCTGTCGAGATCCGTTCGCATCAAAACAAAAATGCATCTTTGTTGTGAGTACTTGTTTGTCCGTATGTAGCATCTTTATAAGTAACTATTGCTCTACTCTTGGTATTGAGCCTTCTTTTAAATTAATGGTATGAACTTTTGTATTTATGTTCTTTTCGTTCTCATTACACTTGAATATATATATATATATATATATATATATATATATATATATATATATATATATATATATATATAATGTTTATGCGTATAAACTCGAATGTGTCTCGATGCGTTGTTCATACGTGCTATAGGTAGTAGTTGGATGTCTTCAGATATTTTCAGATTTTACCAACGCAAGTTTCTCGTGGGAAAGAGGTTGGAGGTGAAAAACTCTTTCTCCCCGCTGGTGTGTCGCCAATATAATTCCCGCTTTCCAATTTTGACCGGAACAAAAGAGACGAACGCCGAAGAACGAGTCATGATTTAGTTGATTGAAGGCTTCACTTATTTAATTATACCGTTACAGCTCTAAAAACGGAGAGACTCGTTAATGGTTAGATCATTAGACATATAGCTGAAAGGTCGAAAATTCAACTTCTACACTTGTTTAAACTATTTTATCAAAACAATCGAGTACTCAGCAATTGAAACCTTTTATTTTGTGCTGTTTTTGTTAGTATTTCCCTAAAGTGTTTGCCGTAGAGCGATGGTCAATAAGTTAATTTATCGAGAAAATGTTATTAGATCCGAATCTTACCAAATGCCCTATTATATTAGCCTTGTGCCAGTCTACATCAAGTTTAGTAAATCTCTACATAGGGTACCTGCCGTAGAATGATGCCTAGTCAATATTGATTGAGTGATCTGTTTTTTTACGGTTTAGGAGGTTATTTGAAGCCTGAAAATTTTTAGTGAAACTAATGATTTTACTGATAGAAGTTCTACTAATTAACCCATGCCTGGGCGGGGTGCCGGGAGAGGTGGATTTATACTTTTCCCAAGGGTATTTACGCGTAAGTGAATATAACGAACCTGACTGGAATTGGAACTCGGCTCTTCGAATTCCAATTATTATTATCCATTATTATCCATTACACTATTCCCTCATCCATGTTTACACCACCTCGTATTCTCAAGCGGTCACCCATCTCGGTACTGAGCAGGATGGAACAATTTTTGGTGATCGTACGTGTGCCGGTGTTTCAACGGCATAATCTGGAGTAATAAATATTAAAAAAAAAATAATAATAGAGTTATCTAACCATTTCTCATAAAATATCTTAAAACGTTAATCACCAAACGATGTTAATTCAGGTCCGTCTTTTTGAAAGTCGCGCCTTATCTTCATTTTGTTCTGTGCCTTTCTATAACGCATATCTGCATTTTAGCAACGTACAAAAGCAAAAGCATGAAGTACGACGCGAAAACCTATTTGAATTGCTAGGTAAGCTCGACTCGGGAAAAAAGATTAGAATATTCCGAATTATTTACTGCGAACAAACCGTCTGCATGCAGACAGGAAACGAGTTAAGCAAGTATGCAAAAATAGAACGGAGAATGAGTAAGATAAGGATGCGTTTTCACATCGGATTTTCTTTCATCATCCTTTGACCTCCCTGTGGTTGATCGGAACTCCATTAATAATCACTTTCCACACTGCTCGATCCTGCCATCCTCAGATATCCAATGTCCAACCCGAGCCATGTCTGGGAAAGTCAACTTTCATGAGATTGACACCTCCAGAAGGATGCCATAGAAGTAAGGATGAGACGACCTCCCCGTCCGCTTTGTGGCAGTATCCGGCAAACAGCAATCGCTTTTGTTTGAGCTTAAGATTGGTCTCAGTTCTCCGTAAATTGTGTTAAGCGTTTTCTTTAATCTGTACAGCAAGACGATCCTAAGAGAAATAGAAGACCAGAATTTATTATCGGTGTATATCGTCTCATCATGAGCACGTGGCCGAGTGCTTAGAACGTTCGCTTTCTGACAATGGGTCCCCGGTTCGAATCTCAGCATAGTCGATCAGACTGGAGGGGTCTTTGGAAAATGCCTCAAAACCATACCACGGTAGTTTCCCAGAAACTGTAACTAAGGTCTGCTAAGCATACTTGTAGTATATAAAACAGATTGGCTCTGTGCGTTTTGAATAAACACAAATGCGCCTGAGCAAGCGCCTGCATTACAGAATGACTAGCCGCCCTAATAGATGGGTATCCTCGAATACGAGTGGCCAGGTATACACATTGTCTCACCAACGCGGATGATACTGTGCTGATGGCGGATTTAGAAGGAAAACTACAAAAAAAGACCCCCCCCCAAAAAAAACTCGAGAAATTAGCAAATGCAAACGCAAAGAAAGAACCATTAACTATAAGAAGACAGACTGTATGGCCGTCAGCAACGGTAATGGTAAAGGTAATATTGCCGTTTCTTTATAAGGAAACATTTGGCATACAATGGCTGGGCTGCCAATACACTTTCCAGTTGTATTAGGTTGGTGCAAAAATAATGTCGGTTTTTGACGTTAAAAATAAGTCAAAAACCGACATTATTTTGCACCAACCCAATAGTTTATAAAATCTTTATTTTAAAATATTTTTTTAGTAAAACAGGTTTCTCAAGTCTAGTAGCTGTTATCGCTCTTTCCAGTACTGATGAGGGTTTTCCTCCCGAAACTTCTATTTAAAGTAGTGTTGAATGTTAACATTGATTATATCATTCTGTTCTCTTGGGGTTATAGGTGATATCCATTTTAGATCTTGCTGCTGTTGGCAGTCTTCAAGTGATATGGTTCCTGTTATTTACAGTTCTTTGTTTGCGATTATGTAGCGCCAGTCTACAATGTTCAAAGAAGAGTGATCTGTGCCAAGACCCTCATGATTTACTTTCCCAAAAAGATACAGCCAAAGTTGCGAGCTTGAAACTGGAGAAGAATCGAACAGATAGAGAAATTTAACAAAGTCGGTCGTGTGATAACTGTTGTATATTGCTGCTGGACTCAAATAAAGCGACGAACACTTAAATATAAAAATATATAAATATCTTTATTGTTCGAGTTTCGGCGAATGGGTTTACTGAGGGAAAATCACAGAGGTTAGGATTGCGCATAGAGGAATTGACGGAGAGAAATCTTCGGTAAACCTCTAGCCAGTCTCTCTGTCCAGATCAAGCATTGGACCGGTTATGTAACATTTGGGCACCTACGCAATATCACGTGGCTACGCCTTCTTAAGGTATATCGCCTACGCAACTTCGTGTGGCCACGCCTCTTCTGGTATGCACCGACGCAAGCAAGGATTTCATTCCGTTCAGGACTCCTGTGCGCCCTGTTTATTTTAGCCACCGGATGCATTTCCTGTTTATGCTACCACCAGTTACGATTTCTGCTCACACACTGATGCAGCGGAAGTAAGGCCAAAGATCTTCCCTCAACCAACATACTACATAACAAACGACAGAAATATGGCAGAGAAATCCGAAAGCGCATCAAAATGAAGAAAGAGTTTACTCTTGTAAGTAAATGTTAGCGAGTTCGAACCGCGTTCAAGTCTAGTCTAATCATAGTAAAATATTTGTACAAGGCGTTTACCCTAAAGCGAGAGCCATCAATCTTACTTGTTGCGGCATTCACCCGGGACCGGTTGAGCCATCTCCGTTAGACGAACTTGCAGCATCCCGAACGAAAATTGACCAGTGATCGTATTCATTCGAATGTGCAAATTCATAATAGGAATTTCAGTGTAAATTTGGATTCGTGTGTATAAACACTTTTAGGATAGTTCGATCCGACTGGTGATTCGGTTAGAGCGCTGGAATTTGACCGGAAGAGATGAGGCACGTGATCATAAGGTGAACATGTGGCCATATTGCAAAGCCTATTATTAGCTACTTTCTAGATCGGTTGGAGTTCGTCCCCACAGTCCAGTTCAGGCATACCAGTCCATCGACCCCGAAAGCCACTAAACGAATCTCCTTAATTGATAGCGAGTTTGATTCTTAAAGAATGCTAATTTAGTCTAGTGCCTAATTTATCTCCTTCCAAAAAGTCAGTGTTGTTCGTGTAAAATTAGCGATAATTAACGAATTGTATGTAAATTATTACGTGTAAGTTGGTATTTTATGCTTGGAAAAGCGAGTAGTGAACTTTGTGGAATATAAAACACAGACATTATTATTATTATTATTATTATTATTATTATTATTATTATTATTATTATTTCTTTTGATTTCCTTCCGGGTCCTAACCAGAGATCTAAGGTTAGAAATGGCATCATGATATTTTTGTAAGGTGTGAGCTATACTTGTTGAGAACATTCTTTTGTATTTCTTTAAGGCATAGGCTACGAGGAATCCCTTTAATGAATCTATTGGGACCTTTTTCCAATCAACATGAGAGTTCCAACTACAACTGTAAATATTGATGTCTTTATGTGTCCAATTTTTGAGATTATTATTTCAAGATCCTTGTAATTTGATATTTTTTTCAATATCTTCAAAGATATGTTACAGTCTGCAGGAACTGCCATGTCAATAAGAAAGCACATTCTGTTTTTGTGGTTATTATTATTATTAAAACATGGAAGCAACGAGAAAGAGAAGGAAAATAGGAACTACAAGGAAACTGATACAATTAGAAAGGGATAGGTGAAATTTCTGGGGCAAGGCCAAAAGAGGGCTTGGCGAATTTAACACTCATAAGACATAGTGAACTCAAGAGGAGCACGGAGAAATATCGAGTAAGTCGGTTTTTCTGGATGGGCGAAAGAAAAAAGTATAAAAATGGATGGTAAAAAGTCAAAAGTTACTTCCAACAACAACAACAAAAAACCCCAGAAAGTTGTAGAGAGCCAGGATTGCCGACGTCTTGAACAGACATGGCACATAAGATAATGAATTTTCGCTAGTATTTTCTTTGAGCTGAATTTATAGTTGCTTTTTATCGGAACTAAAAATTCCTCTGCACTCATCCAGATCTAACTATAACAGCCATTCTTTATGTTTCCTGAATGCTTAATACGCTACCATCTTTCTTTATATGAACAAGTAGTATTAGCAGTAATATTATTTTAATTTCAGCATATAAAGCTCTCAGTTATTATTAACTTTTACTTATATTACGTTATATTATATATATATATTAAAATATATTATGGTATGAATGGACAGATTATAATAAATCAATTGTTTAATCAATTGCTGAAATCTTACGAATTTTCAACACTGCTTGTTGTTGTGCTCATGTGTTATAGTTTCTCTGCGTGGAACAACTGTAAATATGTGTTTATAATTGTGACTTAGCGGGAAAAACTGTTTCTGAGAATAAAGCATGTTCGTTATTCCTTTCGGCTATTGCGTTCTGTACGTAAAATTAAGGTGTTATTATTTCATGGACATAATAATGGCCGATAATGGGAGAAATACAAACAGTAAAATATTCACTTTTTCTATAGCGTTCCCATTACCTGCCGACCGCAATGCGCTGTGAGATTACTACCCCCACCCATTATTTTTTTCTTTTTCTCATAATCTCTTACACGCAATAATCGCAGCCCCCAGATCGTCATTATGTTGATATACAGGTTACGCTGGGTAAGTTGTCGCCATTTTATATTTTAACTTCGCGCATGGGCGTTGTTTGTTTTTGATTTTGTCGACTACACAGTATAGTAGGATCAATTGGGCACCGTCTGTGAAGAAAAGAGCACCATGACACAATTCACTTCAGAATTTTGGAAACGGCATGCCTTACTGCCTGACATTCGCACCGGAAGCTTCAATACGAACATTTCAGAGTGTTTGAGTATCAATTTGAGGACAGTGCAGAGGGTTCAGAAAGAGTTGGATGAGTCTAATGATGATTACGAAGGGGTTTGGAGTAATCCACTAGTGATAGCGACGTTATGCTCGCATACATCTCCCTACAGGGACTCAACATAGAGGCCCACATCAAGTTTCTTAATGAGGTAGTGCTGCCCTGGTGTCTGCTGGAAGACCCTATGTCTGGCAACAGGACCTGCACCATACCACACAAGCAGGAGAACCCAGTCATGGCCGTCAGACAATATCTGCGACCACATCACCCCTTATATCTGGCCATCTAACTCCCCAGACTGCAACCCCCTTGATTATTATGTGTGAGGTGCAGTTAAGCGAGAGGCCAATAAAACTTGTATTATAGAAACCAAGAATGAAAAGGAAGGCAAGGATTATGACAGCATTCACCAACTTAAACACGTAGACTGTCTGAAAAAATTGTAGAAAATTCTGAAACTCGTGTAAAGGCCAGGGTTGAAGCTAATGGCAAGCGATTTTATTGAATAAATTTATTTTTTAGTCATTCAAGATACAGTGTAACCCGGATATAAGAGAGTTGCCGGGACAGGAGGAACATTCTCTTATATCCGGGTTTCTCTTATATTAGGGTCTCTCATATCCGGGGTTTCTCTTATATCCGGGTTTGGTCTATTTTATATACATTAACACAGGCTCTAATTTGGGACCGGATAAAATCTCTCTTATATCCGAGTTTCTCTTATAACAGTCTCTTATATCCAGGTTTCTCTTATATTAGGGTCTCTCATATCCGGGGGTTCTCTTATATCCGGGTTTGGTCCATTTTATATACATTAACACAGGCTCTAATTTGGGACCGGATAAAATCTCTCTTATATCCGGGTTTCTATTATATCCGGATTTCTCTTATATTTGGTTTTCTCTTATATCCTGGTTACACTTTATTTTTGTGTAATTTTGATAAATATAACTGTTAAAATGAAATGTCAGTGTTAATTTTATTTTTGCGAAATTTAGACGACAATTTATCCATTGCACCCTGTACAACATAATCTTCTGGGAAGAAACCAGCCCAGATGCTGGAATAGAAAATGCTTTTCACGCTTATGTTTTTCGTACTTTATACACTTACATATAGCAGTCATATAATCTGTCATATTTGAGAACTTAGTGATAATTTATTAACCGTTGGGATGAAAAACACGGATGTAGCAGATCTCTTCGCCTACACATCTTGCCTGTTGTGAGAACGAATTTCTGCGTGTCTTTAAGACTGTGGTGAGGTCATTGTCTGCGACTGTCAACGAAAATTGCATTACTTTAAATTTCGTGACAAATACGTTTCAGTAAACTTCTAAAAGAGTTCTGCAGCACGCACACATACACTCATACATCTCTCTCTTTCTCTCTTTATATATATATATATATTTATGTGTGTATATATATATATATATATATACCTTTAAACAAGTAATTTTTCTCTGTGAGGGGCAAAAGATAGGCATAAATAACAGTGGTCTAAATTTTTGCGACAGACCTGAAGTATTTTTTAATTTTATAATTCGTGTTTTTTTGTTTCTTATTTTCTTGCTGGCCACCACAACTACGAATTTTATGGTAGGTGAAGCAAACAGATGACGATTTGACATCCACCAAGACGAACCCCCCACCCCCCCAAAAAATCTTCGGTAGCAAGCCTGCACACTGTTGCAGGAATCAACACTTTTGATACGAGGTGTTGAAGTTTTTTTAGTAAATGTTTTCTGCTTCTAAGTACATTTGTCCCGCAAACAATTTTGGCGGACTCATGTGAGTCCCGGTCAAAAATAAATACACAAGACATGGAATGTCAAAAATAAGAACACAAGACATGGAATGTAAACAAACAAGTATGAATAAATATATTAAGCAGATATGTTATAAAAAGGAAAAATGAGAAATAAAATTAAATGTGAAGAGTTCAAAGCAACCTTCAATGTCTGTAGCTGAGGTACTTACATCGCGACAGAGCGAGAAAACAACCCCTTGCGGCTACCAAGGTCTCTAAGAGAAAGTCTTTCAAACTTCGCTCTGTCTGTAATTATCGTCAGCGGCGGTAATTCAAGATCTCGCCACCTGTAATTATCGTCAGGGGGCAGTAATCCAGCAACACCCAAGGCGCGCATACTAACTAAAATAACTGAGGTGTGTTCAGAGATGCCTGGTACAAGATGGTGAATTCAGGCATTTTGGCCAAGTTGTTAAAGTCCCCCCCCCCAATAAACAAAATACCAAAATAAATTTTATGTCTGTTAAATACTACACAACAGCTTCGAAAATTCTCAAACTAGATTGTTGCATATATTCTTTCGTTTTTTTCCTGATGTTCTGCGAATGATTTCGAAGAATAATCTATCGCGGAATTTTTTGCTTCTAAGTAACTCTGGTCATCCTGTTAAACTGTTGTCTAACGTTATTGAAATTTTAATTTCAGATTAGACCTTCTTTTGAGATGGAATGCCAAATATACAAGAATGAGATAATCTTTTCTTTGCTTTTAATCAAGGCCACAAAGCTGCCAACTCTGTTCCAGACATTTGTGCTGTCTACAGAGATGAATTCATTACTGACAGAATAACACAGAAATTGTTTTCCCGTCTCAAGGAGGGGGATTTTTGAATTCACAGACTCTCGGCGCTTTGGCGAACCTGTCCAGTTTGACGAGAACCAATTGCAGGCGCTGATTAAAGAAGAACCATGTCAGACCACTAAGGAATTGTCTCAGAGGATGGCAAGCTCTCATGTTTTTGTATCACTTCATCTTCACTCAATTGGTAATGTCTAGAAACACGTCGCATAGGTGTCACACGCATTGACCAAGAGGATGTCACACGCATTGACCAAAAGCGTGTCACACGCATTGACCAAAAGCGTGTCACACGCATTGACCAAGAGGTGTCACCTAGAGAAACAAACTCCAACGCTCGTCCATTGCTTCCAGTTCGCTCTCTCGACACCAGGCTACACGTAGACACAAAGAAAGAATTCTGTTGGGGAGTTCTCACACTCACCATATTCTTCTGGTTTAGTCCCTTCAGACTACCGCCAATTTTGGTTGCTTTTTTAGGGTTGTTTGGAGCAACGATGTGGAGCTTAAAACGCGGCTTAATGAATTTTTTGAGTCAAAACCTAGTGATTTCTATCTTCGAGGAACTGAACAGTTGGAAAGTCCCAAACAATGAAGAGGAATATATTGTTGAATGATTCATCAGAAGTATTACTAAATAATAAATATTAAAATGTCTTTTGAATTGCTTCATTCCAAGCAAGGCGATAACATCACTGGAACGTAGGTGGGGGTTACATTGAGTGAAAGAGAATGATAAGACTTTAATTGGGAGAATTGAGGAAAGGACAATAAAGAAACAGGATTCAAGAAGACAGAAGATGGCAATAGACGTTGCATTTAAATTTCTGAAGATTACAGTTATCAGGGAAGTAATAAATCGGACGGAAGTTCCACATGTGAGTAGAGCAAGTAAAGAAACTTTTAGAGTAGAATTGGCGGTTGCACCTAGCCAGTCCAACACTAAAACGGTGAAAGCTATTTGCCAATCTAGAGCACGCATATGGTTCCTTTGATGAAAGCGGGGACATGGCAGTATATTTCACTGCTTTAGTTGCGTTCTAAAATTACAAAACAGAATTATGTTTAATTATTAATAAATATTAAAATATCTTTTGAATTCTTTCACTCCAAACAAGGCGATAATGCCACTGGTACGCAGGGGATTACAGGGAGTGAAAGAGAATAAGACTTTAATTGGGAGAATTGAGATAAGGACAATAAAGGAACATGTTTCAAGAAGACAGAAGATGCCGATAGACGTTGCATCTAAATTTTTGAAGATTGTAGTTATCAGGGAAGTAAGAATTCGGAAGGGAAGTCCAAAGGTGAGAAGTACGAGAAAAGAAACTATCATAGTAGAAGTGACGATTGTATCCAGCTAGTCCAACAGTAAAAAGGTGAGACCTAGTTGCCGATCTAGTAGCACGTTTATATTCATGTAGTCGAGGCAAAAGGGGAAAAAGCTCATCATAACTGTTGCCATGAAAATATTTGTAGAAAAGACAAAGGGAAGCCACATCATGTCGGTGAGAAATCGATTGAAGTCGAGATGCCTGGTTAGGATCGATTACATTACAAACCCTTCTTTGAATTTTTCCATCAAATTTTATCTTCTGTGTAGCAACCAATTTAACTAAGAAAATAAAATAAATAAAAGTTAATTCACCTCAGTCATTGTTTTTATTTATTGGTGGTGGAAGTTTGCCAGGTTAAATATTGATTGTGAGAAATATTCCAAACTTTGTGAAAGATAGGATCAGTAATTGATATTTAGCAATATAATGTGTAATCGGGAGAGTGCAGTAAGGCATGTATACTTGTAATCTTTAAAAAAAAAATATGTTTTCTTGGCTATACTGAAACATTAATGTATAATATTTATTAACTTTAGCTTAATCTCAAACAATGACACGAGCTTTTAGTTAGGACAGGAATTAAAACAGGCGAGTTCATTGGATATTGCTCCATGGTTTTTATTATTCATTTTTTTTATCTAGTTTCCTTTCAAACAGTTTATTTTCTCGCACTTCTATTTTCCAGTTTCTTACATTCCAGTCAAGCTTGATCTTCAAAAATTCAATGTCAATCGTTATCTTCTATCTTCTTAATTCCTGTTCTTTTATTGTTCTCACTCCTTGATAATTTTTTATATTTTGTCACACTCAGTAACCCCCTGCGTCTTATTGACATCGTTGCCTTAATTGGGGAGTAATCACTAAAAAGAGTAAAGGACTAATTGTTTATGTAACCAATGATATTACTTCTAGGATTTTAGTATGGCTAAACAAAAAAAGAGTAATGAAATGTTACGTGACATCTGTCCTCCTGTATGACAGTGAATGCTGAACAACCTCCTCACAGAAGGAGAGACTTCAAGCAACAGAAATGTGGTTCTACAGAAGGATGCTGACGATATCATGGACCTAATATGCTAGCACCAATGAGGTTTAAGAGAAAATGGAAACAGAAAGGAAACTTATGTTTAACATCAGTAAGAGACAGTTGAAATTTCTGGGGCATGTAATGAGGAAAGAGGGCTTCGAAAATTTGATACTAACAAGGATTGGCAGCAAGAGGGACAGAGGAAAACAGAGCATAATATACTTGATGGGATTTAGTCGATGGATGGCGGAACGGGGTTTAGGAGAAATAGCAAAAAGGCAAAATTTCTTAAGAGCTACAAAAGACAGGAAGATGAGGTGGGCTACGATCGCCTACGCCCTGAGGCGACACAGTACATAAGGAAGTATTGTTTGACTAATAAAAGTGAAGAGCGGACATTTAATTTTTGTTTTGAGAAAAAAATTCCGACACGGCCCAAGCTATTTAAAAAATTGCCACCTTTTTCCCCAGTGCTCAAACAGAAAACAGTTATTAAAGTTCATTTTTTCACAAGCTCGCTTTTATGATTGCATTGTTAAAAAATAGTGTTCCATCGTATTTTTTATTATTTTCATGCTCACCACGTTTGATTCTTTTAAAGTTCATCAAAAAATGGTTCCATTTTTTGAGAAACTTAATGTTTTTTTTAAAGTTTATCAAAAAATGGTGTTGTGATGTGAAGTCTAGCAAGACACAATACTTAACTCGACCTAGTCAGGCATCATAGTAATATTCAATACCCATCCAGACAATCACTGTAATAGTATTATCTTCTTATATATATTTTTGAGATGAGGTTTTATGTACATTATTTACATTATTCGGACTATTGTCCTCATCTTTGACGCCATATTTATTACAACGTTTCAGCCGTTGTACGCTCCGGCCGGAGATATCACGTAGCAGTTCAGCACTCTTCTTTTTTTTCCAATGAAACGTTCTTGGAATGTGTCTTCGGCCATCCCAATATGTCTTCGGATCTGAGTGCTGCATTTTCCGTTCTCTGTCAGAATACTTCCCAGATATTTAAATTTCCACACCTGTTTTATTTTAGTGTCTCTGACCTAACTGGAAATCCTATCAGGATTCATCATTAGCGGCAACAATCTTAACATAAGATATGCAGATGACACAGTTCTGATAGCAGACACAGAAAAGAAACTTTCATAGAAGGCAGAGAAGGAGAGCGAGAAGAAGGGACTAAGCATAAACTACTATAGAATATAGAATACATGTTCATCAGCAAAAAGATGAGCCCAAAATGCCAATCTAGTACTGCGCTTAAATTAATAAAGTCTTGGTACCATAGACGATATTTTATTTTATACAAAAATGTGGCACAAGGACAAAGGGATCGGGAGGAAAGCTACTCTTCATCTGTCTTATAATTAAACACAATCACTTACCCAAAATATACCACAGTATTCCTTACACCAAGACAATACATTTTTACTTACCATTCTTACTACTGCCATCAATGTCTCTAACTAGTTCCCATATGTAAAATTTATCTGGAGATATAAATAACAATTTAAAATTTAACCCCAAATTACAGTACAATTAATGCGGAACTAAGTAACTGAAACAGTCATTCGTTCAACCACTCACTCAAACATATACTGATTAAAACACGACAACAAATACGAAAGACACACTCGAAAAACGAAAGACATCCCACATCCACCAAAGAACTGACATCTCTGGTCACCTAACGTGGGAGGAGGGGAGAATTAAATTAAAAGTTCATCAGAACAAATACCATAAAAGTATTTTTAGATAAGTCACACGGAAGTGACGTCACGGTAGCGAGAAAGTGACTGAAAACGAGATGTCGTGTAAGGACCAATAACATTGCAGATTATTCTTTGTATTTTATCAAGAGTCTTTAAATACATAGCAGGGGAACCGGACCAAATGTGGCAGCAATATTCAATGCATGGACGAATGGTAGACGAAAATGTGATAGATTCTGGAGCGAAAAATTGTCTAGCACGACACAGTGAACTGACTTTTCTAGCAGCAGACCAAGCATTTGATCTGATATAATCTTTCCACTTCATTACTGCGGAAAAAGTTAGCCAGAGCAAATGAAGTTTTCAAGTTTAAAACAAATTTTAAGAATGCGCCGTAGTAAATGCATTGTTCAGCTATCTTCTCTAAAATATCTGTTGCCACTCATAAATCAAATAGTTAAATAAGTTTTATAAATAAGTTTCATTTTTTTAGGTTTACCAACAAACACGTCCTCAGGATTTCTTACATCTATATCTATAATTCTCAAAATGTGCGTGTGTGCGTGTGTATGTATGTGTATGTGTGTGTATATATATATATATGTAAGTGTGTATGTGTGATCGGATATTGTTTATGCGTTTCCACAGTTTTCATCCGATTTCGATGATTTTTTTTTGTTTGTTTGATAATTCTTCAGTGCCGGTTTTGAGTCCAAATTGGCTGGAAAAAATTACAACCTTGAAGGTGAAAAATCGAAAAAAAAAAATGATTTTTTACACTTTGCGTAAAAATCAAAGGCAAAATTTAATGTCTGTAAAAAACAGCGTACAATCAATTTAGAGAGTTGAAATCTAACGCAAAAGATTATTAGAATTATAAAAAAAAATATTATAAATAAAAATTATCGCATATTATTATTATGACGGTCCATGGAAGAGGTTCTTTCCTTGCAAGATTGAGAACGCAAAATCAGTTATTTTTAGGGCCACCCCCCCCATTCAAATTGTTAGCCACCCCCTCATTTGAGGATGTGCCTCTGTTGTACCCAGTTGTTGTTGTGATTTTCCGAGCTTAGCTTAGATGTGGTACAAGGCCGCAAGTATGGGGCACCCTGTGAGGATCGAACTCACTATCTATTCGTAATTATGCTAGCGAGATAAGCTTGCCAACCATTACACCACCTCGGGGTATTGATTTTCAGGTGGGCCGACTTTAAAATTAAACTGTTCCAATTGAACGGCAAAAATTCTCATTTAATGAAACACCTAGTCGAAGACGGTTTATACTGCTAGTTTCTGATAAGATGACGAAGGCGCGAATATACCGGGTGTTTCAAAAAGAATACGCCAAAAACATTACGCTGTTTTTTCAGGTCTATAGCATTATAGTGGACTCAATCAGTGGTTATTTGATAGAGTAGTTATCAAAGTTTGATTGGGTGTCAGTTTCACCGCTGTTGTTAGTATAACTTCTGGTGCAGCTGAATTGTGGGAAGATCAATCAAAATGGCGACTCCTCAGCAGAGGCGTTTTGCGTGCTTGAGTTCGCGAAAACAAACGCCATTTTCACGGTGCAGGCAGATTCGAATGACTTCATTTTTCAGCAAGATGGAGCACCACCCCATTGGCATCTCTGGGTTAGAGCTTATCTGAATGAAAACTTGCCTCAGCGATGGATTGGGAGGAGAGGTGCTAAAGACCTTGCTCTCTGTGCTTGGCCTGCCAGATCCCCGGACCTCACTGGGTGTGACTTTTTCTTGTGGGGGTATGTTAAAGACCAAAGTATATGTTCCAGCTCTTCCAGCAAGTATCGATGACTTGAAAGATCGAATAACAGCTGCAATCAACACGGTGGACCGTGACATGCTGAGGCGCGTTTGGGAGGAATTCTCATATCGGCTTGATGTTGTCCGCACTGCCGGTGGTGGCCACACTGAGCACTTATAAAACATGAAATGTAACTTGAATGTATATACAACACATGTGTTCATACTAGAGGTTTGTGATTTTTTTCGTTTTTGACACATCATGTGATGATTTTGGCGTATTCTTTTTGAAACACCCTGTACTTTCGACTTTTATGCGAGTTGATATTTAATTTTTCGTATATTAATTAAGTTGTACGAGGGATTCTTCGGGTGCCACTATCTCATCAGAAAGTCCACAAATTCCTGGGGATGAGTTCGGTTGTACTCTTTTTATTAAAAAAAATGATAAAAAAAATTACAAAATTATCAAAATAGGTAAACCAAGTACAATGCGATATTTATTAGCTACCATTTTGTAACTAAATACAGAACACGACAATTTAAATACACACATGGCATAGACATAATTTAAAAGAATGTTTGGTTCAGAGGAAGAGATGCTCTCAATCTATTTTAGTGAATGAATGTGGCAAGAGCAAAATCAAAGAAATGCCCGGAAAATACATTTTTTTTTCAAAATTTAGAATTACTAATTGTTCATTTAAATTTTTTTGGTCTGACATACTTTTATAAATTTATGAATTAAAAATTTATTTTCATATATATTTTTTTTATAAAAAACAATACTTTTGTAGCCTAGGGAAGGTTACAGAATAGAATAATCACACGAAGGTAATGAACGATAATACTCAGGACAAGAACAGCCCATATAAGATTCACCAGCCGTGCGTAGAAGTAGTAGTCAACTGCTAGAATTGAGTCAAGTGAATTCCACAATGAATCCTCAACTGCAGGATATCTACCAACCACCCTACGCAGTCAGATGTGGCACAAAGCAAATTTAGTGTTGGGTAGCCAAAAATTCCCCGTAGACTCCGTATAAAACCGCGTTGAGTAGCTGTTTACTGAGACTAGACTCAGCCCTTCGACATAGCCTCGTCTGGAGATCTTCTCTGCCCGAAGGCAGAGAGTTTGACCAGCACAACTGGAGACGAATCTCTAACTGCAAACCAACATACAGTATTTACTACTGTATTTATGTGAATGGGGACATACCATTATGTTCATGTATTTTCATAATTAAGACAAATTGTACATATGGGAACTAGTTAGGACTTCAGTGAGACATCAAAGTATTATGGTGGCAGTAGTAAGAATGGTAAGTAAAAGATTCTTTCAGGAAAAAAAAACACTTTTTTAGGTCAGTCTATGAAAATGTAATGTCTACTTGATATCGATATGACTAGCGTCATCTTGTTATCTGTCCTTTTTGCAGTCGCCGTTTTTCCGCTTTAATTATACCATTGAATTTACTCGGCTTTTTCCTCATTGGGAGACTTAAGAGTTCGACTTCTAGATACTTGGCGACCATGCCACTAAAATGTAGGGGGGGGGGTTACAGGGAGTAAAAAGGAAAGAGAAGAAGATTGAAAATAGGGGGATTGAGAAAAGAACAAAAAAGGAACAGGGTTCAAGAAGATATAAGATGGCGATTGACGTTGCATTTGAGGATTGTAGTTGTCAGGGAAGCAAGAAATCGGAAGAGATTTCCACAGGTGGGAATTGCAAGAAATTACTGTTAAAATAGAAGTGGCGATTGCATCTAGCTAGTTCAACTAAAACTGGTCAGGATTGCAAACCCTCGAGAAGCCTAGTCAGGATTGCAGATCCTCGAGAAGCCTGGTCAGGATTGCAGACCCTTGAGAAGCCTGGTCAGTACTGCAGATCATCAAGAAGCCTGGTCAGGATTGCACACCTTCGAGAAGACTGGTCAGGATTGCAGAACCTCGAGAATCCTGGTTAGGATTGCAACCCCTCGAGAAGCCTGGTCAGGATTGCAGTCCCTCGAGAAGCCTGGTCAGTACTGCAGATACTCGAGAAGCCTGGCCAGGATTGCAGTTATAAGCCTCCACTTTGTTTCCATCCTCTCCAAAACCTCGTTGTTGCTATCTGTCACGTGGCAGCATTGAAATTAAGTAGTCGAAGTCTCCTTAAAAGACATGTCTGTAACCTATTTGTTTCTGAATGAGCAAAATGAGGAAGGGGAAGTGGCTCCTTTTTTTATGTATACACCGCTGATCGCTGATGAACCTCACACTATATCCTGGGTAGGATTTTACCATAAAATTTGTTATGTACCTCGTGCTATCATGGGCAGGATTTATTAAACAAATACGTCAAAATTATTCAAAGAGAACTTGTTCAATGTGTTGTGTCCCTTCGGGAGGTGGGAGATCATGGCGCTCCACAATTTCCTATCCTTTTTCGTTCTTGGTAAAGTTTGCCTTTTCGCTACATCTCCTGGTCCCTGTTCTGTGAATTATTTACACAAGCTCATTATGTACGTTATGTGCTACATTCCTTTGTCCTTCTTGCCTTCAATATGCCCTGTGTGTATCAAATTTTCCAATCCTTCTTTCCTCATTTTATACCCTAGAAATTTCAACTGTCTCTTTCTGATGTTACGTATGAATGTTCTTTTTGTTTCCATTTCCCTTGAATCTTCATCGTTGATCACGTGTTCGGACCATGGTATTATCAGTATCTTTCTGTAGAACAACATTTCTGTTGCCTTAAGTCTCTTTTTCATCTGTGATGTATTCCTGGGCATGATGATAAACTACATCCGGCAGCAAGGTCTCTGATCAGGAGATTAGAGGTTTTGAGGAGCGTAAAACCACCTCTTAATTGCTGTTGTTCCCAGGTCCACCCTGACCCAGACTGGTAGCACCCAGCTATGGGTAAATAGTGAACCCCGCCCCAAACATAACCAAGACTCTATGAAAGTATAATATATATATATATATATATATATATATATATATATATATATATATATATATATATATGAATGTAATATATATATATATGAATGTAATGATAACGAAAATAATATAAATTCTAACGTTCACAGCATTAATTCAAAAGAGGGCTCAATATCAAGAGTAGAGCAATAATTATTTATTATAATTTTTACATACGGACAAAACAACTTGTCACTCACAACAAAGATGCTTTCTTGTTTCGATGCGCATGCTTCTTTTTAGTAAGTTGTTTTGTCCGTATGTAAAAATTATAATATATATATATATATATATATATATATATATATATATATATATATATATATATATATATATATATAATTGTCACTAATACCAATTTATCGTAGAATTACCCACAATTCATTTTCTGCAGTTGAAGGCATACAATTGCGTTGAAAATATTTAGATTTCAGCATTAAATAATCCATAGAGATTGATATGCCGCTAACCAAAATCAGTCGACCAACCAAAATGGCAGAACATTTTCATGACTTTATTATGTCCACACAAACATATATATATATATATATATATATATATATATATATATATATATATACACAAAAGCTGAGTATCATCTACCATGTATTCAACTGTGAAAGCAGAATAACATATTTTTATTAATTCAAAGCTTCGAAGAAAATTAAATTTTGGCATTAAATGACCCATGAGGAGTTGATATGCCATTAAACAAATCAATCAATCATTCAATTGTTATGAGATTGTCCAGAATTCACTGCCATAAAATAGGATTGGTATTACATCAGACTTCCGTACCGTTCCTTTAGTTTCTCATGAACATTTTCTAGCATTACTGAACTAATTTTATAGTTATTTATTAAGGATAGGCACAAGGACACAAATATGGGGCGCTCGGTGATGATCGATTTCTCTTGTCATAGTTTGCGAGACAGGCTTGCTGGCCCATATACCAGGGTCTTTTGAATAATTTTAATATTTTACTATTGGAGTTACGACAAGATTTTGTCTAATACATTCTGTCGGTTTATTCCAGTCTGCAGTCTCTAAGAAAAGAGCGGAGTCGCTTCCAGAAAAAAACAAAAAAAAAACACTCCTTTTTTTTTTTTTTTTTTTTTTTTTTGTAGGTCAGTCTATAAAAATGTAATGTCTACTTGATGTCGATATGAGCATCTTCATCTTGTTACCTCCCCTTTTTGCAGTCGCCGCTTTTCCGATTTAATTATACAATTGAATATATTTCACTCGGCTTTTGCCTCACTCGGGAGACTTGATAGTTCAACTTCTCGATACTTGTCAGTTCGTTTCACTTGAACGACAGATCCATAAAGTAACCCTTTATCTTCATTACCTAAGATATTTATCTGAGACTGATGTGTGAGGAACGCGTCAATGCGTCAAAAACTGTCATTACTTTCTCTCTTTATCTATTGTGCATATTAAAATTCGCCTTCATTTGTTTTCCAAGATGGCCGCATAATTCAGATGAAGGGAACTACAGTTTCCGATTCCCAGGAGCCAAACAAAACTTTGTGAGCAGAATACCAGAATATCTGGAGTCATCGATCGATATTTCTCGAAGTTAATTTATTGGCTGGTCATTTGAAGGAATTGTTTGATCAAGCAAGATAAAAGTTACTCTAGTTTTAATATGAATTGTTAGTATTTCTCCATATTTCTCCTATAGTCAGGCACTTCGAGGTGTTTTAATCGCAAACTTGTCTCGCTAGATCAATTCCGACTGAGAAGTGGGCGCTTCATGCTTTCGGCATTGTGCCACATATAAGCTACTCTTAGAACATCAAGGTGGCACTTGGACGTGGTGTAATGGTTAGCAAGCTTGTCTCTCTAGTTCGATCCTTACTGGGTGCTTCATACTTTTAGCCTTGTGCCACATAGAAGCTACGCTTAGAACATCATTGTGGCACTTGGACGTGGTGTAATGATTGGTGGAAAGTTTGTCTCGCTAGGTTAATTACAACTGAATAATGAGTTCGATCCTCACTGGGTGCCCCATACTTCCGGCCTTGTGTCACATCAAAGAAACGCTTAGAAAATCACTATGGTTCTCCTATAGAGTTAATTTCGGCGTATGTCGATTTCGATCAAGAAGAAACATTTCTTTAATGAAAATATGTTTTGAAAATTTCCCGAGAAACACATGATTTATCTCCTTTATCTGTCTATTTACAGGGTGCGGCAAAAGTAACGTTCTTTTTTATTTATTAACTTTTTATGAACAAAAATAAATTACAATGGTTTAAAAAATATAAGTAGTGTCATATCAAAACAACATGAGTTGTGTTACGATTAACAAACTATTTAACATGTTCAAAATGCTCCGTTTCATGTTCAATACAACGCTGAAATCCATCAGAAATGCTTCTACAAAGCATTTAAGATATTTCTACATTAATTTCAGAAAATCTATCAGAAATTGCTTTTTCAATTCAAAAATTCTTTTCAGATTCAAACAAGATATTTCAGTACACCACACAAGAAAAAGTCTGGTGGTGTTAGGTCTGGTGATCGTGATGGCCACTCAATTGCTCGACATCGGCCGATCCAGCTCAGCTCGAAAATACAAAGGGAGTTACTTTTGACACAACCTGTATTCATCTATCCATGCACACGCACACGCACAAGCACACGCACAGACACACGGAAACACGATGTCCATAAAAGATAGCCTTAAAAATCAGAGAGGACTGGTTAGCAGAATGACTATTTGCGCCCGCTTAATCATCGAGGCTTCCGTGGCCGAAATAGTAAAGTTGCTGTCCATGAAAAATAGCCTTAAAAACCAGATAGCACTGGTTAGCAGAATGACTGTTTGTGCTCCGCTTAATCATCGAGGCTTCCGTGGTCGAATTGGTGTAGGCGATGCCTTTGGAAGACTATTTAGAGAATTACAAAGGTATGAGTAACAGTACGACTATAGATGTGTAACTCACCGAGAACTTGGAATTGGGTAAATCGTGTGGGATGCAGTTTCAGTTTTCGGCGGAAGCTGTCCCATTATTTCCTATTTCACAGTAGACATCGACCGAAGGTGCCTTATTGATAATCAACAATAATTTGAACGAGAAAAATAGTAGTAAAATTATAATGCAATGTGTCCAAGAAGTCACCTAGTGATTTAAAATATTATAATTTGCACATATTTTTAGTATTCAAAAATAGTTTTAAAATAGTTTAAAAACAGAATGGAATTCAAACATAAGAAATATATTCCCATTTTATTACGAAAAAGCATGTTATATAAATGTCCTCCATGTTCGATTTCACACAGACGCACGCTTTCTGTAGCATTTTGTATAGCAGATGTTATTAACCCTGACTGCAGCCTAAAAATGTCTGCACAATTGTTATCCTTGTGTTGTTGAATTGTTTCTGGTTTATTCATGCATACACGCTCCTTAAGGCTCCTAAAGTCAGACGAGAAAAACATGGTGGCCAAAAAGATTTCGGAATTTCGCGAAATTATTCGTTGATTAAAAATTTGCCTTAATCATTCTATAATTGCCCGGGCGGTGTGAACAGTGGCTCCATCTTGTTGAAAACACATCTCAGGTTTGTTCTGCTCTGCTGGCTGCAAAAAACAAACTCCATCATGACCAGATATCGCTCACTAGTGACTTTCATTACATTACCCTTTTCATTTTCAAAAAATAAGGTCCAATGATTTTTTTCCTTACGTTACACCACATCTGACTATGCATTTGAGCAGAAATTCCTAGGATTCTCTAATCCCAAGATTCGACTGTTCAGCAAAACCGTTGAAATGGAAATGAGCTTCGTCACTCGTAATCAGCTTATGAACAAATTCGTCATCTTCATCCAGCCAGCCTCTGAAATCTGGACCGAGCAATTCAAGCGTTTTTGATGATCTGTCAGTTGCACATTCTGTACCAATTGGACTTTTTATGGCTACAGGTACTAATCGTATCTTGGTATGCGATGCAAGGACGCCTGAGAAGTCCTCAACTTGCGTTTGCGAATCCTTGATTTTGTTCAGCACTGACTCGCACACGTTGACGATTCATCTGTGAATGGACTGTGCGCGGTCATCCACATCGTGGCAAGTCTTTTCAGTCAGTTAAAGCGCCATACACGATATACGGCTTGGGCGATCATGCCTCTTTCAATTCACGATTTACTAGACAGAAGATTTTCCCGTAGTAGTCTGGTATAGAATTCAGTCGGTCTTGCTATTCTATCCTGAGCTGTGGGTGAGGGAGAAGAAATAGAATCATACCTTTTCCCAAGGGTATTTGCACATAAGTGAATGCAACAAAGCTGACTGGAATTCGAACTTGGCTCTCTGATTTTTCATTACGAGCCAATATCCATTACAGTCACAACGCACTTACTGATCCATATTGCCTAAATCAACAGACGAATCATGAAATCCGATGATGGTTTTCTGGCATTGAAGTGTCGGCAGTATTCTCTCTGGGTGCTAATAATAGACTAGCCAAATCTAAATATAGTTCCACGATGTTCCATGGATAATTTCCTCGTGTCAATCTAAGTTTCGAAAAAAAAAAAAAAAGAAAAAAATATATGAAAAATCTGGCCCTTTGTGACATTTTTAAATTCTTAGCCGGCAATTGAAAAAAAAACCTTTATAAAAAACTAGCAGTAGATCCCGGCGTTGCCCGGGGATGTAACAGTAAGAGATAGATCAAGTATCGACCATCATAAAGACTGAAAAATAAAATTGACAAAGATTATTGTTTAAGGTTGTCTTAATTAGTTTTTTTTTTTTTTTTTTTTTTACGAATTGGTCAAACCCAAACTCAAACAAAAACATTATTTTCAATCGTTATGAGTCTACCGATTGAATAGAATTTTATTATAAACAATTGTCTTGTAAATGGAATTTTTAAAGCATTCTGAATGTAAAAATAAAGAAAAAAGTGTGCAAGACAATAAGAAAAACTACCTGCCAAAGAAAAAAGTGAAGTTTTGCTGAAATCAGTTGAAAAATGTAGGAAATCCGATCCCATATATAAATGAACACACACACAACCTGGGTTTTATAATAAATCTAACTCGATATTAATAAGTATAACTCGATATGAGTTGTCCCCCTTTCATTAATGCCTCTTAATCGTGTTTTCAAATTGATTTTGTGCAAAAACAATTGTGTTTTTCCAATTTTGGGCGCTGTTAGAACCACCGCATGGTAATTTTACGTAGTCCTGTGAAGTTTTGTTGAAATCGGTGGAAAAATGTAGGAAATCCGATCCAGTATATAAACGTACAGACAGACACACACACACACACACACACACACACACACACACACACACACACATACACACACACACACAATCTGCGTTTTATAATAAGTAAGATGTCGAAAGACAAACTTGTAATTAAGTTTGAAAATTTATTTCAGAGCCTGGTCATTGTTTCGTAGTTGAACTGGCTAGATGTAACCGTTAGTTCTTTGCTAACAGTTTCTTTTCTCGCACTTCTCAGCTGTGGAACTTTCTTCTGGATTTCCAGATTAAGCTTAAATACATTGTCAATTATTATCTACTGTCTTCTTGATTCACCTTCTTTTATTGTTCTCGCTTCTTAATAACATTTTTTTCTTTTCTTATTGTTTCACAACCACTCACTCAGTATTGCGCATTAGTGGCTTTATTGCTTTGCTTGTGGCTAAATGACTAAAAAAAAATAATAATCAAAACGGTAATTAGAGGTTAAAATTGGTATTATAAGATCTTCGGTTATAAATATTCTAAACAAACTGAATATTTTTTCTTTGTTAATAATCTCAGGAAGCTTTGAAACAAGCTGATTAGTACGAGTCTTTTTAGGCATCTTCGGTATCAATTGTCGCTAAGCTGAGAAAAGACAACGTAATCTGATTAGGTAATCTTTGTCTAACTGACAAATTCTTCGAGGTTTCTACTGATTCCAAATTGGAACCAACATCTTTTTATCAGTATAAAGGACAGTAAAAGGGCAAAGTATTACGTTTAATTAAGGTTGTTTGAATCCTTCTGACAAGAATTGCAATGGAGGACAGGTCAGTCAGGTTCGCTGTTGAGCAAAGAATTTTTAGGTTGTTTTCGTTACTTCTAGACAAGCGGAAATAGAATGCTACTATTTCAGTAAAGAAGAAATTTATTTTGAAAAGACTTCATTCGGATCAAGAGAAAGGAAAGAAAAATGAAAGAGAGAAAGAAAGAAATGATTATAATAAAACGTAAAAGCAATAAAAAAAAGACGAAAAGGAAAAGTGAAAAGGAAGAGAGTGAAAATAAAACTAAAAAGGAAAGGGAAAAATGAAAAAGAAAGAAAGAATGAATGAGAAAGTCAAAAACAAAAAAGTAAATAGGAAAGAAAGAAGAAAGTAAAAAGGTAATAGAAAGATGAAAAAGAAAAGAAAAATAAAGTTAAAAATAAAAAAAATGTATAAAGAAAGACGACAATAAAAGAAAAGAAAAACGTAAGGAAAGAACAAAAGAGAAAAGGAAAAAACAAAAGAAAGAAAACCAAAAGAGAAACAAAGGCCGAAAAGAAAAAGAGAAAAAAATGAAGGATAAACAAAAAAGATTAAATGTAAAAATAAAGTTAAAAATAAAAGTGAAATTGAAAAAAGGCGAAAATGAATAACAGAAAGAAAGAAAAATAAAAGAAAGAAAGAAGTAGACAATGAATGACAGAAAGAAAGAAAGAAAGGAGAAAATGAATGACTGAAAGAAAGAAAGAAAGGAGAAAATGAATGACTGAAAGAAAGAAGAAAATAAATGAAAGAAAGGAAGAAGGAGAAAATGAATGACTGAAAGAAAGAAGAAAATAAAAGAAAGAAAGAAAGAAGGCGAAAATGAATGACTGAAAGAAAGAAGAAAATAAACGAAAGAAAGCAAGAAGTAGACAATGAATGACAGAAAGAAAGAAGAAAATAAAAGAAAGAAAGAAAGAAAGAAAGAAAGAAGGCGAAAATGAATGAATGAAAGAAAGAAGAAAATAAATGAAAGAAAGCAAGAAGTAGACAATGAATGACAGAAAGAAAGAAAAAAATAAAAGAAAGAAAGAAAGAAGGCGAAAATGAATGACTGAAAGAAAGAAGAAAATAAATGAAAGAAAGGAAGAAGGAGAAAATGAATGACAGAAAGAAAGAATAAAATAAAAGAAAGAAAGAAGGAGAAGATGAATGAATGAAAAAAATGAAAGAAAGAAAAAAAAATGAAAAGAAAGAAATAGAAAATGAATGGAAGATAAAAAGAAGAAAAAGAAAATGGAAAGAATTAAATAAGAAAGAATAGTGAATGAATTAATAAGTAATCTTGAATTAGAAAAACGTAAATAACAAATAAACAAATTGGAGATTCAACGAAAGAAAGAAAGAAAATTTGTGTCATGTGTCGCTTTAGACTTTTACAGCACTCTGCGGATTGTCAAAACATTGCTGTGGAATGAAGTCTCAATTTTTTCTTGGACTTTTAAATCGTTCAATTTTTACAAATGTCTTCGGAATTTTTAATTTTTACCCTCGTCTTGCTTTTATATATTTTCTCCAATTCTTTCAGTCTTTTGCAATGGCTTGTAAATAGACCTTTTGTTTTATATTTTGATTTTTCTTTCTTACAATTCATTTGTAAAATTAGCGAATACAATCTTTCTTTTTTTTTTTTTTTTTCAATTTTTCTTCTACCGCAATAAACAAAGCTTAGTAAACACCAAAAATAGATAGATAAATAGATAGATAAGTAAAAGAAACGTAAAAAAATGTAGAAGAGGAAGAAAACAAAAAGTCTCAGTTTAACGATACTATTCTATTTATCATGTTACATCAAACAAACAGTTGGAAATGATTTTGGGAATAGAACGAGTAAGTTTGGCAGCTGTGTTTTTCAATGAAATGTCATTGGAAACAGAGAAGAAAATGCTATTTTTTAACGTTTTCTTTTTTAAACAAAGACACGAAATGAAGGACTCCCAGAGAGAGAGAGAGAGAGAGAGGGGGGGGAGAAAGGGAGAGGGGGAAAGGATGAGATTCTTCTTTTATGTTTCGTGTCCCTTTAGGAGCTAGGTGACTATGGCTCTTCACATCTTCCTATCCCTTGTAGCGATAAGCAATGTTTGTCCACTCTACCTGGATATTCTGCTATCTGTTTACACAAGCTCATTACTTAGGTTTACTTGCTATTACAATCTGTCATTATTCCTTTCAATATGATTTGTGAGAGTGGGTGATGAGATAGGAAAATGAATATACGTTTGATATTTAATCAGTTTAAATGAACATGGCACAAGGTCACTTGAAGCACTCAGCAAAGCTCTCTTATTTATATTAGGTTGGTGCAAAAATAATGACGTAATAATGTCGTTTTTTGACGTATTTTTTAACGTCAAAAAACGACATTATTACGTCATTATTTTTGTCCAACCTAATAATAAACGCTAGTCGGCTTACAGCCATATCACTTTAGAACACCGGTTCCCGTTCGATCACCGTTCAGAAGCCGTCAATGTTTGTGCTAGCACAAAGTCACAAGTCATCAAGGGTTTGAGTGGGCTGGCTTAGATCACGCTAGATTATGTGCTCTCTTACAGTAGCTAAGGTTCACTCAGCATAGTTGCAATATAAACCACAGATTGGCTCAGTAGACATGAAGAAACAAAAAATTACCTGAGTAGGCGTCAGGGATTAGCTACGCACCCGAGCAGATAGGCTTACACCGGCATACAAGCGGCCATCCGTACATTATTATGCTGTAAATATAAGTGTTTAGTTTGGATTACCTTCGTACTTCGCGATATGTACTGGTGTACATTAACAATAGGGTTGCAAGCTTGTCTCGCTAAGTCAATTAGGACTGAGTAGTGAGTTCGATCCTCACTGTGTTGCACATATTTTCAACCCTTGCCACAACTAAGCTGTACTTAGTAAATCACCATCGGTACTTTGACGTGGTGTAATGGTTAGCAAGCTTGTCTTGTTAGATCCACGTTAGTACTAAGGTGGGTGCTAGATGCTGTAAGCTTGGGTATGCGGGTGGTGTAATGGATAGTTCCTTGGAATTGGAAATCGGTACTCTATTCGGGTTCATTTTCTTGGGGAATATAAATCCAAATCTTCTCTCGCCAGCTATGGGTTAAATAGTAGGACATGTATCAAGAAATCACTATTATCAGTCTAAAAAAATGTTGTTTTAAATAACTTGCAAAAGGTTGATAAACCGTAAAAACTGTCTGCAGGAAAACTACAAATGTCTATTCTCCAATGGAGTGACTTACATATTGGAAAAGATAGTCGGTTCATTTTCTCCTCCCATGAAGTACGACTGCTTCTGCTAAGCTTTAACTTTACAAGAATCAGATTAGACCCCAAAATGGATCATTGCTTCCATATCTGGATTGGAACTGCTCAATTTTCTTCACTTTGAAGCCTCTTTCCACAAACACAAAACGTCGCAAGCTTATCACTACTCTATCGCTATTCAATAGTAAATATGCTAATACGGTCCATTCCTTAGTTCAGCTAAAGCACGCCATACTTCTTCCAAGAACTCACCCTTATTTCTCCTGTGTCACAATTATAAGGCGTCCTGGGTATGACGATAAACTACATCCGGCAGCAAGGCCTCTGATCGAGAGGTTTTGATGAGCGTCGAGCCACTTCTTAATTGCTGTTGTTCTCAGGTCCACTCTGACCCGGGGTGGTAGCACCTGTTAGGGTCCCAGCTATATGAAAATACTGAACCCTCCAACACTGGGATCAAAACACTATGAAAGTATAAAAATAGATTTTTATAGTAATACCAGCGATACATTTTTGGAAAAAATATTACCAGAAATACATAAAAAAAAAAAAAAAATTACCAGCAATACATTTGACTCTCAACAAAAACCCTCTTTACAAAAATACTTTAATGAAATCTGATCTACAAACTGATTTCTTAAAAATAATACATACTCTATTCATACGAACCTATCCTAAAAATCTTGTCGGCATTAGATAACTCATTGAGGTGTTGATATGACGTAAAACAAAATAAAACAAATCAAACCAGCCAAACCAAATATAAGAAAAAAGTTCACTCAGCGAGCATTTGCCCAACAACTGCCAGTTTGTTGAACAAACTCCCCTGTGGGTGCTTCCTTGGCCGCTACCATCGTAATCTCTTCAAGTCAATGGTCAATCGTTACCTATCCTCCAGATCTTCATAATCCTCATTTCCTACCAACACCTCTTTCATTCATATCACGCATCTTATTCATCGTTACTATTTTAAGAACAACCCTGTACCCCGAATTGTTATTGAGTCTTGCATTGCGTGATTTTTATCATAAAAAAAAACGTCAAAAAATGAAGAAGGTACAAACATTGGTTAATTTGCAGTTTAGCCATCGCGCTCAGTTCGCATTAAAAATTTCCAGAATACTTACATTTATGTGTAATTGTACATGTTCCATTCGAATCTGGTTTGATAAATTTGATAAAATCTACAGTCTTGGAGTTATCGACAGTAAAAGATCGGATTCATTCGCGTCGTTGGCGGCAGCCATTACTGGCGTTATTTGCATACATTCGCTGCGGAAAGCTAAGCGCGGAAGAGAAAGTAGTTAACGGCATTGTTTACTGATCTTACTTGTCTCAACTTGTCTCTGTTACTGCGTAAGAGACCTATATTGCGTGCGCAATAATCAGGACAAATGAATATTCCTGACATAGCTATCCCGCAGCAAATGTATGCAAACAACGCCAGTAATGGCTGCCGCGAACAACGCGAATGAATCCGAACTTTTACTGTCGATAAGTCCAAAACGGTAGATTTTATCAAATTTATCGAATGAAGCATGTACAACTAAACATAAATGTAAGTAAATGCTAGACAATTTCTTCATTTATGAAGAAGTGACGTGAAACGAATTACAAATGCTGAAAATACCATGGACAGAACATATGAACAATGAGGAAGTTTTAAAGATAATAGTAAGAACCACGAAAATGTGTATATGCGTTTGTGCGTGTATGTGTGAGTGTGTGTGTGTGTGTGTGCGAGAGAGAGAAAGAGTGAGAGAAAGGGACAGAGAGCGACGAAGAATTAGTGATGAAAAATGAAGATTAAGAAAAAAAGAAAGCATGAAAGAAAGCAAAGAGAAAAAAAGAAAGAATGAGAGATAAAAAAAGAAAGAAAACACGAATTATTAGAAAGAAAGGAATAAAGACAGAACAAGGGAAAGAAAGAAGAAAGTAAAAAGGGAACATGAAAAGAAAGCAAGCAAGAAAGAAAGAAAGAAGGAAAGAAAGAAAGAAAGGTAAATGAAAAAAGTAAAAAGAAAAAGTGAAAATGTAAGTAAAAAGCGAGAAAATGAAAAGAATGAACTATAGAAAAAGAAAGAAATGGAAAAAGAAAGAAATGGAAAAAGAAAGAAAGAAATAAACAAAGAAGAATGAATGAAAAAAAGAAAAGATGAAAATGCAAAGAAAGAAAGAAATAGAAAAAAGAAAGATATGAAGATCGAAAGAAAGATGCAAACAAAGAAGAATGAATGAAAATAAAAAAGTGACAATGCAAAGAAAGGAGAAAATGAAAAGAAAGAAATATCAAAAGAAATTTAGAAATGGAAATAGAAAGAAACTATCAAGCAAAAAAGAAACGAAGAAGAGCGAATGAAAAACAAAAACAAAAAAAAACAAAACAAAAAACAAAACAAAAAACAAAAACAAGATGAAATGCAAAGAAAGGAGAAAGAAAGAAAGAAAGAAGTAGGGGTAGTTAAGAAAAAACAAAAAATCAACCGGAAGCAGCAAAATGGAAATTTTCAGATGAAGGATAAATCTTAAATAAAAAAATTGCAAATAAGACTAATATTACGAATAAAATAGAAAGAGACGTGGAAAATGGCAGAAAAAAACACGAACAAATAAGATGGTGATCAAACAGTAAAGACCTACAAAAGATAAAAGCAAATGGCTAGGAAATAAAGAAAGCGAAATTAAAGAAAAGACAATCATATTTTCTAAAAAGGGGGACACTTGACCTTGGGATCATCTTTTATCGGATTAGCTAGCGAGAGACGGATTAACATGACGAGCCATAGTCAATAGCCAGACAACATCTTTGATCTTTAGGCAGACGACACTCACCATGTTGCTTTTTCTTTCGATCTAATTATATCGCCCAGGATAACCTGGTGTACATTTGTAGAAGTACACGTACTTTTGACGTTGGTGTACGTGCGTACGTGTATTGCTAGGATCAATTTCTGCTTCAAAACATTTTGCTGAAAATGCCGCACCACACCAATCACACACACACACACACACACGCACACACACACATGAGGCTAGGCTTATGGCCGTATGATATTAAAAAACCAATTCCCGTACGATAAGCGAAGTTAAGCAACGTCGAGCCTGGTCAATACCTAGATGAGTGATCGCTTGGGAATACCGGGTGCTGTAAGCGTGGGCGTGCGGATGGTGTAATGGATAATGGCTCGTAAATTATTAATCGGAGAGTCAGGTTCCTATTTTGGTTGGGTTCTTTATAGTTACTTATGCTCAATTACGCTTAGGAAATATATGAATCCACCTATTCTCCCCAGGTACGGGTTAATTATTCAGAATTGTATCACTAAAACTATTATTATCTCCCAAAAACCAGAAGTTCTTCTAATCTAAAAATATTTTCTGGCTTTAAATAACCTACAAAGGATTGATAAACCGTAGAAAACGAAGCAATCGATCAATCTACTGATTAAGCTGAAGAAATTAAAAGAAGAAATTAGTAAGAATTGTAAACCATTATTATCACCAAAATATATTATTTCAATCTAATAAATATTTTCTGGCTTTAAATAACCTGCAAAGGGTTGATAAACCGTAGAAAACGAATCAATCAATTAATCTACTGATTAAGTTGAAGAAATTAAAAGAAGAAATTAGTAAGACTTGTAAACCATTATTATCGCCAAAATATATTCTTACAATCTAAAAATATTTTCTGACTTTAAATAACCTGCAAAGGGTTGATAAACCGTAGAAAACGAATCAATCAATCAAAAGAAAAAAGAAATAAAAAAGAATAAGCAGTTTTAAATTGTGAATTTATTTTCACCCCAAGTAAGGCGATAATATCACTGGGGTAGAGAGAGAGAGAGAGAGAGAGAGAGAGAGAGAGAGAGAGAGAAAAAAAGAGAGAGAATCAGAAGACTTTAGTGAGGAGAAGTGAAAAAAACGGACTTTATTGTTTATTTATAGAACAGATATCCAGAAGATGGATAAGAGGCAATTGTTTACAGAGAGTTAAAGAGAATGGGAAGACTTTAGTGAGGCGAAGTGCGGAAAGGACAATGAAGCATCAGGGTTCAGGAAGACAGAAGGTGGCGATAGATGCTTAAACAAAATTTCCTTTTAATGCATTCAAAATAAACATTAAAATAATCAAAATATTCAAAAAATTTTAATATAAACAAATATTCAAATATGTATTTTTATTGTTATAAGTCTTATAAAATTTATCTATTTATAAGCGCCCCCTTTTTTAACACTATTGTAATTACAGATAACGCAATAATACTTGACAAAGAAAACATTTTCCATTTTTAAATTTTAGAAAATTTTTAATTAATCTGTAACTATAAAAAAAATCAATTTTCAATTACTATGTTTACACTGAAGAATGTTCTACTGTACTAATTGAATATTATATATGCCCTAATCGAATTTTGGTACATAAATGAAAGCATTAATCGAATGCGTATTAATAGAGAGATTCTTGTACTTTTTACATTACACTAATTTAATAATGACAAGGAGGTATTTATACTGGTTTTTAGTTGTTTGCGACGCCGGAAGAGAAATCAGAATGTCGAGTTCAAATTCCGGTCGATCTCTTTGCAGTCACTTTCACAAAAGTAAAAATGGGAATGCTATGAATCCATTACTTTTTCTTCCACGTGCGATATATTAAATAACAGGACAGACAAGACACTCTTGTTGGCAAACTGTCAAGGGGAACAATAACTGTATATTTAAAATCGTTTGGCCATGGCGCTGACAATTGCACACGGTAAACGCCTACGTGCCCCAGAAACTACAACAGCAATATCTAGCGTGGTGAGGCTGTGAGACATATACTCCACAGGGGAATGGCAATAACCGGTGTACTTTGGTATTTAAGCCTATTTATTGCAACAGCACTGTGTTGTAAGTGGGCGTATGGCACAGTGGTTAGAGCGTTAGCGTTCACACCACTTTGAATTTCAGCAAAGTCGATTTGTCAGTTTTGTGGTGTCAACGAACACTTTTGTGCCATTTTTGTGATGTCAACGAATACTCGGCACTTTCGTAATACTCGTTGTAGTAGAGACTTTGTAATCGCAGATACAACTATAGTACGCCGTTGAACAATGCTGGTGTCAGGCGCTTTCGAATAACACTCGCACTAATAATACTTGCTCGATAATACTCACTCGATAAGTAACCTGTATTTGATCCGAATAGAGGAATAGTATAGTCAATACAGTAGAGAATAGCGGCAGTAATAGAGGATAGAGTAGAAATGCAGATCCGAATAGCATAGAGGATAGAGTAGGAATAACGATCAATTAGATACACGCTACCTCCTATATACGCGTTTCCTCTGTGATCACGTGGTCTACTTATTTCAATAATGGGATCGCCTGTGTTTGCTCACTGGCGATCTATGTTCAAAATCAAGTGTCGGCAGCGATACTTTATTCCTATATAACAGTCAGGGAAGTAACTTCTTCATAATATCGGCCTGGTGAGACGATGCCAACACGCGAAACCGTTGGGAAGACCTGAAGACCATACCAAGGATTCGCCTTATGAGTCAAATTGGGTAGACGGAACTGTTTAAAACCGTCAATGGTTGTACTAGCACAAAGTCACAAGTCATCATGGCCGAGAGTTTGAGCGGGCTGGCCTAGTTCAAACGGTTTATTACACTAGATTATGCACTCTCTCCCAGTAACTAAGGTCCATTCAGCAAAGTTTTAATATAATCCACAGGTTAGCTCTGAAGCCACAGGTTCTCACTGAATAGTGAGTTTGATCCTCACTGGGTGTCTTAGGCCTCATCTAAGATTGGAAAACCGCCATTAACAATGGGCTACAGTCAGTGCCGGATTTACGTAGGGGCTGCAGCCCAGAGGCCCCAAAAGTAAAGGGCTTTTGGGCCCCTGATAAAACTAAAAAAATAGATATAAGAACAAAATAGATTTGTTTATTTTCAGATTTAACAGGGCTCTTTTGAACTAATTTGAAACTGCTTCGAGTTCCGGGGCACTTCTAGTTGGAGTGGATCTTTTAAATTCTATGGGGCCCCTTGATAAAATTCAGATAAAAATATCTTGAAGTTGCTAATGAAATAAATTGGCTGAGTTTCAAATTCATTAAAACTGTTTTAAGTGTTTCATGTTTGACACCAAAAAACACAAACTAAAAATATATCTTTTTTATAGACACGTGGGGGACAAACATAAGTAATGAGGGATCCTTAAATTCTGTTAGCCCAGGGGTGCTGTTAAGGCCTATATCCGGTCTTGGATTTTGTTACAATTTTTTAAACTGGCGTGCCCTTGTACTGATAGTACTTGTAGCCATATAGTGAGGCGTGCCTTATTTAGACATGGTTACTTTTCTGGCGATTTTGACTGGCGTACACTAACATTATAGTATATTTATAGCGATAACACTTGCTTGTAATTATAATGTTTTAGACTGGCGTCCCTGAACACTGACGTTGTGTTAGCCTGGCTTTTTGGCGTACATAAAAATATGCGACTTCTTTAAAGTAATTTTCTTCCAGATTTATTAATGGCGACAAAAATTGAGTAACTGTCAATGGGATAATACAGTAAAAAATGATTCAGTTCGCTATGTGACGTTATATTATTTTCATTGTGAGTACTCAAAAATAGTTGTTTTTTGATGAGTGAATTTTCAGTCACTTTTAGACCGTGGCTTCCCTGTGTCATTTTTATAGCAATGGTTCTAATGAACTTTTTTCTTCCTTGGCACATCGACCGCATGAGTTTAAGCGTACTACTAGATTGACAATTAAGTATTATTGTTTTACTATTTAAATAGTTAGATATAACCATAAGTTCTCTTCTAATAGTTTATTTCCTCGCATTTAGAACTCTGGCTTGTTGCACCTACGATCTTCAAAAATTTGATCAATGCAATGTCAATCTCAATCTTCTGGTTTGGTTTGCTTTATTTTGTTTTACGGCATATCAACACCTCAATGGGTTATTTAATGCCGACAAGATATTTAGGATATGTTCGTATGAATAGAATATGTATTCTTTGTAAAAAAAATAGTTTTTAGATCAAGTTTCATTGAGGTATTTTTGCAAAGAGTTTTTTTGTCGAGATTCAAATCTGTACGTTTTCAAAAATGTATCGCTGGTATTTTTACTATAAAAATGTGTTTTTATACTTTCATAGTGTTTTGACCCCAGTTTGGGGGTTAACAGTTTGCTCATAACTGGGACCCTTACCGGTGCTACCAACCCGGCTCAGGGTGAACCTAGAAACAACACTAATTAAGAAGTGGTTTCACACTCCACAAAACCTTCCGATCAGAAGCCGGAAGTAGTTTATCGTCATACCCAGGAAGGGCCATATTCTGTTTTCCTGATTCCTCCTGTCGCTTCAATATTGTATTTCTCATTGTTTTACATTCTCCGTCACCGCTTTGCGTCTTAGTAGCATTATCGCCTTGCTTGGGATGAAATTATAAAAAAAAAAAAAAAAAAAAAAAAAAAAAGTAATAATTAAAATTCGAATTTTTTTTTAAAGGAAAACACATTTTATGCCACTCGTTTCATAATGATTTCCCCTTTGTCGAAAAGATTCCAGCATTCGCATACACAACCTTGGTGTTTACATACGGGATAATCTTTCGATAGCCAGAGAATTGTCTCTAGAGTCCTCAGGTTAATCCTTCACGTGCTTCCGTTTTTCGTTAGTAAACTTTATTAGCAATCTTTTTTTCTTTATCGTCCCCCACCTCTTCTCAGGACTACAGTATATTAGACATAGTTGCTGACAGTATAGAAAAAGCACTTTGCCTCTACCTATCTGTGAACATCTTTGTCTTCGGGGACTTACCACAACACTTGGCTTAAACATTCGAAAGGGACTGGTGTTCAGGCCATTAAATTTTTCCATTGCCTCATCCATTACTCAAATCGTGGGTTTCCTTAGTTGTTTCCCTAGCAAAACCGAGCAACATGTTTCTCGACTTGATTTCTTACTTCCTCTCTTCGCTCTTGCCGAGCTTCGCAACACTGGCCTCTTGATAATTCTGACGACTCTGTCACAGCAATTCATATTTCGTTCTAATCCTTTACTAAACAGGAATCCCATATACACCGGACCTCTTTCAGTTACCAGCATGCTGATTGGGACTTACTCCATGATTTTCTCCGTGACGCCCGTTGGACTGACATCTTTAAATTCCTAACTGAAAATTGCGCTACTGATGTTTCTTCTAGGGTAAAAGCTGGCATGGACGCTTTCCCCCCTTCTCGGCAATACCAGGTGAAACCACAATCCTCTCCATGGTTCATACCAGCATTCTCGGACGCTATAGGACGCAGGAACTATATGTTCGGCTATACCAGCGTGACGCCTCTTGTCATAACAGGTGCTTATTCGTTGCTGCTCACAATAAATGTAAGCGAGTGCTCGAAGACCCTGTTAGCCGAGAGAATGTTGCACAGCATAGCCTCTAACAACCTTGGCTCTCGCTATTACTGGCGGCTCTGTAATAGGGCATGGAATAAGTGTAAGGTCTCTATTTCTTCCCTCTGCAATCAATATAAGGTGTTATCTTCTGCTGATAAAACTGAATTCTTTGCCCGTAAATTCTCCTCAAACTACACTTGACTCATCCAGAATATCCCTGCCCAACTTCCCTCCTAGAACTGAGTCTCAATTGAGTGATATTCATATAATTCCTTCTATGGTTTCTGCTATCATCTCTAATCTGAATCCATAGAAGGCATGTGGACCCGATGGTATCCCTGTAATAGTCATCAAGAAGTGTGCTCCCGAACTGGCTCCTGTTCTCTCTAAACTGTATAATAAATGCCTCACTGCCTCTTGCTTTCCTGCCCGTTGAAAATCATCATCTGTTCTTCTAGTTTTTAAGAACTCTGGCGAGCCGCCCGACCCTTCCAACTATCGACCTTTTAGACATCTACCAACTTTGGGGAAACTCCTAGAGGCCCTAATCAATGCTGAATTGGTTCATCATCTTTGATCGTAGGGACTTTTCTCGGGCAAGCAATACGACTTCCGTTTCTCTAGGTCAACTGCTTATGTACTGACGATATTTGTGGGAAGAGTTCATCATGCTCTAGATAAAAACGGTGAAGTCCGGTCTTTTGCGTTTGACATCTCGAAAGCCTTTGACAGGGTCTAATATTCAGGGTTTCTCTACAAGCTGAAAAGTTACAGTATCTCCGGACACTTTTTGGAACTGACCCAATCTTCCCTATCACATCGTGAAATGAGTGTCATCCTGAACGGCCATTCATCTAGATCCTTTCGTGCTAACGTAGGTATCCCTCATGGCTCTATCCTTGGTCCTACTCTATTTTTAATTTTTATTAATGACCTTCCTAATGACATCTGCTCTCAACTTAGTATCTACGACAATTTACTCCTGCCTCAATAGTAAGGCTTTTCAGTTTAACAAGGTCACAATGGCAGCCGATGTCCAAAACGACCTCAAGTCCGTAGTTAACTGAAGCAAAAGAGGGCTTGCTAATTTTAACGCCTTCAAAACTAAACTTCTTCCCATTAATCATTTGAGAGAACCTTTGCTGCCTTTCATCAGCATGACTGATGCTATCCTCCAGGTAAATGACTCTTGCGCCTTTTCGGGCTCACGTTCTCTGCTGGTATGAGGTCGAAAGACTATATTGAATCCATTGCTAGGTCAGCTGCTAAGAAGGTTGGTTCACTATGTCAGGCGGGACAGTTCTTCTCTCCAAAATCTATCTTACATATCTATAAGTCTACCATTCGTCTATGCTCAGAATATTTCAGCCACATATGGTCCGGTAACTCTGTTATTTACCTTGAGCCCCTTGATAAGATCCAAAGAAGAATCAGCAATATTATTGGTCCTGTTCTGGCGGCTCAGCTCCAGTCACTTTCTCACGGCCTCTATTTTTCTATAATTTTCTCACGGCCTCTATTTTTTCTATAAATACTTTCATGGTAATTATTCGAATGAGTTCTTCGTTATGGTACCTAGTGTCTTTTTTAAAAATTTAAGCGCAGCTCTAGACTGGCGTCGAGATCTCATCAATTTGCAGTTGAGCTGGCTAGATATACCTGTAAATTCTATGCTAACAATTTCTTCTCTAGCACTTCTCGCTTGTGGAACTCTATTCCGGCTCCATGCTTTCCAACCAAATTTAATCTGCAAAAATTTAAATGCAATGCCAATCGTTATCTACCGTCCACCTGATTACTCACTTCTCTTTCTTACTGCTCCTCATTAATATTTCTGTTCCTAATTTTTCCAGACCCTGTAACGCCTTGTATTTTAGTGGCATTACTGCCTTACTTGAGGTGATTCAAATTAAAAGAAAAAAAAAAAAAGAAAAAAAGAAAAAAAGAAAAAAAGTTACTAGCTGTTTACTCTTGTTTCTTTTGCCTTCAGTATTTCCTGTGAGTATTATATACACCAGACCTTCTTTCCTCATTTTGTGTCTCAGAAATTTCAGCCATCTCTTTTTGATTGTAAATACATATTTACTTGTAGGTATCATTTTCCTTAAAACGTCCCCCTTGTCACCATGTTTAAATAATAATAATAATAATAATAATAATAAATAATAATAATAATAATAATAATAAATAATAATAATAATAATATAAAAGATTTCAAAAAAGGAACCTGCCAACTAATTGATATGACTTGCCGACAGAATTTCGAGTCATAAGAACCTGTAAATCGAAGTAAATCGATGTAGAAACTCAAAACTACAAATATCCTTGTTGTGATCGGGGTATTGGTTATGGTAAAGAAGGGTACCGAAAATTATGTGAGTAAAATTCCTGGATACATTAGCATCTCAATTTTGGCGTAACTACACATATCATCGGCAAAACAATCTCCATCTAAACGAAACGTCCCAAATCTGCATAGATAACTCTTCTACAGTGCCGCTTTTACTCACAGACACAGGGGGTGACTTGGTAATTAGGCAATTAAAATTACTCTCTAGTAAGATGATACCTCACTATAATAGTAATAATAATAATAATAATAATAATAATAATAATAATAATAATAATAGTATTTCCTGCGTTTTATATTCGACAATAGCAACAACTTGTTTTTCCATGCCAAAAGTGCCAATTTATACCTAATAATTTACGTAAAATCAGTTTGTAATCGCTATTTTGCACGAACAAGACTGATCTTTTCGGCTAAGTTAAATTTGACACTAGACTAAATTAGTGTTATGGGGTCCACCCCTTTTTATACAAGTGGACTCGACCAGTGTGTACTTGGACTGCTGCCGTTAAATACCCAGAGTCAGCCAGAGTAGAGAGATTGAGATTGTGATTGAGCTGGAGGTAGAGTAATAGTGTGAGGTAACCGCTTGTAGAAGTCATAGTTATAAGCACGTAGGCTCTAAGGAAGTCTTACTCCGAGACTGGATTTACCAGACTGTATATATATATATTATTATTGCTACTAACCACGTTTCTGGATCTACTAACCGTATTACCAATTGTATTATTGTGTAAATACATTTATTTGTTATATTTCATTCCTGCGTTTGTCATTCATTGGAGACCGAATTTCATCTCGGAATCCACAACAATTAGAAAGGGTCTAGAATCAAGCTCAATCAATATTATTTTTGCCCTTTAGTAAACTTATGGCCTTTTACCGTACCTACTTGTTTTTGGTCTGCCATCAGGCAAACTCGTTAATTAGGTTATCGCTGTTTTACAAAATTCTCTTACCCGCAGTATGTCCTTTGAGTGTTACATTCTCCAAGTCCTTTTTCTTCATTAAACAAGCGAATAACAGGTTGAATTTGGTGCAAATGTAAAAATTTAGAAGATTATTTAATGCCAGGTTTTGTAAAGATTGGTACGGATACTTCTCATGAAATTTCATATTCGCTCGCACTTGTTTCATAACTACACTAGCCATCTCTTATACACAACATCCTGTCCGTACAGTAACTGACTATTTAATATTAACGAGAATATAGCCTACTTAGGACAAATACTCCTCTTAGGATCAAACGAATTTTTTTCAATTTCTCTTCTGTAGTTTTATTTCGAGATCTCCAATAGCTTTTACATCCCGTTCTCCTTGTGCACGGCTTGAAATCTATTTTTTTTAACGATTTTACCTTTTAGAAAAGACTAAAGTCAAAGGTGGGAGCAAAATTTGAAAAAAATGGGAGGGGATTGTTGTTTTCAAAAAATAAAATTGTAGTATCGTATGCTAATTAGATAGACAAGTATAAATAGAGAACAACTGGCGAACATAGGGTGCTATGCCTAGCAAACCTTGTTGCTATTCAGGACACGGAGAACTGTACTACGACTACTACTACTACACAGAGAGATATGCTAAGCATAACAAAAATAAAATAAAATAAAAAAAATAAAAACTTCACAAGACATTATGAATGAAAGTAAATTCAATCGCGTCTTATTACCGACTAAATAACTCTGCGGGAGACTGTCTTTTCACGCAGGCGCAGTAAGCCCTCCTTTTGAATGGTTGATAAATTGCATTTTGGCTGTGCAACCGGGATATTCAAAATGAATGCTTGTTTTCGCGACGCACATCGTATTCGTTGAATATTTTTTAAACACATGAAAACGGGGAAAACGCAAGTAATAATATCCATTTTACATTGTACAGAACGAAAGATGATAAATGTACTCAACAGGTACTGAAGATTACATGCAATTCGTTAAAACTATCGTTTTTTTTATCTATTTGCATTATTCCAGATTTATTTACCTCCATGAATTAATACACTGCAAAGAAGCCGCGTACATGCACTTATTAACACTGACGCTTTTTTTCTACTCTTTCATTTTCTCTCTTGCACATGCGCACAGCAAATTGCGCATACCGAACTACAACAATAACTACACAATTATATAATTTATACAGACCGTATGTTATATATATATATATATATATATATATATATATATATATATATATATATATATATATATATATATATATATGAATCTCTATCTATAAAAGGCAGGATGTGTGTGTGTGTGTGTGTGTGTGTGTAACGAATGCACGGCCGCAATTTTCGACGGATTTGCACCAAAATTTACATACACATGCTCCAAGTCAGTGGAAAGGCCAAGACCGACTTTGCATTTCCCAACTCCCATCGATAGTGGAAATAATCGATTTTTTTCATGCTTCTACGGCAGTTTTCATGTACTTTGCGGTCATTTTCTACTGGCCAGAGTGAGAGCCTATAGCTGGCTGCCACGAATAGGCAGGAAGATTCTACTGTCCAGTGTGAGAGCCAACAGCTGACTGACACGAATGTTAACTAGCATGCCAGCATGCAAAAAAATTCGATAGCTGCATTCGTCACAAGTGGGAAAAATTTAAATCTGCATGGCACTTTACTCCAATTGGCTGGTTCGCTTGCTTAAACTCAACGTTGATTCTGATTCCGCAGAACTGGGTTCGGTGTGAAAAAGTATTTGTTGTTAACATTCTTTTTTCATTCGGTTTTTCCAGTTACGAGTCCTTTTTAAAGCTGATCGTTTTGTGTTCATTTTGTTTAGTTCTTTTTTCGTAACAGATTTAATGTTTAGTATAGAGCTTAGAAAAAAATCGCAGTGTGAGATAGGCAAGAAGTAAGGCATGTAGCAACATCAGCACGGCAAAGGGCACTCCTTTAAAGGCAAAGAAAGGGCAAAAATATTTTAAGTCAAGTGATAGTGATTGCTGTATGAGTCGTACGATTTTTGAATCAAGCACGGGCAACGCCGGGCCATGCTGCTAGTATATATATAAGTGAAGAACAACACCGAGCGACGACAGCCTGTTTCATGCGTGAAGGCAATCCTCAGGAAATGGACATTGCGTTTAAGCATTGTTGACCTTAGCGTTCACTTTTATATTTACATACCCTGACATCTATGCCTGACATTGAGCACTTTTACGTATAAATATAGTATACCTTAAAACTATATTTGCATTATATATATATATATATATATATATATATATATATATATACAGTGTTCGAATAAGAGCTTTCTTTTCTGGACAAAGGGTGTGTAAGAACTGTCCAAATGTTTTATATTTTCGAAACCACAAATTAAAAAAAACAAAAACAATGATTATTTACAATATGAATTAATACTATATACACAAAACAAAACAAAATAGAGTCAGTAATACCCCCCCACACACACGCACAATCCCTAAATGTGGCAGAAACATCAGTTAACTGGACGAAACAATTGCGGGATTATAACATTATAAAAAACAAACACGCACACACACTCATTTAGACACAATAACAAATACGAAAACACAAACACGAAACGAAAGTCATCCTGCAGCCACCAGAGAACTGACATCACTGACTAATTACGGAATCTATATGAATAAATGCGAAATTGGAGATCAATATATATACTTCTAAGCAATATCACTCTTCAGGATTAACTAATTTGCATATTGATTTTTAAGAAGTTTATTTCATTAATTAACTGTCCTTCATTACTGTTCTTTTATTCGAGGATTGTTTTTATTTTCATATAAAAATAGTTCTGTTTAGGAATATCTTGTCTTGAAATTTACTTGGTCTTCAACAAGTTGGCATCTATTTGTAAAACTTTCCTTAACTATAACAAGCCGATTTATGAATGAAATATTCATTTAAAATGTTCGTTTCAAATATTTCAAGTAGTGAATATATCTTACTTTGCGAAGCGATAGCGAGCGAGCGGGTGAAGCCTGTTAGTAGAATATAAAGTCTTCAAACAGTCATTCTCAGAGTTTTCATTTTCCTATACTGGCTAACAACCAAGACAAGCATACAAGTCGAGTTGGTCCTGCCATTTAACCCATATTTGTTGCTTTGGTCTGAAGATCGCTTGAAGCATGAATCTCTGAAATAAATGCAGGAATCCCTCAAGGTTCCCTTCTCGGTCCAATCCTCTTCCCGCTTTTTATTAATTATCTGCCTAAGAGCATACTTCCACTTTTTGTGAATATCTATGCAGATGTTACAACTATTTATGGGTGCACCTCGAAAAATCTCGATAACCAGAACATGGCAACTGATCTCTCTTCTGATTTAGATTTAACAAATCAATTGGGTAACAACTAGATGGTTGCATTGAATGCCACAAAAACCAAACGTTTCGTTATCAGTGAGTAACCTCTGAATTTCCATCATATCACAATGAAAGGGTGATCTCTTAAGGAGGCCTCTTACCTTGAACGACTATTGGGACTTCACTCCAGACTTCATGTGAAACTCGTAAATACAATGCATCTCTAAATAGGATGGAAAAAATAGTCGCTTCCCTGTGCTGACAAACCTCTCATCAACGGACTAATAGGGGTATGGGGTGGTCCGTTAAAGCAAATTGGAAGATGTGAAGGTATTATTTTCGTTTCGATAAGCCCGCAAATTATGGAATACATCGCTGACGATTTCGAAGTTTTTTTTCTGCATTTTTTTTTTATTTTGCCTGCAGATTTTGTCCGTTGCACCCGAAGTCCATTGATGGAGGTGGGGATCCGTATATGAGAGTTTTGACTGCACCGCTCCGGTAAGTACCCGACTTCTACTGTGCTCTGCCTTTACAAGAGTCTGATCAGGCCGAAAATGGAGTACTGCTGTCATATCTGAGTTGGAGCTGCTTATTTTCACTTTCCAGTTAAAAAAGCGTCTACCCGTCCGTGTTGGTGATGAACTATTTTCCACCTTACAACCCCTTCCCCACAGACAAAATCTATCGCTGTTTCCATGGAAAATGTTTAAACGAGCTACATTCATGAGTTCTCTCAACTCTAACCTTTCCAGTTAAGACACGCCACGCCACGTACATTGAGGCAAACCATCCTCATTCCCTTTGTGTTCTATTAGTAAGAAGTAAGTTATACTTCGATAGCTTCTTCCAAAGAACCGTTGCTTTGGGGAACAGAATCTCGAGGAGTATGCTTTACCGACCACTACACTTTTAACCTCTTCAAGGCTAGGGTAAACCGTCATCTTTCTCATATATCAGTGTAAATTGCGCCCCTTACTCTTACCGCTCACACAACAACCGCCTTCAGTAACACTCTGCATTGAGTGTCGCTTGGCCTTGTATAGGGTGAACTCTAATAAAAAACAAATTAAATAATGTTAAATGTACTGTGTGTATTTGTAGGTATGTGTAAGAATAGTTTGATATACATTGTGAAAATTTATTTCGACTATGTATCGCATTCTGTTGCAACGTGGGCGCACGGATAAATATCTACTGAGAAAAGATATAATATATTTGTAGGTTACTGTCGTCGTATATCTTTGGGAAAGTTATGAATCCATGTCTTTTGCTCAACTACCGAGAAGGTGCTTCCCTGACTATTATAATCTTAACTTCTGCAAACCTAGGGTCAACCGATGTCTGTCCTATATATCGTGATAATATACACCTCTTCATTCTTCCTTATGCCCTTACAATAATTTTTATTCAGTAAAATTCTACTTTGAGTGGCTCTTAAGCCTTGTATTTAGTGAACAATAGTGTAAAAAAAACTATCAGGGTAGACTGGGTTCCTGTGCCTTGGTTGGCATCTAATTTTAGAGGAGGACAACAGCAAAATTAAAACCGTGGGAAAGCCAACCACTCTACTATTTTTCCCAAAACGTCAATTCCCTAGTCCTGGGTATGACAATAAACTACATTCGGCAGTAAGACCTGTGATTGGGAGATTGGAGGTTTTGTAGTTGAAGGTATACAATAGCATTCAAAAGATTTAGATTTCAGCATTAAATAAGCCATAGAGATTGATATGCCGCTAAACAAAATCACCCACACTGTAAAATGCTTTTTTTCATCAGAGTAACATCCTTGGTAACGGTCACCAATTAATGTAACGCCTTTTGCCGCCGCCTGCAGCCGGTGGTGTAACCACATTTAGTGGCCCGGTCGTCAGTATCTTGGGACGACGTTTTAACCACAGGGATAACTATGTTGACCATGTTCACCAAATCTCTATGAATATAGAATACAGCGTGGTACGTAATCTGTTCAATAAAACAACGTTAAAGATTAATACTCTCGAGTCAGACACTCTACTGAATCCGCCTATATCCCCAATACCACCAGCAGCTGTTTCATAATTCTTTAGTCTTCGATATCAGAGGTTGGCAGTGAATATTCGGAAAGAAACATGGCTGCCTTTATACACGTCGCATTGAATATTTTGAGCCTTCTGATTAGTTAACCCTTCTGACACTAATTCAAGCTAGTTGTTGGTCACTGGCAGCTACGATCCACAACAACTCTGCCCACGTTGTGTTCTTGATCACAGTGCAGTGGAAGTTTGAAGATCGTCATAATCGCAGTGCTGGTTCAAGCCGTGGCGAGTGCTACATTAAGGAAGACAAATATTTTCACGACGAAGAATAAAACGAGGGATGCATGGGGTCAGTCTTCAGTTGGCTTATATAGCTCTTGGTACAACAAAAATGAACTCTTCCCGCATCAATCTCTATAGTGACACTGGGCCTTGTCTAAACTTAATCATTTCCTAATTTATTTTCGTCAATGAAAATATATTTGTTTACCTAAATTCTCAACAAAGAGACACTCTGTTTTCTATTTTTGACCGGTCGCCGTATTAGCGAAAACATAAACCAGATCAGTTGTTTCTTATGACGGATCGATTTTCAGAATCCTAACCCCCGCAGCGGGTTCATTCTCTGTTTTTATTTCTCAATTCGTTTTCGCTAACGAAAATATAATTCCCACCTGCTTCTCTTTTCGCCAATGAGATGTGTTTTTCTAATTTCCCAAAAAAGAGATAAGCCCATTTCACAATTTGCTTTACCCGCATGCCAGATTTTCGATAGATAATAAAAAGTAAACTCTTGGTGCATTGTTCCAATTCATAGGGGTGAAGCAACCCAAATCATACATTCTTCACTCCCATATTTTCAGGGAAAATGTCTTCCATTCTCTCTTTCTATCTCTATATCTTACACTTTATATTTAATTTTGGGCTAAACCCTTTTTCTGCTTAGAATCAATATTTAATCACCTCACAGCCTCAGTGTCCACATAACAACCAAAATGAAAGAACTCTTTCATGATATTAATCCATATAAGATCCTGCAATTTCTTAAATCAAACTGTCTTCCAAAATATAGCTTCAACAAAACTACAACATAAAAATCACGTATCAATGCCTCTAGTAATTATATTCACACAAAGATGTAAATTCACAAAAGCTTGGTATCATCTACCATGTATTCAATTGTGAAAGCAGAAAAACATATTTTAATTACTTCAAAGATTTAAAGAAAATTACACTTTGGCATTAAATGACCCATGAGGAGTTGATATGCCGTTAAACAAATCAACGAATCAATGAATCACGTCAATTCTCAGGTATTAAACAAAAGCAAACTGTGGAGAGCCATGTCCGTCTATGGCATGAAGTGAGATGGCAATAAGGTAACCGACAAAGTTAGGTCTGGAGCCTTTTAAAATTTTGAACAATGACGGCAGGAACAAGAAGCGAAATCTTCCCGATGGAAAATTTACATTCAATGCCGGTAGGGTGCGGTTCTTAACTCAGTAACGGTCCATTATAAAATTAGTGGATTCTGTCCGATCGGTAATCGACCAGACATCGCTCCTTATCTTGGATAATATCGATCTTAAGCGACTCACCTCCAAAAATATTTTTATGCATATAGCAAGCAAATATACAGCGGCCCGCACAATAAAAAAAAACAAAAAAAAAACGAAAATTTGATCAACTTCATGATTCATACTGCGAAATTTCGAATTGATGCCGGAGATCTGTGTTCGTGCACATGGTAAAAACCAGTATTTCCAATATCGAATATTGATTTTCTTTAGCAGAAGGAAAGATTGCTTGGAAAATCTTTTAGCAAACCTTCTTACCTATCTATATATCTGAGATGAGGTAGTATGTACAATATTAACATTATTCGGACTATTGTCTTCATCTTTGTCGCCATATTTATTACAACGTTTCAGCCGTTGTACGCTCCGGCTTTCTTCAGGTGGTTGTAATGTTGAACTGAACCCTTTATTTTCGCTCACTGGGGTAGACTTTTCTAGTTCCACGTGCCATGTCTAATGGATGTCAGTTATCAATTATCTCCTGTTAATTTCCCTCTCCAAGTTCTCCACTGCTTTAACCAGATATTGAACTCACAACTCTTTGTGCCATGTCTCCTTAAGGACACATATCACAGTAGATAAAGGCGTTGGTTAGATCCAGTGACAGGATCCAAAGAGTGTGAGTTCAATACCGGGTTAAGGCGGTGGAGAACTCGGAGAGAGGAATTAACAGGAGATAACTGATAACTGACACCTATTAGACATGGCACGTGGAACTAGAACAGTCATCTCAGTGAGCGAAATAAAGGGTTCAGTTCGACATTCCAACCACCTGAAGAAGGCCGGAGCGTACAACGGCCGAAATGTTGTAATAAATATGGCGACAAAGATGCGGACAATAGTACCAGTAATGTAAATAGTAAACCTTCTTACCTACTTATCTTCCATTTGAGCTTTTGTCACAGTAAGCCAAGATTAAAAATAAATAAACATGTCACGTAGCTTAGGTAGCTACGTAATTCCCACTGGCCCTAATAAGTATTCGAATCTTTTCTTCTATGTACCATGTCACTTCAGGACGTTGGTGGTCGTGGTTCTCCACAATTTCCTGTCTTTTGTAGCTCTTAATATGCCTTGTCTTTTTGTTATCTCTTTTAAACCTTGCTCTGACATCGATTCACTGAAGCTCTTTAGGCTATTTTCCTCTGTCCATCTTGACATCAATTTGTCTTGTATCAAATTTTCTAAGTCCCTTTTCCTCATTATGTCCCCTAGAAACTTTAACTAGCTCTTCCTGAAGTTAAGTATCAGTAACCTTTTTATTTCTATTTTCTTTAAAACTTCACCTTTGCTCATATGTTCGGCCCATGGTATTCACAGTATCCTTCCGTAGAACCGCATTTCTGTTGCTTCAAGTCTCTTCTTATTTGTGAGGAGATTGTCCAGCATTCATTGCCGTATAGGTGGAATGACATTACATAACAGTTCCATACTCTTTACTTTGTTTCGTTTTTGAGTGTTGATTACAAAGGTAGGGAAACAAGCATTCTCACTTAGGAAATTGGCACAATATAATCTTCCAATTTCATGTTTTCCTCTCTCTTTTAGCCACATGTTTAGCTAAAGACGTACCTCGTGGTCGAGATATTTCCCGCCAGATGAAAATTAAGTTTTTGGATGTCGATTGCCACAACAAGAAAATAGACTTTCAATGCTTAGAATACTGACGCAGCACAATCTTCTTACTAACATCACCGTTCATTGGATCTTGTGTCTGGCCAAGATAATTTGTATAAATAAGTTTAAATAAGTATTTTCTGTTGACTGAACTAGAGGTGAACTCGCTCGTGTCTACCGACCTCTGGTTGAACTCTCACCAACTCATCAGAATGATCAGCGTATGAACTATCACCAGTAACATATCACTCATTTTGACTTCGGAGAGTCTCAGTTTTTAAATGCTGTTGTTCATGATGACGGTCGTCTTTGAGTATAGAATCCAGAGGTTAGCAGTGAATATTTCGAAGACAGTAGGGAAGCGTTGTTCAGGTTAGCAGTGGATATCCGGTAAAGTAGCAGAGCGTAGTTTAGTAGTTCTTCCTTCTGTTCCTCTTCGCCTGACAAGTTGGCACTGGACATTCGGATAGAATAAACAAAATGGCCGCTTTTATACACGACGGATTGAATATTCTACGTCTTCTGATTGGTTAACCCTTCTCTTGGTGGACTATAAAATGAGTCAAGTCATTTTGACTGGCTCACTAGTACATGATATACACAAAAAACTGCAACAAATGCCATGTACATTCAGGACGTAGGTGATCATGGCTCGCCACAAACTTCTTTTTCTTTATATTTGTGAATTGTCATGATCATTAGGGAAAGATAGTGGAATAGATTCACGTTACCGTCTCCATGGTTTTCAATTCAGAGCTGTTCTTATCCTAGACTGGCTACTAACCAAGGATAAAGAGCATACTTTTTTTTTTACTAACGTTCACCCAATACAAGGCCCAAGAGCCACTCAAATTAGAGGGTTAATGTTTGGTGATTTATTAGCGTAAGAAAGGGCAAGGAGTGAAGTTTTTGGGGCTATGCAGGGAAGATAATTGAAGAAGTCAAGATTTAATTAGTGAATAACATTTCAGAGTTTAGTCGGAGACGTCAGAAGTATAGTGTGGAGGTAGATTTTAGAAGAAACTGGAAACACAATCCAAAACAGGAAACAAGAGATAAACCTCTACTCCTGTTCAAATATCAGGGAGGAGTGTGAACCGGACGATAGGTGAATTTACTTCACAATTTAACTCATATCTGGAGATTGAAGAAATTGATCCGGGTTGATAAGCCGTAGAAAACGAATCAATCAATTCAAATCAAGAAATGAATTCATGCCTTTCCCAGCGCGAAAGGCATGAACGCAATAGATTGGGACAGAACTTGAACAGCAGCTTACCGATTTTCCTCTTTCACCGTTAGAGAGCTAAAACATTTTTTTAAATAGCCTCATCAGATCATGACTAAGTAATCGCCTTAGGACGATAAGTGCATGGCATTTTAAAAAAAGAGTGAGTTTTATTCTCACTAGAGTTCTGTGATATTGCTTCTTGGAAAGTTAGGCATTGTATATATCGTCATTTTGCGATGGATACATGATATATTTTTATATATAGGGTGTATTAAAATACTTTTGCAAACTTTGGGGGCAAATTCCTCTCACCAAAACAAGGACAAATAGCTATATGTCCACAAATCCTTTGTTTTTGAGTTATGAAGTTTAAAGAAATTTTACGGTGGATGGCGCTGTGTTTTGCTATGTAGACTAGGTTACATTTGTCATTCGTGTACATTTGTGGCTAGTCTGTCTTCAACGTTTAACGTGTGTAGTAGTGAGTTAACTGAGAAATGTTCCATCTAACAATGGTAGGACATTCATATCGTGAGATATGATTTTTACATACGGCCAGGCGAATGGTAATGGACGCGAAGCTGCACGGCTGTATCAGATTGTGTTGTATAGAGTGTCTGGTCATTGAATCTAGTTTTATACAATATCGCCTCTGGAGTGTATTCGATTGTTGCAGGTGCCCAAATTCTAATCGCCTTGTATCGTACTAAGGCACTTCGTCATTTAATAGAATTGAAAAAGCTAATTTCTCACTCAAGTGAGTTCAATTATCACTAAGTGCCCTCCTTCTGTGGCCTTGTGTCGTACAGAGCTAGGTTTAGATGCTATGATTGTGAATAACAATCGGACAGTTTCCATTTATATAAACTGCCTATTCGATAATCGAAAGGCTATATCATACCGTAATGGCGTGAGCATTATCCTGTACGTGTGTCGATATTAATAGGGAAACATTACTTTTAGCGCTGTCCGTCTCAGTGAGAAACAAACCACCTCTGCTTTCGTGATGCCAGATCGTTGTTACAAAGTAACACTATAGATAGTTTATGCTGTGTGCAAGATTCGATAGTGGCTTTCATCACAGTTTCTTGCCAACGAAAAAGAAAAAAAAATCTATTATGTTTAATGGATTTTTCCAGCGCTGTTCCAACCAATTCAATCGAGGTTCAATACTCGTTAGCCTATCTTAGGCTTTTAAGAAGGAGAAAAGAGAAAAATGGAGGTCGGATAATAAGGCCAACTATCATCTAATTAGGTAACATATACAGGACTACAAACAGACAGTATGGCTTCAGATAAGATACTCTGTATATACTCGTGTATAAGTCGATTATTTAAAAAGCAAATTTTAGGCTCAAACCTTGAAGTCGACTGCAGTGTTATCCAACTGAAATCCATTGTCGATGAGAAAGAGAATGACACGATCCTTACATGAGCATTATCCATCATATTTATTTTTCTTTTTTTAATTTTGGATTACCACCCTTGACGGTAATAACAGGCCACGTGATACAGTGGAACCTCGGTTCACGAAGTTGATTCGTTCCTGAAGGCCGTTCGTAACCCGAAATGTTCGTAAACGGAAATTGTTTTTCCAATAGGAATCAATGTAGAGAAAAAAGTCAGAGTACAATAAAATTGGAAAAGAAAAACACAGCACAACACACGAATGTATACAACATGGAGGTCAACTGAGAAATTATTCCGTTTGGGTTAACTCGGTTCGGCAATGTTGTTCGAGAACCGAAATTTTGTTCGATAACCGAGTTATTTTCATCTCGAATTTTCTGTTCGAAAACCGATTTGTCACGTTATGTGAGACGTTCGAGAACCGAAATTTTGTTCGATAACCGAGGCATTTTCATCTCGAATTTTCTGTTCGAAAACCGATTTGTCACGTTATGTGAGATGTTCGAGAACCGAAATTTTGTTCGATAACCGAGGCATTTTCATCTCGAATTTTCTGTTCGAAAACCGATTTGTCACGTTATGTGAGACGTTCGAGAACCGAAATTTTGTTCGATAACCGAGGCATTTTCATCTCGAATTTTCTGTTCGAAAACTAATTTGTCACGTTATGTGAGACGTTCTAGAACCGAGGTTGCTCTGTATTTAAAAAGTTTCTTTTTTCTTTGTCTTTGAGAGCGGCAACATATTTTTTCCTTTCTCTTTGACAGCCACAAAGCATGTAAGTACTTCAGAGACATCAACTGAAGATTCTATTGTGTATTTATCAGTGCACCCACATCTCGCTACCAAATGTGACACAAGGTCGCATTAAAGTGGGTTTGAAGGGAATACCGTAGGAAACTTGCTCAAGCTCCCTCGGTACTTCCTCTTTTGGGGGACATCTCAGGCGCCGGCTAATGAGCCCAGACCCCTGGCGAAGGAGAGGTACTGCTAGAGGCTTAAGCGAATATTAATTTCAAACTACCCCAGCCGCAGCCAGGGAAGAATTATCTGAAGATTGTATTGAACTGTTACTTATTTCAACTTCGTTTCTTTCTTCACGCTTTTGCAACATTTATTGTTGGTTGTTTTAAATTCCATGTTTTGTGTTCCTTTATTTTTACTCGAACTCGCATGAATCTTCAAAATATTGTTCTGGGACAAATAATGCCAGGAGTTGTTAAATTATTTATTCGGTTGAGCTAGCTCGGACATCCACGAGTCTATCACGCCAACTATCATTGTCCTGAAGATCATAAGGTTACTAGGATGCCATTTTGTGTCATACCATAGTTAGCCAATATAGGTGGTTGCTGGGCGACCAACCTGTCTTGCTCCATGGCTAGGTGTCCAGAGGAGTAGATCAGTCGCAAGCTCTTGTTTTACTCGCCAGCAGCATCCTGAAAAGCGCATTCTACGTTCACGTAAGATTGTAGAAATATCAGGGATGGGTCCATAGAACTGTGATTTAGTTGGTTGCTGCCTCCAAGATATGTTTAGTATAGCTTTCGGCATCCGATTCTAGGTTCCATCAAGCTTAGACTAAAGGGTTTTACTTAATGTCCAGGCAGTGGCACTATACATGAAAACCGACTCTACAGTGGCACAAAAGAATCTCCGTTTGAGGTTGTCTAGCGGACCAGGCTTTTGCTAGGGAAATTTTCATATCCAAAATAATTTCTACTGAAAACTGATGTGAATATTATTTTTATCGTCATATATTTTAACATTTACATTTTTTTTTTTGCAAATTCTTTAAATAAACTAGAATAGCTGTCTTTTGTTTGTCAATACAAATGTTATTTAAGGAATACCGCTATTTTGCTATTTATTGCAAATCAAATTACCACATATTTTAACACAACTGCAATAAAGAAACAGATTTTTATAACCAGAATTATAACAATAAAAAAATCAAAATAAATATGAGTTTGTCATATTGATATCATTTCAGTTTATGGAACTATTTAGAATTTATAACGTCCGAGTGTAGTTCCATCAAACATAGACTAAAGAGTTTTAGTTAATGTCCAAGCTGTGGCACCATACGTTAAAATCAACTTTACAGTGGCGCAAAAGAATCTCCGCTTGAGGTTGTCTGGGAGATCAAATTTTTTCAAGTCTACTCAGGATTTAGCTATGCGAATTTTCGCATCCTTTTCATTAGAATTTATTTTTCTTCCTCGGTATGTAAAAGATTCAACAGATTTTATTGATTCACTTATTGAAGCCGATGAATTTAGTTTTGTAAAATAATGTACGGGTATTTATGTTGTGGAATAGAAAGAATTATTGTCTTTACAACTCCTTTTTTACAACATAAATATCCATACATTATTTCACAAAGTTAAATAATATCAGGCCACCTATATAGTAGTAATGCTGGACAATATCTTTACAGATGAAGAGGAAACTTAAGACGTGGTTCTACCGAAGAAGACTTGATGGAACATGTGAGATCAAGAGAGGCAAGTGAGGACAAGGCAGCTCCAGCCCAGATATAGCAGCAATACTCCATTTTTGATCCGGTCTGGCTCTTGTAAAGATAAAGTATAGAAAGGGAAGTCAGATACTTACTTCAGCAATATAATGATCCGACCATCTTCAGCAATGGATCGTAAATATGAGTCCACCTGAGATCAGGAGTGAGCTTGATTCTCAATAGATGTGCAAGACAATGAGCCTTCTAGAGAGAAGACCCACCTATTATGGTAGTTAAAAGTGCAGGGTCGGCTAGGTTTTAATGGAACGTTACTAGTTTGGTTTTGGGCATATTGAATTTTACAAGCCAGTACATTGAGCCACCAGGACTAGGTCAGAGGAGAGATGAAATGCTAGTTTCTAGTAAAACCAGATCTTTGGAGGTGCAGCCTGATCTTTGGAGAGTCAACCAGATCTTTGGAGGTGCAGCCGGATCTTTGGAAATGCAACCAGATCTTTGGAAATACAACCAGATCATTGGAAGTGCAGCCAGATCTTTGGAAGTGCAGCCAGATCTTTGGAGGTGCAACCAGATCCTTGCAAGTGCAGCCAGATCTTTGGAAGTGCAACCAGATCTTTGGAGGTGCAAGCAGATCTTTGGAAGTGCAGCCAGATCTTTGGAGGTGCAGCCAGATCTTTGGAACTGCAGCCAGATCTTTGGAGGTGCAAGGAGATCTTTGGAAGTGCAACCAGATCATTGGAAGTGCAGCCAGATCTTTGGAGGTGCAACTATAAACTTCTGTATCCTCCGTATAGATATTCACTAAGGATCGGAATATTTTCTTAGGCTGATCCTTAATATCGAAGAGTAGAATGAGCGTAGGACTGAGGAGAAAACCCGGTATTGATCTTATGGTTTTCCGATCACTGTTCTTTAACAATGACGGTCAAGGACCAGCCTGTTAAGAGGTACTTGATAATTAAACTTTTAATAATCACTTTAAAAAAAATGTTGTTAAAATCCGTTACAGACCCCACCCGGAGGAAAGACACTTCCTAGGGGAGGAAAGACCCCTGGGGCTTATGCTAATATTAATTTCAAACTACCCCAGCCGAAGCCAGTGAAAAATTGAACTGTCACTTATTTCAACTTCATTTCGTTTTCTACTCTTTTGCAACATGTCCTTGTTAATACATTTATTAATTGTTGGTCGTTTTAACTTGTGTGCATTTTTTCTTTGCCCTTACTCGCATGAGTCTTCAAAATATTGTTTGAGGGATAAATAATACCAGGTGTTGTTATTATTTATTCGGTCGATCTGACATTGACATTCCTGAGTCTGTCACGTCCTGTATGAAGGTCGTGAGGTCTCTAAATTGACATTCTGTGTCATAACATAGCTGGTCAATGTCAGTGGTTGCTGGGTCGTTAAGTTAAAATCCATGACAGGAAGGGCTACACGAAACGTTTCGCTTCGAGTACTTAATCAAAAAGATTCTCCTTTTAAGTGCCGGGTCCCTTCAGGATATTAGCGATCATACTTTTCCACCTTTTGTAGTTCAAAGTTCCCCTAATTATCCTTCCCCTTTCTTGTTTTGCTATCCATTTATACAAGCTCGTTATATGTTACTCGCTTTCTCTCCTCTGTTATTCTTGTCACTGTTTTTAAAAAATCGTGTTTTATTCGATTCTAACTGACAAGGATAAAGATTGATTTTAAAAATTCGCAGCGCCATAATGAATAAAATGTTAAAGGAATTATAGAAATGGCTTTAAAGTTTACACTTTATTGCTTCTGCACTCGGTTAAATGGAGCAGATTACTTCCAAGTCTAAAAGTTTTCAGAGTTTAGGAAAATGAATTCTATATGAATTTGCGGACTGCATTTAATCGCTTATTGAACGATACAGGGAAACGTCATTTTGGGAGAAAGACACTCCCCGGCAATGAAAAAATAATTTATTACAAGATCAGTCAGTTAAGTGCTACATGTGATCATGTCTCTTTCGATTAATAACTGACTAGGCAGAAGATTTTCCTGCAATATGTTGCCGTTTTTTTCTGCGGTAGACTGGTTGTCACACAAGGGTATAGAACTATATCTGTTCTGTTATTCAACTCATAGCTGAAGAAGAAGAGATAGATTCGTACTTTTCCATATCTTCTCCACCAACTATAGGTTGAATAGTATGACGTAAGATACTAAATGCAAAAAAAAAAAAAAAAGATTAAGCATATTCAAAATAGTGCTCAGTATAATGTTAAAGAATGCGGAGGCTGAGCCAGGATGCTCAACGATTCGTCAGAATACCTCTTGGGCGTGGCATTCTGGCTGTGATGGATTTCTTCTTTTTTTTTCTTTTTTCAAGTTTTGGATATATGTCCAAAATGGCGCGAAGTCAACAGAGGGTCGCAGGAATTTTGAAACGCCAATACACTTCCCACACACAAGTTCGATAGACAGGCTAACGAACGACATGCATCCCCTGAAAGTTCATCCTCCTGCTGCCCTGTAGAATCCTTGCTGCCACGACTGTACACCTACTCCAATAAAACGAATAAGAAAAATAAACCGTCCATCGTTGATACCACCTATGAAGTGGTGTTGGGGTCCGATGATAGAATCGCAAAAACTACAATGATAGCCACAAAAGATTCTTCCAGGTACAAAAAAGTCCATATTAATTTTTTTTTTTTTTTAGTCACAGATGTCGGGTTCGATATGACCAAAAGTTATATCTAAGGTGAAAACAAACTAATATGTAAATCTTTAATTAAAAACGGCATTTGTTGTTTTTTTGTTGAAATTATTCACCCAGTTCTAAACTTTACGGCTGAGTGCCGCCATACCACATCAATTATGCAAACCAATCTCATTCCCTTCGCATTCCTTTGATGAAATGTAAGTTCCATCGGCGAAGCTTCTTCCCACTAAGTGCTGCTTTGTGAAATAGACACCCTAAAGCAGTGCTTTTCAAACTATCTGATATAGCGGACCGGCATTTTTTTCTCAATGTGTCACGTACCTGTAATATTTCGTGGTTTATTAATTTATACCGGAAACGATATATATATAATGAATATAATAAAAGCTGACTATTTTTTATCTTCCGTTTATTTTGCAAAAAATAATTAAATATCAAAACATATGTAAAAAAAAAAAAAATAAAAATAAACAGTTTATTAAGACAAAAACAAAAATTATATAACCTTAATTTTTACAGATGATTTCTTAGCATGGCTGCTGATGATTCGGGTAGCGGCAGCGATCCGCGGACCACCGCTGCCCTAAAGGATACTTCCCCGATCACTACGATCTTAACCTGTTATCTTCCCCACATATCCTCATAAATATTGCTTCTTTCTCCGCAACACTTTACTTTGAGTGACTTTTGGGCTTTGTACAGGGTGAACGTCATTCTAAAAGAAACAAAGAATAAACATGGATTTTAAAAATGTTTTAATCGGCTTCATTGCTGTCCATGATAAGAGAAACGAGAATAGCATTTTCATCTATTTTGTCAGCGGAGTTGATATTTTCATATTCACCATTTTGTTTGCGATAAACGGCACCTGAGTTTTGTATGGGCGGAATGGTGCCGGTGACCGAGAAACAGAAGTTTTTCGCTTTTTTTTTTTTTTTTTATATATGCGGTTACTTTTTTTTTTTTTTTACGCCGCCGCTGCTCGAGAGATGTAATAGAAAACTGGAGACTTTTCAGCGATGAGGTAGCATCTTCTCTCCAGATTCGGATGACTTCTCTTTGTCCCTCCTTGGTGCACACTGCTAGCGGAGCGGCCATGGTTACATTGTAATAGCAGCAAGAAAACTGGCTTCGACCACGTGACCACAATAGTACTAGCTATAAGCACGCCTTAGCAGAAGGCAGTGTGACAAACACAAAGATATGTTATGGCCTGGGCCAGTGCGTCTTACCCGCGAAATCCCCCGACCGGGAGGAGCGGGCATTTTTGAGCCCCGTTTTGGCGTCTGTCATTTTTTTTTTCAGTACTCTTTTATGGCCATATGCGAATATTTTTTTAAATTTAAAAATTTTTTTTTTTTTTACTCTGACGTTACATTGTCAGTCATCAACTAATAATGTACATCGTGTATCTGCATGGCCGGTGCGCTGCGTGCTACACAGGAACCCCCGACGAGGTTGGAGCCCCAAAGGACTACTTTCAGTAGCGTCTTTTTTTTTTTTTGTACTTTTACTTTTTTCTACCTAAGTTATATTGTCAATCATCAACTATAATTAATCGACACTAAGGAGAATCTCTGATTTTTTTTTTTTTTTTACTAATAGCAATACTAACCAGAAGTCTACAGCTAGTAATTAAATAACATTTCTAGTCCCTATTTTTACATTTCTAGAAAGAGAAAACCGAGAAAATGATCGCTTAAAAATGTCTCAAGATTTCAGCAGATAAAAAATTTTCCCGAAAACTGAAATACTGTTTTTAAAACAAATTTTAAGACAATCCCGTTTGTGTTGTGTTGGAATCTTTGTAAAACTTTTTTTTTTCAGCGAAGATGCGTCGGCGATTAATCTTTATGGAAATGTAAAAATTTGTGACATTTTTCCGAGTGAAATTTAGTCATGAAAATATTGCTGTTTGCCGTTTAACGTGAATCCTGTTTTATTTCGACAATGTAGATCTGCGAGCCATCTGCAAAATCGTCTGTATGTGAGTACAGTAGTTGATTGCTCTAGACACGTGGAATGTCAGAACACTAGATCTATGCGCCCAGTTAGAAAATATAAAACAGGAAATGATTATGTTAAATGTGGTTCTTAAGAAGAGAATGCCATGGACTGAACATGTGAGCAACGACGAAGTCCTGGTGAGAATGGATAAAAAGGTCACTTCTACTTAAAATCATTAAGAGGCAGTTGAAATTATACCTAGGGCGCATAATGAAGAAAGACGGCTTGGAGAATTTGGCGTTCACATGATATTGTAGAATCACTACCCCACCATTACATAAACACAGTACATAGAAATCATGCGACAAGCATTCATTGGTTGATCTCCTCAAAACTAGCTCGCTGATAAGTCAATTCCGACCAAACAGATATCCTGCATGAAATTTCCCGAGTTTTCGATCTGAGTCGTTCATGTGATACACGATCTTATATAAACAAAACACGGGTGGTTCTCTGCCTCTTTTATCCCTCTTTTTCGCCACGCTTGCATCTTAATCCTTGCTGCCAAGATGTAATCTTCAAGAACTCCCGTCTTGACCATGTAGTCAGACGTTAAAGAACATTACCATTTCACGCAAGTACGAACTCTAAAATCTCTTCTGAACTCTTACCAACTTTACCAATCCACAATTCCTAACATGCTAAAGGAACTTTATTCTTCTAAACTACAGTTTAATAATTACTTCATCTTTATGAGCTCAGGTGCAAATATTTCCAAATCTAAGAGACATAACTCATTCAAACCTTCAGCTTATATGCATGTACACCAAACACTAATAAATTCAATTATGTTTTGAAATCATTACATTCTGTTTTGTATTTTATACTATGTGCTATTTTAGGTCAGATATAAATTGCATTGCTTCCACACATTGTCCTTAATAACCTTTCCTAGCCAAAGTTAAATATATGTAGTACACACCCTTACATAATGATGACAGGCCTCTATAATATAGTGAAAGAAAAAGGGACAGAGGATAGCATTGAATAATCTGCCTAACGAGCTTGTGTGATTTGTTGGCACAACAGGGATCAGGAGAGATAAACTGAAAAAAACAAAATTTACTATGAACAACAAAGATCAGGAAATTATAGTACATGAAAAAAGAAGGGGCATTGATTATGTCTAAGCCAGAGTTCCCCAACCATTTCTCAACCAGCACCCACTTTAGGCAGAAACTTTTTTGTCAACGGCTCCCTATCAAATTAAATTTCGAATATTATATTGAATTCATCTTTCATGGCAAGATAACACTTAGGTTTTAGTGCAAATATAATGTTAATACTGTTTTCATTTCTATTAGAAATGCCAATGATTAAATTCCTAAAAAAAAACTTTTATTTGATAGCTTATCTCAATATTTTCAAAGCGATTGTTGACTTTGGTGTTTACTGGCTAAGGCTCTTAATCTAGGTTCCATGATTCTTGGAAGTAATCGCAAATCACCTTGTTTTGTAATTTGCAGGTGGTTTCTTTGTTTAGTAAGAAGCTCTGTAACTGCGTTGAAACCTCATTCTGCCCTATAGGAAGTTGAAAAAGCAACGAAGAAAAGTTTGACAACATTTTATGAAATTTCCTTTTGTAGCCAATATTGAATAATTTTTAAAAATCTGTAAAAAAAATGGATACATGTTCACCCCCCACCTCAAATGAAATAAAAAAAACCCCTCCCAGTGCCCCCTTTCAACATAACAGAACACACAAGGGGGCGATATCGCCCACTTTGGGAAATATTGGTCTAAACCGTATACTAAAAGAACGACTGAAAAATATACTTCGATTATTCTCTACGAATTTGAGATATCTGATAGGCTTATGTTATATAGACGGCCAGTATGGATGACTGTGTAGCGTCAGACATATATGTTGCCAAAGTAGAAGTAGTAAGCAATGTTTATGCTCAGAGGTTATCTGTTTCATTCATTTTCACAAATACTGTTGGGAAATTTATGAAGCCATCTCTTCTGCCCTCCAGCTATAGGTTAAATAACAGACTAAACTTGACTCACTCACCTTGTAAGAAACTAAATTTGAAAGCTGTAGAGAAGGCAATGGGAAATTACTACACCTTCCCAAGAATGTATAGCAATTCACTAAATTCAAATAAAGAAAGTAAAGTTGTGGAGAGTCATGATCACCTACACTCCTGATGGGACATAGAATTTAAAGAGAAATAGACTAAAAGTACGTGTACGTACTCTACAGCCATCGCACTGAAATATGAAATGCAGATGGGATTCGAATGTGGGACTAATACAAGGTGCGATGGGTAAATGGTCGTCTAAATTACGCAAAAATGAAAATAACACTAACATTTCATTTTAACAGATATATTTACCAAAGTTACACAAAAATATCTTGAAATACTAAAGAGTAAATTTAGTCAATAAAATCGATATCGGCTTCAACCCCGGCCTCCAGACGACTTCGGAATCTCCTGCAACTCTTCTGGACGATCTCCTTCTTTAAGTTGGTGAATGCTGTCATAAACCTTGCCTTTAATTACTCTTTCATGTTACAAGGAATTTTGTCGGTTTCTTACCCAACTGCGTCCCATATATATTCATCTAGGGGGTTGCAGTTATATGGCCAGATGTAAGGGGTGATGTGGTCGCAGATGTTGTCTAACAGACATGACTGGGTTCTCTTGCTTGTATGAACTTGTGCAGAGTCCTTTTACCAGACATAGGGTTTTCCAGTAGCAATCCTCTTCACCCAGAGCAGCAGTACCTCCTCAAGGCACTTGATGTAGGCATCCATGTTGAGTCTAAGGCCCTGTGGGAAGATGAACGAAGACATAACGTCACCATCACTAGTGATCACTCCAAACAATTTCGTAATCACCATTAGATTCATCCAACTCTTTCCAAATCCTCTGCACTCTTCTCAGATTGACACCCAAACACTATGAAATGTTCGTATTGGAGCTTCCGGTACGAATGCCAAGCAGTATATCATGCCATTTCCAAATTTCTGGCGGAGTGAATTGCGTCATGATGTTCTTTTTCTCACAGACGTTGTCCAACTGACCCTACTGTACTGTGCATTGACAAAATCAAAAACAAACAACACGCATGCGCGAAATTAAAAATATACGCCATCACATACGGCAATATTTCAAGCTCTTCAGAAACACCCGTTTCCCATGAGCACGTCTACCCACACAGTTGATAATAAGTAAGCATATTTGCAGCTTTAAGTCTGTATATTGATTTCTGAGGTTTCTTTTTTTCATCTTATATCAGTATACCTATAAAATTAACGTCTGAGTCGACTTAATTGCAAGAAAACCCGGGAATGCAATTAAAGTGGTAGATTCATTTAAAATCCAATTTTGATGTTATATATAGACT
>OZ010592.1:47919281-48081781 GCA_963932145.1 Acanthosepion lycidas | reverse complement strand
GATGTATGTGTGTATATGTAGGTATGTGTGTGTGCATTTTTGTATGTATATATATATATATATATGTATATATATATTGTTTTTTCTGTGTGTGTGCATGTATATACGTGTATGTGTGTGCATGTGTATTTATGTATATGTATGTGGAAAATGTGTGTATATGGTATAGGTGGATATATGTGTATATATGTGTGTGTATGTATATATATGTTATATGTATGTGTATGTGTGTATGTATTTATATGTGTATGTGTGTGTACATGTATTGTATGTGTGTATGTATATATATATATATGTATATGTATATATATATATATGTATGTGTGTGTGTGGTATATACATGTATGTATGTGTGTAGATGTTTGTGTATATGTATCTGTGTGTGTGTCTATGTATATATATGTATACATATATATGTCTATATATGTATGTATGTGTATGTGTGTATATGTACATGTATATGTATGTATGTGTGTATGTATATGGAGGTGTGTGTGTATATGTGTATGTGTATATGTATATATGTAGGTGTACTGTAATTATTTGTATATCATATGCGCGGTAATTATTAGAAAACGCTTAGTATCAGAGATATTGAATCAGATATATGTACATGTGTATATGTGTGTGTATGCATATGTATGTGTGTATTTGTGTGAATATGTGGATATATGTGTATGTGTACATGGGTATATGTATGTGTGTATGTAGGTACACGGCGATGTGTATGTATATACGTGTATAAGTTATTGTGTATGTATGTATTTGCATGCGTTTTGAACATAAAAATATAGGTCCTCGCCAGATTAGATAATCGTCATATTTATTGTTTATATTTGATTTGTAACCTGCAGTCGATATTATTTTTGTCGAATTTTCTCAATTACACAGCGTCCCTTTCAATTTTAATTTCATCGCCCCATCTTTCTTCCCCACCACTTCTTTCCTTACCTCTCCCTCCTTCTTTAAGATTTGATCGGCCATGGTGTGTGTATGTCACCACGAAATGTATCTTTATTGTATTAGACATCCGACAACAATCATTTTTCCCCCTTCCACTCACACCTAGTTTTTAAATAACCCTCTCTGTTAAACCCCTCTCTTATGAACTAACATTCGTCCCACACTCTCATACTTACACTCTCTCTAAATTCTATTTTTATTTCCGGAGTAGGTTTTTTTCTGTTTTCTTTTTGAATTTGTAGGTCTGATGAATTGGATCGTATTTACGATTCCAATGGAATAAATTATGACCATGGAATATTAGTGTTTAAGCCTTGTTTTTATATATATATATATATATATATATATATATATATATATATATATATATATATATATATGTGTGTGTGTGTGTGTGTGTGTGTGTGTGTGTGTGAGAGGACGCTCTGTTTTATTTTAGTCAGTATTTATTATGTCTTATGTATTTATTATGCCTGCACCCTCAGAAAACGTATTAAAGAAAGCATGACGCATCAGACAATGGTTTCTTCTGTAAAGGGGAGCGGAGGTTCTAAAAACAAACCATATATGCTTTTCGAGAAATCTGAATGAGCGGTTGTGCTTTAAAGGTAAAATAGAATCTCCTTTATTATAATGCTCATGGTATCCGAGCGGTTAAAACACAATATACATGTAGCCGGTCGTTAACCCTTTAAAGAGAGGCTAAGGTTCGAATCCTACCGGATGGCGCGTTTTCTTAAATAATACTCTGGAGTGGGCAAACCAGTAGACAAAATAAATACTGAAAATAAAACGATTCCTCCAATCAAATACGACTATCCGCATAAAAATAATGTTTGAAGTAATGAGGTTAAATAAAATTAATTCTTTAGAAAGGCACACATATAAATACTTTGATTTATTTGTTTAAACGTTAAATGGATGCTCATATTTGAGCAGACAGACTCTTTTTTTATTTATTTATTAAAATGTAAATTTATTTATTTACATCTACCGGCTTGAATATTTCCAGAAATCTTAGAAAAATCTGCGTCTCGATTTTCTCGAAATATATACTAGTTGCAAAATAAAACCATCACATTTGCCTTGATAAAGTCCGTTGAATGACGAAACTGAATATAGTTATCATTTTGGCTTTTCATTCATATATATATATATATATATATATATATATATATATATATATATATATGTTGTGGCCTTGTTAGGGCCAGAGATAAAGACACAAGAGAGAAATTGAGTTAAACAAATATATTAATTGAAGCAGTAATACTAACAAGAGTGTTACAGCAAGAATGTTCGGTCCGACTGTCAGAGCTGACTGCTGGAAACTTCACCCTCCAAAAGGCAGTACCTGCTCCTATTTATAGTTGGGAGAGTTCATGCGTGCATGGGTAAATTACCATAACAATATATATATTTAATTGATTTATATATTTCCCATTTCCACACACACGCATACATACATGTAAGCTGAGACCTCGTTGTCGAGTAGGATCATCACAAGATATGATTGTAAGACTTATTTTTTCTTTGAGCGGGTATGGCGCTTTAAAAACATGGGGGACATACATTTTGTTGTCATTTGGTCTATTTTTGCGAGTGTTTGCATATCTTTCCCGCCCATTTACAAACTTTCTCATAACGTGTCATGAACTCTTAGTACTTTTTTAAAAATCTTTTTACCCCAAGTAAGGCAATAAATCCTCTAGGACGCAAGAGGTTACTGAGTGTTAGAGAATATGAGAAAAACTATTATTAAGGAGAGAGGACAATAAAGGAACAATAATTAAGAAGATAAAAGATAACGATTGACATTGCATTTAAATTTTTGAAGATCAAAGGTGATTAGGAAACGAGTAGCCGGAAGAGAGTTCCACAAGTGAGAAGTACGATAGAAGAAACTGTTAGCATAGAACTTACGGTTGCATTTAGCCATTTCAACTGTAAAAATGATGAAACATTGATGCTAATCTACTACTGCGCTTAAATTCATAAAGTCTAGGTACCATAGAGGATAGTTCATCAGAACATTACCATGAAAGTATTTATAGAAAAGCCGCAGGGAAGCTACGTTACGGCGGTGGGAAAGAGACTGAAGCCGAGATGCCAGGTCAGCTCCAGTAATATTGCAGATTCTTCTTTGCTTTTTATCAAGAACCTCTAAACATATAGTAGGAGACCCAGACCCGATGTGGCATCAATATTTAAAGCAAGAGCGTATGGTCAGGGACTTAATGCCATTTTGTAGTTGATCAATGCTCCGATATGATGATGACACTTCATATGACTTAATTTTCCTGCTAAGCAAAGCCTACCACTGACATCACAAGTGGCGCCATGGCTGTTACCTATATGGTCTGAAGTTTTACACCAAAACCTTTTCGGACATTTCTTTTCAGCTTTTCATTTACAAACTCTCGCAAGCAAACTTTCCATAACGAGTCTTCTTCACCGGGATTTGCCTGTAACTCTCTGTCATATATACTGATGTTTCCAAGCGACATTGATTCTTACGATTCTGTCTCTTTTACGAAAGCTGCGTTGGAATCTGTTGTCGCTCATGTGAACAACATGACCATCCAACAAAACATATATTTCAGAATTATTGCTTCAATGCTGACGCTCTGACTTCGCTCAAGCACTTCTACACAGTTGTCACGGATTCTCCAGTTAATTCCAAGTAGACCACGCAAGCGTTGTTGGTGAAAGCGCTGTTGGTGAAAGTGCTGTTGGTGAAAGCGCTGTAGCTGCTTCAAGTGATAGCTATAAATAATCCATGTTTCACATGCATATAATAACGACTTTAAGATAAACAGAATGACCATTGATCTTAGTCACTTTCAAAATTCCTTCCTGTTGCTGCTACCGAATGCATTACGGGCCTTTTGAAATTTCGTAACTTCAGTGTTCAGTGAATAAGTTCTCGATAGGATACATACATATACCATTTTTCGGGTGCGTAGGTCGAAAGACGTTATACCCACTTATTAAAAAAACAAAGAAAAACGAAACATTCTTTTCAAACACGGGTATCCACTAACAAATAACGTTTGAAATAATACATGCATATCTATAGTACGCATATATATATATATATATATATATATATATATATATATATATATATATATATATATATATATATTTAATTTCAATAAAGGCGCAATTAATTTACAAATTCATGAATCATTCATACAAAAAACAAATACAAAGGTTAATGATATTCATACAAAAAACAAATACAAAGGTTAATGATTATATATATATATATATATATATATATATATATATATATATATATATATATATATATTCAATTAAAAGGTGCAGATATAATTTATAAATTCATGAATCATTCATACAAAAAACAAATATAGAGGTTAATGATTTAAATGGCGAGAATACATATGATCCCCGTTTATAAATTCCAGTTGGAATTTATAAACGGGGATCATATCATTCATATACAGGTTCGGGGTTGATGTATATTATTTATATTGTTTGCGACGATGTATTCTCGCCATTTAAATCATTAACCTCTATATTTGTTTTTTGTATGAATGATTCATGAATATATATATATATATATATATATATATATATATATATATATATATATATATATATATATATATATATATATATATATATTGGTGGACTGTCGGGCTCGATAATGACATTTATGTGTAGGGTGAACTCGAAAGTGACAGTAGAGTTCAATGCAGGAATGGAAAAGACGCCTGCAACACGGACGGGAAACTGGCTTGGGGGTTCGATCCTGTCCGCACTCTTCAATCAGCTTGGTGGCTATTCCATATGTTGGCCTTGATACAGTATTTGAAACGTTTCCATGGCCTATGATGGTTTTGTATTCACTTAGAGAGCACGCTATATGGAAGTTACACACACACACATATATATATTCCGTATATTTTGGCAGCATATTTTCATTTAGACATGTGTGATTAAACAATTTATACATGTTGTATTTGTTTATTTTCAATAATATCCTTTCACAATCACGTATAAGCTTTGTTGTTTCATGATTAAAGAGACCAAAAAAGGTATAATGGTTATATTTATTCATTTTTATTTTTCCGAGTACTTTCGATATATTCTAATATCATCTTCAAGACAAATTTTTGTGTGTCCAAAGTAAATTTTTGTTTATGTGGTTAAACCGTTAACAATTCTGCGTAAAGTCACAAACAGTGATTTAAAATTTTTTTCCATTTTTGTAAAAATTTTAATGTAAGGGATGTAACTTTAGTTTAGAATTAAATTCATGTTAGGAGGTTATAGTTTGCTTGTTTTTTTTTTTTGTTTTTTTTTTGTTTTTTTAACTATTTAGTTTTAACATAGATATTTCTGAGGAACTATATACTATAATCATTTCAAAACATTTGAGCCATATTCATAATTGTTTTCATTTTTTTTAATAAAGATAGCTTCAAGAAACTGTAGTTTCTGTTCATTACGTTCTTGGCGAAGTATACAGATATTGTCGACTGATATTCTTCAAAGTTGTGAATGTGGACAGGAATATTTTTGCAGATGTTGTACAATGGACGATGGATCATTCATGTTTAGAGTGAGCCGTCTTGATAACGTTATCTCTATCTATAAAAGGCAGGATGTGTTTGTGTGTGTGTGTGTGTGTGTGTAACGAATGCACGGCCGCAATTTTCGACGGATCTGCACTAAAATTTACATGCACATGCTCCAAGTTAGTGGGAATGCGAAGACCGACTTTGCATTTCCCAACTTCCATCGATAGTGGAAATAATCGATTTTTTCATGCTTCTACGGCAGTTTTCATGTAGTTTGCAGCCATTTTCTACTGGCCAAAGTGAGAGCCTATAGCTGGCTGCCACGAATAGCAGGAGATTCTATTGGTCAGCGTGAGAGCCAACAGCTGACTGACACGAATGTTAACTAGCATGCTAGCATGCAAAAAAATCGATAGCTACATTCGTCACAAGTGGGAAAAATTTAAATCTGCACAGCACTTTACTCCAATTGGCTCATTCGCTTGCTTAAACTCAACGTTGATTCTGATTCCGCAGAACTGGGTTGAGTGTGAAAAATTATTTGTTGTTAACATTCTTTTCTCATTCGGTTCTTCCAGTTACGAGACCTTATTTAAAGCTGATCGTTTTGCGTTCATTTTGTTTAGTTCTTTTTTCGTAACAGATTTAATGTTTAGTATAGAGCTTAGAAAAAATTCGCAGTGTGAGATAGTTAAGAAGTAAGGCATGTAGCAACATCAGCACGACAAAGGGCACTCCTTTAAAGGCAAGGAAGGGCAAAAATATTTTAAGTCAAGTGATAACGATTGCTGTATGAGTCGTACGATTTTTGAGTCAAGCACGGGCAACGCCGGGCCATGCTGCTAGTTGTAGAATAAACAACATATGCATTATATTTCTGTAAAATAAACAAACACATGTCTAAATTATTTAATCAGGCATGTTTAAATGAATATATATATATATATATATATATATATATATATATATATATATATATATAAGGTTGGTGCAAAAATAATGACGTAATAATGTCGTTTTTGGACGTTAAAAATACGTTAAAAAACGACATTATTACGTCATTAGTTTTGCACCAACCTAATATATGCACAACTGTTCACAGGCTGTTCATATTTGTTTTTATCAGTGTGTCTGCTCATATCTATCTATCTATCTATCTATCTATCTATCTATCTATCTATCTCAATAGTACTTCCACTACCTTACAACATATGTCAGCAAGAGACAGTGACTGCGATATGATTCTGCCAGAATCGTATCGACCATGATCGAGTACTTTTAAATAGAAGCAAAATAACCTTGAAGGAACAATGAGAAGTTGGTTGTTCCAATATGTACAACATTACTGGGACTGAAACAACATCTATCACAGCAGATAATGGGCGCTCGGTAACCTATTCCGATTTCATGTACATGCTTATACTCCTGTAAAATCTTTGGATGATCTCGAATCGAGTTTATAGAACCAAGTAACTAACCGACTACAAGTTTCATAACTGCTTATAAATTATCTTGGGTACAAACGAGAATCGATTATTTGCAGGTGAGACGTCTGCGATAAATTTTGGATAAATTTGGACTCGGAATTTATTTTCCATTCGTTATTAGACGTAATCTTCTTCTGTCTAGCAGGAAGCGGTTATGAAGCATACAAATGATTCTGCTGATGACTCTTTAACGCATCATCATATTCAAAGATTTTCTAAAACTGATTACAAACGCAGTCGAATAAATATAGATCTTGTCTTTTTTGTATTTAATTGTCATTCAAAGGCAAGCCTACTCCCTCTTTCCATTTCCTTTTGGTAAATAAACGAGGGGTGCTGAAAAAATTCTCGGCCCGAGCCTCTTCCCAAAATTTAAACAACTGACCAATTTTTCATCATCCATTATGCACACACACACACACAAACACACACACACACACACACACACACACACACACACACACACACACATATATATTTATAAAACGCTTAAAAATTAGCATTAACAACAATAACAGTATATGTTTAGAAAACCGGAAGTTAGAATGGCTACGAGGAGGAAAAAGAAAGAAAAGGTAAAAAATATTAATAAGGAGAGTGTAAAGTGAAAAAAAAAAAAAACGGCGAAAGGACAAACATGAACACACATACGCGCAGACATGCGCATGGGCACACGCGCGTGAACATAAACTATGAAAAAAAAATTGCACCGATGAAAAGCGCATATCATAAAGAAACCTAGAGTAGTATAAGCATGTATACGTAGCCAAAGTGATTCCAGGAGTGTCCGTCTACGAAACTCTGGAGTCGGGATGCTGCAGGTAACATCAATCAGCAAAGTGACAAACTTTTTACTTGTATTAATTCTCTCTCTTTCTCTCTCCATATATATATATATATATATATATATATATATATATATATATATACAAACAAGTTTAACTGAATTCAACCGACACTGTCCGAAATTCATGTTTGACCTTCTCAGTCATTTTTAAGAACAATGTAGTGTCTGTGGGAGAAAAGATTCCGTTCCCTAAATCAAATCTGAATTTGAAATGTAAGATTCTAAAAATACCAGGTAAGAACGTCGAAGCTCTAGGTATCTCAAAAGCGTTTGATAGGTTGTAACATGCTGGTCTTCTCCACAAGCTCAATGGCTACTGTGACTCTGGACAAATACTTAGCGTAATCCAATCGATCCTTACAAATCGCGTAATGAAAGTCGCATTGGACGAGAACGCTTCCAGATCATTTCATATCAATACACGAATCCTCCAAGGCTCTATCCTTAGACCTACATAGATTCTGATCTTCGTCAACGACCTTCCCGATATCATCAGTTCCCAACAAGGTATTTATGCCGATGAACCAACTATTTACACCTGTCCAACAAAGAAAAACTGACAAGTGCTCTAGAAAAGGACCTCCAATCAGTAGTTAACTGGGGCAAGAAATGGCTTGTACATTTTAACGCCTTAAAAACAAAACAGCTATCATTTAATAACCAAAGAGCCTTTCCTGCCTGTCATCAAAATGGCTGATCCTAAACTCCAGGAGAACAACACTGTGCATTTTTGGGCTCACTTTTTCCACTGATGTGAAGTGGAATGATTATATTTATTGAATAAAGTGTTAGGTCTACTGCAACGAAACTTGGTTCACTGTGCCGCACCAAAGATTTTTTCTTGTCAGAATCCATCTTGCACATTTACAAATCTACCATTCGCCCGTGTATTGAACACTGATGCTATATCTGGTCTGGTGTTCCTACTATATATTTCGAGATTCTCAACAAATTCAAAGATGTAATAATCCTGACATGGTATCGCGACTTCAGCCACTTTCTCAGAGACGTTTTGTGGCTTCCCTCTGTCTTTTCGACAAATATTTTCATGGCAACTGTTCTAATGAGCCTTTTTCCTTAGTGTTTCGTCTGCATGAATTTAAGCGTGCTGCTAGATTGGCAACTAGATTTCGCCGTTTTACTGTTGAACTAATTAAATGCAACGGTCTGTTATATATTCTAATAGTTTATCGCAATTATCGCCTGTGGAACTCCCTTCCGATTTCCAATTTAAATGCAACCTCAATCGCCATCTTCAATCTTCCTGTATTCAGTTCATGTACTGTCATTTTCCTCACTAAAGTCTTCTCAGTCTCTTTCACTCCGTGTAACTCTCCACGCATCCCAATGGCTTTGTCGTCTTGCTTAAAAACAAACAAACTAGGATATAGCTAATAAATGTTTTATCTACGATACTGACAATATTTATTTCCTGATAATAATCGAGAAATTCGAAAATGCTAAAACAAAAACAGATCAAAAACATGAAATTTGGACCGTTTATCCACAGTTTCGATTTGGATGTGCAACAAATTATTGGAAAATGGGAAAATACGATAAAATTAAAATTAAATTAAGATGTTGTTACTTGAGATTAATACAACTTGTTTAAATTAATTTTTGCTACATATGAATGGAAATAAAATATGGATCAAATATCGAAGTGAATCCGACAGAATGATAGGATAAGGAACAAATAGGACACATTTATAAATTTAGCATATTTCGCTTTTATTTAAGCGTCATCAGAAAGAAATATGAAGAAGAAAAGAAAATTCTGGTATTTTTTATTTGCGTGAATTTCGTTGGTTAAGTAGACCTCACATGTATTTGTCTTGTCATGTAGCGTTCGTGCGTATAGTTCTTGTGTTTGTATTAATTCAAGTTGGCATATGCGGGATTTCGTTAATAGCGTGCCTGTGCGTGTGTGTGTGTGCAGGCGCACCTTTGTTATTATATGTATACAAGATTAATTTTCACTGTAGAAATGTATTGAAAATCAAGGAGAAAGGGAATGTTAGAAATCAGGAATTAATACCAGAATAATGAAGAGAATAAGTCGATTATTATATGGAAATAGATATACTTTTTATTATAGAAATGCATTGGAAACAAAGAAGAACGGTATAGTCAGTGACTATGGAATAATGCAAGTGTCACTGACATAATAGGAATGATATATGTAAAACGATACAAAATTTGCAATAGAAATATATTGAAAATAAGCAAGAATGAGTTAGTGGTCAGGAATTAACGCGAGTATGACTCAGAGGTTCTATCTATTTATATGCATAATAGATAAATATTTATTATAGGAATGGTGCATTGAAACTCAGGGACGAAAGGGATTTCTAGGGATCAGGAATCAAGCTGAGATAATAAAAATATTATTAGCGTAATAGATGAATATTTACTATAAAAATGCATTGAAACTAGATTTAATAGTAATAGACATTATTGGCAGCAAACCGGTAGATGAAAATAAATAAATATTCTATTTAATAAATAAACAGAGCGTCTACTCAAATACGAGTAACCACTAAAAATAATCTTTAAGTAATTAATAAAAATCTGTCCGATTAATAAATGAAAAATCCATTCCCTTTCTTTACAAATTGCTTTGTTTACGTTAAGGTACAAACTTGAACAGAGGTGTTTATTTCAAGAGTTAGAGAAAAATCTGTTTAAAGGCAATATTAACTTTGCTTGGTCATGACGCATTCTGTAGCCGAGAGATCAAAGCACTCGAGATCTTATGACGGTTTCCCCAAGGGAAGCGCAGGTTCGAATCCTGCCGAAGAGCGTTTATTTTTCACTTAATAAGATATCTTGAATATTCAGACCGGTAGACGAAAATAATAAATATACTCTTTATTAAACAAACAGAGGGTTTACTCAAATTTGAGTATTTACTAAACATAGGGTTAAGTAATATATATATATATATGATAAAGATGTCTACATATTATATTACATTACATTTTTTCTGTGTTAATCCTACTTATGTTTATTTATAAAATGGCGGTGCGGACAGCCGAGTATTGAAAATAAAGATTCTTAACCGGACATGTTAGGACGCAGAACATCATATCAGTAAAAGTCGGTTGTGTTAGTGAACTTTCGCTCGTTAAACGATTTCTTTCGACGTTAAAAACAAGGACATTGTACGCCCAGACATGATGCCGTTATCCCAGACAGGAAGTAACATCTGTTTTCTAATACAAAACATGTACGACAGGTTGAGCAGTTGCTTTTAGACCATGCTACTACTGAGATATTTTACAAGCATTGTAATAGTCGTTCTTCGTTTTTAGATAATTTTATGATTGCTTAAATTTTTTCATTTTATTTTCTGTGAAATGTGAGATGAGACATAACTGGAGATTTTTATATAACTTTGGCTGATGAAGAATTGTCTTTTCTTTTCAAACCGTTTAAAGTCTTTGCGTTCATTATTGTTAGTTCGATGTTTCGGCTTGGTGGCAATTGGCGGTAATGGGCGAAACTACCTGTGGCGCAGCTTATTTTATATTCAATTTCCCTCATCTTCTATACTAAATTTGTTACATCTGATCCATACGATGAGGTGTTTGAAATATTTAGTATTTACTAATTCCAACTCCTGAATGTTAATCTTATTTATTCAGTCAATATATATGCTTTATTTATTAATTCTATAGGCCTAATTATAAAGAGGTATTTTAATTTTTTTCTCAAAAGTAAATTGGACAATTTTGTAGATGTAATCTCTAAACTGATGCAGTTAATTTCGAATTTCATCGAATTTGATTTCGCAAAGAGCTGGCTTTTTAGATAATATTGGCCCCAGAAGATAACCCCAGTGTGCGATGCCATGTGGGGTGTACCTGAAAGCCTTACCGCAGTTTGTTAACCTAAACCTTGTAAGTGAAATTGGGTAGAAAAAACTGTTCAGAAATCGTCAAAGGTTGTGCTAGCATAAAGTCACAAGTCATCGTGGCCGAGGGTTTGAGCGTACTGGTCTTGTTCAACTACTGATCACGCCAGATTATGCGCTCTCTCCCAGAAACTGTAACTAAGGGCCACTCAGCGTAGCTGCAGTATAAACCACCGGATGATTCCGTAGGTGTTGAACAGATGCAAATGTGCCTGAGCGGGTATCTGCAACAGGTATTATCTAGCGACTCTAGTAGACGAGTGGATTCAAAAAGTGCAGTCTGACATTATTTCCGGTTCACATTCCTCTGCGGATTTTGAACAGGAGTAGAGGTTTTTAAAACAATAAACATTGCCGAAATGTGAAAAGAGTTAAAATAAAAAAACGGTGTCATGGGAAAAACTGTCATTCTGACACTCAGTTTTTTTTTTGTTTTTTTTGCGGACACGAAAATCAATATTTGCCGAATACATATAATTTACATTATAATTTTGATAATATTATTTAGGTATCAAGAAAATATACATTTAAATCAAAATTAAAATAACAATTTTTAATTAAGGCGTTTAAGCAGTAACTATTTTAATATTTTCTTAGTATTTTTCTTAGCCAGAAAAGGTGATTAATTGATTTTTACGTTTTATCTGTCTCTGTGAGTTATTTAAAGCGGGGAAAACATTCCGGATAGCTTACAGTACTGGGTTTTCCCAAGTGGTGACCCGTCTGAGTACTAACCAAGTTCAACATTGTTTATCTTTAGTGATCGAAAGAGAATCAGTGCTTTCAGAGTAATTTGACCGTCGGCCGAGAAAAGGTGTCATGTTATAAAAACGTAATATTTGATAAATCTAAATGAATTGTGATATCAGAGCTGATTCAATCTAAATGATTTATTAGGAATAAACCTTATCATTTTACATTATAATTTTGATAATATTATTTAGGTATCAAGAAAATATACATTTAAATCAAAATTAAAATAACAATTTTTAATTAAAAAAATCAAAAGGATGGTTTGAATGTTGCATATTGGGAGAATAAAGAATTTAATCTATCTAAGATTTTTCTAGCTCTTTTGTGCTCATAGATGTCTTTTTTTAAATTTCGTTGTTTCACCAATATATATTTTATCAAATTTACTACCGGGCAATATATATATATATAATATATATATATATATATATATATATATATATATATATATATATATAGTTGTATATTTAGGCAGCAATCCTTCCTTTATGCATGTTTCATTAAAAACAACAGACAAGGTACTACGGTTAAGCTTTTATTTAATTTTTCTTGTGTTCGAAAAAGAGCTTTCTTTTCTGGACAAAGGGTGTGTAAGAACTGTCCAAATGTTTTATATTTCCGAGCGCTTTCGGCTATACCTTTAATCATTATCAAGGATGATTCGATTTTTCAGCTTAATTGAGTGTGTGCGTTCCGTGTATGCCTTAGTGTGTGGTAGGGATGTTTTTAATTTCCGAATACGGTTAGCACATTTTGGCTTTGTTCGTAGTTAATATTGTTAAGAGTAAGAAAACACAAATATATTAACTGCATCCACCTGAAAAAAAGACTAAAAATAATGGAAGCTTTAACAATAAAAAAGAAAAAGCCAACTCTTAAGCTCACTAAGTACTTTATGCGTTGTTTTCCTTTGTTCCTCTTCTCCTCTATCTGTTCCGTGAGTATCGGATTTTCCAAGCCCTCTTTCCTAATTATGTCCCGGAAACCTAAGTTTATCGTAAAGAAAATAAAAGATTTTCGACTGATTTTAATAAATAAGTAAAAATTATATAAAAAAACGACTTGAAATTAGTTTTCTAATTTCTATAACGGTATTTTTAAAGTAAAAATCAAACGTTCAAATGCTTACAAGAGTCAGATAAAACCGAAAAAAAGAGTACTTCTGGCATATATGGGTAGGAGCTGGCCAGTCTTCACTTTTCAATCTCGATAGAGTCCAAAAGCGTTTCCGCGTCCTTGTGGGTGATGAATTATTTTAAATCCTGCAATCTCTTTCTTACAGAAAGCATTAGCTGCTTTAACGCTATTTCCATGGAAAGTGTTCAGTTCGAACTACATTCATTAGTTCCAGCAATTCTAACTTTCATGGCTAAGACCCTTCCATGCCCCACACACATTGCAGCGAAACACCCACATTCCCTTTGTATTCCATTGAGTGAGACGTAAGTTTCGCTTGAGCAGCTTCTTCCTACGAACCGCTGCTTTGTGGAACCGACCCCCAAGAGGATGCTTCACTACAATCTTAACCTGTTCAGGTCTAGGGTCGACCGTTATCTCCCCCACATATATTCATAAACTGTGCCTCTTACTCTCTGTTATAAAGTTCGTCTGATGCTCGTTGTTCTGGTTAATATTCGTGTAAGGAAACACTGGAACACAAGGTTGAATGAAGAACAGGTTTAATCACATGAGAGACATGGATAAATAGCAGAGTAATAGAAAATACCGTCGTTCAGTGCGGAAATGCGTACGACTCAAGCGCTAAATACCTGTCGACTCACTTTGCAACGACCGTTCCTAGAAGCAGACATTCTGCTCATAGCGGAGGGACGAGTCCATATTTAGCATGTCCTTGGTATGACGATAAACTACATCCGGCAGCAAGGTCTCTGATCGGGAGGTTTTAACCCGGAGTAGTAGTACCTGTTAGGGTCCCAACATTGAACAAATAGTGAACCCCCAAACTGGAGTCAAAACATTAGGAAAGGATAAAAAAATACACTTTTATAGTAAACATTTTCAGCAATAGATTTTAATAGAAAAACAAAAAAAAACAAAGCTGAATGAAATTAATGTTCGGCATCAAATGACCCATAAAGAATTGATATGCCGTATATATATATACCATTTTAACTGTAAACCCCTATTTTGAGTTACTCTCGAGGCCTGTATTGTGTAACATTTAGTATAAAAACTAAAAACTCTTTTGAATCTTCTATTTTTCTTTTTTTAAAATTCATCTTATTAGATTACATTTCAGACGTTCTTTGGAAGACATTGAAGCGATGTCTTGCCAAAGCGGAGATTTGAACTTCAGAGATAGCAAAAAGATAAAATTTGCTAAGAGCTAAAAACTACAGGAAATTGTGGCGAGCCATAATCGACCACATCCTGAAGGGACATGGCATATGGAAGAAGAAGAAGAAGAAGAAGAAGAAGAAGAGGAAGAAGAAGAAGAAGAAGAGGAAGAAGAAGAAGAGGAAGAAGAAGAAGAAGAAGAAGAAGAAGAATGCCTGAATGTTATAAAATTCGTATAATGTTCGTAGTTCTGGTTAATAATATTGTAAGGGAACACTGGAACAAAAGATTGAGTAAAGAACAGGTTTAATCACATGAGAGACATGGATTAATAATACAGTAATAGAGAATACCGTTTTTCAGTGCGGCAATGCATACAACTCAAACGCTACGCCCTGGCGACCCACTTTGCGACGACCGTTCCTAAGAGTAGACGTTCTACTTATTTTTGTAATCCCGATTTAACTTCGATTAATGTACATCGACAAAAAAATCTCTAATTCGTGAAAGAAAACAAAAGAAAATAAGTAAATTATAGTAATACAGGATATTAATTAATGGTTATTTAATTAGTTTACATTTTATTTTTTTTCGTTAAAGACATGTTTGATGCTTTGGCACACATCATCGGTAATGTTTTTAGCCGAGTATCATTAGGGGTTTCGGGTCTTTCAGCATCATATACCCTCACCACGGTGACCTTGTCGATACTGAACGGGTATCGACTTGTGTACCATTTGTCAGCTAAAATTTTTCTCACATTATACCTAAACACACTGAGACTCTTCTGGCATTTTATAGTCCAGTCACGGATAACTTTCGGTTCATCAACTTTCCCGTTCTTCCATAAAAAGGTAGCAAACGTTTTCCTCCCGTAATATGCCGGTATGCTCGATTAAAGTGATAAGTAACGATCTTTCATTTCATTCACTAAGACACACACATACATATGTATGATGTGTATGCATATAAATATATATGAAATGGACAAAGTCCGACAATTATTTTAAGACATATTTATGTTGATACATTCTTTTTATAGATACAAATATTTAAGTAAATGCTTTGTTTATAATAAACAACATTTACCGGCCTAAATGTCCGAGAAATTTTCATAGAAAATTTTCGTCCTCCGACAGGAATCGAACCTGTATCCTATATTGAACCGTCATTTAGCTTGACGTACCTTTAACCGATTTGGCTACAGAGGAGCGCTCAGTTAGCCAGGTCGATTTTACTGTCTTTAAACTTTAATCTTCCATGAATCTCTCACGTACATTCCTATCTGCTCATGGCGTATCAAATGTAAACAAATGACGTCACACATTATGAAATGGACAAAGTCCGACAATTATTTTAAGTGCATCTACTTAAATATTTGTATCTATAAAAAGAATGTATAAGCATAAAAATATCTTAAAATAAATATGTATGTATCTATAATATATATATATATATATATATATATATATATATATATATATATATATATATATATATATATATAATATGCGCGGTACTTATTGGAAAGCGCTCAATATCAGTGACAGAGCTAACATATTTAGTTGGATTGATGTGAGTTTGTGACCCTGGGTTTAACGCTTTCTGCTATTTGTCTGGCGATCGCAAATAGCGTGAAACCCAGGGTCACAAACTCAAATCAATCCAACTATATATATATATATATATATATATTTATATATATATATATATATAAACAATTCTGCCCACTCTTATCATACTTAGAATATAGTGAAAAATACATTTATTTATAACAGGTGTTCATTACCTGTCAATTCAGTTCAAAGGTCAGGTGGGTAGTGCGTTAGCTTTCTTTAGTAAAATGTTACGAAAACCTGATTAAATTATGAATGTCTCATAGGACTGTTGTAGAAAGAATCAATAAAACCTGATATGACTCACGATGACAAAATATATTCCAATCATTAAACAAATGACGCACACACACACACACACACACATATATATATATATATATATGTATATATATATATATATATACGAGACCTGATGAAAAGGTATCGGCACTGGTGCTATAAAAAGAAAACTTCAACACACAAATTTATTTAGCATTTAATTTCCTTCGAAGTAGTCCCTTTCTGAAGCCACACACTTTATCCAGCGTCGTTTCCATTGATAGAAGCAATCCTGGAACTTCTTTTTGGGGGAATAGAAAGCAGTTGCCTCGACGCGTTCTCTTGGATTGCCTCAACGTCTTGAACTCTTGTTCCTTTCAAGTGGGATTTGAATTTTGAAGAGATTTGGAAAATATGTTGGCTTTCGGAATGTTGGGCTTAGCAAAAAACTGCTGCACAAGTCATGGTCACTGATGTAGTCTTTGCGATGTGACGAGACAGCTACCCTCTGTACACTTTCCTTCCAAGCAATGTTATAATAAACGGAATTGAGGAAGAACGTCAAAACTTAGTGTGCATGCGCAACAGAGTTCAAGGATCAGATTCGCTACCATAGCAACAATCCCGATACTTTTGGATTACACCTCCAAGCTTTTATTTTAGTTTTAATTTCAAGCTAATAGATTAAAGTTAATATTTCCTTTGAGTTTTCTATTTTAAAACTAATTTAAATTGGCTGGAAGGAGTTTTCATTTTGGCGCTAGTTTTAGCTATTCGTCACCACGATGTAATTTTCTTTATTAAAACATCTTTCAAAAATAAAATATACTTTTCTGAAATTTAATTTGAGAAATATTAGCTGATTTAAAGTTTAATTAATCTGATTTGAAGCAAATGTTACTTACTTTTAGTTAAAAACGCATGAAACTTGCAGTCATTCACTGCTCACTGGAAATTTAACATTTAATATGTCATCGAGTACTGTTTTTTTTCCAGTAACAGACTTTTAGGAAGTTCTGATTCTATTCTTATATATATATATATATGTTAGTTCGCTATATATTATATATTAGGTTGGTGCAAAAAAAAAATGTCGGTTTTTGACGTTAAAAAATATTATCTTATTATTTTTGCACCAACCTAATATATTAGTTCGCTATGAGTTTTTCTTGTCGAATTACTATCTAATATTTTTTGTAAATAATAATAAGTGTATATTCTCCTATGAGTCCTGTCCCTTCTGGAAGTGAGCGATCATGGCTCTCCACAACTTCCTATCTGTAACTCTTAGTTACGTTTGTCTCTTCACCATACCATAGTCCCTGTTCTGCCATATATGCCCATTAGGTAAGTACGCTCGCTGTCTTCCGCTACCGTCCTGGGGGTTTACGGCCATATAAAAGTTAAAACACTGATTCCCGTACGTACGATCACTGAAGTTAAGCAACATCGAGCCTGGTCAGTATCTAGAGGGGTAACCGCTGGTGAATATCAGGTGGTGTAAGCTCCGATGTGTGGGTGGTGTATTGGATAATGCCTCGGAATTTTTAATTGGAGGGCCGAGATCCAATTCCGGTTGGGTTTGTTATATTAACTTACGCGTATATACCACTGGGAAAGTTATGAATCCAGCTCTTCTCCCTCCAGATATGGGTTAATATAACTTGTATTACTAAAACCATTATTATCTAAAACAAAAAAATGCGTACCAAATAGATTTCGGTAGTAAATAACCCAAAGAGGTTGATATGTCGCTATATAAAACTATAAAAATACTACCCTCTTTCCTTCAATATGTTCCACGAGTGTCAAATATTCCAAGCCTTCTTTCATTATTATGTGTTCTACAAATTCCAACTTTCTCTTTCAGATTTTTTAAAGCATTTCACCCCAAGCAAGGCAGGAGTGCAACTAGCATGCAAGGGGTTGCAGAGAGTGAGAATAAGAATAAAGAGGCGTGATAGAGGGAAAGATGAAGAGAAAGACAGGGAATAGATCAAAGCATCTGGAGATGTCGATTGACATTGCATTTGAATATTTGAAGATTATAACTATCAGGGAAGCAAGTAAGAGGGAAGGGAGTTCCACAGACGGGAAGTGCGAGACATGAAGCTATTGGAGTAGAAGAGACGGCTACATTTAACCATTTCGACAGTGAAAGGGTGGGACTGAGGTGCCAAACTAGTAGCACGTTTAAATTCATGCAGTTTGGGAACCAGCGAAAGTAGCTCGTCGGAGCAATTACCGTGAAAGTATCTGTAGAAAAGACAGAGGGAAGCGTTTGTGAGAGAGCGACTGTAAAGGAGATTCCTGATCACATTGCGTAACCGTCTCTGGATTTTGTCGAGGACATTACGACAAACAGCGGGGGCTTCATACCATATATCCAGACAACAGTATTCCATGCAAGGGCGATTGGTTGATTTATAGATTTGAAGGATAGACTCCGGCGAGAAAAACTTTCTGACACGACACAGAGAACCAACTTTCCTTGCGGTAGATGAAGCTATTGATTCAATGTCTAAGAATAAACATCTTTTTTGTCTTCCTTATCCTTAACACTTTTTTGTTATTTACATATTCAGTCTATAGTATTCTCAACATCCTTCTATAGAACCACATTTCTGTTGTTTTTCTTCATCTGGGAGGAGTTTGTCCCGTATTCACTGCCATACAAGAGGACTGATATTACATCAAATTTTAGGACTATTTTCTTTGATTCTAACAAAACTTTCTGTTTTTTAAGACTTTGAATGATAATATGGAGTAAAACTAATAATAAAATAATAGTAATAATGAAGCGTGTATCGACCCAGTATATTGAGATAAAAAACAACAATAATAAGACGATGTAAAACTCATAATAAATTATTAGCAAACACGATGAATGTATGGAAGATAAATGTCGGCAAAATAAACACTTTTGTTCAGAATCTTTCTTTCTAATGATTTGTTTTTTCTTCAACATTTGAATTGAGTAGCTACACAAGAATAAAAAGGGACGTAAGACAAACCCCAGATTTATTCAACATCTACAGGGAGGCTATCCTAAGGGAGCTGGGAATCGTGATATTTTGTTTTTTATCGGTGGACATAATCTTAACAATATGAGATACACAGATAACACTGTTGATGACTGACACGGAAAAGAAGACAAACGGACCTCCTAAAAAGGGTAGTAAAAGAAAGGGCGAAAAAAGGACTAATCATCAATTCCAAGAAGATAGAAAGTTTGGTTATCAGCAAGAGAAAAAGCCCAAGATGCTTGGAGATGTTAACGTCAAGCAGGTGCAAAAGTTTAAACATCTGGGAAGTATTTTAACAGAGGGCAGAAAATGTGACACCGAAATCCGAAAACGCAAGCGAAAGTGTTGAGAAACAGAAAGAGTTCGTTAGAAAAAAAAATGAGATTGATTGCTATGGGATGTCCTCCATCTTGAAAGTATTGACCTGAGAAAAACTTATATGCAGTAATAACGAAGAATCGATCAAGCATGACTATTTTTCATGAGAAAGGTCTAATTATAAAAGTAATAAAATAAAAATAAAATGGAGTAAAACTACTACTACTAATAATACATCATCAAACTTTCCCCCGCCTCATGGCTGATTTTCTGCCTTAAATAATTCTGGTCGATATTCGGGAGGAAAATAAAATACCAGAATTTTGTCTGTTGCTATTCTATGCAGCATACTCACCCCCAGTTAGAAATTTAGCGCAAAACAGTCTCCCTACTACGGTTTGCGTTGTACTGTGTGCAGTTGAATTATCAATAAAAAAATAAATAGATGATAAAAGACAGCATATGAATACTGATATCTACTTGATTAAATTAAGAGTATTCAGGTTTGAAATCCACGTTTCTCCTGAAGTTAATTCTTCGTAGATTATTCCCTGAATTTGCCTGCAGCACGCTATGGGCATAACAAGTTCTTTGTCCCAACGGAATCTGGGCCTATAAATGTTTTGCACTGGACGCAAAGGGAGCGACTTTAATAAACAATAATATGAACTTAATTGGGTGTGGATACAAGACACAGGATCCCTGCGTTCTCACTACTCCCACGCCTCATTTTAAGGTCATTTATAGCTATTTACCAAGCTGAGCTTAGTAATGGCAGAAGGCTACTAGTATTGGGACCCTCATTACAAAATTAATAATCAAATGAAACAAGCTTGCTACCTCTTTAGAATATTTAATTCAGATTAATTTGTGATAAGGTCATAAATTTTGAGTCCTGTCGTGATGATTGGACTCCCAATGAGTATAATGATAGTTAAAAATCACTTGTTTACCTTCTTTTTCTTCTTCTTTGTGTCGTATCATTTCAGGGCGTAGGTGATCGTGGATCTCCACCATTTCCTGTCCTTTAAACTAAAAATATATTAACAGTTATTAATAACAAGTGGTAAATTTGATGATGAACTGTTTGTTTTTAATGTCGACGATATATGTGTTTATTTATGTGTTTATTTATGTGTGTTTCTATGTGTGTATATGGTGTATGTATATTTAAACTTCATATTTATAATTCTTGCCTTGTACCAGAATACGATTTTTAGTAAAGGTATATCCCTTTAAAACAGTTTCGTTTTCTTTATTATCTGTGAATTGCCATGACTTCTTGGGAAAGATAGCAGAGTGGTTTCCTGTTATCTCATCTATGGTTTTGAATTCAGAATTTTCATTCTCCCTTTCAGGATATAGGTGATCATGGCTCTTCACTGATTCCTTTTCTTTATTATCTGTGAATTGGCATGACTTCCTGGGAAAGATAGCAGAGTGGTTTCCTGTTGTCTCCTCTATGGTTTTGAATTCACAAATTTCATTCTCTCTTTCAGGATATAGGTGATCATGGCTCTCCACAGATTCCTTTTCTTTATTATCTGTGAATTGCCATGACTTCTTGGGAAAGATAGCAGAGTGGTTTCCTGTTGTCTCCTCTATGGCTTTGAATTCACAGATTTCTTTCTCCCTTTCAGGATATAGGTGATCATGGCTCTCCACTGATTCCTTTTCTTTATTATGTGTGAATTGTCATGACTTCCTGGGAAAAATAGCAGAGTGGTTTCCTGTTGCCTCCTCTATGCTTTTGAATTCAGAGTTCTCATCCTCCCTTTAGGATATAGGTAATCATGGCTCTCCGCAGTTTTCTTTTCTTTATTATGTGTGAATTGCCACGACCTTTTAGGAAAGATAGCGAATTTTGGAATGAAACAGGATGAATTTTGAAACAATGAATTTTGAGGATGAAACTGAACTAGGTACTTTAATATAATTTAATTTCTATAATTGAATTGGAAGTTTTTAGCTTCTGTTTTTGAAACGTGGTAATTCCTATGTAGCGATGGAATCATAGTCTTAAAAAAATAATTATAATCTAGGCTCTACTTGTGTATCGAGCACTGTTTTTCTAAAAATAAAAACAAAAATACTAAAGAACTTTGGATTATTAACCTAACGGTTCTTTCCTATTTTTCAATTTATTTGCACATACGCGCGGCGCGCGCACACACACACACACACACACAAACACACACACATATATATATATAATGAAATATATATATAAATGCATTGAAAATCTGTAAGGAAAAGATTGTGAATGATTAGGAATTGTTGAAAGCGTTACTGACAGAATAGCACTATTGTATGTATGATAAAGCTTTACTTTAGTAATGCATTGAAAATCACGAATAAATGGATTGTCTGTGATCAGGAATTAAAATAACAGAATTGGACTATTATATTCACGATAGATAAACATTTAATATAGAAATACCTTGAAAATCAGGAAAAGAGGGAAATATTAGTGGTCAAGAATTAATGCAAAAACAAACATTCACTATCGAAATGCATTGAATAATCACGAAGAAAGAAATTGTCTGTGCTCAGGAATTAGAGCCAGAGTTTATTGCTTGCAACTTAGATGTGGCACAAGGACGAAAGTAGAGAGTACCAAGTGAGGATCTGACATGAAGTGGAAAGGCTATATTGAATCCATTGCTTGGTCAGCTGATAAGAAAGTCGGTTCACTGTGCCAATTTTTCCATCTAGAATCTATCTTGCATATCTATAAATCTACCATTCATCCCTGCTTAGAATATTGTTGTCATATATGATCCAGTTTCCCTGCTATTTACCTTGAGCTCCTTTATAAGATCCAAAGAAGAATTATTAGGTTGATGCAAAAATAATGACGTAATAATGTCGTTTTTTGACGTTAAAAATACGTCAAAAAACGACATTATTACGTCATTATTTTTGCACCAACGTAATAGCAATATTATTGGTCCTGATCTGGCGGCTCGGTATCTATTCCTTACCCACCGCCGTAAGCTTGCCTCTCTGTGTCTTTTTTTATAAATACTTTCATGGTAATTGTTCGGATGAGCTATTCGCTGTGGTACCTACTTAGACTATATGAATTTAAGCGCAATACTAGACTGGCAGCGAGGTCTTTTTCTCGCACCTTCCGTTTGTGGGATTCGCTTCCGGCTCCATACCATCCAGTCAACTTTGATCTGCAAAAAGTTAAATTCTCTTTTCTCTTTCTACTCATTACTGATGATTCTGTTCCTATTTTCTCCACATCCTGCGTGTTAGTGACTATACTCGCTTTGGGTGATACCGATTAAAATAAAAGTCGTAATGGAGCTCGGAAGAAAAGCTTGTTAGCCATTACGTCACGTCAAATTGCCCGATTAAAAATTTACTATAAAAATGTATTGATAATCAGGAAGGAAGTATTTGTCAGTGGAATTGGTGCATGAGTTACTGACAGAATATGGCTATTATCTGTTTAATAGATAAACATTCTCCCTAGCTTCAAAGTTGGACTGAAAATCAGTTTCGGCAAGACTGAAGTGTTTTGTCAACCTGCACTAACTACCCCCATCTCATGTACCAGCAATCATCATAGATGGCACCCAACTTGCAGACGACGATACCTTCAAATACGTTGGTAGTACTATCTCCCGTGTTGGTTCTCTGGATAAAGAAATTGACGCTTGAATCAGCAAACCCAGCCAATCACTGGAGTTGGGTGGTTCTGTAACTGTTGTGGAGTTATTTCGCAGTGGAGGCTTGTATTTGTACTAAGTCGGTCCTAAAATAGGTTCGACGTACAAAACGTTAGGAACTTGGTATTACGCAGAGAAATCTGGTTGTGCTCGCTGATACTTTCGTATTCGACTAACTGTCGTCCGACATCAACTGACGGACTGACTCCCGTTTCTATTACTACTCCTACTTATATTAGGTGGGAGTTTTTATTAACTATAGAATAGGTGTGTTTCACCATAGCAGTAACAGAGTGCACGACCAGCACAAACGTACAGCTGACAACAAAACTAAAAGCGAACAACGCAGTGGTCTCTCCTTTACGGAAGCGAAACGTGTGCATTGTATCCCAAGGCACATCAAGAAATTGTAAAAGATCCACATCCAGGATGTTCACTCCATATTTACAGGATCACATCCCCAACCTTGAAATTTTGGACGGTACAAACTCGACTGGCATTGAATCAGTGCTCATCAAGGGGTAAGTCTGATGAACTAGCCACGTTGTTTGCATGGAACAACATTGTTCTCAGACGCATGTTGTACGCAGAGCTTCTATGTGGCAGAAGACATCAAGACCGACAAAAGAAACGGTATAAAGACTCAATCAAAATTAACCTCCACTGGTACGAGATCAAACAAAAGAAATCTAAAGGGGGGGGGTGCTACCGAACGACCTCCATGGCATTGCTACTGTCTACTAATCCCCAGAAAACTAAAAAGAAAAAGCCCGGCATCAAAAAGTCACTAGTTAAAGAAACAGTGAAACTTTGGTATTGGACACAACCACCGTCTTCTAATATCCCTACTGCTCTAGAGTCTACGCGTCCTGATTTGGGTGGCGGAGATACTTCCGGATCTACTGATGAATTGCAAAACAAAGTTTTCTTTGGACCCGAAGGACAACCACGACATGTATTAGGTTGGTGCAAAAAAAATGAGGTAATAATGTCGTTTTTTGACGTATTTTTTAACGTCAAAAAACGACATTATTACGTCATTATTTTTACACCAACCTAATATATACTATAGAAATGCATTAATAATTAGGAAGAAAGGGGTTATCTGAGGCCAGGAACACAAGTACGCGTTATTCTTAGAACAGAACTATTAGGTGTGTGATAAACAAAAATTTAGTATAAAAATGAATTGAAAATCAGGAAGGAAAGAGTTGTCAGTGGTCAGGAATTTCTGCAAGTGTTACTGACAGAATAGCGCTATTATATATATGGAAGATAAACTTTTACTGTAGTAATGCATTACAAAACACGAATAAAGGGATTGTCTGTGATTAGGAATTAAAATAAGCATTACTAATAGAATAGGGCTACTATATGCACGATAAAAATTTATTACAGAATTACAATTGAAAATCAGGAAAAAGGGAATTATCAATGGCCAAGAATGAATGCAAATATATGGAAATACATTGTAAATTAAGACGCAAAGAGATTGTCTAGGATCGGCAAAAACCATTGACGGAAAAGGTTTATAATGTGTATAATATTTACTTTCGACGAGTTGCTTCATCTTTGTTGTTTGTATCCCAGTATTCCAACTGTTGTATACTTCGATGCCTCCTTGTATCAGATTCCTCAGTCTCTTTCAAGAATTCGGACAGTAATTAATGCATTTCTCTACAGAAATTCATAAAGCACTGAACTTGACATATTCCAGTATTATGAAGTCGGTAACACAAGTGGCTACTTTCCTGAGTTGTATTTTAATTAAATGATTTCACGAAATTAAAATGTAATTAAATTTTGATTATCGCAATTAATTGGTTGCCATTTTGTTAGGGCTGGTTTTCTGGGTCGGTTATAGCAACGATAAACATAAGTATAGATATCTTCTATCCTCTTATATGGCAGTGAATGCTGGGCGGTCTTTCCAATGGGTGAGGAGAAAACTGGAGACTACAGAAATGTGGCTCTACAGAAGGATACTGAGTTTTCCAAGAACGGAGCAAGTAAGTCTTAAAGTAAATGGTAATAAAATGAACATTTATACTCAGAAACAGAGGCAATATACACATGGTTCTACAGAAGGATACTGACACTTCCATGGACAGATCGATTAACCAACGAAAAAGTCTTAAAGTAAATGGTAACAGAAATAACGCTTTTACTCAGAATCAGAGGCAACAGACACGTGGTTCTACAGAAGGATATTGAGAATTCCATGGAGAGAGTGAGTAAGTAATGAGGAAATTTTAAAGAAAATGGCAACAAAAAGAATGCTTACACTCAGAATCAGAGGCAACGGACACGTGGTTCTACAGAAGGATACTGAGAATTCCATGGACAGAGCGAGTAAGTAATTGAGATAGTCTTAAAGAAAATGGCAACAAAAAGAATGGTTATACTCAGAATCTTTCTTTCTAACGATTATTACACAAGAATTGAAAGGGACGGAAGACACACACCCAGATTTATTCAACCTCTATAAGGAGGCTATTTTAAGGAAGCTGGGGACTCTACTAGGATTTATTATCGGTGGACGTAATCTTAACAATATGAGATACACTGATGACACTGTGGTTGACACGGAAAGAAACCACGGGTAGTAAAAGAAAGCGCGATAAAAGGACAAATCATCAATTCCAAGAAGATAGAAAGTTTGGTGATCAGCAAGAGAAAAAGCTCAAGATGCTAGTTACAACTTGGAGATGTTAACATGAAGCAGGTGCAGAAGTTTAGCTATTAGGTTGGTGCAAAAAATATTGACCTAATAATGTCGTTTTTTGGCGTTAAAAAATAGGTCAAAAAACGACATTATTACGTCATTATTTTTGCACTAACCTAATATTTGGGAAAGAGGGTAGAAAATGTGCCACCGAAATCCAGACACGCATTGGACGATTGAGCCACAGAGGATCGTTCCATTAGCAAGGTCGATTTTGCTGCTTTTAAACTACAATCTTCCATGAGTCTCTCATGTATATTCATATTTGCTCAAAGCGTATCCAAATGTAAACAAATGACGTCACACATTATGAAACGTTCATATTGAAGTTTAAAAGCAGTAAAACCGACCTTGCTAATCGAACGATCCTCTGTGGCTTAATCGGTTAAGGCACGTCAGGCTATATGACGGTTCCGTATAGGATACAGGTCCGATTCCTGTCGGAGGACGAATACTTTCTATGAAAATTTCTCGGACATTCAGGTCGGTAAATTTTATTAATACTGTTTATTATAAAGAGAACAAGTGGAGTACTTGGAACGTTCACAAGGAGTTTTTCGAAATAATTGTATTATTGGAAATCCGAAGAAGAATCAAAACCAACCAAACGACAGTATTACAAAAATCGACAATAATAATAAAGTAAATGTGTGCTGCCACTTGACCTCTAGAAGCTGCATTCTAAAAATAAAATACTGTAGATTTGACGAGGCTTGCTGTTACTTGGTCTACAGAGAAAACACTTAATTTGACAATGCATAGGTCAAAGTATCAAATATAATATAATATTTAGCCAGTTGAATACGGAAGTGTCCCTACAGTTGTAGGTATGATAAGAAAACCAAAGATTTAATAATAATGAAAAGGCAAAATGCTAGATTATCCATGTACAGCGACATTGAAAGCTTGTTCATCCCCAGGAGATGTGAGACAATATAAACCGATTGCCTATAAAGTCATTACGCAGGAAAGAGAGAAGAAGAAGAAGAGAGGGGGAAGGTAAAGAGAGCGAGAATGATAGGGAGAGTGGGAGAGAAATAATAAGAGGGTGGGAGGAAAAGAATGAGATGGACAGAGAGAATGAAAGAGAAAGGAGAGCGCGAATAATGATAAAACGAGAGGGATATGTATGTGTGTGTATGTGTGTGTGTGTGTATGTGCGCGTATATATATATATATACATATATATATATATATATATATATATAGAGAGAGAGAGAGATAGATAGATAGAGAGAGAAAGAGAGAGAGAGAGAGAAAGAGAGAGTGAGTACTTCTTACTCCACAGAGAAATATCGGACCACAGCCTCACCACGTTAGTGTTTCTGTTGTGGTTTCCGGAGCAAGTTCTTTTTTCTCGGGTTGGCGTTGCAAACCCCATGTCATTGAATTCAAAGTTTTCCTTCTCTTAGATTTATTGCCAACCAAGGCTAGAGAGTTCAGTTTACCCTGCTATTTAATCCATAGCTGGAGGGAAAAAATAGATTCATGCCATTCCTCATGGTATTTGTACGAAAATTGAATTTGAACTAGGCATGCCACTTTCCACGCTGATAACCACTAAGCTTCATACATTTTTCATGTCCAGTTTAGCCTATACGAGGAAGCTAAGGAGTCATGAATATTGCATACAATTAACGTAATTTTTTTTACTATCAACAATTTGATATAACTAGAGTAAATTAATAATAATTTGCAAATCTTACGGTTATCATTTACCTGCGGCGTAAATTGTATTTTAGTTGTGACTATCTTTTTTTTAATGTGCCGTGCCTCTTCAAGTTGTTGCTGACCATGACTCTCCACAATATCCTGTCCTTTGTAGCTCTTAAATTTTGTATTTTTTGTTAACTCTAATAAACTCTGTTATGCCATCCATTTAATCAAACTCGCTAGGAAGATTATGCCTCTGTAACCTCTTGCCTTCAATACGTCCTTTGAGTATCAACGTTTCCAAGCCCTATTTCCTCATTATATGCCCTACAAGTTTCAATTGCTTCTTTCTGATGGTAGGTATGAGTGCCCTTTTTGTTTGCAATGTCTCTAGAACTTTGTCGTTGCTCGCATGTTCGTTCCATGCCTTATAAGAGGACTGATATTACATAACAGTTCAGTACTATTTTCTTTGTTTCTAACAATTTTTTCTGTCTCTTAATACTTTGCTTAGCTTTTAGAAGGCATATTTGGCTATCCCATTGCGCCTTCTGATTTCGGTGTCACACTTTCCGTCTTCTGTTAAAACACTGTCCTGGGTATGACGATAAACTACATCCGCGTCCTGGGTAAGACGATAAACTACGTCCAACAGCAAGGCCTCTGATCAGGAGGTTTTGAAGGTTGTGGAATCATCTCTTAATTGTTGGTGTTCCCAGGTTTACTCTGACCCGGGGTGGGGGTAGAAGCTGTTAGGATCCTGGCTATGGGCAAATAGTTAACCTCCAAACTGGGATCAAGACAATATGGAAGTGTAAATATAGGTTTTAATACCAGAAGTACTTTATAAAAAAATATCACCAGTAATAAATTTTTGAAGAAAAATTGTTACTAGCAATACATTTTTGAAAAAAAATTTACCATCTATACATTAAAAAAAATTACCAGCAATACATTTCTGTAAAAAAATATTACCAGCAATAAAAATCTTGTCAGCATTAAATAACCCATTGAGGTTGATATACGGTAAAACAAAACAAACCAAACCAAACTAAAACATTTCCCAGATATTTAAATTGTTCTATTTGCTTAATATTGGTCTCTCCAATTTGTAATTTGTATAATAGTCTGTTCCTCTTTCTTCGTACGTCATCTGTGAGGAAAATTTCCAGATATTCACTGTTATGCCAATGAGTTGATATCACATAAGAATTCTGTAGTCTTTTCTTTGGTTCTAATGAAATTTTCCTGTTTGTTAATACTTTGCTTAGCTTTTGGAAGGCACTTTTGCTATCTCAATCCGCATTCTGTCCTCTGTTAAAACACTTCCCAGATATTTAAATTGTTCTATTTGCTTAATATTGGTCTCTCCAATTTGTAATTGCATGTTGAGATGTTCCTTTTGCTGACAACCATTCTTTGAATTTTCTTGAAATTAATGTTTAGTCCATTAAAAATTTAATGTTTAGTCCATTAAAAAGTTAAAGCATTAGTGAAGCTACTCGGTGCTCACACCTCGGCGAAACACATCAAACAATTATGGAGCAAACAAACCGATTTATTTGTTTATAATAATAATAATAATAATAATAATAATAATAATAATAAGAAGAAGAAGAATAGACGAACAAGAAGAAATTTTTATACGCGGACTATTATCTCCATTTTTGTTGTTGTTATTCTTAAATAATAGTTTAGCAGACTATTATTTTTTAGAGGAAGTGGATCTCTTCTCTGACTTCCTGAGGTTGACAATGAAGTCAGATACAAAACGTAATAAGGAAGTTGATTTTGACTGGCTCAGCTAGCGTGGGAATGATAGACAGAGAAAGGTAGAGTCGAGTCTTAACCGTCAAGCAAAGTAGACGTGTTCTCTTTCGTGTTTGAAACGGCTCCCCAGTGAGGGGGAACGAGCCCCCACTGGATAGTTAGTACATGTCGACATTAATAAAATAGTTAAATTAAAATTATCCGTGTTGTAGTTCTTTCATCTCTGCACCCAAAACATTTCGCGACCTCGGCAGAGAGGAGAGAGAGAGAGAGAGAGAGAGAGAGAGAGAGAGAGAGAGAGAGAGAGAGAGTACAACATATACCGGTAGAAGACGAGAGAGGGAAAATATGCAACATTATAATTAAAATGGCGCCATTGACCTCCCAGCATGAAGGGGCTATACAACATTGTCACAACGTTTCGGACGTTGTAGCCTACAGCCTTTATCAGGCGCTTGTCGATTCGGGTAAGCTACAAGGAATTTCGAAGGGAACTTTTTATTTAATCTACGGGCGTAGATTGTTCTCGTTCCACTGCCCATGTCTAGAGATAAATTACTGTGCTAACAACAACAAAGATGAGGACAATAGTCTGTGTGTGAATATTGCAAAATAATGATAACTTCTCATTCCAGAAATTCAGACAGAAAAGAGAAATTAATATTAACAGATCAATAATAATAATAATAATAATAATAATAATAATAATAATAATAAAATAATGATAATAATAATAATAATAATTCCTCTTCCTTTATCAATCTGATATCATTATTATCCCATTATTTCAAGACAAATCACTTGCTTGCTTTCCAACTGTCAGATAATCGCTAATTTGCGCATCTTCGGATAAAAATTTTCGAGATTTTTTTTTTTCATCCGGGAAAATGCTCAAATGTTAGAATCCATTCCGAAGATAGAGTCAAGCATTTCAAACACCAACTCTAAATCTAAATTTCTCTAATTCGTCTTTCTGGTTTAGATCTTCTGGGTCTCGTTCCATTATTGATTCCTTATCTTTTATAGTGAACGTGAGAAGGACAACGGATGCCATTTTCGACATTTCCAACTTGGTAACTATTTTCCAATGTGCCACTTTTTTTCTCCGTACAGCATACTTTTCTGTCACTAAAAGTTGCGGATTAATGTATCTGGTCGAACTTTATTTTTTTCCCAACTACTCTCTGCTACCAGTCTGTTAAATCTCTCACTCCCTTTGAGCCAACTCATTCGCTTGTCGTCATTCAAGTGTTCTTCTTCTTCTTCTTCTTCTTCTTCTTCTTCTTCTATGTACCGTGTCTCTTCAGGACATGAGTGATCATGGTTCTCCACAAATTCCTGTCCTTTGTAGCTCTTAGCTCTTAGTTTATCTTTATGCGATCTCTCCTAATCCCTATTCTGCCAACCATTTACACAAGTTCGTTAGGTAGTTTATTTGTTTATTCTGTCCCTCTTTCCGTCAACATGACCTGTGAGTATTAAATTTTCCAAGCCTTCTTTCCTCATTATGTACCTTAGAAATTTCAATTGCCTATTTCTGTTTTTAACTATAAGTGTCGTTTTTGTTTCCATTTTCTCTCAAAATTCTTCGATGTTTACATGTTCAGTCCATGGCATTCTCAGTATCCTTCTGTAGAACCAGATTTTTATTGCCGACTAAACTTTAATTATCCGACAGTTTTCTCATCAGAATCCATTTTGCACATTCGCCCTATCATTTCGTCCGTTCACTGAATATTATTGCCATATCTGGTCTGGTATACCGATTGTATATCTCGAGATTCACAACAAAATCAAAAAAAAAAAAAAAAAGGATCTGTGATCGATCCTGACCTGACATGACTTCAATCACTTTACCACTGCCGTGACGTCTTTTGTACAAATATTGTCATGGCAATTGTTCTAATGCGCCTTCCTTTTTGGTATTCCAACCAGGTGAATTTAAGCGTATCACTGAAGTGACAGCCAGGTCTTATAATTTTACTGTTGAAATAGCTAGATGTAGTTTTATTCTAATAGTTTCTTTGTTCGCACTTCTGGCTTGTGAAATTCTATTTAAATTTCTTGCCACCCACAATTCAAAAGTTTAATTGCAACCTCAATCGCCATCTTCTGTCTTCCTGAAACCTGTTACATTATTGTCTTTTCTCTTCACTAAAGCATTTCCATTCTCTTTCTCTCCCAATAACCCTTTGCGTCTTAGTGACATTATCACCTTGCTTGGAGTGAAATTATTAAAAAAACTGAAGATATGCTACAAACAGAATATTCAGCTCAAACATTGGAATGCTTTTACATTTTGCCAACAGTCAGGAGTAAACCATGACCTACCCTTTTGAAAGAAGTGAGTTCATGCCTTTTAGAAGGGCATTAATCCGAATTAATCGGTCAGGATGTCCAACCAAAACACTATAATATATTTACATGTTAACAACATTACTGGCATCTCGTCTGTAGTCGCTCTCTCATAGACGTGCCGTCGCCTCTCTCTGTTTTTTTTTTACAAATACTTTCATGGAAATTGCTCCGAGGAGCTGCTTGCGCTGGTTCCCAGACTTCATGAATTCAAGCGCCCTACGAGGCTGGCATCCTGCTCTCACCCTTTCACTGTTGAAACTGTTAAGTGTAGCAGCCTCTTCTACTCCAATAGCTTCATATCTCGCACCTCTCGCCTGTGGAACTCCCTTCCCTATTCCAGTTTCCCTGAGAGCTATAATCTCCAACTATTCAAATGTAATGTCAATCGACATCTCCAGTTGCCTTGATCTATCCACTATCCTTCTCCTCATCCTTTCCTCTATCACTCATATCTTCTCTCGCTCCAATTCTTCTGTAACCCCTTGCGTATTAGTGGCTTCCCGCCTTGCTTGGGGTGAATCGATTAAAAAAAAAAAGCATTCCCTGACCTACCATTTTGAGGGGAAATGAGTTTTTTATAATTTTATTAGTCTGAAATGAACGACCCGGATATCAAACCAAAAACATTGGATCTACTTAGATGTTGCCAACAGTAGAACTAATCCTTGAACTACTCTTTTTGGCGAAAAAGGTTTATGCCTTTAGAAATGCCATGAGTCCGAATTTTACGAGCAGAGTATCTAACTAAAACATTGAAACGTATTTACATACTACCAGAGTAGGTAGTAATCCTTGATGTGCCTTACATGAAGGATTTTTTATGGCTTAATCTGTAAACTACCTAAGCCAGGATTCGAGCGAGCTTGGATTAGTTCACGAAATTCCTTTTCTGTGTTGTTAACTATTTTGCCAACTTCACAGCTCGCCTTATCATCATTTGAATATAAATACTGCCCACCACTTCGTAGGCAGGACCGGATTACCCTATAGGCTAGTGTAGGCTGCAGCCTAGGGCCACCCAAGCTTGGTTATAATAAATCTATTTTTGTTTTATTTTAATAGGGTTGTATTGAAATATATGCTAATTTGGTTTGTAATAAATCGTAAAATAGTTCTTAATGAATAATTTTATTGACAAACAAAAGATATCTATTCTAGTTTATTTAGTGAATTTGCAATACTTCAAGCTATGTCAATATCGTTAATATATATCACTAGTAAAAGATATTCAAGATGGGTGCTGTCGAGTTAGAGGGTCGCTTCGTCTGAGGAGGGGCTCATAATTTCATTAGCCTCTGAGCCCCAAAAGGCCATAACCGGGACCTGCTCGTTGGTAAGATATGCAGTGGTTTTCTAAGTGTAGTTTAGATGTAGCACAAAGCCGAAAGTGTACAGTACCCAGTGAGGATCGAACTCATTAGTCAGTCGTAATTGATCTAGTGAGACAAACTTGTTAACCATTACACCATGTCGAAGTGTCCCGGGAGTAAGACATCTGATGGTATAGAAGCATCTGAGATCGAGTTTCAATGAATACTGAAGACAGATACAAGAACAGTAGTACCGATTGACATTGGAGAACTGGGTATTACCAAGACCAGATTTAACGCTCTACTTTGTCAGATACCAGGCAAAGCATATGCAATATAGATACAAGATATAGAAACTGCTAACGCCAATGCCGTTACTGCAATATAACACAGTTTATTGATTGTAGCAGAAGCCAAAAGACCGAACACTCGAGCAAAGCGAAGAAAGAATTACAAGTGAAAGATTGGTCGTAAGAACAGAACGTGTCCAGCATCTGACCAGCACTTAAGCGATGCAGGCCTTGACTGTTCAGCATTGGTGCTGAATGAATATCTCCATATGTACACGATAACAAATTATCTCCATTGATCGATTTGCCAGGCACAAGATCAAGTAGTAATTGAACACTGGTTTGAACACAAGCAATCCCATACATCGAGTGGTTGCCAAAATAGATAAGATCACTGCTGCCAACTAGCCAAATCTTTTATCTTTGGGGGGATTACTCCACTTGTCTGTCAAGGAACTTCTCCTAAAGGCAGGTGAATGGCATTGCCAAAAATCAGTATAAAAGAGAGAAGCGAAAACTATCTTCTTATTTCTTATTTCTCTCTTTGATCACAAATATGCCGTAGCGACAAGACGTGCCTACTTGCCCTACCGGGAGACTTCTTACTACCCAGCGAACTACGTGTCGTATTGTACACAACACAGTAAATAAATGCGTTAAGCTGTTAACTCTGTCAATGTATGTTTCATAATATCTTCAGTATGATTTTTCACATATTAGGAAGTAAACTTATTTGAATTTGTCCTTCCTTTAAATAAGTTTACGTTAAAAAATGATGTATTTTAAGAAGAATATATTTTCTGAAAATAAATAGAATTTACCGTAAAGTTACCTGAAGAGTGGATGCGAAGCTGAGAGAAGAGACAGTCATAAAATAAGTGAATATATTTAATTAATTTTATTATTAATCATGTTCTATTTCTTGAAACTGTGCAATATAAAACGTTACATTCTAGAAATACACTGGTTGACCGTTTTTGTTGTTTTATTGGCGAAACACAATCTTTGGTCTTGTTGTTTATATATATATATATATATATATATATATATGAAATTGCACATATATATATATATATATTTATATTTATATACATACACATTTTATATATATATATATATATATATATATATATATATATATATATATATATATAAAATTGGGAGATGCTTTCTTGTTCGAAAAATACGGCGAAACCATTTCAGATATAGCCCTTAGATTTTATATGCATACAAATTGGACCTAAGGGTAGCATTTAACATAAACGTTTGTTTGTACGTCAAAGGAAAAAATGTGTGGGGATCTACTTCTTTTCTGTTATATAGATTTAGCTATAACAGTAACAATTGCTGTTTGTAACCGTTCGGTCTAAAACTATAATTTTTCTTTTTTTAACCAAAATATGGAAAATAAACTTATTTCGGCGCTTTGAAAAAAGAAATTTCCTAGAAAATTTTCCCTAATATTGTTTTTACTTTTCATCGTTTTTTTTTTTTTATTGGAAACTTGCCAGGGAGAAATAAAGAAATAAAATCGATTACGCTACTAACTGCTTGACGCAGTTAATGTAGACACAAAGATCGTCCATCATGTGATTAATAATGGCAAATTTTTAATTAAAAACACAGATTGTGAAATAAATATTTCTTAGTTACATATATTATTTATTACATCTTAGGAATAAGACTAATTTACCATGACTAAGGAATTGTTTTATTGTTATTACAATCAACTGCGATCCAACATCTTGACTTCTTACCCGGCGTAGACAAGTCTTATATATATATATATATATATATATATATATATATATATATATATATATAAGAGAGAGAGAAAGAAAGAATACATTACTGTGTAACGGTTCGGAATGAGGAATCGGAAGGCCGAGTTCGGATTCATTACATTCACTTACGAAAGGAAAAGATATTAATCCTCTTCTTCTCCTTTCATACTATATATATATATATATATATAGTGAATACCCATATTTGAGTAGACGCTCCGTTTATTTATTTAGCAGTATATTTATCTATTTTCGTCTGGCAGTGTGAATACTCGCTGTTGGTGTTGAGCGCTTTCGGATAAACTGTTAGCCAGTTTCAAGGATTATTTTTTATACACTATTATAATATATGGTGTGTAAGTGTTACTGGAGACGATATAAAGGTTGCTGAAAGCAAGCATATTCTTCACAAATACGGTCACTACATTTTTGGCTATGATAATTTTTTAACCGAATTCACCCCAAGCAAGGCAGTAAAGCCACTAAGACACAAGGAGTTACCGAGTATGAAAGAATAAGAAAAAAAAAAAAAAAGAAACATTAAGGAGCGAGGACAATAGAAGAAGAGGAATCAAGAAGACAGTTGATAGCGATTTACATTGCATTAAAATTTTTGAAGAGCAAAGTTGGCTGGAAAGTGTGGAGCCGGAAGTCACTTCCATAAGTGAGAAGTGTAGAACTTACGGTTGCATACCGCCAATTCAGCTGTGAATTGATGAGATATTTATGTCAACACTGCACTTAAATTTATAAAGTCTTGTTACCAGAGTGAAGAATTCATCCGAACAATTACCTTGAAAATATTTATAGAAAAGGCACAGGGAAGCTACATTGCAGCAATGGGAAAGTGACTAAAGCCGAGACGCCAGGTGAGAACCAATAATATTGCTGTTTCTTCTTTGGATTTCATATTAATGTTATTAAGGGTTTGTTTCTTTTTTCCTTTCTTTTTTAAATAAGGGCATCCATCACTTTTAACCGCTTTTTACAGTGAAGGGTATGTATCCCATTCGTATTCTCGGCGAGTATGTTACGCATATGTATAAATGTATGAAAGAATAAACTGCCCTTTACACACCGTGGTTTAATTGAAATATCCAATGTAATCAGACACGGTGGAGTAATGGATAGCAGCTCGGATTGAGGAATCGGAGAGTCGAGTTCGAATCCATTACATTAATTTACGTGCTAATACCCTTGGCATTTTATGAATTCTCTTCTTCTTGTGGGTAAATAGCGGGTTCTATAGCCTTTGATAGCAAGAAATGGCAACCTACTGCAGGAAAAAATCTACCTCGTCTGTCATGATCGCTTAAGCGTGTATCACACATGGTACATAACTGACTGAATACAATCCACTTACATATCCATATGGGTATATGATGCGTTTTCAACATTTGATAATTTTGCAGCAATATGTGCTTAAATGTTTTAGGCAGTTTTGATCAACATTTCTTTTTATGATTAGCCGTAAGGAATTGTAAATGCAGGACTACCTCACACTTAAGTAAAATAATAACAATAATGATATTTATCAATAATTTATTACAGGAATACCAAGTTTTTCGGAAACATTGTTGACAATTATGTATTTAGTTACATAACAAATAAATAAAAATAATATAAATTTTGATGCTATATTCGATATGTTGTTAGGTATTTTTCATTTTCTCCTTTGTTATTGACAGCATTTTAGAATACTTTGGCTGCAATGCTAAGTTTCTTAAGTTGAACAAACTGGAGTTATTTTATTTATGCTTTGTTATCTCTCTTTTCCATTGTTGTTTTTAGATCGCTTTCATTTTGATGGGCAATAGCGAAATTCTGAAATTTAGAATGATCTTATTCTATTTCAAAAATAAATCCTTTGAAAAGGAATATTTGAAATTAATATACGACCAAAAATAAAATACTTTTGACAAAAAACCTTAATGATTTCACTATAATTATGTAACAATAATGTAATGATATCCCGCAGACAAATCTACAGTTTATGAATTTATTTCATCTCATTGCATGGTTACGAACTATAAACCTAAATTGAGCTTGAAATATTGCGTAATCGACTCTAACTATTTGTAAAATACTTGGATATGATATAATGAATAATTTTCAGTGATAAAAGCAATTTTCGATTTTTTGTTGAATACTCCCCCTCCACCGCTGAACGCTACATATATTCGAACGTACGTATAATGCAGGCCTCGTATTGGGCGCCACGCTGTAGAACAGTGGTTGACAAGTTAGTCTTACAGACTATTAATATTATTGTGATATTAAATCTCTATTAATGCTCCACAGTCGTTGCCTTTTTCCTTTTTTTTAAAACTATTGTTCACCCAATACAAGGCTTAAGTGCCACTCAAGGTGGAAGGTTACTAAATGGAGATGTTTTGAGGGCGTATAGGGAGGGGCCTAGGGTTGAACGTTATGATGAGGATATGTAAGATAGATAATGGTTGACCCTCGACTTGAAGAGGTCAAGATTGTAGTGATCAAGGAAGCAACCCCTCGGGAGTCCGTTCTATATAGTAACAGTTATAGGGAAAATGTTGTTTCAGTGAAACTTCCTCCTTCCCAGTGGAATACAAAAGAAATGAGGATGAGTCGATTCTGTATAGGGGGGGGTCCTAGTTGTGAAGGTCTGAACTGATGGAACCAAGGAATGTAGTTCGCCCGAATATGTGCCACAGAATTAGCGAGAGGCTAGCAACGTTTTGTCTATGGGAAAGGCGTTGTAGGGTGGAAAACAATTCATCACCCACAAGGCTGCGAAAAAGCTTTTGAATTCTGTCGAGGCTGGAAAGTGAGAATGAGGCAGCTCCGATCCACATGTGACACTCCATTTTCGGTTTGGTCTGACTCTTGCAAAGATAAAGCATGGCAGTAGACAGGTACTTTATGTGGGGAGGTCGGCCAATACTCCATTTTTGGCCTGATCTGGCTCTTGTAGAGATAGAGCGTAGCAAGAGGCATTGTGCCCATCTAAGAAAAATTTCGTATTTGAAGCATTTGCTTTAGAACAGCTCTTTTTCGCGACCCCAGATATTAACCAACTACACTGAAAATACATCCGTTGTCACTGCACTTGTCGCAACGGCGCCGCACGCGCGTTTTATTACCGCACCGCTTGCATGGCGCATCACCTTAAATATTGGACGGTTGTGAAATAACATAAACTTAAATGCAAGTGTTTGAATTTAATTTTCACGATCCTAGCATTTCGCTTCACGGCCTCATTTGGGGTCGCGACACATAGTTTAAGATGGGCTGCTTTAGAATAATACTATTTTGACTAATCACTTAGGCAAAGAAAATTCTATGGCTTTTCTAGAATTTATCTGACTAAATTTTAAAGAATTCCCTAACTTTTATTTTACTGTGTTAATCACCCAAAATCAACATGATGTTTGCTGACACCCACTTATTTGAAGATATTAACTCTGTATATGAGGAATCTTATGCTTAAGAGGCAGATGAAATTTCTGGAACACGTGATGAGAAAGGAGGGCCTGGAGAATCTAATACTCGTGAGACGAATAGAGGGAAAAAGAGACAGGGGAAAGCAGCGCATGACATACGTGGCGGGCTTGGACAGGTGGAAAGCGGAGCGTGGTCTGGGGGAGTGGCAGAAACACAAAACCTGTTGAGAGTCAGAAGGAATAGGGGGAGGTGGCGGGCCATGATCGCCTCCGTCCTGAAAGGACACGGCACATAAAAATAAAAAGAACATACTTCGTTTACTGACAGTGTGAAAATCTAACAGACACAAATTTAGGGTGCACCAATATATAGAGGCAAAAAGACACACTAAATTATTTATTTACATTATCACACCGTTTCAGCCGTTGTGTTCCACGGTCTTCATCAGACGCTTGTTCGTTCGGGTAACCTTCAGGGAAGTTAGAACTGAATTCTTTATTTAATCTGCGTTCAACTGTCCATGTCTAAAGAAATCTTGTTTTGTTCTTTGTGTGGGCCGTCCTGGGTATGACGATAAACTACATCCGCGTCCTGGGTAAGACGATAAACTACATCCGCGTCCTGGGTAAGACGATAAACTACGTCCGCGTCCTGGGTAAGACGATAAACTACGTCCGCGTCCTGGGTAAGACGATAAACTACGTCCGACAGCAAGACCTCTGATCAGGAAGTTTTGAGGAGCGTGGAACCACCTCTTAATTGCTGGTGTTCCCAGGTCCACCCTGACCCGCGGTGGTAGCACCTGTTAGGGTCCCAGCTACGGGCAAATAGTTAGCGCTTAAACTGGGTTCAAAACACTATGAAAGTGTAAAAATAGGTTTTAATGTCAGAAATAGTTTTTTGTAAAAAATTATTACCGGAAATACATTATTACCAGCAATACATCTTTGAAAAAAAAATATTACCAGCAATAAAAAATTTTGTCGGTAATAAATAACCCATTGAGGTTAATATGCTGTAAAACAAAACAGACCAAACCAAAAGTTTGTGTGGGTGGTGTAATGGATTGTAGCTCAGAACGAGAAATCGGACACGAGGTTGAATTCCAGTCGAGTTCATTACATTCAATTACGTGCAAATACTCTTGCGAAAGGTATGAATACATTTCTTCTGTCCCAGTTATGGATTAAATAATAGGTTTTGTATCTAGAGAAAAACATTTTTATCGCACAAAAATTGTTAATGCAATGTCCACTCGTAAAATTTTTTTAAAAGTAATTATTCTTACAATTCAAAATACGTTTTGGCTTTAAATATCACAAAGGGTTGATAAGCCGTAAAAAATATCAATCGTCTTGGTTATTACTGTGCAATTATTGTTCCAATGACTTTAAGTCTGCACTACCGAGCTCCGGGATTGAACTCAAAATTAATACGTAACTAGATTCAGAAACACAAGGCTTTCATCCACTATTAATTCAAACAGAATTTTATATTGTATATCATGGAAAAGATTATATAGCGTCCGCAACAGCAAAAAATTCACTGACTTTTCCATGATTTCCAGTTTTCCCTGATCATTGATGTTGTGTGTTCGTCCATCTTCCGTGTTCCTTTAGGACGTGGGCGAACACGGCTATCCCCAATTTCCTATCTACTTCTTGTAGCTCTTAGTAACGTTTGTATTTCTCTAGCACCCTAGTTTGACCATCCATTCACACAAGCTGGTCAGGTAAATGACCAGCAGTCACCGCCTGTCCCTTTTGCTTTCGATTTATCCTGTGAGTGTTAAATTCTCTAAGCTCTCCTTTCTCATTATTTGTCCAAGAAATTTCAGTTGCCTCTAACTGATTCTCAGTATAAGTATCCTTTTTTTGTTTTCTTTAAAACTTATTTGTTGCTTACGCGCTGTATTCTCAGCATCCTACTGTAGAACAACATTTCTATTGCCTAAAGTCTCTTTTACATCTGTGCGGAAATAGTCCAACATTCACTAATAGGAGACTGATATTACATATTATTTTTGTTTCTAATGAAATGTTTCCTGTTTCTTAATACTTTGCTTTGCTTTTGGAAGCCATCTCTTGTTATTACAATGCACCTTCGGATTTCGGTGCCATAATTTCTGCCCCTTGTTAAAAGCTTATCTTATTAAATGCATATTATAATGATCGCGTGGATCTGTTTCTTATCGTAACTCAACAAAAATGGTACATTTTAGCGATATTTTTCAGCGTAACGCGGACGCTCAAAATTCTGTCTCAATCGCTCTACTTACAAAACAGTTTATGCTTAACTTATTCTAGCATAAGACCATCAATAAGTCAGTTATGTGCCTTGTGTGATGCACGTGTAGGTGATCAAGTAACTTTCGATACATGACTTTTTTTCCGCAATAGGTTGCCATTTCTTTTTGCGGTAGACCAGTTGCCATCCAAGGCTAGAGAACTCGATCTGTCCTGCTATTTAGCCATAGCAGGGGGAGAAGAAAAGGATTCATACCTTTCCCAAGGGTATTAGCATGAAAGTGAATGTAATGGATTCGACTGGAATTCAAAATTGGCTCTCCGATTCCTCAATCCGAGCCGCTATCCATAATAGTGGGATAAAACTCACTTCGCTTGCGAATTGGTCTGCGAGACAAGCTTGTTAACCATCACTGTCGAGTAGACCATGCACGCGCGTGCGCACTCAAATGTCACTATATTTAGCATAGGTATTATTATTTATACTTATGTTAATGGGACATAAGCCAAAATTGGAGTTGGAAGATTGCATTGCAGCAATATTAAATGCGGGGAGGCCTATCTGCCTTTATCAAAATGTTTCTCACTTCCACCTGGCATCAAACAGTAACACAGACCACTGGCACTGATGGGAAAGACAGAACTCACTCACAATAAAAGCGTCCCCAACCCACATACATATGTAACTGTATACAGTACACTAATTTATATATGTAATTAGTACTTAAACACGTAATAAAAGTAGAAAATTATTATAACAGTTACTGGCCTACAAAGAGAGAGTATATGTTTAAAATATATATTTTGCTAGGAAAGAAGAATGTAACATATTAATAATACAATCAATCAGGAAAGACAAATAGGTTAAAAAAAGAAGTAAAAAAAAAAGACAACGAGAAAGAAAGAAACAAAGACAGACGGAGAAATGGAAAGAAAGAGAGACTAGCGAAAGAGAAACCGGAGAGCAGCCCGTTTTTGTGTGCGCGCATAGGCCACGTGACTCGGGGTGACTGTGACGTCATTCCCCGCGCACAGTGGCTCACAGACCGTGGACCAAGTCAGACGTGTGTTTCGGAGTCTCTTGTTCCTGTCTCTCCCCGCCTCTTCTTTTTACTTTCTTTCTCTTCTGTCAAACAACAACAAATAAACAACTGTAGTCTACTCTACGGGACTTTTTTTTTCTTTACAAGCTTGAAAAAAGGATAGATTTTTAACTGGTTTTATTTCAAAAAGAAAAAAAAATCTCTCTTTTTCTCTATAAAGAAACATTTAAAAAGGTGAAGGAGTTTTTTTTCGGGGAAGAAAGAAAGAAAGGATGGCGGCTGGTCAGGACACGGCCCAGCAAAAGATGTTAGAAGCAGAAAAAAATACCCACCCACACTTAGTTAAGCACCAGTGCAAGCCACTGTGTGCCAACACGGCCTATAGCTGTAATAAACTCTGGCTTTTCCTCTACACGTTGCTGTACCTGGTAAGTAAAAAACAGTGTAATTGTAGTTATTACTTGTTTTTTTGTTCTCTCTTTTTTTCTCTCTTTCTTTTTTAAAAAGGAAATTCTCTTCGTTCTCTTTGTCGCATTCATTCCTTCCTTGCTTTCTTTGTTGTGCCCTTTTTTTTATTTGTTTGTAGGTAAAACAACAGCAGCAATCACCTTTGTTTTGTATAGCGTATCAATTATGAATCAATCAATGTGTTGTTAAACTGCCCTTTATGTGGGCGCCTACGATAACACGATGATGTTTACAAAGTTCGTCTGGCAAGCAAATCGGTTCGCTGGTATACTGACTTCACCCCCTCACTGGATGCCCCAAAGTAAATAAACCTCACACACACTTATCTAGTGATATAGACTTATTCGCTTGTCTCACAGGGTGCTCAATATTTAAAAGTCTTGTGTCAGTTATGTGCTCAGCAGCTCAGGTTAGATATGAAATGATAAAATAAAAATATCCTTCCTTGTGAGCTCGCGTTTCGGAAGAAGACTATTATTGAGTTTGAGCTTCGCTGAGTGCCCCACACTTGTGGCCTTGTGCCAGTTTAAGTTCGTACATCACTTTTGGTAGCGTGATGCATAAAGTCACTAACTAGTGGGGTGAGTTCAATAACTATTAAATTCCACGTCTTTTAGCTCCTATTCAGAACTAAAAATAACGCGTGTGCCCCCCTCCAATTGGCGCTGAAAAGTTCTCGGCCCGACCAAAAAAGGGATCTCAAATAAAATATATGGTCATTTTCAATTAGATTTGTAGTGAGTTGGACAGATTACTTTTCCAGCATCATTCTTGTCTCGTGTATATGTCTCCCACCTTAGAGCGTTGTTTTAGCAGGCTTGTCTCTCAGACCAAATTTCCCAGTGTAGTGAGTTCGATCCCTACTGGTTACACTCAGTGAACCTGTGTTGCATAAACAATCTATATTCTATGGTGATATGAAATTTTCATGAAAGAAAAGATATAATTCGAGTATACGGTAATGTTCATTAATCGCATGCAAAACAAAAAAAAAAAAAAGAATGATTTCTTTTGAAAGAAATTTTTTTTTTTTTTTTTTTTTTTTTTCAGTATAAAAAAGACTTTTTTGGTGGTGGACATAAACTTTGTTTAATCAAGTGCATATAAAAAATACAAAAAAAAAAATGGTCTAAAGTAAAAAAAAAAATAAATCGATTCTTTCTAACTTTAACTTAAATTTTACCTTGAATACCTACAAAAAAAAAAAAAATGAAAAATATATTTTAAAAATCGATAATAATTATTACATGAATGGAATGAAAACTGTTTTTGTTTTCAGGAAACAATAATCGATATATTTTTTTCTTTTTTTTTATAATCAAATGTCGATTTCTCTACCTACCTACATCACGTTCGTCCAGAGAGCCAGATTTAAAAAAAAAATAAATACACTTTTTATTTTTGGTTTTTAACATTTAAAACCTTTCTCTTGAGTCTTGATATATAAATTAACAAAGACAAAAAGACTACACAAAAAAGGTAACCTATGCCGGTAGCTAGAATTTCAATCTTTGTTTTTATTTTATTTTTTTTAACATCACCTTCCACCAGTATTTTTGATTCGATTCACTTTTTTGTGTTGGTGCTTGGTTATTGTCAGGCAGGGTCACACACACAGATACACACACAGTTTTAGTAACTACTGATTGAACATGATTTTTTTCTTAAGGATCTAAAAATCATCTAGTCATTCTTTTCTAAAAAAAAAAATTATTTCGTTAAAGAATTTTTGGTTTTATTTAATTTACATGTTAAAAAGTCGGTCAAGGATCATTTTTTTTTCTCTTTCATAAATAAATATTTTCCTTTAACGACAGCAAAAACACACAAAAAAGTCAAACCCGCAGGAAACAAATTCCTTCATAAATCGGCCCAGACAAAGCTGACTTATCTTCAGTACATCTTACGATATGTGGTCGCCTAAATGATGATCAAATGATCAGACTTTATTTATGCAAAACAAAAACGGTGTTTGTTCTTTCTGTTGATTTTTTGTCTTTTTTAAAAATCTATTTTTAAAGAATAAACATAAGTCACCCCTCCATATTTCTTGTTTTAATGTTTTTTCGTTTTTCAGTTCAAACAGATTTTTAATTATTTTTAATTTTATATGAGACATTAACTAACAGGAAATTTAATAATATAAATGTTTTTTTTTTTTCTAAGTGTCTCATAAAATAAAGAAGCCTTAGCATGGAAAAAATAATAATGTTCAAAACAAGTTTTAGGATCAAGTTGTACTTGAAAGTATTTCTGTTTCTTTGAAAATTAATTAAATTAACGGTTAATTTAATTAATTTTCAAAGAAACAGAAATACAACATGGATAAGTTAACCTATCAATGTTGTTTTGTTTGTCATGACTCAATTCAATAATATCATACGTTCTTGAACAATTTTCATTTTGAATGATCAAACAACCTTTAAAGGATGTTGCTTAGTTTTTTGTGTGTCTGTGTATAAAACCCCAATATACACATTTTCGTGAATTACAAATTTTTTTTAAGTATTCCAGTTTGAAGTAAATAAAACTAAAGGAAGTTGTAGAAATAGGCAGTGTAATTTATTTACTTAACAAGTTAAATGAATTTTATCGTCAAAATTTACTTTTTACTTGCCATTAATTTTTTTTTCTCGTCAAAATTGAGACTACTTTTTTGTTTTTAATGTCAGAAACTAATTAAAAAAAGTATTGCTTCTTTTAAAAAAATTAGTTCTTTGAAAAGTTCTTTGATACTGTTTTGAAGTAGAATATAAAGACTAGTAAAAGTACTCAATTTAATATTTTATTTAAATTTTCAATTTTTATTTTTGTCACGTGTTGTTCAAATCAATTGTGAATGTCTGGTTTGTGATGTTCATACTGACACCAAGGAAGTAACTGCTACTTGTCATATCTTTCTTCTTCATTACTGTTCAACTCTAGCATTTTAATTATCATCTTTAATTTAATTGCATTTTTTAAAAAACTTTCTCATATTGTGAAAGCTTTTCATAACGTTTGTTAATCAACTTCTTTTTAAAACCCAAATAAATAAAACTCCTCGGTTTTCACTTTTTTTTTTTTTTTTACTTAACTAAAAACTACATCAATGGAGCTGAGATGAGTGGGAAGATTGTTTTGCGCCAATCTTACGAGCAAGAGGCACCTGTTTTGAAAACAAAATCAGTATTACTATTATTATTCGAACATCCTCTTTTTATATTGTGATGGGTGAAATTATCCCCCAGCAGACCTGAAGAATATATAGTTCTGTTAATCACAAAAAGTGAGATACCCAATGAGGATCGAATTATTTTTTATACAGACTACATTTTTTTTTTTTTACTTACGACAAGGTAGACACTGTTTCTTGTAAAATACCTGTTTGCGATGTTTAAGTTTATCAGTTTCCCCTCTGGGAAGAAGTGACGCAACATAGTCTTCTGATAAAACAACTTATTTTGTGCCAGGTTCGAATTTGTAAGTAAAGTTAAAAAATAAATGTACCAATTAGAATCAGAGGAAGCCGTACGACAAAACTTTTTTTTGCGCATAAAGAAACGAAAAGTATGTTTTTGTCATGTGATGTGATCATAATTTTATTTTTAATTTAATTTAATTAATTTATTCTAGAAGAAAAAAAGCATTTTTCATCTTATTTTGTCTACAACCTCAGAATTATTACAACACATTGAGACTAAATTAAAAAAAAAAATATATTGATTCTTTACTGTTCATCTTTCTGTCGACATTTATTGGGAAATTTTTGTTTTAAAATGTCCAACCCTGTCTGCTAGAGTGTTTGTTTGAAACAAAACAAAATGAAAGTTTGAGGTTGGCATTAGCTAAAATAAAACTTGCAAAACATCCTAGTGGAGAGATTTTTTTTTATTTTGATTTGGGTGGGAATTAAACAAAAAAGACGAAACAACTTTTTTACACTAGTTTCTGTTTACAGCATCAGGCTGATGAGGCAAATAGATGCGCAAGTATTTATTACTGTTGTTCGCTGTATTCCGAAATTGGTGTTTTTTTTTCTTTCTTCTTCTTTCATTGTGAAAATCTGATGATAAAAAAGAAAAAGTATGTAATTATTTCAGATCGACTTTAGCTGTTCCTATTCTAAAAACAAATCGAACTTTTACTTAATATTCATTTTCACACCCCCACAATCTAATCAACCTACACCTTTTTTTGTAATGAATGCGATCATGCACCTCCACAAAAAAAATCGTTTTTAATTATCTTCCTCTGCAACATTTTAATTTAAAAAAAATGATTTGTATTAAAATGAATCTCCACTCGCTTTTTGAAAATTGTCATAAAAATAGATAGACAGTTTGTGCACAAACCATCTTCTTACCGTATACATGACCTTTTCGATTTTGGAGAATGACATTTAAAAAGGGCCTGAGAGAGAGATAAGAAAACCAAAATTTATTTCTGCAACTTTTTTTTTTTTTATTTTAAATAAAAAAAACTTATGCGTTATTCATTTGACAGCATCACCCTTAATGTCCAGATTTGACACTTCATGAAAAAAAAAATGTAAAAATAAAAAAATAAAATAAAAATAAAATAAAATTATGCAAGAGATATCAGTTAGTGACAGTTGCAATGCAGTCCATTACTATTTTTCCGCAGAGCCTCCTTCCTTCCTTCCTTACCTGTGGAATGGAAGAAACGTGTACAATCACGTGACCGCTTTATCGTAAACCGCACTGGAAGATGAGCAGTTGTCAGGACGTTCCAAGTTTAATTGCAAATCTTTTTACAATTTACTACACGTTTATTTACAAATCCTTAGAAACGGGATGAGGAGAGGAATATTGTGTGGCGCCAATTTCCCAAGGCGAGAGACACTGACTCGTTTTAACTGCCATTTGAAATCTTTTGTTTCTTTTCAAATAAAATTTAATTTTTGCCAGTTTGAATTTAATAAATAAATACAAATAAATTCTTTACGTCGTTAAAACTTTTGTTTTTGTACAAAAAAAGTCAGTTTGATTTGTTTTTCCCAATCAAAGTTTATTGTTGCAAAATTTATAATTGCATTTTTAAAGTCACAAGAAGACGAGATGACAGTGAATCTTTGCTTAACTTAAATTTTAAAAAAATGTAGTTATTAAAATATTTAATATATTCTTATTTCCTAACTATCTATTCTAAATCATTCTAAAATATAAAAAATAAAAAAATTAATTGAAGTTTTATTCATTTTTTACTTAAAAATAAAAATTTTAAAAATTCTCTTGTTGATGTTGAAAATGTTGAAAAATTATCAATAAAAACAAAAGTATTTTAAAAATGAGACATTTTAATTTTCTCGTAATAAATCCTTTTTTCCAACATTGAAGTAAAAAAAAATACACAATGCTCTTCGAAAATCTCTTGGAGAAAAAAAAAATAGCCAGTTTCTGAACAAAACCGTTTTTGTATGGTCATGTGAGAGGACATGCCTCATTGCGCCATTATTTTATTTTTAGTATCATATTTTTAGTGGACCGTTAGGTACTTTTTAATTTGATTGTATTTTTAATTTTTTTAAACTAAAAATTTCCTTTATTATTATTGAGGCAGGAAGCTTGATGACATTTTCTTTTTTAATTTCTTATTTTTAAGAACGCATCTTCACACAGTATGAAATGTGCCAAGGCTTTTTTTTTTTTTTTTTTTTTTTTTTTTTTGCACTTTTTAAAGCTTTCTTTATAATTACAATAAACCCTTAATTTACAAAATGAAATTAACCTTTTTTAATGAAAACTTAAGAGTTTTGCTTTGGTGCAGTGGTTAAAGTTAGTTGAATAAAAAATCACAAATCAGGGTTCGATCTTCACCAGGTGCCCCATTTGACTCTGACCTTATGTTGGACCGAGTTAAGTTTAACTTCTCCCTGATAATTACAGTTATATTTTTCTATTGTTAACTGAAAGTGAAGTAAAAGAAAATAATGACAATATGTATTCGTAAGCTTACCTAAAGTTTGGGACAAGGCCATAACTCATCTTTGCATTTTTGTCTGAAAAGTTTTTTTTTTTTTTGTTAAACAAAATATCGCTCTAAAGCAAGACGCTTGAAATGATAACCATCTCTCACATTTTTTGACTCTTATCAAAAAGTTCTTCCGTGCAAAACATTCTTCAGATAATGACCGTTGGGGTCTGGCAGGATTTCCAGGTTTAAAGCATCCATATGTCATTGACAAAATAAATAAATAAATAAAACGAGGAATAAAAATAAAGTTATATCACTTGGCGTTTTGTTACTTAAGAAACGGTAATTTTGGCAAGAAGCGAAAAACTGTACATACGAATAAATAAAACGAGTGTATGTAGGTAAGAAATTATTACTGTGTCTGTAAAAATTATGAAAAAGTTTTAGCAACTGATGTGTGTATATATCCTATGTAGTGTACACCCAGAGAGAAAACGACTGTGCGTGTAAGAAAGAAAAAAGAAACTCCTTTGAATTCATGCATAACTAAAACTTAGATACATGTTGGGTTAAAAAAAAAAAAAAGAAAAGAAAAGTGGTTTTATCAGTTCGGGGAAGAATTGGGTGTCGAGAAAAACCCGAAGTATAATAAAAAAAAATATTTTTTATCATACATGCACATAGAACAGAAGATAAAATTAAGACGCGACATAACTGGTCTCTTAGAGTCTCTTTGCACACGCGTTTGTTTCAGTTTGCCCTGCCCCAAGGCACTACACGTGATTTCTGATAAAACCCTCGATGGGCCACGGCCACACCCTCTCACATTGATTTGATATATATTTTTTTCGTGTTTATTTTTATATAGCAGTAGTAATACGTTGGTATATTCCCTACGACCAAGAGTCGGCGTTCAAGATCAGCTGAAAACCAGGATTTCGGAGTCTGGCCTTACCCATTCAAAGATTGGCGCAATACAATCTTTATACTTTAGTTTAATAACAATAAAAAACAAAACAAAAACACGCTTGACAAAAAAAGAAACAAAAAAAATAATACAATTTCAATTTCATTTTTTCTATACAAGCAAACAGAAACTGCAAAATAAAACCGACATCAACTCAACACGAACAACGACTTGACAAGATTTGTTGAATTTAAAAATCATCTAAAAATTTATTTTTTTCATTTATTATTTAATTTTACGTTATTAAACTCAAAAGGTCCATAAAAACTAAAAAGGTATTTTAGACTGGTTCATAATTAAATTTACAATTACAGCTTAAAGTCAAATCTCAAACTTTAAAACAAAAACAGCAAAAAAACAAAAAACAACACTTTTTTCTTTCAAGGTGATTTTGAGGAGGAAAAAAAACAACTTTTCTCTAGGAAGACGTCTTGTCTGATAAATTAGTCGACACTACGATTGTTTTCTTCATTTGTCCTCAGTACCTTTTATGACAAGAAGATGGTTATAAGGGGAAGGAGTGAGGAAGAAAAATAAAAATAATAATATTAAAAAATAAAAATAAAACCCCTCTTCTTGATTTATTTCCTTTCACAGATTGTTTTAAAAAAATATTTTCTTTAATATTTTTCTGTAATTTATTTTATGAAAATAGCTTGTATTTTGATTTTGAACGACCTTGAAACGAGAATAGATCTCTTAAAGGGCAGTCGTGATATGAGACAGTAAAAAAAACAAGAAAAAAGACAATCGGTCTTATTGTTGAATATTTCATAATCATAAAAAAATTATAAAAGTAAAACTGCGAGTGAATTAATTAAAAAAAATTCTTTTGTCTATTTTACAAGTACATGAATGTACTGAAGGTCGTGGCTTTAGCCGTATCACGGATTTGTTGTCTAAATGTAGGCTTGAACTTGAACTATTAAGGGAAACTGATTTTTAATTAAAAATAGAGCCTTTAAAGGGTGACGACATTCCTTGCGTAAATTACGGGGTCATGAGGCGACATTTCCCGCCCTTTCTTAATAAATAAAAAACTGAGTTATTAATTAGCGTGTTTAATAATTAATTTATAAAAATAAAATGATTAAATAAACTAATAATTAATTAGATTTAAATTTTTAACAGAAACATTTAATTCACGTCAGATTTATTTCTTTATTTTTATGTATATGTAAAATTTGTTTTTGTGATGTAAACCGAACTGTTACTAAAAATAACTCGTCTTTTTCGTTTACTTCCGACTCTGCTCTTTTCTCTCAGTCCCTTCTCTCGTTTCGGGAATAAATCATGTAGGTAAGCTTTGTTTTTAAAAAGGTATCTATTATGTAGCTTTACCTAAAAAAATTGAGAAAAGCTATATAATAAATTAAATAAATAAATAGTAAATATGAAATATTTATTTCATCCGCTTTTGGTGTGTAATCTTATCTTTGCCACGATGACGGGTGGGGAAACACCCTTACTAGGTCGCTCGTTTTCGATGGAGGTTTCCTTTCTTTTCTTTTCTGTAATTCTTCTCTCTCTGTTTTATTTATCACACACACACACATATTTTACCTTTAGCTTATACATTTTAAAATAAATATTTTTTTTTACCGTGATTCATATTGTATCTTTTCTTTTTTATAACCTCATTTTTAAATTTACAATTTTTAGACTTTCTTCAAAAAAGTAACAGGAAATAAAACATTAAATATCAAAATGAATGATTAGATTTCAGATTTGAAATGAAAACGTAATTTATGAGGAAATAAAACTGAGTATTAAATGACGGAGAAGGTAGGTAATAATAACTTTTGAGTTTTGAATGATTGTCAACCGTTTAAAACTTTTAACTTTAAGAAATTACCAACTTTTAACTTAAAAGTTGGCAATTTCTTAAAACTAAAAAGTAAAATTTTGTAAAAATACTCTCAATTGTATATTTTATCCGGACATTAGAAGACTTGTGATAAAAGAAAAGCAAAAATTATTACATCGGGACGTTGATATATGTTATCTCCAAGAAACTAAAATCAAAAAGTACTTGATCGTAGTTAGACAAAAATAAATGGTTTTGGCAGCAATGACAAATGGAAGAATAACAATAACATAGACAGTGGATAAACAACCATAGTACACTGTACACACCATATAAAAGAACTCTCGATAAAATTCCATTATTCCCCGTAAAAAAAAACAAACCCTTTGAGGAAATTACAAGAGGTTCCGCAACTTTCGTTTAACCCGAGGCAGGGAGGTTTGGAGGGGATTGATAAGAAGAGTTATTTACAAAGTTGCACACCGATGTGTTGTGTGCCTTCAAGTCGAAACAGCTCTCATCATGATGATGACTCACCGTGGAATGTAAATTATTAGTTATGTGGTTATTATGATGTAAAAAATGCCGTATAAAAGCAAGAGAAGCAAAGTTAAAGTAGTTTTCATTGTTTTTATTTTTACATTAGTTTTTTTTCCTTTTTTTTTTTTTTTAAGTTTTAATTTTTTTTCACGTTTTTTTGGATTGACTATGAAAAATAAATGATTGTTGATGTTAATACTGTCAAACAAATCTAAAAATCACATAAGAAAAACTGTGTCCAACCGATATTTTTTTTTCCTGGTAAATTAAAAAGAAAAAAATTGTCTAATAGCGAAAGTAGTTGCGTATTTTTTCACCAGAGTGAGAGGGTGAAAACTAAAAGACAAGAGAAATCATAATTTTGAACGTTTCATATTCGACAGACTAAACCTCAAGATTTGAAAGAGTTACACAATACAAACTTCTTTCTTTTTTATGTGCCGTGTCCCTTCAGGACGTAGGCGATCATGGCTCTCAACTTCCCCCTATCCCTTGTAGTTCTCAATATGTTTTGTCCTTTTGCTACTTCTCCCAGACCATGTTCTGTCATCCACTTGCTTAAGTAGGTAGGTATGCTATGCTTTGCTTTCCCTTGTTTCTCTTTCTTTCTATCCACCCTGTGAGTATCAGATTCTCCAAGCCCTCCTTTCTCATTATGTCTCAGAAATTTCAGCTACTTCTTCCTGTTGTTAAGAATAAGTTTCCTCCTTGTTTTCATCCTTTCCAAAACCTTATCGTTGCTCACATGTTCGGTTCATGGTGTCATTAGCCTCCTTCTGTAGAATCATATCTCTGTTGCCTTGAGTCTCTTCTTCATCTTTTAGGAGACTAATTAATTTGCTACCACAAAGGAGAACAAACATCACGAAGCAGTTCAGTTGTTTAGACACTCTTTCAGCTTGACTACCAAAATTCTTCCGGATAATTGGTAGTTTCCCAGAACACATTTCTTGAATTCTTGATTTAGTATCAGTCCTACTCCCTTATTCTTCATCTCTACACCTGCATAGATAATCTTGTGATTGTTGTTGACAAACTCTCCATTCTTTGGCCATCTAGTTTCACAAACATCTAAGATATTGAATTTTAACCTACTCACCTCCTTTTAAACTACTTACCTCTTATTTGAAGTCTTGCCAAGTTTTGTTTATTTAGCAGCATATCATTTAATGCCAAAATTTAATTTTCTTGGGAGCATTAGTAATTTCTTTTACAAAAAGGATTTTTTTTACTAGGAGAATGTATTGCTGGTAATTTGCTATAAATATTTTTATATTTTCATTGTATTTAGACCCTAGTTTGGGAGGTTAACTATTTGCCCATAGCTGGTTCTACCACCCCAGGTCAGGGTAGACCAGGAAACAACAATAATTAAGAGGTGAGTCCACACTTCTCAAAACCTCCTGATCAGAGGCCTAGCTGCTGGATTTAGTTTATCGTCATACTCAGGATGGGCCAGGCTTACTAAAAATCTTAATAAATCTTACTTATTATAAAAAGCAGATTGTGTGTGTGTGTGTCTGTACGTTTATATATTGGATCGGATTTCCTACATTTTTCAACCGATTTCAACAAAACTTCACAGGACTGCGTAAAATTACTTTGCAGTGGTTCTGACAGCACCAAAAATTGGAAAAACACAATTGTTTTTGCACAAAATCAATTTGAAAACACGATTCTGTCGCCAGAATGAAAGGGGGACAACTCATATCGAGTTATGCTTATTATAAAACCCAGGCTTGTGTGTTCGTTTATATATGGGATCGGATTTCCTACATTTTTCAACCGATTTCAACAAAACTTCACTTTTTTTTTGGCAGGTAGTGTTTCTTATTGTCTTGCACACATTTTTCTTTATTTTTACATTCAGAATGCTTTAAAAATTCAATTTACAAGACAATTGTTTATACAGTGTAACCCGGATATAAGAGAGTTGCCGGGACCGGAGACGAAGTCTCTTATATCCGGGTTTGGTCTATTTTGTTTAGGTAAGTATGGCTCTAATTTGGGACCAGAGAAAATCTCTTATATTCGAGTCTCTTATATCCAGGTTACACTGTAATAAAATTCTATTCAATCGATAGACTCATAACAATTGAAAACAATGTTTTTGTTTGAGTTTGGGTTTGACCAATTCGTAAAAAAAAACAACAAAACAAAAAAAAAAGTAATTAAGACATGCGTGTCTGTCAACCTTAAACAATAATCATTGTCAATTTTATTTTTCAGTCTTTATGATGGTCGATACTTGATCTATCTCTTACTGTTACATCCCCGGGCAACACCGGGCTCTCCTGCTAGTAATTAATAAAATTGGGAAAATGGTTTTCCCAAACAGTGTGAGAATAAAATTGTATAGAATTCTCCCTCAGAAAGCTTCTTTTTTTATTTTTTTTTTTTTAAATTATTATAATTATAAGCATTTTTATACCCATAATAGGGAGGCATAGTAGAGTAATTGTTTGCGGCTTGAATTGAGGAGTTGGAGCGCTGAGTTTGAATTCCAGTTGAGATCATTACATTCATTTACATGCTAATACTTTTGGGAGAGGTAGGAATCCAACTCGTTTCTCCCCAGCTATGGGTAAAGAGTAGAACAGACTTGGTTCTATAGCCTTGCATGGCAACCAGTCTAGGAGAAGGAAAACTCTGAATTCAAAACTGTATGTAGCCCTGGTGAAGTACATACTATGCAGCTAAGGTAAGGATCGTTTGCATTGATTTAATGTTCTCTACTATGGCTGAAAAAAAAACAAAAAAATCTAATGGTTCTTACCAGAGATCAAATAACAGTAAGTTTTTCAAAGCCCCATGCACTTTCATTTTCCTCCTCAGAATTAACACAACAGACTACAACAATCTTCTCTGTATATTATTATAGTATAGTACAATCCTTTAATGGGCTATTATTAGAGACCTGGGGTAAGGTAAGGTAGTAAATATATTCATTTTCTTTGCATAAATTCTGATGCTAAGTGATACTAATATTTAGTGTGTTTATATTTTCTTTACATTGATGATACTCTTGTGAGTAGATCGACCAACTCTTAATAATCTTATTTCTTACAAGAAACCAACACAGGATGATGAAAAAGAATATTGATTAAGAAAAACACGGGAAAGACCCTCACTATCTGGGATACAAGAGATTGTTCTCATTAGCTCTTCTTATATACTTAGGAAAACTCACTCAATAACATTCTGTGAAAACCTTCTTTTATCTCCAGTCTTGAGTAAAAGACTTGGTAAAAAAAAATATATATATATATATATATATATATATATCAGGAAAACTGGTGGTGGTGGTAATAATAATAATGCCATAATAAGATTAGGCAGTATATTCTTTGGAAGAAACTAATATATATATATATATATATATTGTGTGTGTGTCCCTAGTGATTATTATTGTCCTGTGGAAAGAACTGGAAATTCAAGAAATCATCAAAACTATTCAGATTACAGGATTATTAAAAGATGACAATTGTTTATTAAGGAACTTGCTATCATATGATCTCTAGCAGATGCCATCAGATATTAATGGGATGAAAATGTATGCATTACTACTACTACTATTAATAATAATGTAATAATAATAATAATTTTTTTTTTTTTTTTTTTTTTAACTTTTCACTCCAAGGACGGCGGGAGTACCACAAGCACACAAGGGGTTACAGAAAGTGGGAGCAAAGTTTAAAGAGGCATGAGAGAGTAACGGATGAAGAGAAGGACAGAGAATCTGAAGATGTCGATTGACATTGCATTTGAATAGTTAGAGATTATAACTATCAGGGAAGCAAGTAAGAGGAAGGGAGTTCCATAGACGGGAAGTGCAAGACATGAAGCTATTGGAGTAGAAGAGACGGCTACATTTAACATTTTTGACAGGGAAAGGGTGGGACTGAGATGCTGACCTAGGGGGACATTTAAATTCATGCAGTCTGGGAAAAAATAGCTTGTTGGAGTAGGTATTGTGAAAATATTTGTAGAAAAGACAGAGGGAGGTGACAGCCTGTCTGTGAGAGAGTGACTGCAAACGAGATGCCAGATCAGAGTAATAATAATAATCAATGGCTTTCCATGGATATGTCAGTTGTTTGATAAAAATATATCTGTTAAAGAATATAACAAAATAAGTAAATATAATCATGAAATTGAAAACATATAGCATGTTAAAATTACTATTATACTTATAATTGGATCTCAGGTGACAATGAAAAAAGGTATACACAAGAAAATTAATTAGATCCCTGGCAGACTCTAGTTAGAAAAGTTTAAAAAAAAATTCTTTTTATTATTTTATTTTCTATTAATGAAAACATTGTCAACCATTAATTTTGATTTGTTATATTCAACTTAATTTTTTGCTTTTTACTCAACATTACTCAAATTGTCAGTATACTGCTGTGAGTAGATAGCATGAATTTGAAATCAGAGGATGTGAGTTCAAGTCTCAACAAGAGATTATCCTTAGTTTTTTATCAGTACTGTCTTCTTGCTGCCATAGATTGACAGCTTGAATAAAGGTGTAAGAAAATGGTAATATTAGCTGTTTCCTTATAAGGAAACATTTGGCATTCATTGATTGAGCTGCCAATTGTTTTTGGTTGAAATTGATAAAATCTCTCCATTAAAACAATTTTTCCAGAAAATAGCTTTCTCAAGACCAGTATTGATAATTTTTTTTTTCATTTTACCTCAAGCAAGGCAATAAAGTCACTAAGATGCAAAGAGTTATTGAGTGTGAAAGAATATGAGAAAAAAATATTAAAAAGACAAAACAATAAAAGAGCAGGAAATAAGAAGACAGGAGATAACAATTGACATTGCAATGAAATTTTTGAAGATCAAAGTTGACTAGAAAGTAAGAAGCCATAAGAATTTCACAAGCAAGAAACTGTTAGCATAGAACATATGGGTACATCTTTTATTGTTGCCTGGAATCAGTGCAAATGACTAAAGTGATATTGACATTAAAGATCAATATAAATTTCATATTGACCATAGAAAATCATTTTAATTATTTGATTCCTTCTTAACCTATTATTTGGAATATCAAGATGTTGATTATATCATTGTTTCTATTCAGCTTACATGTGCTATCCAGTTTAGTTGTTACTACTGTTGAAAGTCCTCAAGTATTGTGATTTCTGTTATTTGATACAGTTCTTTATGATTCTGTAGTGCCAGTCTACAATGTACGAAGGAGGATGGTCTTTGCTAAGATCCACAAACTTCACTCGCTCAAAGTCTTTCTTAAACATTGATGTTAGAAAGCAATTGTACACAGCTGACAGTTTAGATATTTCTGAATGGTTTTGGCATCATGCATGGAATCCATGTAAAGATCTTGATCTGACAAGGCTATTTAAGAAATGAAAAATTAAAATGAAAGTAGACTAGAAAATTTTACAAATAATGTTTTACAGTGCTTTATCTAATAAAGGGAGAATATAACAAATTGGGAGTCCACAATGATATTTTAGTGGTCCATGAAGAAAGACAACTCAGAAAGGTTTTTTTATTATTAGAATTAAATTTCTACACTAATTTACACTATATTGTTATATTAAATTACAAAAATTACACTACCCACCAATTTCTAATCCCATTTTTTTTCTCAATTCGTTGTTGGAAGATTTACCTGATGATCCTGAATCCTTAAAAAAGGATTTAGGTGAAATAAATTATCGTAATGGTACATTAAAGTGATTTGTTTTTCATTACATATTTATATATATATATATATATATATGAATGATTCTTTTTTTTTTAATTTCTTATGTTATTCCTTTTCTAACATCTTGCTGAATTGAGATTTAGTCGTGTTCCTCACCTGTTATCAAAAGTTTGTAATAGAGTTGACATTTTGAAAAGAGGTGATCTTCGACTATCATTAACATCGATGGAACCAGATATAAAGAAACTTGCTGAGCAGCATCAACCACGGGGATCTCATTGAATAAATATGCCATTCTTTTTTTTTCTAATCACACACTTTACTTAAATTGATTTATTAAAATTTTTAATCAGTGTGCATAAATAAATTCTGCAGTGAATTCAATTGCCTGAAGAGTTCTGCTCCCCATGGCCTTGGCCATGGAAGAAACATACAAGATATTGGTGAATAAAAATTATTATTACTATATTTATTATTATAATAATAATAATAAATAAATTATTTGTATTAAATTAGTTTTCATTTAAAAATAAAGCTTAATTATATAATATTTCTTTGATTATTAAAACCTCAAAATTTTTATTAGTGAAAAATAGAATATTGTTGTCTTATGTCAAATAGACATTAAGGGTTCTACCAAGAAAAAGGGAAAAGGGGTCATGGGTAAAAAAAAAGGTTGAGAATCACTGTTCTACAAAGTTGTTAAATTCTTGTAGTTTAACAGTTAAGAGAGCCAGATGTTTATCAGGGTTTCCTACGAGAAAAGGAACATGAAAGTGTGTATTCACTGTCTACTCACTGCTGTAGATGGATGGCTTGAGTAACGTTGTAATGAAAAGCAATTAAAAAATTTAGATGATGGTAAATAGCAGCTAACATCAATAATAAAGTGTAGCTTTCTTATTGTTGGGGATTTTATTTAATTATTATTATGTTCTTTTCAGAACAGACAAACACTGAAATGAATAAAATCCCCCTCCCCCACCAAAAAAATCTAGGCAGAATTAATTAAACTGTGTATATGTCATTTTAACCTAGTCCAGGCTTTTTGCTAATAGGGAAGTTATTAGGTTGGTGCAAAAATAATGACGTAATAATGTCGTTTTTTGACGTATTTTTTAACGTCAAAAAACGACATTATGTCATTATTTTTGCACCAACCTAATAATTCCAGCATCTTTTAGATAAGCATAGCTTAGTCTGACACAAGGCCAAAAGTCAAGCTTACAAGTTGGAATCATCTGCCTATTTTAAAATCAGTAACAAAAAAGAGAGTACTGAACTGTTATGTAATATCAGTCCTCTTCTATGACAGTGGGTGTTTGGCAAATTCCTCTCAAATGAAGAAATTTGTAGCAACTGAATTGTTCTACAGAACGATGCTGAGTTAATATCATGGATTGAACATGGGAATAATGAGGAAGTTCTAAGGAAAATGAAAGCAAAAAAAAGATGCTTATACCTAGAATCAGAAAGAGACAATTGAAATTTCTGGGTCACAGAATGAGGAAAGAGGGCTAAGAGAATTTGACACTCCTGGGACCAGGGCTGTGGAGTCAGTCATGGAGTCTGAAGCAATTAGGGGGTAACTGGAGTCAGTCGGTAAAACTCTGGCTCAAGTTGAATTTACACTTTATGTAAAAAGTTTTACATTATTGCATTTTTATTGTTACTTCTTCTACTGTATATTTACTATTTGCCTTTAAAGAAATTCATTTGTATTTCTCTTTTAAAGTCATTTTATTTTTTTTTTGGAGTTATTTAGTATTTGCAAAACTATATATATTAAAAAAATCTTATAGAATTTTTATTTTTGTTGTCTTTTACATCCTGTAAAAGATTATATTTCAACTTTTTTGTTATAAAGTAGTTTAATTTTTGTTTTGTACTTATTCCTTATTTGCAAAGATATATATATATATATATATATATGTAAAAAGTCTTACATTATAGCATTGTTTTTTTTATTGTTATTTCTTCTATATCCTTTCAAAGATTTTGTCTCTAATTCTGTTAAAAAATATTGAAGAATGAATAAGTATGATATAAAAGCTACAATATCTTTATTCTTTGATATAAACCAGCTATAATGATATAGGCTTACTCAAATTAGGAACATATGCATAGGCTTTGACATTTGTAGTCCCTAATCAGTTAATTACATAAAGAGGAGTTGGAGTTGTCAAAAATAGAGGAGTCTGAGCTGGAGTTGAAAGTCTTGTGTTCTGACTCCACAGCTCTGCATGGGACATATTGAAGGCAAGAAAGATAGGAGAAAGCAGCGAATAAGCTCCTTAACAAGTTTGTGTAAATGATTGGTAGAAGAGGGATTAGGGGAGAGAGAGAGAGAGAGAGCAAAGGGACAAACTGTACTAAGAGCTACAAAAGATAGAAAATTGTGGTGTGCCATGATTGTCCACATCCTGAAGTGACATGACATATAGAAGTTTTGAATCCTGGATTTTAGTTGGGCTTGGACTTGATGTGAGTAGGAAATATGCAACCATCTCCACCATTGTAGCACCCCACCTTTTTATTATAATCATTATTAGTCCCATGACCAATTGTGGTCATAGGGTTACATATCTCAGTTGAAAGCCAAAGAGATATTCATTGATGCGTACTATGTTTGGAGTAAATAGACCTTACAGAGCCTGTCTCTCTCTAAATCAAATTTGAAGGCTTGCCTTGATCATGGACAGGAAGAGAACTCTTCAGCCTGGCTGTTGACTTCCACCCAGCATTGCCGTGTCATCACCACACTAGCTGCATACATAGCTATGGAGTCTAGTTGACCTTATGCTAGATGACTATTGACTCTGTAAGAAGGTTCATCTGCATTTTGACAGGCCTGGTTTTTAATCCTACTGAATGTCTAGCCACCTCGCTTACCAGAAAAGCCTGGTGGGGGCAACAGCTTACAGCAAGTCATATTAGGTTATATAGTAACAGTAGCACTTGCAGAGTGACCGGATATATATGTATATATAGATAGAGAGAGTGAGAGAGAAAAGGAAAACTTATCTTACCTGAAGCTTTTCATCCCCTGAGAGTATCAAAGATAAGTTTTCCTTTTGTCTTTATTTATATTATCCTTTTACGGATATAATCTATCTGAATTTTTTATACACACACACACACACACACACACACACACACACATATGTTGTTTAAAATTTACAATATTTATAGGAAAAAAGTGCTCAGTCTTGGAGATAGTGCTTATAGATATGGACATAGGAATCAACACTGTATGATGACTGACTTTCATACTTTAAGCAGTCTTGGTCTGAAGATTACTTGAGGCATGAAACTGACTCACCATGTAGTGTTGATTCCTTTGTCCACACTGTCTATCTCAGTCTGTTTGTATGTATTTTACTCTGTTCAAATCTATCACCATTTTTAAAGTATCAAAGTATTTGGTCTTTGTCAGTATATCGTTTCTTGTAATTGTGATTTTATTCTTTTAAAAGTCCTTTGACAGCATTATTATCTGATATCACACATTAAGGGATATTCATTTTATTATGATGATCTTATTCAATTATTTCAGATGCCATAGCACTCCTATTTTCATTATATAATATATATATGTGTGTGTGTGACAACTGTCTCAGATTAAAAAAGGTTAAACATTGAAAATAGGTAATTTTTTTACTTTCTAGAGGTTGGTGCAGAATGTCGGTTGAATAAATGCTGTTTTGAAAGGTTTAATTTTCTTTTTTGAATACGGATTTTACCCTTCTTATGCAACAGAGTTCATAACTTATGGTACATTGGAGCAGAGAGAAAGATTTGAGTAGAAAGACAACCGATCTTCTCTACACTAATTATTGAATCTGGACTAAACCACCCACTATGAGTAGAATGTCTGCTCAGAGGAATGGTCATTGCAAAGTGGATTGCCAGGGTGTAGCATTTAAGTTGTATGCATTGCCAAACTGAATGGCAGTATTCTCTATTACTTTATTATTAATCCCTGTCTCTCATGTGATTAAGTCTGTTCTTCACTCACCCTTTTGTTCCAGTGTTTCCTTACACTATCATTTACCAGAACTATGAGCGTTATACAAACTTTATGAGAGAGAGAGAGAGAGACCCAGAGACCCAGACCCCTTCTTCCTTAAAGTAGGCAGGTGTCCTGATTAGTTCTTTATCTCTTAGGGTGTGGACCAATCTGTCCTGCCTTCTGGATTTTAAGTGGAAATACAACACAATTTATTATGCAACACAAAGAAATGATCTTCACAGAAAAGGAAGAAGAGCAGGCTAAATATGACAGTAGTATTTATACAGTCAGGTACATGTATTTATACAGTCAGATACATGTATTTACATATTAAAAATCAATGTTCTATGTTGTGGCCATGCAGAGACCAATAGTTCAATTGTTCGAAATGATTTGTTGCAATTGAATTGGCAAAGTTTCAAAGTGTTTTTGTAGCAAGTGAAGAATTCATGTGGTATGGTACACCAATATGTGTGTGTGTGCATTAGTGCACACACTAATGAATCATGTGTGACTGCAGGCTGATTGTGTATGATAGCAGTAATTTTAAAACACAGTGAACAAAGAAAGTGGGGAAACAAGACTTACTTTTGTTGTTGTCTTGTATGTAGAAAAATCACCACTGATATATGTGTTTTCATGGTATGTGTGTCTATGTTGTTGATCAAGGCTGGTCTGGTTTGTTGAATGGGTTTTGCCAACTGTTCTTTATTGACTGTCATTGCAGATCTGGTCCCTGACTGAGCTGACAAGCCGTTTTTATCGATATTTGACAGCTGGTGCTTGGCCCACGAATCCTACCTGAGTTTTGGATGGGAATGTGCTCAGTAACCTGAGCCCTGACCCATTTCCAGGTCATTTGGAGTTCAGCCTTGCCAATGTCACCATAGAGAGAACTTCACATGTTTGTCATATCCAATCAGGTTCCAGAAACCACTTATTTAATTTGGAACCATGTTTGTACAGAATTGTAAAAAAGTTTTTTGTATCTACTGAATTTAGTAAGATTTATTTGTAGGCATCTCTTACTTGTTTGTGCTTCACTTATTGACCGTAAAATATAAGAGTTTATATCCTATAGGGTAGAGAGAACTGACCTCAAAGCTCTCTTCTGGATCTATATTGGGGTTGGTAAGTGTGGGTAAGATTATCCTTTGTTTTTTGTAATGTCTTTTGTTTTTGCTTATCCAAGTATCTGGTTCCAGAAAGGAAGTTAGTTGTTGACCTGTCCTTCAGAATGCAGGTGTTAATGTTAATGAAGTTTGAGGAAGATAAGTAGGTGATTCTTTTCAGGAGATTTAAGAAATATTTAATTTATTAAACTTTGCTTACTGCTACAACTTCATCTCGGTTTTCATGATGGTTAAGTGAAAAAGTGCACATGTGACCCACCAAACTCACTTATTCTCTCACTTTAATAAAGCTAAAAAAGTATGGTATTATATTTATACCACAACCCATATGCCTAACTTGAATAATAAAAAAAAAAAAAGTCATCATTATTTTCCTTGCTGTAAGTCCTGAAAAAAGAGACACTATGAACATTTCTCATCATGTTGCAATGCAGACAATAGAATATATTCAGTTCCAGACTGACTATATTGTATTAAAAAGTATCTTTTATTCATCGGAAATGTATTTGATCTTCTGTGAGTTATCTTACAGTAATTTGAATGGCAGTTATCAGGGAAAAGCTTTCTGACAATGACACTCACATTAATAGCTTTCAAAAGATTTTCTTGTAAGAATTGAATTCATCATTTTTTTTTTTTGTAATATCCGATTTCAATGCAATCAGAAAGTGCTGTTAAATTTTTTAAATAAAGTATTATTTGCCATATGACTTGATTAAAAAAAAAAAAAAAAAAAAAAAAAAAATCTAATCAATCAGCATTTCTAGATCAGTGCTGTCAAAAGACTTGTAAAAGAATAGAATCACATAGAAACTGTCAATCCTACCAATCTGTGGGATTAATCATAGCATTTTAATAATCCTGTTATGGTGAGAATATATAAATAAAGTGTTGTAAAATATCAGTTATTATTTGCAATGGAAATGAACATCAAAATCGATCATCTTATCAAGAATAAACAGAAAATAGCCATGAGTTCGAGCAAAATCGAAGCTGCTCTGTTAATATTAATCTTGGCTGCAAAAGAAATATAGGATTGGCCTGTCTTGTGACTGACATAGTTATTTCTCTCTAATGCTAGCTGTTGGTGTTTGAGCAAAAAGGTAAATGTCAGAATTACAAGGAAAGCCTCTTCCTTCTTGGATAGTTAGCAAAACAATGCCCTCTTCCATCATTTCCTTTCTTAGCTCTTCTTTGAGTTATATGAAACCAAGATGAAATTATTGAGTAGATTAGATGGTATACACCCCCCCCACCAATTGTGTGTGTGTGTGTGTGTGTGTGTGTGTGTGTGTGTGTATGTATGTATGTATATATATATATATATATATATATATATACACACACACACACACACACACACACACACACGTTTCATTAAAAATGACAGACAAGGTACTATGGTTAAGCTTTTATTTAATTTTTCTTGTGTTCTAACAAGAGCTTTCTTTTCTGGACAAAGGGTGTGTAAGAACTGTCCAAATGTTTTATATTTTCGAGTACTTTTGGCTATTCCTTTAGCCATTATCAAGGATGATTCGATTTTTCAGCTTAACTGAGTGTATGTGTTCTGTGTATGTCTTAGTGTATGATAGGGATGTTTTTAATTTCCGAATACGGTTAGGACATTGTGGCTTTGTTCATAGTTAATATTGTTAAGAGTTGGCTTTTTCTTTTTTATTTTTAAAGCTTCCATTATTTTTAGTCTTTTTTGCAGGTGGATGCAGTTAATATATTTGTGTTTTCTACTAGTATGTTCCTAATGATCAAATTTATTATCTATTATGAAAAATTTAAGACAGCCAACCTTATCCTCAAAAATAACAACACACCAACTAAGTCAAAATTACAAAGAACGAACATTATCTATGAGTTCAAATGCCCCTTAAAGAACTGTGTTCCTGATCAAACCGGACTCATAATTACATCGGTTACACAACCACATGCTTATCCAGACATCTTATGTTACATGTATCTGATCACAGCTTCATTAGAACCCATTTAAACACATACACAGAACACACACACTCAATTAAGCTGAAAAATCGAATCAACCTTGATAATGGCTAAAGGTATAGCCAAAAGCGCTCGGAAATATAAAACATTTGGACAGTTCTTACACACCTTTTGTCCAGAAAAGAAAACTCTTGTTAGAACACCAGAAAAATTAAATAAAAGCTTAACCATAGTACCTTGTCTGTTGTTTTTAATGAAACATGCATAAAGGAAGGATTGCTGCCTAAATATACAACTATATATATATATATATATATATATATAAAATCTCAGTCGTTTACCCTGGCGGTCAGGCTTGTTGTGCTCAGCCTGAGCGAGTTAACATTCAAATTTATCTATTTTAAAGCAACAAAAAAAATTTTGTAATGCATTTTTGTTCTTGACTTCAGCTGGATCCAGAATTCAAATTATTGACTGAACAAAATACATTTTGTTCATATTGTTCATAATAAAGAAGAAAAAACAAAGAAAGTAAGTGAAAAAAAGAATGAAATAAAATTAAGTCAGTCGGGCTGCATAGGTCTTAGTCCTATCTGAGTTGGAGACAATCGTAATAGGCAATCTATTTCTATAAACAAACTTTTAAAATCTTTCATGACTTGTATGGTCTGTTTTTATAGGAACACATTTTTATTATTTTTATTTTCAACTTATTGCTTTCAAAAGTTCATCTTTAATAATTTATTCCATACAGTATAAGGTTTTTTTTAGCAGAAGGAATCAATTGAAAAAAAGGGGCAAATTAAATTTAGCCCCTACCTCAAGTTGGTGAAGATTGTGACTGGAAGTCTTGAGTTTTGAGGAAATATGATATTGGTTAACATCCACGATTACTGACCCAAAAATATATAATAAATTAAGCTAGAAATTCACAGAGAGATACATAGAATCACTAACACATAGACATATTTACAAACACACAATCAAGATTTCACAGACAAAAAAAAACATTCCTGGCTAGAGAAAAAAAAACAAAAAAAAAATTATATATTTTAGAGTAAAGGAAATATTTTAGGATCTAAGTTATAGCAATAGCATATTTTTTTAAAGATTGTAATGAGCCTGACAAACATTGATGACCTAGAGTCGCTACCGAGGCATATATGTGTGAGTGAGATTGTATGTGTGTGTGTATATATATATATATATATATATATATATATATATATATATACACACACACACACAATGTACATCTTCAATATATATATATATATATATATATATATATATATATACACACACACACACACACACACATACACACACACACAATGTACATCTTCAATATATATATATATATATATATATATATATATATACACACACACACATTAAGAAATAGACAAAGTCCGACAATTTATTTATTAAAGACATTTTTATGTTTAACATTCTTTTTATAGATACAAGTATTTAAGTTAAATGCTCTGTTTATAATAAACAGTATTAAATAACATTTACCAGCCTGAATGTCCGAGAAATTTTCATAGAAAATATTCGTCCTTGGACGTTACTCGAACCTGCATCCTATACGGAACCGTCATTTACACTGACATGCCTTAACCGACTTGGCCACAAAGGAGCGTTCGGTAGGCAAGGTCAAATTTACTGCTTATAAACTTCAATCTTCCATGAATCTCGTACATTCATAACTGCTCATGGCGTATCAAATATAAACAAATGACGTCATACATTAAATTCAGAGCATTTACTTAAATACTTGTATCTATAAAAAGAACGTTAAACATAAAAATGTCTTTAATAAATAAATTGTCAGACTTTGTCCATTTCTTAATGTATGACGTCATTTGTTTACATTTGATATGCCATGAGCAGTTATGAATGTACGAGATTCATGGAAGATTGAAGTTTATTAGCAGTAAATTCGACCATGCCTACCGAATGCTCCTTTGTGGCCAAGTCGCAAGAGCAACAAAATAAAATCCTTATATTTGTCTTCATGAAGTCACTCAGAGGATGAAATGTTTCAGCTAAGAATAGTCTTTTCCTATTGTCCTTCTATTCATATATTTGTGTGTGTGCGTGTGTGTGTGTGTATATATATATATATATATATATATTTTTGAAATTGTAATTATGGTCAGACTCATTATTGTGATTAACTGACACACTCATTACATTAATCACTAACCAACATGAGTCTAGTCATAATTTGGATTTAAAAAAATTCTTCTTTAAAAAAGACGAAGTTAGACTTAAACACATTGAAAATTCACTGATTGCTAAATCAGCTATGGTGAATATATATATATATATATATATATATATATATATATATATATTTACCATGGCTGATTTAGCTATTGTGCCTATATATATATATATATATATATATAAATAATGTGTGTGTGTGCGTTCCAACATCCATTTACTTAAACTCACTAAGTAGATTATGTGTTGTTTTCTCTGTCCCACCTGCCTTCTGTCCTGTGAATATCAGAATTTCCAAGCCCTCTTTTCCCATGATGTGCCCTAGAAATTTCAGCTGTCTTTCCTGATGTTAAGTATGTTTTCATTTTTTTTAAATCTTTGTCATTGCTCACATGTTCAGTCCAGGGCATCCGAACAAGTGGCTAGAAATTGACCAGTTCTCTTGGCACACTCCTATTTAAAAACGCGTCCGGCATCAAATTCTAACACTGACCCTCCAACTCTTTAAGTACACCTCTTTATTAAAACTCTTTATTTGGGGATGTTTTGTTGATCCTTTGACATCATCAGAAATTCTTTTATTTTAACAAAAATAAAATCTACATTTACGAGACAAAACATTAAAAAAGTCAATTATATGAATGCTTGATTTTTTTTAAAAAACTTATCTTAAAAGTTTTATGTGTATCATTTTTGAAATTGGATTTTACCAATTTCGACTCAGTTTTGTTTATTTATTTTAAAGTTTTTGTAAGCCACACTGTTTCAGCACCAATCTCGTAAAAACGGGTCATAAACTGAAATATCCCAGTCGCATATCAATTGCAGGGGATTCCAAATTTTTTTATATATTGAGTTTATCATTATTTCAGATTCTCATCGAAACTTTACTTGGATGGGTTAGTTTCTAGAATTTCTAAGAAAACACAAATTAAAATTACGCTCAGAGAGCCTATAATCCCATTGGTAATCCAAATTTCTGCCTAAAAAAGTTATTTTCAAAAGTGAAATAACATTGGTTTGTAAGTTGGAAAATCTTTTTAATTTTCTCTATTGGTAGGGAAAAGGTTTTTTTTTTATTTTTTTTATTGTACTAATTAGTCACTCGTTGTTTGTTGACATTTTACAATGTTATTTCATTCAGTGACTTCTATACTTTTACACCCCCCCCCAACTTTAACACCCTGTTTAGGTACTTCCTGTGCATTAAAATTTGTATTATGATATTTAAATTGAACATCTGGAAACAATCATGTTTTCAATCAGTCTCAATTATAAAGGTGTTTGTTAATTGAATGCAATTTCAAGAACCGATTATATTAAACAGGATGTAATCTGATGACAAAAATAATATAATAACTTTTTGAGTCTTTGAATTGAATGTTTGATTTCTCAGTGACTCAGCAAAGTTAAATCATCCATTGTAATATTATATTTCTCTTCTCAAAAGATTTGTCAATTTCCACGATGCATCCAGGCCCACCCAGGGAAGTATGTGACTGGGGGTTGGGGTGCAAAAGCACCATGCTTTTAGGCTTTTTTAATTTTTTTTTTTTTTTTTTTTTTTTTTAACAGAATAAGGATTGAATTAGTAGTTCTCAACTGGACTCTATATGGACCTCAGGGGTCCATGTATTGTAATATTACTGAGGGTCCACACAAAAAATAGCAATAATAACAGTAATATTTTAGTGGTCCATAGAGTGATTTCACTTTGGAATGGTTGTTACAACTGAGAATTGGAATTTCTATACCATATTAAAATCCTAAAAATTGAAAAACAACTCTGAATGTAACAGAACAAGATTAAGCAATATAAGTGTCCCTTTTATTCTGCCGTTAGTGTACATAAATTTAGTTGTTAAATACAAGTTCATTTTCATTAAATTAGTTTTACTTCAAAATAAAGCATATACATTTATCATTTCTATAATACAATTCTTAAACTTATCTATTAGTAAGAAATAAAGTAAGCTTTTTTTTTTTTTTTTTTTTTTTTTTTATCGAATGGTTATGGAAGTCCACCAAAGAAAATAAGAGTAAAAGTGGTCCATGGATAATAAAAAAAAGTTGAGAACCACTGGGCTAAATGTTACAAGAGAAGTTTCGCAAATTTACATTTACTAGTTATGACTTGTGAAAATTTCATGGTTTTCATATTTTAAATTTCTGATGAATCTTAATTCTTCAGTTAATGATTGAATAAGGTCATGGGGAGTTCTATGACAATAAAAATATCTATAGAATTCCCTTATCACATTGTTAAATATGTGAGATTAACAGCTTTAAAAAATATTGTAATAACAATCATAAATATGAATGATGGTCATTATTTTAAGAAGTAAGGGGGTACAAATAAAAAGATTTAAAATTGACAACTTTTTACATTTGAATGAAACTGTTGTTAAACACTTCTTTCTTTCATTTTTCTCACTTAATCCAAGAAATGGTTTGATATGTCTTTTCATTTTTTGTCTTGTGATCAAAACAATCAAAATGGAATAGTCCGTTATTTATGAGGTATTAACTGGAGACATTAAACACTTGTATCTTTCTTTATTTCTTTCTTGCTTTCTTTCACTGAAACCAAGTAGTGTCTCTGACATGTCTTTTGTCTTTCCGTACAATCAAAACAGAATAGTTCATTATTTATGAAGTGTTAGCAGGAGACATGAAACACTTCTACCTTTCTTTCTTTCACTAAAATCAAGAAATGTCTCTGACATGTTTTTTGTCTTTCCCTGCAATCAAAACAGAATAGTTCATTATTTATGTTATATACCATACCTATGAACACTAATGGGTATGTCCCAATCCTCATAAATATGTTGGACACTAAGTTGGGGTAATGTGTTGTCTAAGTAGTCCACCACTAGTAGTGGTTTACCTACTTCACGCTGCAGGGGAGTATTGTATTTTGCTGATGTTATAAATATTACCGTTTCATTTCCAACCTCTGTTTTGGCTATTCCTCATTCAGTAACCCTTCCTAGGTTACAACAATTTATAAGATATTGGTAGTGTGTAACGGTCGTGTGGACTAACTAAGGGAGGGACAAGCACAATTATTATACAATGATATTTAAAAATTTTTTTCATGTAATTTTTCATAAATAATACCATAATTTTTTTTGTCTTTTTAGAGAGGATTGAATGTATATTGATTGGTAATTTCTGTACTTTTAAATATATTAAATAATTTGCACAGCTAATTAATCAAGTCGAAGACAAAAGCAGGGACAAGTGCCTATTATTATATAACTAGGATGGATTGAGGGCAAGAGGGATAGATGCATGACATGATGAGCTTGAGAAAATGGATGACAGAAAAGGGTTTAGAACTAATGAAAAGGAAGAATTTATTTAGAGCTGTAAGGGACAGGAAATTGTGGAGAGCCATGATTGCCTACATCCTACGGCTCATAAAGAGAGAGATTAAAGTTGATAAAGTAAGGCCATTTTGTTCAGACCAGTTGTTTAGATAAGACATGTTTGTATTAAATGTGCAGGCTGGCTGTTGATGCAGAATGACGAGGTCGGAGTTCTTGGAGGCAAGGGTGTACCCAAATCGATCATAAATTATCACTTGAAAAGAATTGTGACTGCGGTTAGAAACGTTTGTGGATATGGATCTTTGGCAGATCAATGATTTTGCCAACATGGTCTTTTCTGGGAATTAAAAAAAAATAAATCGGACACAAAAGGAAATCATTCTCAATATTTATGTTGATAGGAATGATCAGAGACTAATTTTGTATGTGTTTTCTTGTTTTTTTTGGGTTTTTTTTACATCACAAGAAAGAGTTGATCCTTACACTATCTTATATTGTATGGATTGTTGTCCACATCTTTATTGACATATTCACAACATTTCGGCTGTTGTATGCTCTGGCCTTCTTCAGGTGATATACTTTGGTAATGGCCCAATTGATAAAAGCATTGGTTGAAGTAATCCAGTAACTAGACCCAAAGAGTTGTGAGTTCCGTACCTCGCCAGAGCAAAGGTGAACAAAAACTTAGAAAGTTGAGTTACTAAAGGGAAATAACAAATTGAGATATCCAGAAAAGAGCATGGCATGTGGAACTAGAACAATCTAAAGAGTCTGGTTTGAAATTCCAAAGTATATTATCTGAAGAATGCCAGAGTGTACAATGGCTGAAACATTATGAATATGATAATAAAGATAAGGACAACAGTTCAAACAATGTAAATAGTATAAAGAGCTACAAGACCTCATCTTGGAAATATAGACAGATCCTTATTATTAATTTCAGACAATCATTCTGTAGTTCTGCGATGAGGAGTTAGCATTATTTACATTTGAACTACTATCCTCATTTTTACTATTATCACAATGTTTCGACTGATATACCCGCTGACCTTCTTCAGGGGTCTGTCAATCTAGGTAATGTTTAGGGTTGATTGATTTTTTTTTTTTTTTTTTCCAGATCATCAACCTTCTGTGGGTTATTTAAAAACAGAAAATATATTTAGATTGTAAGAATTATTTTAGAGACAATAATGATTTGTTCATACAATTACTAATTAACCCATATCTGGGGGATAAGAGGAGGATTCATACTTTTCCCAAGGGTATTTCTGAATAAGTGAATATAAGGCACCTGATTGGAATTGGATCTGGCTTGCCATTATCCATTACACAATAATATCTGTTTCTTTCTCTTCCTAACAACTGTTCTATGTCTGACTCTCTCTCTCTCTCTCTATTCACTGTTCTGTCTTTTTCTTTCTTTCTTACCACTGTTTTGTCTCTGTCTTTCTATTAACTGTTCTATGTATGTCTCTCTCTCTTTCTAATCATTGTCTTATGCTTTTCTCTCTTTCAAATAATGGTTCTCTCTCTCATCACTGTTCTATGCCTATCTTTTTCTCTTTCTGTTCACTGTTGTATGTCTGTCTCTCTATTCGCTGTTGTATGTCTGTCTCTCTATTCGCTGTTGTATGTCTGTCTCTCTATTCGCTGTTGTATGTCTGTCTCTCTATTCGCTGTTGTATGTCTGTCTCTCTATTCGCTGTTGTATGTCTGTCTCTATTCGCTGTTGTATGTCTGTCTCTCTATTTGCTGTTGTATGTATGTCTGTCTCTATATTTGCTGTTGTATGTATGTCTGTCTCTATATTTGCTGTTGTATGTATGTCTGTCTCTCTATTCGCTGTTGTATGTCTGTCTGTCGCTTTCTATTCACTGTTCTATGTGTGTCTGTCTCTCATTCTCATTACTGTTCTATGTCTGTCTCTCTTTTTCTGACCACTGTTCTATATTTGTCTCTGTCTCTCTATTTGCTGTTCTGTATCTGTCACTCTTTTTCTAGAGATGTAATCTATGTTTCTCTCTCTCTTTCTATTCACTGTTTCATGCCTCTCTTGCTAACCACTGTTTCATGCCTATCTCGCTCTCTTTCTAACCACTGTTCTGTGTCTCTCTGTCTGTTTATCTCTCTTTCTAATCACTGTCCTACACCTGTCTCTCTATCTTCCCAGCCACTGTTTTATGTTTTCTCTCTCTTTTCTAACCACTGTTCTATGTCTTTCTCTGCTTAACCACTGTCTTATGTATCTCTCTCTATCTGTTCTCTATTCCAGGTTTGTCTCACTCTTTTTCTATTCTCTCATCTATGTCCGTCTCTCTTTCTAATCACTGTTATCTGTGTCTCTTTGTATGTATTTTTTTTTCTCTGGTGGTTGAGATAGTTTTACTTTTTACTGGGCATGCACTCCTGGAGATAGACAACAACTACAATAAAAAAAGGTGACTGAATGGGAATATATGGCCTAATTTGACAAAAAGATAGTGATGCAATCTCATCACTATATTTTGACAAGTCTACCTCAGGCCTCATTGAACAATCAGATCACCATAATTGAACTATTCCTGCTTACTACTTTATCTACTGTTAACTGTAATTAGGTTGAATATAATTGCTTACTGAAGGCACATCAAACACAATAAATAGATGAGGTCATTTTATTTAAATTATTAGTTATTCTTAGGTTTTGTTTAAATTCTTTGCCACTGTAATTATTAGTACTGTATGTGTGTTTACCAATTTTATTTAATCAACTGTATTATTCAAGTCATCATCTTTCTTCAGGATGGTGTGCTCAAGCCCAAGGTAGTTGCATGTTGATTTTGATGTTTGTAGTCAATTTGTTTTAGTATGGATTTTGAATACAAGTTTTGAAGATCCCTTCTTCTCTATCTCATCTTGGAAGTTAGGACATTACAATGGTTCTCTATCTTCACATTAGTACTCTTGTAAAATCTGCAACATTTATATGGTATAACTCTCTCTCTCTCTCTTCCTTATCATTTTCTTTCTATCTGTTTCTGCTTGTCTGTCTCTTTTTCTCTCTATCTTTCTCTCTGTCTCTTTTTCTCTCTATCTTTCTCTCTGTCTCTTTTTCGCTCTATCTTTCTCTCTGTCTCTTTTTCTCTCTATCTTTCTCTCTGTCTCTTTTTCTCTCTATCTTTCTCTCTGTCTCTTTTTCTCTCTATCTTTCTCTCTGTCTCTTTTTCTCTCTATCTTTCTCTCTGTCTCTTTTTCTCTCTATCTTTCTCTCGGTCTCTTTTTCTCTCTATCTTTCTCTCGGTCTCTTTTTCTCTCTATCTTTCTCTCGGTCTCTTTTTCTCTCTATCTTTCTCTCGGTCTCTTTTTCTCTCTATCTTTCTCTCTGTCTCTTTTTCTCTCTATCTTTCTCTCTGTCTCTTTTTCTCTCTATCTTTCTCCCTGTCTCTTTTTCTCTCTATCTTTCTCTCTGTCTCTTTTTCTCTCTATCTTTCTCTCTGTCTCTTTTTCTCTCTATCTTTCTCTCTGTCTCTTTTTCTCTCTATCTTTCTCCCTGTCTCTTTTTCTCTCTATCTTTCTCTCTGTCTCTTTTTCTCTCTATCTTTCTCTCTGTCTCTTTTTCTCTCTATCTTTCTCCCTGTCTCTTTTTCTCTCTATCTTTCTCCCTGTCTCTTTTTCTCTCTATCTCTTTATAACATTCTTTTTCTCTCTCTTTCTTTATAACATTCTTTTTCTCTCTATCTCTTTATAACATTCTTTTTCTCTCTCTTTCTTTATAACATTCTTTTTCTCTCTCTTTCTTTATAACATTCTTTTTCTCTCTCTTTCTTTATAACATTCTTTTTCTCTCTCTTTCTTTATAACATTCTTTTTCTCTCTCTTTCTTTATAACATTCTTTTTCTCTCTCTTTCTTTATAACATTCTTTTTCTCTCTCTTTCTTTATAACATTCTTTTTCTCTCTCTTTCTTTATAACATTCTTTTTCTCTCTCTTTCTTTATAACATTCTTTTTCTCTCTCTTTCTTTATAACATTCTTTTTCTCTCTCTTTCTTTATAACATTCTTTTTCTCTCTCTTTCTTTATAACATTCTTTTTCTCTCACTTATTATTCTTTCTATATTTGTCTATTGTCACCTTATTTTTCTATCTTCTTTTTTATCTCTATTTCTTTTTATAATTTTCCATATTGTTCTCTCTCTCTCTTTTTATGTATCCTCTCCTTTTTCTCTTTATCTTTCTATTGTTACCTTATTGCTCTCTCCCTCTCTCTCTCTTTGGTTTTCTCTCTATTTCTTTTTATAATTTTTCTATCACTCTCTCTCTCTTAATTTATCTCTCTTTTTTTTTTTTATTTATTTCTCTATATTTCTATTGTTTCTTTGTTTCATTCTGTCCCTGTTTATCTGTCTTTTTTCTTTTTCTCTCTTTTTTTTTATTATTTTTTCTCTATCTCTTTTTTCACTGTTTTTCTATTTTTGTATCTTCTCCCATTTTTTCTCACTCTCCCTGTCTCTTTTTTCTCTTTCTTTATCTTCGCTCTTTTTTTTTTTTTTTTTTTTTTTTTAATAAATCTCTTTGACTATTTTTCTTTCTCTATGTTTTTCTTTATAATTTTGTTTCTCTTTCTTCCTCTGTTTTTCTATCTTTCTGTTGTCATTTTTCTTGCGTTCTCTGTCGCTCTTTCTCTTTATATTAGGTTGGTGCAAAAATAATATCGTTTTTTGATGTATTTTTTAACGTCAAAAAACGATATTATTTTTGCACCAACCTAATAAAATTATTTCTCCCTTTCTCACTATTGTTCTCTTTCTCTCTTTGTAGCTGAACTGATTTTATGGTTTCTTTTCAAAATAGTTACACCAATCCTTAAATTTCTTCTCTTGAAAAAATGTCTCTACACAGTAACAGCAAGGACAGAACAGCCAATTTTGTTCATGTTACTAATTCTGTCGGCTTGTTCTGTAGTGTAACATTTATTTGCTCATTAAATGAAACTATTTACTACACTCAGATATGATTTAGAAATTTTAGATATTAGGTTGGTGCAAAAATAATGATGTAATAATGTTGTTTTTTGGCGTATTTTTTAACGTCAAAAAACGACACTATTACGTCATTATTTTTGCACCAACCTAATACATGCTTTGTACCATAATATTCAGTGCTTTAATTTTTTAAAAGTTGATTAGAATGAATAACAACAGTGTTTTTGTTTTTTTGTTTTTTTTTTCAATAATTTCACACCAAGCAAGGTGTTGTAGCATACCTATGGATGATAATGGGTATGTCCCCATTCACATAAATACAGTAGTAAATACTGTCTGCAGTCTGAAATTTGTCTCCAGCTGTGCTGGTCAAATGCTCTGTATCTGGGAAGAGAGGATCCCCAGATGAAGGCCTGAGTCTTGTCTCGGGGGGGGGGGGAAACAGCTACCCAATCCTATTTTATACGGAGTCTACAGGGAATTTTTGGCTGAGCCTGCAAGCTCGGATACCCCACATTAAATTTGGCTTTGTGCCACATCTGAACACATGTGGCGGTTGGTAGATATCCTGCAGCTGGAGATTCATTGTGGAATTCACTTAACTCACTTCTAGCAGTTGACTACTTCTTCTATGCGCTTCTGGTGAATCTTATATGTGTTGTTCTTGTCTTAAGTATTATCATTCATTACTAACTTTCGTGTGATTATTCTATTCAGTAACCTTCCCTAGGTTACAACACAAGGTGATAAAGTCACTAAGATTGGAGTTTTTGAGAGTGAAAAAAACTGAGAAAATATTACCGAGAAGAGAGGAAATTAAAATGACAGTGCGTCCAACAACAAGGCTTCAGATAATGTTTTCGGAAAAATGTTGCTAGCTATACGTTTTTTTGAAAAATAATGTTGCCAGCTATACGTTTTTTTGAAAAATAATGTTGCCAGCTATACGTTTTTTTGAAAAATAATGTTGCCAGCTATACGTTTTTTGGAAAAATAATGTTGCCAGCTATACGTTTTTTGGAAAAATAATGTTGCCAGCTATGCGTTTTTTTGAAACAATAATGTTGCCAGCTATATGTTTTTGAAACAACAGTGTTGCCAGCTATACTTTTTTGGGAAAGAGTAATGTTGCCAGCTATATGTTTAATAGTACTGCATATTTAATATATATATATATATGTATACACACACACACACACCTTAATTTGGCATTAAATGACCCACAGTGGTTGATATGCCATAAAAACCAACCAACCTAAAATGACAGCATTCAATGATGAATGACATTGCATTTAAATCTATGATTATTATAGTTGACAGGAAAACAAGAAGCCGGAAGAGTGCTCCACAAGTGAGAGAAGAAATTATTATTAGGTTGGTGCAAAAATAATGACGTAATAATGTCGTTTTTTGACGTTATTACGTCATTATTTATGCACCAACCTAATATTAGGTTGGTGCAAATATGTTGTTTTCTCACTTATCTTACTATGTGAGAAAACGACATTATTTTTGCACCAACTTAATAGAATAAAACTTAAGTTTACTTCTAGTTCAGCAGTAAAATTAGACCTAGTTGCCATTCTAGTACTTCGCTTAAGCTTGTGAAAATGGTAGTTTGTGGATAAACCTCTGGAATGGTATGTTCATATCTTTAGGTAGGGATTCTCCTTTAGGGATTTGCTGATTGTTATCACTCAGTTGTCTTTATGGCCATGTTGAGAAAAATCTCCATGGTGAGAACTAATGAAATGGATCTTGTGTTCATCTTGACATTATCAACATTTTGACATTTTGAGTCACAAATCTACAACAGTACATTTTGTGATTTCAAGTTTTCTCAGATTTAACTCAGTACTCTGTCAATTGATTACATGTTTTGGTAAAAATAAGTCAGTTTCTGTTGGCTAATTTTCACTATTTACATTATTTGTAGTTGCTGGTGGTGTTGCAATCAGCGACGTCTGACCAAAGTTTCTGAACAAAATACAATATTTTCTTTATCCACCTGGCGTAAAACCGCGTCGACTCCTACAAATCTCTAACTGCCCAGGCGCCGACGTTCAGCGTTTTTATCTCCTTTTCTGCCTTCCTTCATTTGCATGCGTGTATCCACTTTCCGTGGCTTTACGAGACTGTCCACTTGAGGATACGTGACCATTCGCAATATATGCTTGCTGGGGCCGGCCATGTTTCATTTTTCGGTCAAGAAGATAAATCTTGCATGCGGAACATATACGCTGCCGTTTGCGATCAGGTGGGAGAATATTTTCGTTCCAATTATCACTACACTATTGTCCTCATCTTTGTTGCCATATTTATTATGTTTCAACCGTTGTATGTTCCGGCTTTCTTTAACTGGTTGGAATGTCGAACTGAACTCTTTATTACACTCACTGTGGTAGACACATGGCACAGTGGATAAAAGTGTTGGTTAGATCCAGTGACAGGACCCAAAGAGTGTGAGTTCAATACCCGGTTAAGGCAGTGGAGAACTTTTTCTACTGGCCAGCGTGAGAGCCAACAGCTGACTGACACAAATGTTAACTAGCATGCTAGCATGCAAAAAAAAAAAATCGATAGCTGTATTTGTCACAATTTGGAAAAATTTAAATCTGCATAGCACTTTACTCCAATTGGCTCATTCGCTTGCTTAAACTCAACGTTGATTCTGATTCCGCAGAACTGGGTTCGGTGTGAAAAAGTATTTGTTGTTAACATTCTTTTTTCATTCACTTTTTCCAGTTACGAGTCCTTTTTTAAAGCTGATCGTTTTGTGTTCATTTTGTTTAGTTCTTTTTTCGTAACAGATTTAATGTTTAGTATAGAGCTTAGAAAAAATTCGCAGTGTGAGATAGGCAAGAAGTAAGGCATGTAGCAACATCAGCATGGCAAAGGGCACTCCTTTAAAGGCAAGGAAGGGCAAAAATATTTTAAGTCAAGTGATAGCAATTGCTGTACGTATGATTTTTGAATCGAGCATGGGCAACGCTGCTAGTATATATATATATATATATATATATATATAATTAGTACAAGTAAAATGTTTGTCACTAAGTTCATTTAGCATCCAAAGTTTCATAGATGGACCCTCCAGGAATCACTTTGTCCACTCCACACTTTTTCCTTTGTGGATGCACTTTTTATTGGTGAATGTTTTTTTTGTTTTTTTTTCATAGTGTGTGTGTGGGCATTGGTACCCATGCACACGTCTGCAGTGTATGTGTATATTTGTCCTTTTCATTGTTTTTTTTTTTTCACTTTACACTGACTCCTTATTTGTTTTTTTTTTTTTCACCTTTTCTCTCTTTATCTTCTTTTCTTTCAATTGTAGACATTTTGACTTATGGTTATATATTATTTTCAACATTGCTCTTATTTTAGGTTTTTATATGTTGCTATATACACAGGAAGGCAAAACTGAATCACTTTATTGATTTCTTTTATCTAAAATCCTCCTGGAAAGTAGCTTAATCTATTTAAACCTTAAACTTTATTTTTTTATATATATATATATATATATATATATATATCTATATATATATATTTACTAAGCTTAGCTTAATTAGGCACAAGGTCAAATAAGGGAAGAGGAAAATTGTGTCTCTACAACTCTCCAAGACTAAGTAGGGCCTGCCCAATTTGAAAATAACTTAATTTACTTTTGACATTTTTATCAAAACACTCTCCTCGTCAGAGTCATTAACACAGATAAGAAATAAAGCATAAACCTTCGGCAGGTTTTAAACTTAGAGCTCAAGAAGCTGGCGGTAAATCATTTAACAGTTCGGCCATTAAGAAAAATTGGTTACAGAAGACTAACAAGACCCAAGAGCCACTCAAGGTAGAGGGTTACTGTGTGGAGTTGTATTAGCATAGGAAAGAACCAGCATTAGGAGTATAGAGCTGTCATAGACTTTAGAAGGAACTGAAAACCCAATCCTAAATAGAAAACAAGGGATAAACCTCTGCTGTTCAAAAGACTGAAGAGGAGTTTTGAATCAGATTATAGGTGAACCTATCTACTATTATTGTTGAAATCTGGAGAATTTGAAGGCTTATCTTGATCACAGACATGGGTTTATTGATTCCATTAGAAGTACCTCCCACTGGGGGCCATTGGCTTCAGTCAAGGAAGCTCTCTTTTCAGCAATGGGTGGGGGGAGCAGTTTGCTATGTAAATTCACTGTAAATTGATCCCCATTATGGAAACCAAAACAAAATATGCTCATACCATGAAATTAAAAAAAAAAAAATTAATTAAATGTCATAATCCAACTACTCAATTGATAGTAATATATGAAAAAAAAAATTGAAAATGAAAAAAAAAAATTTCTAGTTGTAGTGATGATTACAAAACAATATGTTGATTCTCTAAGTGTAGATGTGGCACAAGGCCAAAAGTATGGGACACCCGGTGAGGATTGATCTCATTATTCAGTTGTAATTGATTTAGTGAGATAAGCCATGTAGAGTGCCCTATGCTATCCATAATATATATAAGATTCATTAAATAAATATATCAAAATTTCATTTACATTCTTTACAGTCAGATTAATGTCCTCATCTTTGTTTTTATGATCACAACATTTTGGCTGTTGAGCTCTTCATCCTTCATCAGGTGTTGCCAATCCAGGTAACTTTCCATAAATTTGGAACTGAGCCCATTTGGAGTTGATTATTCTCATTATGCTGTCCATGTCTAGCGACGATAACACATCTTGGTTAATTGTTCAATTATTAATTGTCCACTTTCTGCTGATAACAAGTATATCCATTCTACCTGGCCTAGGGATTGAACCCACAAGTATTATGTCACCAAATTCACTAACATTTGCATCCTCTTGGCCAGAAAACAGGAAAGTCAAAACTTTAGTTCACTTTAATGATTACATATAAATACTAAAAACATATCATGTCTAAATAGATATAGTTAATATAAATTTTCAAAAAAATTAAAAATTTAATATCTTGTTCAATGGCCAACATTTACCCTGACAGCAGGGCCTGGGGATACATCATCTGCATCCTCCGGAGATGGGTATGACCTCTCACACAAAAGGGGCTACCTTCTAGATCAGTATTTTTCAACCTTTTTATCCTTGCATAAGCCTTAAAATAAATTACATGTCTCAAGGAAACCCTGCGCAAAAACAAAATTATATACTATATTGTTCTCATTTCATTTTCATCGTAGTTTATGTGGTAAATATCATAGTATATATTTTTGAATAATTGCTTTAAGGAAAAATTAATACTGCTCTGTCAAATTTTTTGGCAATGCTAAATAAAATTCATACTGTTTGTTTATAATACTTCTTCAGGGAGTTTTCATTTTCACAAAAAAATTTCTAAACGTAAAAAATAAACATAAGTAACCAATATTTTATACCTATAATATGAATGTAAACAGAAAGAAAACAGATAATTGCTGTATCAGTTTTTTTTATTTTTGATAATTTACTGGCAATGTTGAAAAGACATAAGGTAAATCAAGGCAAAATGTCCTGTTAGAATATTACAATAGCCAAGAATATATTGTGTGTGTTTAGTAATATTACGTGTATGAAATTAAATAAAACATCAAAAGTGCATTAGCTTATCTCACCTGTTCTTGGGGACATTTGACGGAACCTTGAGAAACGCTGTTCTAGATGGATGTTTGCAGACTCAAGTTTAAACTTTATCAATGTTTCCAGTTGAGTAAAACCTGACTGATGTTTACCAATAAGCTTATGTGTAAACCTGACCAATGTTTATCTACAAGGTCAGCTGATATCTCTCCTACTCCTCATAATACTCTTTTCTCCCTTCTCTACAATCTCTGTCAGTAACTAGCTACCTTGAGTCACTGGTTCCTTCTTTTGGGTGAACTATCAGTAAATAGTTTTCTAGTAGAAATGAGATAAGAATTAAGTCCCAATGTGGGGGGGGGGTAATGTAAGAGGCAGTAAGTGTTCAAGGTATTAGGTTGGTGCAAAAATAATGTCGTTTTTGACATTTTTTTAACGTTAAAAATGACATTATTTTTGCACCAACCTAATAGTTAGGGTAAATGGGTATCTAATTTTAACAGGACAGTAAGATGGTTTGAATCTTTGAACCCTGGATGGAAGAAGTGACAATCTCTATCTATAAAAGGCAGGATGTGTGTGTGTAACGAATGCACGGCCGCAATTTTCAACGGATTTGCACCAAAATTTACATGCACATGCTCCAAGCTAGCAAGAAGGCCAAGACCCACTTTGCTTTTCCAAACTCCCATTGATAGTGGAAATAATCAATTTTTTCATGCTTCTACGGCAGTTTTCATGTAGTTTGCAGCCATTTTCTACTGGCCAGAGTGAGAGCCTATAGCTGGCTGCCACGAATAGGCAGGAAGATTCTATTGGCCAACGAATGTTAACTAGCATGCAAAAAAAATCGATAGCTGCATTTGTCACAAGTGGGGAAAAATTTAAATCTGCATGGCACTTTACTCCAATTGGCTCATTTGCTTGCTTAAACTCGACATTGATTCTGATTCCTCAGAACTGGGTTCGGTGTGAAAAAGTATTTGTTATTAACATTCTTTTTTTATTCGGTTTTTCCAGTTACGAGTGCGTTTTTAAAGCTGATCTTTTTGTGTTCATTTTGTTTAGTTCTTTTTTCGTAACAGATTTAATGTTTAGTATAGAGCTTAGAAAAAATTTGCAGTGTGAGATAGGCAAGAAGTAAAGCATGTAGCAACATCAGGACGGCAAAGGGAACTCCTTTAAAGGCAAGGAAGGGTAAAAATATTTTAAGTCAAGTGATAGCGATTGCTGTGCGTACGATTTTTGAATCAAGCACGGGCAACGCCGGACCATGCTGCTAGTATTTTATATGTTGATCTTTTTGCCTTATGTATTGATGTTTTTGGACATATTTTAAGCATTCATTGTAATATGTTTCTTGAATAAGAACCTGCAGGGGTACTTTTTATGGACTCATCTGGCGATTGCCACTTGGCTATTCTTGTTGCAGCTCACTGCTGTAATGCAGCAAAACATAAATGCTTGACATTAACTGTTGCATTTAACATAAGGGACATGAGTGTATGCAATATCTGAAATGGGGGTGCTGAAAAAGAAAAAAATTTTTTTGAATTCATAATATATTTGCTATATCTTGGGCACTTCAATATGGTGTAATGATTAGCAAGCTTATCTAGCTAGATCAATTACGATTGAGTAGTGAGTTTGATCCTCATTCGGTACTCCATATTTGCAGCCTTGTGCCACATCTAAACTACGCTTATGTTAATGTAATTTGTTACAATCATGTATTAAAGATTAAAAAAGAACAAATAAGAAAAATATTAAGAAAAAAAATAAACAAAAAAATAAACAAAAAAATGAAATAAAAAATAAAATGGTGAACAATTAAGAAGAAAGAGAAGGTAGAGAGAAAGAGCATGATATAATAGAGAAAAAGCAAAAAATCAAGGATTGGGCTAAATTTCAAATCCAGCTGACGTTAATGGTTTCAGTATGAAAAACACTAATTTTATGACTGCGACATCTGATACAGATTGCTGTTACCTCTTTCCCAGTTTTTCTCTGGATGTACAGGTGGTGTAATGGATAGAAGCTTGGAATGAGAAATCAGAGCAGAGTTCCTAGCATTCATTTATGCACAAATACCCTTGTGAAAGGTATGAATCTATTTCTTCTCCCCCAAAGCTATGGATTAAATAATAGAACTTGTGTCTGTAAAAATCACTGTTTTCTGAAACGAAATAAAATTAATACATTATTCACTCACAAAATAAAGGAATTTAAAACATGTTTTGGCTTTAAATAAACCTATAAAGGGTTGATAAACCATAAAAAACAATCAACAAATCCCTATCTTTTTCCAATGCCCATTTCTCACTCATGGGTTTATGATTGTGTCTTGTGTATTTCTCTGATGTGAACCATCTTTATTTTTTTTTAAAAAGGACACTTCTATTTAGAATAAGAAAGTTGAAATTTCTAGGTCACATCATGAAGAGCTTGGGGAATTTAACACTCACAGGACACATTGAAGGCATGAGGGACAGAAGAGGGAAGAGAATAACCTATATAGGAAGCTTGTGCAAATGGTTTACCAAACAGATATAGCAAAAAAACAAAAAACAGATTTTACTAAGAGCTGCAAAGGACAGGAAGTTGTGGAGAACTATGATCGTTAACGTTTTGAATGTTCACATAGAAGATTATAGACAGATTTGAATTCATTGAAACCTGTTACCCACAGGATATGTAAACTAATTATGGGTGAGTTGCTTACCCAAATGCTCTTGCTCTCCTTATCAGCCATTGTAGCATGTCAGTGATAAGACATTTTCAAGTTATTTTATAGTGGAACTATGCATAGGGAAAAATGAATTCATGCCTTTCCTAAGTATTTGCATAAGTAGAAAGTAGAAGATTGAGCTGGAATTTAAGCTTTTTGTTTTTTAGTGTGCTACTAATGGTAATTTGATTTATTTGTTTAATAGTATATCAACTCCTGATGTGACATTTAGTACCAAAGTTTAATTTTCTTGGGGGCTTTGAAGTAATAAAAATGTTATTCTGCTTTCATAATTGAATACATGGTAGATGATACTCTGCTTTTGTGTGAATACATGTTTATGTTGACATGATTATTAGAGGTGGCGATAGGTGTGTTTTATGTTGTAGTTGAAGTTATATTTTGGAATACAGTTTGATTTCTTTAAGAAATGGTAAGATATAGTTTAATGTCATGAAAGAGTTCTTTCATGTTGGTTGTTAGATTTTCTTTAGTAGTATATCAACCTTTATGGGTTATTTAATGCCAAAATATATATATATATTTTGAATGCAATTGTATGCCATCAACTGCAGATAAAATGTATTGTTGGTCACTTTTCTATGAATATGTTTTGTTGGTAATTTTTTTTTATATAAAAGTATATTGCTGGTATTTTTATTATAAAAATGTATTTTTATACTTTCATAATGTTTTGTTTTGTTTGAGGTGGGGGGTCACTATTTTCCCATAGCTGCCATCTGGGTAAGGGTGGACGTGGGAGCAACAGCAATTAAGAGGTAGTTCCATACTCTGCAAAACAAATCTCTTGATCAGAGGCCTTGCTGCTAGATGTAATCTGTCATCATAGCTAGGGCTAAATATTGGTAATAAAGGAATTAATGAAAGATGATGTTGTGAAGAAATTAACTCAAAGAAATTGATAAATATTCTATGAGAATTAGTCGAAAGTAATCTTTCAAAAGCAGACAAGGAGGATAATTTCCTGAGAGTCTTTCTTCGAAAATTGGCATCTTTTACTTTTGTGGTTTTTGACGCTAATCCAAGTTGTTTAAGTCCAGTGTTCAGAAAACAGTGACCTTTTGTTCTGTTGAAACAGTGGAGAAAGAGAAATGGTGTTTTTCTATAGACATCATAGCATTGTGGAATTGATTGCAATTTGCTAAATATATATCTTGTCATCTGCTGATCTTGGCACTGTTGCTTTCAGATTATGATGATGAAAAATTATGGACAGCTCACAGCATGATTTCATGTTAACAAATAAGATATATTTTTGCACCACAGCTAATTTTATTCTCACTAGATGGTTTATTGTGCAAATTGCTGATCCATTTTTTGTCACTTAAGTCTTGTTTATGGATGAGATAAAATAACAAATTTACACAACCAACATTTGTGGGCAGATTGGAATCCCCATGGCACAATACAGGCTAGACACCAGCATGAGTTTACAATTAATGTGTTGGCTGGAATTGTAGGTGACTGTCTTGTAGGTCCATATGTTCTCCCAGTGCATCTTGCAGGAGCTGTCTACAGGGACTTTATTTCAAACACACATCCTGACCTCCTAGAGGATGTACCCTTGTTAATATGAAGGCGTGTGTGATTTATGCATGATAGGGCATTTTAGTCACATTGTTTGCAATGCACTGGCTGACATCTACCATGAAAGATGGATAGGTAGGGGAGAACCGGTTCAATGGCCTACATGTTCCACCAACCTCAATCCTTTGAATTTTTTATCTGTGGGGACACCTGAAACAATTGGTTTATGCAGCAGACATTAATAATGCAGAGGAACTTCATCAACAAGTCCTGAGGGCCAGTGAACCCACTTGACACCTTGTGGGTGTATTTGAAAGGGTCTGCCAGTCAGTGATCTGATGGGTGCACACATGTGTAAAAGCAAGTGGAGGACATTTTGAACATTTGTTATGAGTTGGTACAATGCTGACTTTTTGGACATATGTTTATATAGACATTTTACCTTTTGTTCTGATGTCAGAAACTCACCCCCAAAGATTGTAAAAGTATTTTTGGATTGTATCTTGGATAGCACATTTAACAGCATCTACTGTAAACTTTAAACTTAACTCAAAAACAAAGGATTTGCAGACATGTTTATATGGACTTTTGTCCTTGTTTTGGTATGAGGAACCTACCCCCAAAATTTGTAAAAGAAGTTTTAATACACCCTACGTATATAGTACATGCTTGTGTCCTTTTTATATACTGCAGTGAGTCTGTTTCATGCTTAAATGCAATTGTCATACAAATAACATTTGATATATTGAAATGGGAAGAGTGCTCCATAATGAAGATAAAACATTTGTAAATATAGACAATGTGGACATAAAAATGAACACTGTAAGTTGACAGTTTCACTCCTTAAATGATTTTCAGATCATATGTCATTACTTTTTGCATGGTTTCCATATATAGCTCATTGTTGGCCTATGGGAACCTGGTAAGAAGGAAATCCAGCTTATCCTATTATTTGGTTTAGGGTTAAAGTTTTAGATTATTTATTACCCTCAAATTTGCTTACCTTTTTATCTATTAGGTTGGTGCAAAAATAATGACGTAATAATGTTGTTTTTTGACGTATTTTTTAACGTCAAAAAACGACATTTTTACGTCATTATTTTTGCACCAACCTAATATTTTGTTTTATTTATTTGTTTATTATTTTACTTATTTTTTATACTTTCTTTGGTTATAAATTTTTTATTTGAAATAAAGTGTTTATTGGATTTAGATTATTGGATATTATTTACTCTTTTTAATTGTGATGTGGTTGTAGGTAGCATAGTAGGAATTTTTCTTGTGTAAAAATAATCTGAAATATTGGTTCCAAAGAATTGCAAAATGCCAGATTTCCCCTCTTAACCTACTTTGCGTAGATGACTAGTGGCTTATATATGGAGCCTGCACAAAGATCAGTCACACATGGTCTGAAGATCGCTTCAGGCGGGAAAATGACAGTCACCATGCAGTGTTGATTTTTCTGTATCCAACACTGCATGGATAAATATGTATCTATGCATAGATATATCTAGCATTAATATAAATAGAATTTCTCATTTAGCTGATTGATGTTATCTTTAGTGCCATCTTTTGACTTTTGTAGATGTTCAGTACATTCTTCAAGAGGTTTTCATCATTTTTTCTCCTTATACTATCTCTCCATATATATATATATATATATATATATATATATATAGAGAGAGAGAGAGAGAGAGACTTGTTTTTGGGACCATTTTATCTTTATTAAGACTCAAAATGGCGCCATAAGTCTTAGGACTGTTGCAATGCTATTATTCACCAGACACTTCACTTGGCTATCCTGACATTGATGGTTAGTCGTCATACAATGGGTCAGCACCCTGTTGCCACCTCTTTGCCAGCTTGCATATTTATAAACTAAGCTCCACCCACCACTGCTTTACTTATTTCAAATCCTAACCCCCGCTTGTAACTGGTTTTCTTTCGCAATATTCTAGTCTGCTCTTAGAATGTTACTTGCCATGAACCCCTTGCTACCAATTTTCTCTCTCTCTCTCCTGCAGTGTTTGTCTGAATCAATGTTCCTTGCTTGGTGTTGTAGCATGGAACAATTGTGACGTTGAAGAATACTAATCCATTGACAGCAGCTATACTTGAAAATATAATAAACTGTAGAACATTGACTAAAATTGTTGGTACGGTCAGGATATTAGTTGCTAGATTCGGTTTGAAAAATCAATATATCTGCTGTCATTTGATTGTGTGCGTGCGTGTGTGCATATATGTTCTTTCCTGCAGGGTGGATTTTGTCTGCTAGTTCCAGGCTCGCCTTAATACCCAGGTTATATTCATCTGGAGTAAATGTAGCTACACTAGCAAGTGCTAAATTACTTTTTCTTCTACTATATTGTGTGTCTCTTTAAGACATAGCTAATCATGGCTCTCCACAATTTCTTGTCCTTTGTAGCTCTTAATAAGTTTTGTCTTTTTGTTATCCCCTAAACCTTTCTCCACTATCCATTTACCCAAGCTTGCAAGGCAGGTAATGCATTGCTTTTCTCTGTCCCTTTTGCCACTAATCTGTCTTGTGAGTATCAGATTTACCAAGCACTCCTCATTATATATCCTAGAAATTTCAGCTATTTCTTCCTGATGTTAAGTATTAGTTCTCTTTTTGTTTCTGTTTTCTATAAAACTTTGCCGTTGTTCATGTCATGGTATCCTCAGTATCCTTCTGTAGAACAAAATTTCTCTTGCTTCACATTTCTTCATCTTTGAAGAGATTGTCCAGCATTTGCTGCCATATAGGAGGACTGATATCACATAACAGTTCAGTACTCTGTTCTTTGTTTCTAACTAAATTTTTCTTTTTTCTTTTTCTGCTTAGTTTTTGGAATGCATCTTTGGCGATTTCAGTGCACCTCTGAATGTCAGTGTTGCACTTTGTCTTCTTTTAGAACACTTCCCAGATATTTAAATTTTTTTTGTTTGATTTTGGCTCTCAAGTTTGTAATTTGCATGGCACGCTTTTTATTTTGCTAACAATCATGTATTCTGTTTTCTTACAGTTGTTGCTTAGTCCTTTCTTCTTGCTTTCCTTTTAGAAAATGCTGAAGAATCAGGGATGCTTAGCTTTAAGTTTAAATTTTTAAATTTATGGCATCTCTTGTGTCTAAATGTTTATCCTAACTAACCTTATTCAGATCATGTTTGATTTTATTTTTATTGGTGGTGTTTTGTAAATACTGACAGCTGACCTTAAAAATAACCTCCAATCTGTTGTTACCCGGGGCAAGAAATGACTAGTAAATTTGAATGCCTTCAAAATGAAACTGCTTTCTTTTAGTTATCATAGAAAACTATTTTTGCCATCCATCAGCATGGTTGTTGCTAACCTCCAGGAGAGCACTTCAATGCACCTTCTTGTTCTCTTGTTTTTCAATGGCATGAAGTGGAATGCTTATATTTAATAAAATAGGAGGTCTGTGTTAGGAAATATGGTTCACTGTGTCGTGCTGGACAGCTCTCGCCAGAAATTAATCTTGCACCTTTATAAAACTGCCACATGACTATGCATTGAATATTATTGCTACATTTCATTTGATGCTCCTGCTATATATCTTGAGATTCTCCACAAAATCCAAAGAAGGATCTGTAATTTTACAGGTCCTAACCTGGCATCTTGACTTCAGTTTCTTTCCCATTACCATATGTGGCTTCCCTGTATTTTTTCTGTAAATATTTTCATAGCAATTGTTCTAATGTGCTTCCCTCTTTTGTACCTCAACCTCATGAATTGAAGTGTAGTACTAGATTGGCAATTAGGTCTCATCGTTTTACTGTTGAAATAGCTAGATACAACTGTAATTAGTATTCTAATAGTTTCTTTTCTTGCACTTCTTGCCTGTGAAACTCTCTTCCAGCTTCTTGTTTTCTTGTCAACTATGACTTTCAAAAATTTAAATGCAATGCCAATCACCACCTTTTGTTTTCCTGAATTCTCTTTTATTGTCATTTTTCCTCACTAATGTCTTCTCATTTTTTTTTACTCTCAGTAATGGTGGCATTATCACCTTGGTGGTGAAATGATTTAAAAAAAATTTAACAAGTAAGATTCCAAAATAATATTTATTATTTATTTACCCCTCTTTATTTGATTTTCTTTGTATAGCTATGTATTTCTCTTTCTCAAAGACAGTTAATTTCTATCTATCTATCTATCTATCTATCTATCTATCTATCTATCAGAATTTTATCTTTTATTTTCTAAAATTATGCAAAAACATCTAATGTTAAGATATTTTGTAAAGAAATGTAGGGTTGCCCCAAAGTTTTTACCCATAATATATATAGTCCTCCCTGTCACTGTGTGTTTATCTAAAAATAAATACACTAAAATTCACCTTCATCCCTGCCGTGCGTTGACGGCTTAGTGGTAGAATCTCCAACTCATGCCAATTCAGTCGGGTTTCGATCCTAGCTAGAGGCAACCAGATGTCTAGCCACACTGGAGAGCTGTGATACAGCGAAACAGTTTGCCTGTGGCTGACAATATATATACATATATATATATTATTATGCATGTTTCATTAAAGACAACAGGCAAGTTACTGCGATTAAGTGTTTTATTTTCTTGTGTTTGAACATTTAATAATATTAACTACGAATATGGCCACAATGTGCTGTGTTTGGAAAATAAAACATCTCTATAACACTGAAAACATACGCACAATGCACACACCCAATTAAATTGAAAATATAAAATCATCCTTGAGAATGGTTAAAATATAGAATTATAGAACATTTGGACAGTTTCTACACACTCTATGTTGAAAAAAGAAAGAACGTTCGAACACAAGAAAAATTAAATAAAAACTTTAATCACATGAGCTTGTCTGTCGTCATTAATGAAACTTGCATAGACCTATCAAACACCGTCCACAACATACTCGTTGACAATACAAGTACAATAGCCTTATCCACATGTAAAAAAAAAAAAGGTTAAAAATAATGGAAGCATTATTAATAAAAAAAAAAGGTTAAAAATAATGGAAGCATTATTAATAAAAAAAAAAAGCCATCACTCAATAACATCAGCTATGAACACGGCCACAATTTGCTGACTGTGTTTGGGAAATAAATCATTCCTATAACTCTAGATACATACATAAAAAAAATCCATACATTCTGTTAAGAGTAAAAATAAAATCATCCTTGATAATGGCTAAAAGTATAGCCAAAAGCACTTGGAATATTCAGATAATTTGTACATAATTTATGTCCAGGAAAAAAAAAAAATTATAAGAACAGAAAAAAAATGAAATAAAAAGTTTAACCGCCGTACCTTTTCAGTTGTTTTTAATGAAACTTGTATAAAAGAGGGATTGCTGCCTAAATACACAATTATATACACACACACACACACACACATATATATAGTCGACTCTCCTGTCGACGACGTATGAGAGTCAAGCGGATCAGTTCCCAGGAAACCGACAACAGCACATGAGATTTGATTATAGTTTTGAAGGTTTCGTGCAGGACCAGCCACACTTTTTGAAGGGCCGAATTCAGAGACCTGGTGCACTAAGTGCCACAAAGTCACCAAACGACCCTCCGCAGGTTTTGAATTCAGAGATGTCCTTCTCCTAGACCAGTTGCCATCCAAGGCTATAGAACCCAGTCTGTCCTGCTATTTACCCATAGCTGGAGGGAGAAGAGGATTCACACCTTTCCCAAGGGTATTAGCACGTAAGTGAATGTAATGGATTCAACAGGAATTCAAACTCGGCTCTGCGATTCCTCAATCCAAGCCGCTATCCATTACTCCACCGTGCCTCCTCATATATATATATATATATATATATATATATATATATATATATATGTTGATGGATAGATAGATAAATAGTAAATACAAATGTGTATATTTGTACAAATAATATATTGATTTGATTTCTTGATATTTTGGTTCAACTTTAGGTCAAACGATATGCTCAGCTTTTGAGTTGATGCACTGGAAGATTGCCAGTTTTTAACTTCAGAAGATTTTTTTAAGTGTCTCCAAAAAAAAAAAAAAAAAAAAGAATTAAAATCTCTGCTACACAAAAGACATAAATAAATAATAATTACTTTTGTGTTGTGTTGACAACAGATGGTAGGTACATGACAGACATGTTTATTTACATCTTCCAGAATACCCCAAATTTTATCTTTTTGAATGACACAAGATTTCATCTTCTGGAAAGACCTAAAGCTTTGTGTGTCAGTAAGATCGAGGATTTTAGATGGAAAATATTTACTATATATACCTGAATATAAAGTGGTGTTTTATGATCAGTTTTTGATCTTAAAAATGCATAGGTAATTATATATATATATATATATATATATATATATATATATTATGAAAATGGCAGTCCTGGGTATGATGATAAACTACATCTGGCAGCAAGGTCTCTGATTGGGAGATTGGAGGTTTTGAGGAGGATGAAACCACCTCTTAATTGCTGTAATTTTCAGGTCCACTCTGACTGGTGGGTGGTAGCACTTGTTAGGGTCCCAGATATAGGCAAATAGTGACCCCCCCAAAAATGAAATGTTATGAAAGTAGGAAAATACATATTTATAATAAAATGAAGAACAACACATTTTTTTGCAACACAAATTTCTGGAGGAGTGTATTGTGTCATGGTGCCTTTTTTCTCATAGATGGTGCCCAACTGATCCTACTTATACTGTACAGTTGATAAAATCGAAAACAAATAATGTGCAGACATGAAATTAAAAATATAAAATGGCGACAATTTACCCATCGCACCATGTATTTCAATTTTGGTATTAAGTAACTCATAAAGATTGATATGCTGCTAAACAAAATCGACCAACATTCTTTGTATAGGACTGGCATGTGAGTGGGATACAGAAGCAGAGGTCTTATGTAGCTATTTCACTATTTATTCTATGTGTGTCTTTTTAGTTCTCTTTTTCATTAGGACCTCCCTCCGTCGTCGTCATCATCATTTACATGCTGTGTCTCTTTTGCACATGGGCGATCATGGCTCTCCACAATTTCTAGTCTCTTGTAGCTCTAAGCAATATTTGACTCTTTACCATCCCTCTTAATCCCTACTTTCTCTCATCCATTCACTCAAACTCATTATTTAAGTTTCTCACTGTTTCCCTTCACCCCTCAATGAGTCCTTTGGTATTAAATTTTCCAAGCATTCTTTCCTCATAAAGTTTTTCCATAAATTTCAACTCTGATTTTATGCATGAGTGTTTTATTTTCCCTAAAATTTCCTTATTGCACATGTGTTCTGTCCATGGTATTCTCAGCATCTGCCTGTAGAACCAAATCTCTGTTGCTTTAAATGTCTTCTCCATCTCTAACGAAATTGTCCAGCATTCATTGTCGTAAAGGAGAATAGACTAACTCAAAGATTAACAACTTTCATTCGTTTGAGTTTTTTCTCATTGTTATTTGTTATTTATGGCAGTAGGCCGAAAACAAGAATTCAGTCCTCCATTTTGTGCTTATGTGAAAAAATAGTATTTCTTTTTTTCTGTAAGCAGAAACTTGACGAAAGAGACACCCTCTTGAAATTCTTGCTTGAGATTCTAGCCTCTTAGATATATTTCCCAGCTTCTACACCTTTTTCTCATCATATTTTGCACCTACTGCAAGTAACTCACTTGGCACATCAAAGATAAGGTTTAATCACACCTCTGCATAAAAAATTACTTTTGCAGATGGGACACACCCAGTGAACCTGAGCTGCTTTCAGAAACCACTACATTCCTTTCTTTTACTTTCTTCTTTCTTTCTTTCATAATGAAGCCTGGTTTCCTTTTTGCAAAAATCACTGCAGACAAACATTAAAACTCATCATGTTAGTGACTAACTTACCTGAGAAGAGACTCTTACAAGGCATTTACATGTTTCAAGAGATACCTGTTTGAGCTTGGTATCTACTTCCAAATGAGGAGCTCAGGTGTGTTAGCTAACAGTTGAGGAATGAGTAAGATGTTCATTTTCTGTTTAAATGATGTATCGAATTTAACTCCAGTCGAGCTTTTAAATTAATATTAATTTTATAAAATGCCATCACTTTTTTCTTTCTTTTTTCTCTTTTTCTTTCTCTTTTTCTTTCTTTCTCTTTCTTTCTTTTTCTTTCTTTTTCCTTCTTTCTTTTTCCTTCTTTCTTTTTCCTTCTTTCTTTTTCCTTCTTTCTTTTTCCTTCTTTCTTTTTCCTTCTTTCTTTTTCCTTCTTTCTTTTTCCTTCTTTCTCTCTCTTTCTTTCTCTTTCCTTCTTTCTTTTTCCTTCTTTCTTTTTCCTTCTTTCTTTTTCCTTCTTTCTTTTTCCTTCTTTCTTTTTCCTTCTTTCTTTTTCCTTCTTTCTTTTTCCTTCTTTCTTTTTCCTTCTTTCTTTTTCCTTCTTTCTTTTTCCTTCTTTCTTTTTCCTTCTTTCTTTTTCCTTCTTTCTTTTTCCTTCTTTCTTTTTCCTTCTTTCTTTTTTCCTTCTTTCTTCCTTTTTTCCTTCTTTCTTTCTTTTTCCTTCTTTTTCCTTTTTTCCTTCTTTTTCCTTTCTTTTTCCTTCTTTCTTTCTTTTTCCTTCTTTTTTCTTTTTCTTTCTTTTTTCTTTTTCTTTCTTTCTCTTTCTTTCTTTCTCTTTCTTTCTTTCTCTTTCTTTCTTTCTCTCTCTTTTTCTTTCTCTCTCTTTTTCTTTCTCTCTCTTTTTCTTTCTCTTTCTCTTTCTTTCTCTTTCTCTTTCTTTCTCTTTCTTTCTTTCTTTCTCTTTCTCTTTCTCTCTCTTTCTTTCTTTCTCTTTCTCTTTCTCTTTCTCTTTCTTTCTTTCTTTCTCTTTCTTTCTTTCTTTTCTAGCTTTTAAATTATTATTTTTTTAAATGCTATCTTCCTTTTCTTTCTTTCTTTTTCACCTTGTTTCCTTTTTGCAAAAATCACTACAGACACTGATGCAAACAAATATAAAAATCAGCTTGTTAGTGATTAACTTACCTGAGAAGGAATTCTCACAATGCAAGTATGTCTTTCAAGACATATCTATTTGAGTTTGGTACCAACTTCCAAATGAGGAACTCCGGTGCATTAGCAAATAGATGAGGAAAGAGTGAGATTCATTTTTAGTTTATATGATGCACTGACATTAACTCTACCCTTGCTTCTAAATTATTATTTTTTTTAAATGTCATCTCCTCTCAGGATGTAGGCAATCCTATGACTGCCCTTGAGAAAGATAGTGGAGTGGTTTTTATTTTGCTTTCTCCACAGTGGCAGGTCTATGCGAGAAATCTGAAATGGTTCTCGAGGAAATTAGTGCCAGATTACTGATTGAACTGGTTTACTCAATTGCTGGATTGGTAATGGCTGACCAGAATAAATATAAAACTAGCTGTACCTGTGGAATTTCCACGTTTTTACTGCTTTCCATTGAAATTAATATTTTTGTGGTCTCCTAACATAGAATGTAAAAATTATATTACAATTATATTTGTTTGTAGTTATTCCTCTCCTTGATTTTTTGACAGCAGAACCAACAATAGTAATGGCAAGGCGTAACGGTCGTGCAGTCTAAGGAACTAACTAATGAAGGGAGGGCACGGTTTTCCTATTTGAATTTTCTGATGAATCTTAGTTCTTAAGTTAATGATTTAATAATTTCATGGAGAGCTCAATAACAATAAAATATCTGCAGAAATTGCCCTACTGCATCAGTATTTGAGGTTAATAGCTTTAATAAAATATTGCGATAACAATCATGAAAAGATCTGATATTGACATCTTTTTCCATCTCACAGAAACAGCCTTTAAACACGTCTATCTTCTCTTTTTCTTTCTTTCTGAAACCAAGTGGCATCTTTGATAGGTCTTTCTATGCAATCAAAATGGAATTGTCCATTATTTATGAGGTTTTAGCAGGAGCCATTAAACATTTTCTTTCATTTTCTCAGTGAAACCTAGTCTTATCACTGATATGCCATTTCCGTTTTTTTTTTTTTTTCCATGCTCCTCACAAATAGACGTGAAGTAACAAAAACGTGGTACTACAGAAGGATGTTGAGAATACCATGAATTTGAACATGTGAGCAACAAGAAATTTTTAAGGAAAAAAAATCCAAAACGACAGTTATACTTAGAATCAGAAAGAAGAGTTAGAAAATTTGCCACTCACAGGGCAGATTGAAGGCAACAGAGACAGAAAAGCAGCAAATAATCTCTCTAATGATCTTGTGTAAATGATTGGTAGAATGGACTAGGAGGCATAGCAAAAAGACAAACCTTACTCAGAGCTACACAACAGAGGAAGATGTGGAGAATCAAGCAAGGCAATAAAGTCACTCACTCTTTATAAATCCTCTGATAACATAGGTAGGATTTGTTTTAAAAAATGGATCATAACTTTCAATATTTCAGTAATCAAATATAAACATAATTTAAAAAAAAATCATTTCACCACAAGCAAGGCAATAAAGCCACTAAGGTGCAAGGGGGGTTACTAGCATGTGAGTGAATATGAGAAGAAAAAAAGCACAAGGAGAGAGAACAGTAAAAGAACAGGAATTAAGAAGACAGAACATAACGTTTGACATTGCATTTAAATTTGTGAAAATCAAAATTGACGGGAAAGCAAGAAACTGCACAGAACAGTTGTATCTAGCAATTTCAAATGGAAAATGATGAGACCTTGTCACTAATCTAGTACTGCACTTAAATTCAGAAGTCTAGGTGCCATAGAGGAAAGTTCATCAGAACGAATATATGTATGAGATAATTTATTTTTAGGAGTTTCAAGTATGATACAGAATGACATTATATCTGCATTTGATAAGATAATATCTGATGTAATTTAAACTGAAGTTGAAAATGTCACGTACCAGGGGTTTACATGTTGCTAAATTAGGGACATGTGTGTTTATTCCTGCTAGAAGAAGGTTCAACTACAAGAACATGACAGACTCAGAGATTGAATCCACCATAAAGAAGTGTAAAGAAAACCAACAAGACCGATATATATATATATATATATATATATATATATGTATGTATGTATGTATTAAACAACAAAATTTACAATGGACATAGACATAACATTTGTGTTTGTGTGTAAACGTAAAGAGTTTGTATTTTGGTGAATGTTCACGTGTATGTGTGTTAATGTTCATGGTGTCTCCCACAAATGGGAAGATGCAATCTTCTGCGAGAGCTTACATTGTAGATGTGTTCACTGAAATGCAAAGTAAAAAGAGAATGAGACAAGAAATTGCCCTGTATTTATAGTGCCCTAGTGAACAATTAGGAAATTAAGGGGAGTTAACTCCAACAAATACTCTATTTATTTCAGTAGAAGCAGATGAAACTACTGATTATGCAATGGATGCACAGCTTTCTATTATAATCAGATATGTTACTGGATGCAAAATAAATGAAAGATTTTTAGGATTTTATGATGTAAGTAATGATAAAAGTACTTCATGGTCAGCTGAAATAATAAAAACTGCTTTAAACTCCTTTAGTAATGTTAAAAGAAAACTGGTTTGCCAAACGTATGATTGAGCAGCCATAATGGCAGGTGAATGAAATGGCGTACAAATTAAATAGAAAGAAAAAATGGTTTAAATATGGTGACTTTATTTATTGTTATGCACATAAGCTTAATTTGATTTTACGTCAAAGTGCTAAGAAGTTTAATGGACATTTTTTTAATTTATGCAATTTTACATCCTGTGGTACAAAGAGAAAGATAGTGTATTTTAAAGCAAGTATTCCTTTCACTCTGTGACATTAGGTATTGTTATAGATTCAGAAGTGTGTCAGCTGTAAAAGATTCACATGATAACTTGAAAAGTGCATTTCAAAATATTTTAAACCAAAATAAAAATTGGGATGAAGATAAACCCAGTGAAGCTGATAATCTATTGGTCATATTGAACGAATTCAGTTTCATATTTTTTATAAACTGCTTTTTATACAATATTATCATGTGCCAAGAAATTGTTTGACATTTTACAATGTAAACAGCTTGAATTAAAATATTGAAAATCAATGCAATAATGAACAGTATAAAAATATTATAGAAACAACAATGCTTGAAATTAAACATTTGAATGATTCTGACTCCTTCCCCTTTTCCAAAATAACCAGAGGAAAGCAAATGCACTATAAAGTGATTTATTTGGAAATATTTCAGAGTAATGTTATTAAGGAAGTGATTTGCTCATGTTGAAGAATTTCAATATTTTTAATTATTCCCTGTTAAGAAGTTTGAATGTTTACAGATAATTTTCTAATGAACCATATTACAACTTTGCAATGCAAATAAATACTCAAATTTATTTGATTACAAATCTTTAGTAAACAAACTGAAATATTTGTACCATGACAATGACTTTAAGAAATGTGCGTCAAGTCGTATCATTTTGGAATTACTTTACTGGGTTTCTTATCTGTAATACCAGAGACTGTAAAATTGATTCAACTTTTTCTCACCATCCTTGCCATTTCTGTTGCAAATGAAAGAAGTTTCTCAATCTTAGACAGAATTTGATCATTTTTGGGATGCACAATGGCTGAAGAATACTTGTTTTCACTGGCTCGGATTTTGATTGAGAAACAAATTCTTGATGTCTTAGAATGGAAAAAAAAAAATAAAAGAAATGACACAAGATATTCAAAGAGTTTGCCATAACCAAGGTGCTTGGAATTTATGTTTAAATAAAAGTAAGTGCCGTTTTTAAAAAATTAAAATTTGTGTATGTCTGCGTTTTAATCTTCATGTGAAGTGTTAACTGTATTGCTAATTTTACCAGTACTGGAAAGTTGAATACAACCAAGACATCTGACACTGACTCAAAATTTCTTTAACGAACTCTGGATTTAAGATGTTATCATCAGTGACATTGTTATTGATTATTAAAACTGCTTGTTTAGTGTTTTGTTTATTAATTATGTTTTTAAAAAAGAAAAAAAAGACCACATATTTTTGTCAAAGTTTGAATTGAAATGTATAGATTTTAAATTTGGAAAGCAATATGTGATAAATCAAGGGAAACTGTCTCAGATTTTGATAGAATTATATACAGTGTAACCCGGATATAAGAGAGTTGCCAAAGAGAAGTCTCTTATATCCGGGTTTGGTCTAATTTATAGGCTCTAATTTGGGACCAGATAAAATCTCTCTTATATCCGGGTTTCTTATATCCGGGTTACACTATAAATCTATTTTATAATTTGAGTGGTGTATGTGAGTAGGCTATTAGGTTTATGAACACACCCACAGAAACACATGCACACTGACCCACACACAATGAGTTTCTGACTTAAAAAAAACAAAGATACCTTTATCCACACCCTTAGCCTCCATGAGTGAAATATACATTTTTACTTTCTGATCCAGACAACAACTATTCCTATCTCGACAATCAGTGATTTGATAACCAGGCCATAAAACAATAAAAAATGGAAAGGAGGCAATAAACAGAGAAATATATCAAAGACTTTGTCCTCTCTCTTTTTTCTTACATTTTTAAAAATGATATATTTTAGAGTAAAAGAATCATTGAAGCATCTAAATTATACCAACAGTATATTTTGTTAAAGATTATAATGAGCCCAACAAACATTGATGACCTAGAGTCGCCACTGAAATATATATATATATATATATATATATATTTTTTTTTTTTTTTTCCCCAGTTTCTTTAAATAAACTTAATACAGATTAAATTTAAAATTGGTAATTTTTGATTTTCAATTTATAATAAAATATAATTAGAATGATTTCTATTTTAGTCTCTAACCCTAACATAAAGCCTCAATTATTATAACCATGGTTCTTTGTCAAGTTCTTTTGAATTTTTATATACTTGTATTTTGATTAGTCATTGCAGCTTAACAGTGTTTCTCCTAGGGAGGAGTGTTTGGTCAATTTGAACCTTTCAAAACTCTTTATTCTACATTCAACACCATCACTTGATAAAACACTAGAAGTGTTGAAACAAAATAGCTATTTTTGTAGTGATTTTATAACATATTTGTTATAATTTTCAAATAAATTACAATACATATATATATATATATATATATATATATATATATATAATCTCTAAAAAGATCATCAAAGTAAAGTAAAACCTTTAGAACTCATCTGACCTGATACAAAATAATTAAATAGGTAAGTCACAGAGGAATTTCTAAAACAGTTCTTTTAAAATTTTAATTAATTTAACAGTAATGAAAAAAAAATCAATTCTACTTATTTAGATCTTAATTGCACGTAGATATCTACCACTCTCTCACAAATAATTTCCTGTGTAATTATTGATTGCTGCAATCAAAACAACAAAGATACGGATATTAGCCCAAATGATTTGTAGAGTAACACATTCTACAAATTATTTGGGCTAGTATCCTCATCTTTTTTGCTTTGATTAGTATCTTTCTGCCAGTGTGCTCACCAACTTTCCTGCAATCTTTTAATAGAATTCCTAAGTAATGTTTTCTTTTTAAAGTTTTTTTTTAAGATTACTAGATAGACAATACACCTGAAGAAGGTCCAGGGTATCAACTAGTTGAAAGATACTGATTAAAAGAACAAAATTAAAGAGAGAAAAAATGTGGTTCTACAGAAAGATAGTGAGCAATGTCAAAATTTTAGAGAAAATGGAAACAAAAAGGACACATATACTTAACATCAAATAAGAAATAATTGAAATTTCTATGGCACATAATGAAGAAAGAGGGTTTGGAAAATTTGATACTCACAGGACAAATTGAAGGCAAGAGAGCTTCAGTAAATGGAAGGGACACGACTCTTAGAAAAAGAAGATTAAATCCAAAATTATATGGGAAAGGCATCTATCTACCTCTTTCTGCGTTCTGTCCTATTAACAGCTGTTTTACCAAAGGTCTTGTTACTGACATGCCACAGTAGCTGATGGTGAAAAGTGCAGACAGATTAAGGATTCTTTCTTATTTTTTTGTTTTACATACCATTAAATATGGTCATTTAACCCAGGATTACTTTCTTCCTGTTATTTGGAGAAGAGACTGTCTGATTAATTCACCTTGCCTTTCAGAGATGATGAAGGCATGAATATCAAATTCTGAGGAACTTCTACATCATTGATTCTCAAGTATTATTCACCAAATTTCAAGATGACATGAGTAAAGCCTGAAGGTCTTGGCAAAGACCATCCTTTCTTGAACATTTGTGAATTGGCACTACAGAATCACAAACAAAGAGCTGTACCAAATAAGAGAAACCACATCACTTGAGGATTACCAAGAGCAGCAACAACTAAAATGGATAGCACCTATAACTCAAAGAAAAAATAACAACATAAACAAGATGTTGACGTTCCACACCAATTCAAATAAAAGGTTAGGAAGGAAACTCCCATCAATACTTGAACTACTGGACTTGAGAAAAACCTGTTTTCCTAAAATAGTGTTTTTATAAATTTCTACCATAATCAGTACTGGCTGCTAAGTCAATGAATTGCCAAATGTTTCCTGAAATGGCTTTTTTTATTACTCTTACCATTTCCTTCCAAGATTATCTTACTCAAAAGATGCATGATAGCAATGTAGCTTCCATCTCTTTTTTACAAATAGTTTCATGGTTAATGTTTTGTTGAGCTTTTTTTTTTTTCCTGGTGTATAGACTTCATGAATTTAAGCGTGCTAGGTTGGCAATTAGGTCTCACCATTTCACTTTTAAACTAGCTAGATACAACCACCACTTGTATTCTAACAGTTTCTTTTCTCACATGTTTCACCTGTGAAACTTGATTTCACTTTCTTTCTTTCTTGCCACCAAAAATCTTCAAAAATTTAAATGCAATGTCAATCGCCATCTTCTGATTTCCTGAACCATATTCCTTTATTATCCTTTCCTCACTTCTCCGCACTAAGGTTTTCTTTTCTTTCACTTCCTGTAATCCCCTGTATCCTAGTGGCATTATCAACTGGCTTGGGGTTAAACAAAAAGACAAAAAAAAAAAAAAAAGGGAATTGTTTTTAGTATTATCCCTATTTCAGTTTCATCCTAATAGTCTTTGGTTCCAAAAAAAAAAAAAAAATAAAAAAAACTTAAAATATCCATTATGATGGAAGCTGATTGTGGCCTACTCAGAGAGAATGTGGAATGTACATGCCAAGGTTTTGCCAAAAGTTATTTTATTCCTTGAGTCAATTCCAAATACTCTCCAGAAACGCCATCAGGATCGGACCCAGCATAACAATATTGTAAAAAAAATAACAACTATCCCGTGAAGAGTGTTGGCTGTCTGATGTCTTCAGACTTGACAGTGAGTGGCTTGAAAGTATTGCTAGTGTCTGAAACCATCACTGTGCAAATTTCAATATCTTAATATAAAAAATATCATAATATTAAATAATAAAATGTAATATAAAAAATGAATGGTGGAGTCAGATATGCCATTAAGTAAACTAGGTTTTACAACCTCAATCAAAGAAGTCTCAATGTACACTGCAGTTCCAGCCATTTTATCCTTCCAAAAGTTTATATTTTTTATGAAAGGTAGAGGTCCACACTATATTCAATTCACACAATCTGTTCAAATTCCACCAATGCTAGATATATATATATATATATATATATATATAAAAGTGAACATAGAAGTCAACACTTAGAGGCGACAGTCTGTTTCATGCTATATGCAATCGTCAAGCCACGTGGCTTGACGATTGCATATAGCATGAAACAGACTGTCGCCTCTAAGTGTTGACTTCTATGTTCACTTTTATATTTACACACGCTCTATCTCTGATATTGAGCACTTTATTCCATAAATATAGCACACCTTAAGACTATATTTCTTTATATATATATATATATATATATATATATATAAACCTAGTGAGCCAGACAAACCTACCCAGGTTTCACCTAAGCGTTCGTCAGGGAAAGCTGGCTAAAGAGGCAAAAGAGAAACGCATATTTTCCCTGTTTGTTTTGTCATTCCACTTTTATGTTCGTATTTTAATATCCCCCCCTTAGTTGTTGAATAAATCTTTAACTCCCCCCCCCCCCCGGTGTTTTTGTGTTTTCTTTATCTTTGGTCATGTGGTATAATTTTGACTATCGCCTATAAATATGCATTTCTCTTTTGCCTCTTTAGCCAGCTTTCCCTGATGATCAGCTTAGGTGAAACCTGGATAGGTTTGTCTGGCTCACTAGGTTTATCTAGGTCTGCTCTATGGTTGTATCAAGCTTTGTTGTTAGTTGTTTACTCGTGTCGGGGTTTTTTCTTTGGGCTTCAAACCTGTATCTGTGCGACTTTTTTCAACAGACTTTCATGTTTGTAGCTCTTTCTTTTTTTGAAACTTTTTTTTTCCCTCGAGATTGATTTGATTATTGGCAAATCAAAAATTCGAAGGTTTTTCGAAACGAGTATAGTTACCTATATTTGTATTTATATATATATATATATATATATATACACACACACACACACACACACACACACACACACCTCTCTCTCCATATATATATATATTATAATAATAATAATAGCTGGCCACTTGTATTTGCGGATACCTGTCTACTAGGGTGGATAGCCAATCCCTAATTATGATGCTTGCTCAGACACATTTGTGTTCATTCAACATCCACAGAGCCCACCTGTGGTTTATACTGTAACTATGCTGAGCAGACCTTAGTTACAGTTTCTGGGAAAGAGCATGTTATCTAGCATGATCAGTAATCTAAACAAGGCCAGCACTTTCAAACCCTCAAGCACAATGAATTGCGATTTCGTGCTAGCACAGCTATCGACAGTCCCCCAAGTGTTCTGTCTACACAATTTCACTCACAAGTCTTGGGTCAACCCATGATATGGTCTTCAGGCACTTTCCAAAGGTGTCGCATGCTGAGATCATCCCCCTCCAGACCAATGACATCAGGGAGTCACCTTCCTGAAAAATCAACTGTGGCAAGATTCAGACGTGGCTCGCATGGTCAGAAAGTCAACGTTCTAACCACTCGACCATGTGACCATATACACTGCGTGCCAAATTATTATCGAGATAACTTTTTTTCTAATATTTCAAAAACCCTCCAATCAATTCACACAAAATCTTCACACAATGTTGGCAACACAAACCTGTGCAATCCCTGAAATTTTTGTACTGATCTGCACAATGTAAACAAACTGGCGCCATATTTGTTATCAGCACGGTGATTTGAGAGTGCCAAATTATTAGAAAAGTGTAAGAATTTAGTGAAAAGATGGGTCGTAAAAGCAGTTTAAGTGATGCTGAAAAAAGAAAACTATCACCTCAGAACTCTCAAAAGGTAAATCTACCCTAGAAATTTCTAAAATGATAGGGAGGTGTCATCAAAAAAAAAAGTTCACCGCTGACCCTACACAAGTACTCAAAAGGGCAGATAAAGGCAAGCCGAAGGTTATTTCATGTCGTCTCATGTCACAACTTAAACGAGAGGCCATGAAGGACCCTGGACCTGTCAAGATCTTTTCAGTCGCATTGGGGTTCCTACTGTGTCTAAAAGTACTCGGTGTCGGTATCTGAGGGAAATAGCAACAATAGTCAAACCTGTATCGAAGCCTCCGTTGACGAGAAATCACATTCAAAATCGATTGAAATGGGCCGAGGACAATATGAAGATTGACTTCTCTAAAGTTTTGTCCACAGACAAAACTCGAGCAACACTTGATGGGCCAGATAAATGGTGCAAAGGCTGGGTAATGAACAGACAGAATCGCCATCAGCATTTGAGACGCCAACAAGGCAGTGGAGGCATAATGGTCTGGGGTGGTATTATTGGAAAAACATTAGTGGGCACATGGAGAATACCAGATGGCGTCAAAATGACGACTGATGCATACATAGCGTTTATGAAGGAGCATCTTGAGCCGTGGATGAAAAGGCAAAGAGTTGCCTTCAAGAGGGCATTGATTTTATGCAAAATAATGCTCCCTCACATGCTGCTCACAAGACTACTGAATATTTGAAACAGTTAGGCTTCGATGGACCTCGAAAAATGAAGTGGCCAGCAAATTCTCCGGATTTGAACCCAATCGAAAACCTTTGGAGCATCATGAAGCAAAGACTGTACGCCAATGGACGACAATTCAGGAGCAACGCTGAGTTGTGGGAAGCAATTCTTGACATATCTCGCAGCATTACAGCAGATGACATCCTACAATTAACAAATTCTATGGATCGTCGAATTCAAGTAATTTCAAAACAGGGAAAACATTCCCTATTAATTTGTTTAAAACTGAGCCTTTGTTTGTATCTGTTATTATTTGTTTGATTATCTTATTTATTAGCTTCTTTTGATTATAAACATTCATGTGCATCATTAATAAACATTTTGTTTGCTCAATTCTGGGAATTTTGCTAAACCTTTTTAATAATTTGGCACTCTTAAATCACTGTGCTGATAACAAATATGGCGCCAGTTTATTTACATTGCACAGATCAGTACGAAAAATTCAGTGATTGCGCAGGTCAGTATTGCCAATGTTGTGTGAAAATTTTGTGTGAATTGATTGGACGGTTTTTGAAATATTAGAAAAAAAGTTATCTTGATAATAATTTGGCACGCAGTATATATATATATAATATATATATATATATATATATATATATATATATATAATCATTTCACCTGATGCAAGATGATATTGGAGAGAATAAGAAGAGTTTAGTAGAAGGAACCAGAAATACAATCCTAATCAGAAAACAAGGGATAAACATCTACTTCTGTTCAAAAGATAGGGAAGGAGTGTGAACCAGGTGATAGCAAAATCTGTCTACTACTATATATATGTGGCATTCTGTGTGTGTGTGTGTGTGTGTATATATATATATATATATATATATATATATATATATATGAGAGAGAGAGAGAAATGGAGTGCTAGACTTACTAAAGAGAAAATAAGTTAGATGAAATGAAGTGCTGTTGTCATATCTTGCCAAAATGTTCACCTACACCTTATATTTTTTTTTTTTTGAATATCTTCTGTCCTAAAAGAAATACTCTCTTCCTAAGACAATATACATAATCATAAAAATCTTTCAAAAATAAAAATAGTTAAATAAAAACTGTCTATTAAATTAATATATATAAACAAATAAGAAAATAAAAAATTTGACAGCGATGTTTAATGAGGTATTAAATCACATTATATAATATCCTCCATAACTTACCGAGACTTTCAGTTATATTTATGAATATTCTTAAATTTAATAATTTTGAAAACTAAAAGATATTTTTTACTTCTGTTTGTAAATACATATTGCAAAATAAAATCTTTATATTTGGCTTGATAAAGTCCATCAGAGGATGAATTGTGTCAGTAAAGAAAAGTTTTCTATTTTTCTGTATTCCTATGATCTTTTTACAGATATATTTTATTCATGGCTTTTTTTGCCATGAAGTGGCAGACACGCACACACACATATATGTAAGGGAGAAACTGATTTTTGAAATTGGGAGAGGGAAGAGAAAAGACTGGATTCAAATGTAAGCAGTTTGCTTGTGTAGGTGTTAGCCAACAACTTTTCTATTTAAGATAACTTTTGCTTTTCTCAAAACAAGAAATGTCAATCCTTCACATTTTTGTTCTGGCTGCACCCATCTTTCAAGTGAGATTAGTACCCAGGAGATTATACAACTCCCACATATGTGATTCTCTTCTCAGTGAACATAGAGCTGTCATCTTATGATTATTGAAAAATCAAAACAAATCATTGTGAAGAAAATAAAAAATTACAAAGTAACCTTTTGGTGTGTGATGCCAAGTAACAGCAAGAATAGTGTATGGCTTCAAACAGATTTGGAAATAGCTCAGTGATTGCAACACTTCAGTTCTTTGGTTCAAATTCCAGGGTTTAATAGGAGATATCTGGGATCCGTCAAGTGAGTGGCGCCAGCTGATTGGAAGTGATATAAAGATTCAGGTGGGAAAATAGGATTCCCCAAAGTGAGCATCAACACTCGCTTGTGAGCAGTATAAGGTTCCAGGTAGACATTAAGGAAAAGTTGGGCTCCGAAAGTGAGTGGCACCATCTCATTGGGATTAGTATAAAGATCCAACTGCACTGTAAGGAAAAAAAAAAATGGACTTCCAAAGTGAGTGGCACCATCTCATTGGATTAGTATAAAGATCCAATTACACTGTAAGGGAAAAAAATGGACTTCCAAAGTGAGTGGCACCATCTTATTGGGATTAGTATAAAGATCCAATTGCACTGTAAGGAAAAAAAAATGGACTTCCAAAGTGAGTGGGACCATCTCATTGGGATTAGTATAAAGATCCAATTGCACTGTAAGGAAAAAAAAAATGGACTCCCAAAGTGAGTGGGACCATCTCATTGGGATTAGTATAAAGATCCAATTGCACTGTAAGGAAAAAAAAAATGGACTTCAAATGTGAGTGGCACCATCTCATTGGGATTAGTATAAAGATACAATTGCACTGTAAGGAAAAACAAAAAACAAAAAAACGGACTCCAAAATGAGTGGCACTCTCTAATTGGGATTAGTATAAAGATTCAGGTGAGCATTGAGGAAAATGGATGATAAGGCACTGTAAAATGGCATTAGGACCAAGTAATAATTTTTCCTATATGACAAAAATTGAAGTTAACTATACTTAAGAAACTCCTATGCTTTAAATAGAATAAAAATATTTACTTTGGGACGATTGTCATCATCTTTGTTGTTATTGCTGCAATATTTGGCTATTGAGTCCTGCTGCCTTCTTCAGGTGTCTGTTAACTTGGATAACCTTCAGGATATTTCAAACTGAACTCTTTATTTAATCCATAGGGAGTGATTGTTCTTGTTCCACTGTCTGTCGAGGGATGTCTTGTTCTTATTTAGTATTGCTCAGTTATTGTTTGCTTTTGTTTCCACTATATCTAAGTTTGTACTACCCAGGCCAGGGACTGAACTCACAATTACCTTAGCATAATGACAAAGACAAGGACAATCATTTGAGTGTAAATAATAACTCCTCATCCCAGAAATTCAGACAGAAAGAAGAAAATGTTTTATAAAGAATAAAATTAACATAAGATTTATACATAAATGTAAGGCTTTTATTTCTCACTTTCTTGTTACTTATGATCTTCAAAAATTTGAATGCAACATCAGTTGCCATTTTCTATTTTTCTGGATCTTGTTCTTTTATGGGTTTTTTTTCTCCCTACTAAAGTCTTCTCATTCTCTTTCACTCACAGGAACCCCTTTTACCTTAGTGACATTATCTTCTTGTAATGATTAAAAAAGATAATTTGCTTTTCGGAGTAGAGAGCCCCTTGATAAACTGTTTTTTTTTTTTTGTTTTTTTTTTTTTCAAGAACCTCCCACTTATCAATCCTGTTCATTTTAAAAATTTTTTTTTTTTTAAAACAGCAACTAAAAATAACTAGGGATGATCAGTGATGGTGTTGAACAAAGAAAACAAAGAAAAAAGGGACGTTGGTGATTTTTTAGCAGTTTATTGATTAATTACTTATGGAGGAGGGAGACGTGAACTTGTGGTCAGAACTAGCTACAGAGTAAAACTTTTTAAAAATAGGGCAGTTTTGGAAGGGCAAGTGTTCTATTTGTTCCAGCAAAACTGTGAGAGGGGCTGCGGTAGCTAATGAGATAGTATAGACAAGCTCAGCTGAACACAGCTCATGGGTGGAAACTGATGGGTTTTAAAACTAAGGGAGAATTTTTCTAAATTGAGATATAGTGTCTCTGGTAGCAGCCAGTAATATCCATCAGATTAGGAATGTAACACATGGTTTCTTTCTGTAATTTTTAGTGTTTACTCATTTGGTAAATATAACCTACTTAACAGTAAACCTGAATGTGTTGCGCTCACACACACACATAGATTTAAAACTGAATGAAAGTATCCTTCTTTCTTAAAGGATCCTTTTCAATCAACACATTGTCAGAACACATTGGTAAATATTAATTGACCAAGAAAACACAAGAAGTTGCACTGCAAGAAAATATAAGGAGGAGAATAAAAGAACCATGACTAAAATTGCAAATCTATTAAATGAAACTTATTAATAAAGTGAGAGGGAAAGGAAAAAAAGTGGGGGATATATATAAGCAAAAAGGCTATTGTGAATGGTTTCCAGTGAGTATAAAATGGAAAAATTTTACTCGCATACCTCCTAAAAGACAGAGCAAACAAAATGCTCTTTCTGTTTGCATGGAGACGGTTGATACAGCTTAATGCAAATCGCTTCTAATAGACGCAAATGCTGAGCAGACTAAGCTCTGCATAAAATGGTGAATAAATTGTTCCTATATCCTGCTGCACACTCTGGATTATCCAATAAATTGTTGGCTAATTGCCAAGTCATGAATGGACTGGGTATAATGCATATTAAAACTAAAAGCACTCTGTCTTATATTCACAGCAATGTATTGTCAAATCCATGTTTCAATCACTGATTGGTTTGTCCTACATAGTCAGCCTCACACTGACATTTAAATTTATAGACAATAGAAATACTTCGAAGGTAGGACAAACCATCTTTGACAGATGAGGGAAAAACTAGATTAGTCCCTAAGACAACAATGCAACCTAACTACCAAAAAACTTGATGTGACATAGGCTGACAATCTGTTGGCTAGTATCTATATATAGTATAGTGTGTGTGTATATATATATATATATATATATATATATATATATATATATATATATAGTAGAGTTCAAAAGTTTGAAGCCACCCCCAGAATTAGCATAGAATGAAAAAAATGAAAAAGAGCTCTATGAATTGTGGAAAAAAGAATAGAATCAGTTATCAAGCTTTGAGAAACTTTTGCAACAAATGCCAGAATATTGTGCTGCTTTAATCAAAGCTAAAAGAAGATATTTTAATGAGAGCAAAATTTAATCATAAAATGCTTTTTTTCTTTGTCATAATAAAATTTCTAGTAAAAGAAATCATGCCTCACTTGTTTTTAACCATGTATAATAATTTTCTCACATTTTAAAGTACAAAACGACTATTTTTTAGGCCAGTTTAAGAAATTACCAAATCTGAATTCAGGACAGATATAATAGATCAAGATTGATCGGTGGTGTGTGTATTTAAAAGCAGTAATTCGAGCTTTATTTCTCTGTGGTTGAATGGTCATAGCACACCAAGCTTAATTGTGTTTTCATATAGGATGGAGATTTGATTCTTGTCAGAGAATGCATATTTTCTATGAAATTTCTAAAACATTCAGACTGGTAAATGTAATTAATACTGTTTAATTAAAAAACAAAGCATTTACTCAAATAAGTATATCCTTAAAAAGTAATGTATAAACAGATTAAATATATAAAGAATTAATATTAATATATACATATATAATTAATATTATAAGAATTAATATTAATATATACATATATAATTAATATTATAAGAATTAATATTAATATGTATATATCATGGCGTTCTATACTATATAATATAGAACGCCATGGTATATGTATACATATAGAATTAATATTAATATATATACATATATATAAAATTAATATTCATATATATATATAAAATTAATATTCATATATATATATAAAATTAATATTCATATATATGTTTAAAAAATTAAATTTATTTTAGTGGATACCTGTGTTTTCAAGAAAACTTAATAAAGTAGGGATAGCAAAAAGAAAAAAGTTATTAAATGTGACTAAGGACATGAAATTGTGGAGAGCCATGATCATCTACATCCAGTAGGGATGCAACAGATAGAAGAAGATATTCCTGGTCTTGTCCTCTTGGTGTAAATGTTGGGTTGCTATCATGTCATTGAATCATTTGACTGCTTTTTGTTTATTGGGTGATTGCCTGCCCTAAAGCAAGAATGACATACTATCTTCGAATCAGAAGAGTTAACGGAAGTATTTCTGTTTTGCATATTGGAAGCCAAAATAAAATTTCTAAGATGTTTTTTTTTGTTTTTTGTTTTGTTTTAGAGAGACAGATTTCTTTAATATTAATCATTACCATTTTTTCCTTCTTTGATTCCAACATTTCTGCTGTAGATGTTAATCAATGACAGAGTTAACATTTACAGCAGAAATGTTGGAATGTTCTACCTCCTACTGAAGGGCAAACAAGTGCCATGTAAAGACAAGATTACCATTTATAAGACCATACTGCAGCCTGTTCTCCTTTATGGATGTGAATGCTGGACATTAACATCACCAACCAGGAGGCACACACAGGCAATTGAGATGAGGATCTTTTGCTTGATTAAGTTTGATAGATTATTTATATATCATATATTTCAGCATATAAGGTGACCTTTAGATAAGACAAGGTAAAAAAAATATAGCAAATTTTCATGAATTTATCCTATACCAGTAGTTTGGTTTATTTTGTTTTACAGCATATCAACCTCAATGGATTATTTAATGCCAACAAAATGTTTTATTGCTGGTAATATTTTTTTTTCAAAAATGAATTGCTGGTAATGTATTTCTGGTAATTTTTTTACAATAAAGTATTTCTGATATTAAAACCTATCTTTACACTTTCATAGTGTTTTGACCTTAATTTAGGGATTAACTATTTGCCCATCGCTGGGACCCTAACAGGTGCTACCACTTTGAGTCAGGGTGGACCTGGGAACACCAGCAATTAAGAGGTGGTTCCATGCTCCTCAAAACCTCCTGATCAGGTGCCTTGCTGTTGAATGTAGTTAATCGTCTTTATACCAGTAGTATAAGACGACTGCTTATTGATTATATAAAGATGATGTTATTGTAAATGTTGTTACTTACTGTATCCTTAGAAATTCAAAATAAAGGAAATGACAAAACCGATTCTATATCATGTTTTTTCTACACATGTCCCTTAAAAAGGAAACTATTCTTTTGTTTACATTTCATCACATGATCTTTTGTGAATACTGATATTTCTTCCTCTTCTTTTCCAATATCTAAACAGTTACAAACAGCCTGGTGTACTGAGGCCATTTACTTATACTTCATAGACATTACAGAATACTGCTAATAACAGTACAATGTATGATAATAGTACTTTCCATTGCTGTGAATGCAAACATAACTCAATGTTTACATTTTCTCAGTTGAGCTTGCATGGATACAAGTTGATTTCATTGATATGGAATTATTCTTCAAATAGGCAATTTATTATGAAGTTATGCCAATAATATATAAGGTAGAAATGGTTTTATTATTTTTATTATCAGTTTATTTGATAATGTGAATCTTTTCATGTATGATATTGGTTATTCCATTGAGGCTGAAGTTAGCCTAACAAACATTACTCAAAATTTAAGGTTTCTTTTTTAGAATTTTAGTATAAGACAACCCCCAATTTTTAAGGGTGATTTGGGGGATTTAAAAGTCATCTTATATGCAGAAATATACAGTATTTATTTTAAATAATAAAATGTCTTGAATTAACTATTTGTTTTTAATTTTTTGAAATTCAGATTGTAAGTTAACGTTTTGGCAGATATCGATAGTTGCATTCTCAAGAACTTACATTTTCAGTTATTTTCTTTTTAATAAGCATGGCATTTTTGCAACTGAAGTTGTGGTTGAGCTTATTTCTGTGTATAGCTAATGTATTGGATAAATTATTATGTATTTCAAGTGGAATATGCAGAAATTTTCAGGGTCACTGCTAAAGATAGATTCCTTTGCAAGGCTTTACATTGTTCTTTAATCCCTTTTTACTTTCTTATTCTCCCCCTCCCCACAAGAGAAATTACAGCTTTAATAGAAAAGGAAGAAAGAAAAAAAAAAGGATTATAATCATTGGTAAGGGAGATAATACACTGAAAGATGTGATAAGATGATTGTCAGAGCCCCAGGCAACTTATGAGTGTGAAGTCCTGCAGAACAAAGTAGCAGAAAATTAAGATGGAAGAAAGATATTGATCTCCATGTGTGTGGAAATGTCTTCTTTTTTTTTTTTTTGTATTTATTTACTTCCATTTTACACTCCTTGCTTCCACTTTATAATATTCCAATTTTTCTTTCATTAAAAACAAACAAACAAATAAAAGAATAGTTAATGTTTAAACAGGACTATATTACAAAATGTTATTTTTATAAACTTTTTCCCAAAATTAATTTTGATTTCAAAGAAATATTCAAACAGTGGCACAGAAATAACAGTATTACAAGGGGAGTGTTGACTGTACCGAGTGACATCATCTGAGGGGGTGATACCAAAATTATTGTAAATAAAAAATTTTGTGTAGTGTTTCTTCTGCTCATGTTTTTTGTTGTGACTCATGCTTTCATAGATACTGATTTTTGCTGAATGTTTTGTTATTTTTGAAAATGAAGTAATAACTCCATGAAAATAAGGGGAAAAATGATGGGGTGGCTGAAAAATTCTCAGTTTGATCAAGTGGCACTTTCCCAAAATATTTCTGATGTTAGGGTTTTTGGTCATATTTGTTATGTAGCGGTTTCACAGTGGAGGCTTGTATTTGTACTAAGTCTATCCTAAAATAGGTTCAACGTACAAAACGTTAGGAACTTGATATAATAGGTAATGACACAGTAATCTAGTTGGGGTGGCTGACACTTCAATATCCGACTAACGGTCGTCCGACATCGACTGACTGAGCGACTCTCTCTGACTGCTACTACTACTTATTATAGGTGGGAGAGTCTATTAACAATAGAATTGGTGTGTTCCAGTATAACAATATTTTGAGAATTTTACTGAGAATTTGTCAACCGACTCAATAATGTAATTGTTGTAACCTAGGGAAGGTTACTGAATAGAATAATCAAATGCAGGTTGGTAATGAACGATAATACTTAGGACAAGAACAACACACATAAGATTCACCAGCAGCATGTAGAAGTAGTCAACTGCTAGAAGTGAGTCAAGTGAATTCCACAATGAATCTCCAACTTCAGATCAACATACAGTATTTACTACTGTCTATATTTTTTGAGATGAGGTATTATGTACATCATTTACATTGTTCGGACTATTGTCCTCATCTTTGTCGCCATAGTTATTACAACATTTTGACCGTTGTACACTTAACTGGGTATTGAACTCAAGGACACCTGGCACAGTGGATAAAGGCGTTGGTTAGATCCAGTGACAGGACCCAAAGAGTGTGAGTTCAATACCCGGTTAAGCCAGTGGAGAACTTTCAGAGGGAAATTAATAGGAGATAACTGATAACTGGCATCCATTAAACATGGCATGTGGAACTAGAACAGTCTACCCCAGTGAGTGAAATAAAGGGTTCAGTTCAACATTCCAACATACTGAAGAAGGCCAGAGCATACAATGGCTGAAATGTTTTAATAAATATGGTGACAAAGATGAGGACAATAGTCCGAATAATGTAAATACTGTATTTATGTGAATGAGGGTATACCCATTATCGTCTGTAGGTATGCTACAACAGTAATAAATTTAAATATAATGATTTTATAAGATTTTATTGTTTAATATTTATATAATCTAAGACATATTATGTTGATGAAGTTTTTTTTGGCTCCAGTCTCCAGCAATGACTACTAAAAATATCTCTCCTCAAATTTATAAACAAATCCTATAGATTTTCTTTTTATCTTTTTCACCTCCAGCAATAAAGCCACTAAGACCCAAGGGATTATTGAGTCTGAAAGAATAAGAAAAAGGGAGACATTATTAAGGAGCAAGAACAATAAAAGAAGAGAAATCAAGAAAAAAGTAGATGACAATTGACATTGCATTTTTGAAGATCAAAGTTGGCTAGAAAGCAAGAAGCCAGAAGAGAGTTCCACAGGCAAGAAATGCAAGAAAAGAAACTGTTAGCAAAGAATTTAATGGTTCCAGCTAGCCAATTCAACTTTAAAATGATGAGAACTTGCTGCTAATCTAGTACTGCACTTAAATTCATAAAATCTAGGTACCATAGAGCAAAGTATCCACACATTATTTTCTTTCTGTCCTTAAAGTCAGAAGTCAATAATCACTTGACTGTATCCCTTTTGCATGTGAACACTTTTATATATTGTGAATTTTTTACTTTGTTACTGTTTTATAGTTGCTTTGCTTTTTCTTGTACAGTGTAACCCGGATATAAGAGAGTTGTTGGGACCAGAGAAGAAGTTTCTTATATCCGGGTTTCTCTTATATCTGGGTTTGGTCTATTTTGTTTACATAAGTATGGCTCTAATTTGGGACCAGAGAAAATCTCTCTTATATCCGGGTTACACTCTATTACATAGTTTTTTATTATTTTGATTGGCTCTTATTATTTTCCCTCTTAATATTATCGAGAATTTTGTCAATTCCACTTATTTCTATGAATATTATTAAATTATTCTGTGAAAAATTGTTGAACAACTTGTATGTTTAAGAATTATTTTAATGTCCAAATGTATGTCATTTTGGGACCATTCTTAAACATTTTGAATCTTACCAAGTTTCATTTGTTAGGGAGATGATATGTTGATATCATTGGCTTGAGTAAGTGGTCCCAGAATGTGGCACTATTGGAAAGTACCTGAAAACCATAGACCAAGTGCTTGAAAACCATACCACGGACTGACACAAGTTGTGCGAGTGAAATTGGTTCGGTATGATTATTCAGAAACCATTGATGATTGTGCTAGTTAGAAGTGACAAGCCATTATGACCGAAGGGTTGAGTGTATTGATCTTGTTCAAACATGTTGATCATGCCAGATGATGTGCTCTCTCCAAGAACCTATAATTACAATCTGCTTAGCAGTGTTGCAATATTAAATAAAGGTGGACTTTGTGGGTGTTGAATGAACATGAATGTGCCTGAGCAGGCATCTGCAACGGGAATTGGCTAGGTACCCTGGCAGATGAGTGTGTCTGGAAATGAATAACTGGCTATTATAAACATTTTTGCCTTGAAATCTATTATTTTCTTCTAAAATATTTACTTTTCTATTTAAATATAAATATTTTTTCATGGTGTCTCGACTACACCAGGGTACCCAAAAATTCCAACAATCCTTTCCTCAATCCTCCCTATACCCAGACTTTTCAAACATTTTCACTCTGTAAGCCCCTGCATACTAGTGGCATTCTCGCCTTGCTTGGGGTGAAATGATTAAAAAAAATATAATTATATAATTAAAAGGTGTAATCTTAATTTTGTTGCTTGTTTAATTCATTATTAATTAGTTCACTATTACCTTTTATTATTAATTTATTCTATTATATTATTCTATTATATTATTATTATATTTTGTTATATCATTTTATTATATTATTTTATTATATTTTGTTATATCACTTTATTATATTATTTTGTTATATCATTTTATTATTATATTTTGTTATATCATTTTATTATTATATTTTGTTATTATATTATTATTAACCACTCGGCCACATACCCATATATATGTCCCTGGTTAAACATTGTTTGAGTTTATACTTGAGTCTGTAAGCATTTACTTGGTAGATTACCCCTTTTGCGTGTCGGTGTGTGGGAGAGGGTGCTTTCCCCCTGTGCAGAAAATGCAGTCGGTGCGTTATAAGCCCTGTATACATGTCAGTGTTAATGATAAAATTAACAGTTTCCTTATAAGGAAATCTTTGGCATTCATTGACTAAACAGCCAGTCCTACTATTGGTTTCAATTTATAAAAACTTTATTAAAACAGTTTTTATCTGAAGTCCTGTAATTCTTATCCCTCTTTCCAGTATTGATGGGAGTTTATATTTCTGTTTGTTTGAAGTAGAGTGAAAAGTCAGCATCTTGGTTAAGTCATTATTTTCTATCTGAGTTGCATGTGCTATCCATTTTAGTTGTTGCTGCTATTGAAAGTCTTCAAGCAATGGGATTTTTTTTGTCATTTGGCACAGTTCTTTTTTTTGCCAGTCCATGAGATTTAATGAAGGAGGGTCCTCTCTAAGGCAGACAGGATTCATTCGTTCAAAGGCATTTTAAAAAATTGATCTATTTCTTAATGTGTTTGGATGACGTTCATGAGATTCTACATCTGAAAAGGGTATTTAAGAACAGAACTCAAGTAATATGGATTGTATTTTGTTAAAAAACAACATGTTTCATTAAGAACCAGAGAGGTAATAAGACAAGTCTTGTCACTATGACATCCTGCAGTTGAAAAGCAGAAGAAGAGAGAGAGGGTTTGTCTTTCCTTTTATACTATTTCATACAATGCCACCTAGCAGGTGCTAGAAGTCCCCTGGCAGACATGGCGTGGTAATCCCATAACAAACTGCTCAGTGCCACTACAAATTGGTAACTTAATACCGTTACAAACTGCTAACTCCAGTTTCTTTTTCTAATTCTTCCACACCCTGTAACCCCTTGTGTTTTAGTGGTATTACTACCTTGCTTGGGGTGATTCCAATTAAAAAAAGAAAATCTAGAAAGTATTTTAACAGAAGACTGAAAATGAGACACTGAAATTCAAAGGTGCATTGGAATGACGAAAAATGCCTTTCAAAATCTAAGCAAAGTATTAAGAAACAGGAAAATTTCCTTAGAAATAAAGTAAAGAGTACTGGAGTGAAAGAATTTAAGATTATGAGGACAAGGAGAATAGATAATGTTTGACACTTCACGTTAAGATGTTAAGACTGTCTGAAATTCTTAGATACAAAATATTCTCATTATTTAAGGTCTTATTTGAACAAGTATTTTATCTTTATTAGATATTTAGAGGAGAGGATAAGGAGGATAGATAATGATTGGCCCCCTGACTTGAAGAGGCTAAGATTGTAGTATTCATGGAAATATCCATAGAAGTGTCTGTTTCAAAAAGTAGCAGTTTTTTTTGTGTGTGTGTGTGTGTAGGGGGGACTGAGTGGAGCTTTCTCTTTACATTTGGAACATGGAGGAAATTAGAGTGAGTCAAATCTGTGGAAGTAGCATTATATGTCATAGCTGTAAAGGTCTGAACTAAGGGAAATAAAAAATGAAATTCATCTGAACATTTGCCATGGAAATAGTCATACAATATTGATGGCTTGCAACGATGCATCTGTAGGAAAGAAGCTGAGTATGAATGCTGACTAAATAGACCGCAGAAAGAAATGTGCTAATACAAAACTATTTCTGACAGTAGTGAAAAAAGAAAACTGTTTTGACTTTGAAACATTGAAGTTTGCAAGTGAAAATGTTTCATAAAAATGGAGCAATAATAAAATGATTTTTTTAAAACCCAAAGGTTTTTTTTCTTTTAATTCTCTCCAGTGTTTTCTTTTTTTTTTTTTCTTCCACACAAAATAGATTTTGTTTGTAAAGCAAGGGTTGCGTTATACATGAAAAATAATTAATTTTTATTCTAGAAAAATATTGGTGGTATGCATTATACTTCCCACTCCAACACACACACACACACACACACACAAAAGGAAAGGAAAGGAAGAAAGAAGGAATGGTGGTAACCTGAGAGCCACCTGTGAAACAGCTTCTGCTCATAACTTTCAGGTTATGGGTGTATTTTTTTTATGGCCTCCACCAAAGATGAGAGAGACAGAGATAACTTGGGAAGAGAGAGGGAGAAAAAAAGAAGTACTGATAAAGTATTGTCTGAGTCTGTTTCGTTTATTGAACCCATTTTCTAACTATTGATATTTATTTTTTTATTTCCCTATTTTCTGGAACATTCTTTTTCAGAACATTTGTTTTGAAAGGGTGAAGACTGTGGTGAAGCCATTTCACAATAGATATGGAAACAGATGTCTCTCTCTCTCTCTCTCCATATATATATATATATATATATATATATATATATATCTGATGCGATTGGAAGGAAAGTAATATATATTAGTTTGGTGCAAAAATAATGACGTAATAATGTTGTTTTTTGACGTTAAAAAATACGTCAAAAAACAACATTATTACGTCATTATTTTTGCACCAACCTAATAAATTCCAACGTTCACAGCATTAATCCAAAAGAGGACTCGATACTGATAGTAGAGCGATAATTATTCCTTTATTATAATTTTATCATATGGACAAAACCATTTTACCCACTACAAAGATGCAACTTGGTTTCAGTGCATTTTAACTGCACTTCGACAGGTGAGAATCAAAAATGGTTATGAACAATCCTGCTTGTAGGACACTTGGCTTGCTAAATGATGCTATGTGTTCTGGGTATGATGATAAACTACACCCGGCAACAAGGCCTCTGATTGGGATACTTTGAGGAGCGTTGAATTACTTCCAAAATGTTGTTGTTCCCAGGTCCATCCTGACCGGGTTGGTATTACATATTATGGTCCCAGCTTTGGGCAAATAGTTAACCCCAAACTGAGGTCAGAACACTATGAAATTATAAAAATACATTTTTATAGTAAAAATACCAACACAAGAGTTTTGAAAAAAAATATTACCAACAACAGATTTGACTCACAGCAAAAACCCTCTTTACAAAAATACATCAGTGACACCTGATCTACAAACTGATTTCTTACAAAGAATACATATTGTTGTATACTCCTTCATGCTGAGTGTGGGATTCTTGGTCATTATGCCAATTTGATAATAATGTTGTATGGCCCCCTGGTGTTGGGGAAGTCTTGGTCAATGGTCTCCATTTGATAATAAAGTTGCATTCTTTTCTCTTGGCCGGGGATCGCTAGTTGTCTTGATTCAAGATGGAAAGAACTTCAACACGGAGAATTTCAACTTAACTAGTTTATTAATGTTGATGTATACATCTTTAAACTATCCAGTGGGGTTGCTGTCCCTCCACTGGGGAGCAGTTCCAGATACAAAAGGAAACATATCTACATTGTTCGATATGTAAGAACAAACTCACAGAAAAAATACTTTCTATATCTCTATCATTTTAATGCTCGCTCAGCCAATCAAAATCGACTTCCATGTTTTGTCTTCCATCTGACCCAAAGATCAATCTCAGGGAGTCCCAGAAGAGATATCATTCCTTCTAAAAATAAGTCTGCTAAACTATTATTTAACAATATTCTATTCATACAAACATATCCTAAACATCTTGTTGGCATTAAATAACCCATTGAGGTGTTGATATACTGTAAAACAAAATAAACCAAATGAAACCATAAGGCTATGCATAAATACCAAATGGAAACACTAGCTTCTTCAACATCAAAGCAGGTGTTCTTCATGGTGACACCGTTGCACATTTTCTCTTTTTTATCACCCTTGGCTACATATTCAGAACTTCCCTCAACAAATATCAACAAGGTTTTACTGATACAGTTTAGTAAATCTATATTATAAAATAAAAACAAAGCAAAAAAAAAAAAAAAGTGGGAGAGATACTTAAAACCTTGGCAATTATCATTCTATCATATTACTTTTTCCGACATATGCTATTCTGAAAAGTCCTTACAGATATTATAGATGAAAATCAGCTGTGTAAATAGGCTGCTTTTAAAAGTTGCCAGTCAACAATTGACCATCGACAAACAAAAGATAAACTAATTGAAAAAAGAAGAGAATTTAGTAAACTGCTTTGTTTAAGGCATGGTGGAGTAATGAACAGTGGCTTGTGTTGAGGAATTGGCGAGTTTGAATCCCAGTTGAATCCATTACATTCACTTATGTGCTAATACCCTTTGGAATGGTATGAATCCTCTTCTTCTTCCCCCCAGCAAATAGCAGGACAGACTGGGTTCTCTAGCCTCCGATGGCAACTGGTCTACCACAGAAAGAAATGACAACTTATTATGGGAAAAAATCTGCCTCATCAGTCATGTATCGAAAGATCGATGATTGCCTAATTGTGTATCCCGCATGGCACATAACTGACTGCTTTGTTTAACTTTAGTGGATTATGTAAAGGTGTTTGACCCAGTTGAACATGCAATAAAGAACTAACTATGAAAGAAGAATATCAATGAATAACAGTGATTGGGAATAAGATACAGGATGGTCCAAAAGTTTTTTTTTTTTTTACATTTTATTACATTTTATATTTATTACAATTACTGTTTAACACTGTTATCTTGTTTTCTTCATTCATAGACATCTTAGGACACAGATATCACAGTGCAGTAACCATTGAACCCATTTTTTAAATTTATCTCTTATACAATAAATTGTCAGCCATGTTGGTGGAACAGTGTTGAATGCTTCTCTCTATGTTGGCTTGAGAAAGAGGTAATTCTTTCAGGAATGGATATTTGGGGCACAGATTTATATTTTGATAAGATTGATTAAAATAAATAAATATATATATATATATATATATATATATATATACATATATATATATATATATGTTTTAGTGGACTCAGCAGTTTTCAATCTGCTTGTCTGGATCATCTTCAGGGAGCAAGAACTAAAAGGTCAGCCAATCTAACAGTGATCTCATCTCACAATCCTCACTCTTGCTCCATATGTGACCTCCTTTGTAAATCACTAGAGGGTCTTAAATACCACTTAAGGGCAAAAACACAGAATAACCATCCAAAAGAAAATTTACTTCATATTAGTTTCACTAAACAAAAGCAATTGTACCTACTGTACAATAAATACACTCATGTAAGAACCAATGTGATATAGGAAAAGGGTGTACATAAAAGTAGGTTGACACTATAAAATTTGCTGAAGCAAGTAAGCACAAGTTTCTTACTTCCAATTCCCATCTATCTAGACATGTGCTAGATTTTATCTAAGTTTTTATATTGGATTATACACTTATATTTAAGCAGACTTACAAGTTAATTTAATCTGGTGCAAGGACACAGGTGTAGGGTACAAAAACTGACACATCAGTAGGAGGTCTGAATGTTACACTTGTAATACAGTTTCAACAAAAAGTCATTTACAAACCCTCTAGAACCCTAATTGTGGCAAACAACTAACCCAAAACTATTAAATTTTATCAGTAATATAACACACATTAAAAAAAAAAAAAACAACTCCACCCCGAATATATTTATACCTATTATTTATTACATGTATTATGCATTTATATATATATATATATATATATATATATATATATATATATATATATATATATATATATACACTGAATCAAATACACTCTAACTACAAACAAGATGAAAAATCCTAAAAAACCTCATAAGAACTAATATATCCCCCAATGATCCCAATAAAAAAATCAAACTAATTATATACTATACTAAATTTAATACAACCAACTTAATCATCTACAATAACTCTTCTCCATCAACTAATGTTTTGAAAAAGACCAACATTGTATATCAATTTAAATGTCCTTTAGGAGATTGTATCACTGGCAAAAAAGTTAATATATATATATGTTGGTTTCACAACAACATTATCGAGGAGGCTAATATTACACATGCCAGTGTCAAGTTTCATAGCCCAACATTTAAAGAAACATTCCTGTCCACATTCATGATTTAGATAAATATTGTTTGCCATGAATAGGGTGGGTGTAGGTTCATAGATGGTTTTTTGTGGAAACTGTATTCTTTCAGTATGCCTAAACTCTTTTTTAAATTTAAAATGTGTGATTTTATTTTAAAAATGTATTTTAACTTGAACTTTTGGTATTTCTGTTTGCATTGAAATGAAGATGCTATCATATACACATACATGCATATATATATATATATATATATATATATATATATATATATTCTCAGAGTGTTTTCATTGAGGCAAGTTTCATTGAATAATTTAAGCAAGTTTTGTGTGCTTATTTTCAATAATATCCGTTCATATTCTTGGATGAGCTTTTTGGTGTTGGTATTAAAAGAAGAGAGAAAATTACTGTGTTGATACATATTGTTTTATTCCAAGTACTTTTGACATTTAATACAATGTACTCCTCAGGGTGTTTTTTTAAGACAAAATGTAATGTTCATTATTTCCAAAGACAAAATTGCTATGTTCATCTGAAAGTTATAATTTTACATGTGGAATGAGGAACGCTAATTTTTGTGCCATGCAGTGTATGTTTACACTCTAGGACAGTGGTTCTAAAATGGTGCTCCTGGACGCACTGGTCAGTCCTGGAAAATGTCTTAAGTGCACCCTGAGATTCCAGAGAAATGTGTCCACATATAAGAAATAAATGTATTTACTTCATTATATTGTGGAATCTGTCTCGTTCATATTTATGTGAAATAAGTTTTTCTGCTCTCACTACAAATTAAGTGCAAAAAGAGAGGAACTCTTCAATGTATTGACGAGGAAATGAGAGTTTGCCTATCGACCATTTGGTTCACATTTTAGAGCTGAGAGTTGTGAACTTCTCCACCACACACTGTAAACAACATTAACCTATTTTGGATGAAGAGTGGCCTTTACTAAAGATTGTGATGGATTATTTTGCATGTCTTATGTTCTATGTTGTTGTAAATTATCCATTTTTCATCGCCCATAACAATATAGGTGTGCTTGATAATGATATTGTAGAAATGCATGGGAAATCAGGAAGAAAAAGATTATCAACAGTAAATAATTAAAGCAATTATTACTGACAGAATAGGGCTATTATATATAATGGTGGTCCACTCATATCTGAGTATGCCCAAACATTGAAGAAATCGCAAAGACTCCTCAAGTTCGTGTTTCTTATAAACATAAGAATGAATAAACTTAAGGCATGTTTAATTTTATATTTTTTTATTGCATTTTTTCTTTTCTGCAATATTTGACTTCATTGTAACATATTTTTCTGAAATTTTTATATAGTGCACCTACAATTATTGGTAGGATTTCAAGTGTGCCCCGACTTCAAAATGTTTGAGAACCACAGCTCTAGGGGAAGTAACTAATTGTGATGTGTGAAGAGTTCTTTTTGAAAAAGAAGAAAATAGTATGAGAAATTATTAATATAGACCTTGATATTTTAGTCTATCTCTTGTAAACATTTTGGAACATTTGTGAAGTATTCATAATATTCTACAGTGTAAACATATATCACATGGCAAAAAAAAATTAGCGTTCATCACTCCACATGTAAAAATTATAACTTTCAGATGAACATAGCAATGTAATGAACATTACATTTTTGTAAAACAATATGGATCAACACGGTAATTTTCTCTCTTCTTTTAATACTGACAACAAAAATCCAAGAATATGGATGGATCCTATTGAAAATTAGCAGACAAAACTTGTCTAAATTATTAAATGATACTTGTCTCAATATATATATATATATATATATATATATATATATATATATATAGTGCTCATTTTCCTAAATGACTTGCTGACTGCATAAGAATGCATGAAAGTTTTAGTTGTAACTGGAAACCATTCACTGTGAATTTATTGAAAATATATACAAACACACACACACACACACACACACATGTATACAAACACACACACTACTGACTGGAATTATTGGCACTTTAGTTTATAGTTAATCAGATTTTAAATATTGTTTAATGAAATCTTTTAGGTGAGGCCATTTTTAATTGTTAGGCCCATGTATACCCAAGAATAACTTTCTAACACTGTATATTTAGCAACTTGCAACAAAATAAAAAATGCCATGTCCAAAATGAATATTGCAAGAAAAGATAAACAGGAAAATTATAATTTTCTAATGTAATAAACATTTATATATTCATACTTATGAGAGACCCCTTTCTGTCTAATGCTAACCTCCAGGAGAATGACTTGTGCCTTCTTGGGTTAACATTCTTGGTTGACATGAAGTGGAAAGATTGCTAGATCTGTTGCTAAGAAAGTTGGTTCACTTTGTTGTGCTATACAATTTTTCTCTCCAGAATCTCTCTTACATATTTATAAGTCTATCATTCGTCCAGGCTTTAAATATCGATATCACATGTGGTCTGTTGCTTTTGCTATATATTTATAAATTCTTGATAAAATCCAAAGAAGAATCTGCAATATTATTAGTCCTGACCTGACATCTTGGTTTCAATTACTTTCTCACTGTCATAATGTAGCTTACCTGTACCTTTTCTATAAATACTTTCATGGTAATTATTTAAATGAACTCACCGTTATAAACTTTATGAATTTAAGTGTAGTACTAGATGGACAACAAGGTCTCATCATTTTACAGTTGAATTAGATGCATTAGTAAATTCTATGCTAACAGTTTCTTTTCTTGCATTTCTTGCTTGTGGAACTCTCTTCCACTTCCATGTTTTGCAGCCAATTTTGATCTTCAAAATGTAAATGCAATGATTGTTCTCTCTCCTTAATAAGATTTCTCTTTTTTCTTATTCTTTCAATTCGGTAACCTATTGTGTCTTAGTGGCTTTATTGCCTTGCTTAGGATGAAATGATTTTAAAAAAAATTACTTGCGTGGTAAAACTAGAACTTTTTTGGCAGCATAAGAAAAAAATATTTGGGGATGTCAAGAATGCTTTCCACACAATAAAATATGGAGGAGGTTGTGAGTCACACTTTGGGAGTTGTTTCTCAGAAAGAGGAACAGAAATTCTGCTAAGAGTTAATGGTATAAGTAAAAAGTAAAGGATTACTTTGAAATATTGGATGGTACCTTGAATGTGTCTGTTAGAAATGTGAAACTAAAAAGCATGGTTGGAGTTTTATCTATGACAATGATCGAAAACGTATTTCTAAAATAGTCCAGAAATATCTAAAAGACGAGAATGTAAATGACTTACCTTTGCCTTCACAGAGGAAGATAGGGAGAAATGTTAGGGAGAGAGAAGAGAAAAATTTGTGGATGTGGAAAAATGGGAGGGGTAATTTTTTTTTTTTTTTTTTTTTTCCAGCTTGTCAACCTTTTGAAGGTTATTTACAACCAGCATATATTTTTAGATTGTAAGAATTTTTTTTGAGATAATAATGATTTACTGATACAAGTCTTCATTCTTTTGTTAATAACCAGTCCTTTCTTCTGGCTTTCCTTCACTACCTCCTGTATGAGCTTTTGTAGTTTTCTTTCTGTGTCTGCTATCAGCACTGTGTCATCTGCATATCATATGTTAAGATTGTGACCACTAACACTGAATCCTGGTAGGACATATAATTTTCTCAGAATTGCCTTGCTTTATATGTTGAATAAGTTTGGTGAGAAAGATGCTGAGGATCATATAGACTGAACATGTGAGCAACAACAAGGTTTTAGAGAAAATGGAAACAAAAAGAAAACTTATACTAAACATCAAGAAGAGACAGTTGAAATTTATGGGGCACATAATGAGGAAGGAGGGTTTGGAAAATCTGTTACTCAAAGGACAAATTGAGGGCAAGAGGAACAGAGAAAAGCAATGCATAACATACTTGATGAGGTTGAGAAAATAGAGGGTGGAACATTGTGTAGAAATAAAAGAATTTATTTAGGGCTACATGGGACAGGAAATTCTGGAGAGTCATGATCATTGACATCCTGAGGGGACACAGGACATAAGGAAATAAGTCATACTAATTAATCCATAGCTGGGGGAGAAGAGGAGGATTCATACTTTTCTTAAGGGTATTTGTGTGCAAATGAATATAACAAATTCAGCTGGAATTGGAACTCAGCTTACCAATTTCCAATTCTGAGCTGTTATCCTGTACATTCATGCTTACAACATCTGGTATTCTCAAGCACTTGCCTAACTTCCAGGCACTTGCCTAACTTTGGTGATTGGACAAGAGCTGATGTTTCAAATTGATATGGCTGTAAGCTCATTATACCACCTACACATCCATGCTTACAGCATCAGGTATTCTTAAATGGTCACCCATCCAGGTACTGATTAGGCTTGACATTGCTTAACTTTGGTGATTATGCAAGAATCGGTATTTCAATGTGATATGGCCATAAGTAAGGAAGAATGTAGAGAAAGATAGAGAAATATATAGAGAGGGATAATATGAATATGTTGAGAGAGAGAAAGAATAGCAGAGGAACTATCTTACGGTTGTTCTTGCATGTCCTGATGTGTGCAGACAAAACTGTTGCAATAGTCAGTAAGACTTAATGATTGTATCTTTGCTATTTTCTCTCTCTTTTTCAAGCTGTTTCTACATTTCCATTTTTCAGCTCGCTCTTGCGTAGGAGTTGATATAAAGTAATTGTGATGTAATGCCAACATTTCTGCTTATATTGGCTCAACCTCCAGCAAAGAAACCTGTTTTTATTTTTGTTTTGGTTTTTATTGTTTGGGAAGGGGTTGGAAGGAAGAAACGATGGACTCTCTCTTTTCATCTTTAACTTTGCCAGTTCTACAAGCCAATTTTGTAAGGGTGTGGTTGGGTTGGGAACAAGTGTGAGCACTTGTGGTAGGGGGCCTGAGTTATTAGATGAGTTTTCATAGTCAGGCAAGAGAAACAATATCTTGGCTTGGTGTCTCAGCCACACTCTCTCTCTGTCTCTCTAACTTTGTCTCTCCAATTTTTCTGTCTGTATGTCACTTCTCTCTTCATATATCTTCTCTCTGTCATATTTTTCTCCCCACATTCTCAGCTTAACTTTCTTTTTCTATACACATTTTTTTCTCTCTGGTTCTGTTTCTCACTCTATTATTTTCTCCTCCTTGTCTTTAGCTCATAAATTTTTATTGGCATGTTTAGTTGCTAGCATTTCATTGTACTCCTTCTTTTATTTTTGAATTTTCTTCTGAATGTATTGGTTTTTCATCGGTTGAAATAAGCTTATTCCCCATATGAAGTGATTTTGTATTTTCTTGTGTATTAATTATATATATATATAATAGCTGGCCATATATATATATATATATATAATAGCTGGCCATATATATATATATATATATATATATATATATATATATATAATAGCTGGCCACTCGTATTTGAGGATATCTGTCTACTAGGGTGGCTAGCCAATCCATATTGCAAACGCTCGCTCAGGCACATGTTCGTTCAACACCCACAGAGCCCACCTGTGGTTTATACTGCAACTATGCTGAGCAGACCTTAGTTACAGTTTCTTAAAGAGAGCATGTTATCTATCATGATCAACAATATGAACATGGTCAGCACACCCAAACCCTTGGTCATGATGACTTGTGACTTTGTGCTAGTACAGATATCGATGGCTCCCAAGTGTTCTGTCTACCCAATTTCCCTCACAAGGCTTAGGTCAACCTGTGGTATGGTTTTCAGGCACCTTTCCAAAGGTGCCACACACTGGAATTGTCCCCCTCCAGACTGATAACATCAGGAAGGCTCCTTCCTGATAAATCAACCGTGGTGAGATTCAAACATGGGTCTCATGGTCAGAAAGCGAATGTTCTAACCACTCAGCCATGCGCCCATATATATATATATATATATATATATATATATATATATATATATATAGTGCGATTGATAAATTGTCATCTAAATTATGCAAAAATGAGAATAACACTGTTATCTCATTTTAACAGATATATTTACCAAAATAACACAAAAATATTTTGAAAGTCTAAAGAGTAAGAGTTCAATAAAATTGCCATTGGCTTCAACCATGGCCTCCAGATGATTTCAGAATCTCCTGGAACTCTTCTGGACTATCTCATTGTTTAAGTGAATGTTGTCATATTCCTTGCCTTCAGTTAATCCTACTATTTATCCCATAGCTGAGGAGAGAAGAACTGACTTAATACCCTTCCCAAGTATATGTGACTGTAAGTGAATGTAATGAACCCAACTGGAATTTGAACTCAGCTCTCCGATTTCTCATTCTGAGCTGCTATCGATTACACCATCCACACATCCACAAACATCTATTGAATGTGCAGGTGGTATAATGGTTAGTGGCTTGAATACAGAATTGGTGAGCTATGTTTGAATTCCAGGTAATTACATTCACTTTTGTGTAAATACCTGTGGAAAAGGATTGAATCCATCTCTTGTCTCAGCAGCTATGGATTAAATAGCAGGCAAGACTAGACTCTCTAACTTGATTGGCAACCAGTCGAGGTTCAAAACTGTTTGGGCATGTGGCTAGCAATACATGCCAGTTAATAAAAATCTACTTGTTACAAAAACTGCAGCAGTAATGCCTAAAATGTTGATGCATTGAAGACTGTGGTTTAATACTCCTTAGTGGAGTTGACACAACTTGAGTGAGTTGAGAATCATCAGTTACAATGAATTTACATAATATTCTGAATAAAATTTTTTGACAAAAATGGAGAAACATGCCTGCAATAAAACAGTTTCAAAAGAACGTTTTTTTTCATTGACACTGCTTTTTTTTTTTTTTAAACTACTTTCACTCTTTGGTAATGTTTATTGCTTTAAAAAGTGATGAATTTAGAATTTTAATAAAACCTAATCCTATGAAAGCAAATTTATACATTTTTTTATTATTCAGAATTGAAAACAAAAATTATAAACACTATTTTGTTTATTTACACTATTATATTATTTATTGGAATAGTTGGCAAAACATCAGCTGATTTACAATTGATTCAAACTATAAAATGGTAAATAATAAGGATTTCCTGTGACGATAAATATTCGCACTTACCGGAGTTGAAGCGTCCAAGATGTTTTGCTTGTCGGGCTGCTGTTTTATGATGGATACGCGCATAAACCCAAGCTAGACAGTTTGTCATTTTGTCAACTGCATCCTTTTCTCTTGCAAGTGTGGTCTGAGAAAAGTACATTCTTCGACATTTGTTGATTTTTATGCTGCTTGGCACGATTTGTCTAGTGGCGGTCTGTATGCCGATTGGTCAAGCTGGGGACTCCGATTGAGAACAAGGCCAACGGTGATGATTGGTGCGTTGACTGTATTTTTGGTCAATAAAAACTGTCTGGGACATTGGCTGGCAGTGCAACTGGGACTGTGGTGACGTGCACTGCTATAGAGGTTCGTATTAAGTTACGACTCTGTTTATTTTTGTCTGGGTGCTGGATGCTAGCTTCAAACCTACCGCTAGAGTGAGCGGTGTAATTACCAGTGTCTACTGAAACATAGGAAGAACACACTGAACTTCAACATTTCCTTATAGTTGTTTTACATATTTTAATAATTTAGTAAATGTTTATAAATTTATGAATAAAAAATTTTCACATTTATTTCTTTATGAATTTGTAAATGATAAATATTACATTAGTTCTAATTGTATTAGTTTTTAGAATATAAAATTATTCTTGTAAATGAACAATCTAATAAATAGTGTTTAATATTTTAAATACTCAAGAACAAAAAAAAAACATGAATTTTATTCCAATTCTAATCATTGCTTCTTTAAAAATAATAAATATTGCCAAAGAGTGAAGGTAGTTATAAAAGCAGTGTCATGGAAAAATCTTTCTTTTGACACTGTCTTATTGCAGGTAGGTTTATCCATGTTTGCCAAATTTTATTTTACCAATCTTTGAGAGTAATTAAATTACTGATTATCAATGGATTACCTAGTGCAACCCATAACTATATATATTTGAACCTGTTGTTAAAAATGGCTGAATTTTTTTTTAATTTAATTCACTTCAAACAAAGTGATAATACCACTAAGACACAAGGGGCTACTAGAAATGAAGAGAATATATATATATATATATATATATATATATATATATATATAATAATAATGTAATTTCCAGACAGACAGTTTTGCTGTATCACAGCTTGTCAGTGTTGTTAGGCATGTGATTGCTTCAACCTGGAATTGAAACCCAACCGATTTGACAGTCAGAGACTCTCATCCATAGGCCATCAGCGCACGCTAGGGAGAAAGGGAATTTTTAACACATTATGTAGAAGATATAAGCATTAATGATTGCTAGAGGGCTCAATTCATAGTGAAGAGCTTAGCATTAATCATCAGCAGCAGCTGTCAAATTTCCTTTCTTCCAAAATTCTCAACCTACAAAAGTGAGAATATATATATATATATATATATATATATATACACATACATATATCATTTCTTGTACAAAACTTTATAATAGTAAGGAACAAGTGTAATTTCTTATATAAATTTAAATTACAAGGCAAATTGTTGTAAATTTAATAACTAAAAACAACTGGTTTCGTCCCTGCTTATCAAGTTTTACTCTGGGAATTAAAAAAAAGACAAACGTGGAAATTAATTTATAGGATGACTAATGTGGGAAAGAAATTATTCAAGGAAAACTAGTGACTAATAATATTCAGATCTAGCAAGCAATCCCTCTGTTTACAGAAAGAAGGCTTGTGGAATCTGATATATAGAGACTCAAGAACCTTTAGATGATATAATGAGTGTGACCAAGACAAAATAGAGAAATAAATATGTGCATGTGTGTAACCCCCCCCCCAAAAAAAAAACCCCAATTTTAAAATCCTACAGTACCCAAATAGCTTGAATACAGATATAGAAAAAAACTAACAGGCAGACAGACACTCTCCAAGTTTGGAGGTGCTAGGCTAGGATAATCAATTTGATTCATGATATCCACTTATCCTCAGAGATCCCAAGGCATTTCCTCACATACAGTTTTGTCTTTCTTTCATTTAAACTGAGGAAGCCAAAGAGAGCATATATTTCTCTGGTGAAATGTGTCTTTAATAAAGTTTTTCAGTTTGTCTCAGGATCTCTACACACACACACATATATATATATATATATATATAATTAAATTACCAATTATTAACTGATTAACTAGTGCAACTCTAATCTATATGTGTTTCCACCTGCTGTTAAAAGTGCCTGGACAATATAATATAATTCTGTAACCTACATCAATCTTTCATTGATTGATTTTATTAAGTTTCATACTGTTTTGGCTTAAACATATACTATTGGTAGTTTTATTGCTTCCCAGATATGTTCTCTTCTCAAATATTGTTTTCCATTCTTATATATATTTCTTTTAATGAGGAACCACACATTTTTTTGTTGAATTAATAGCTGGCAAGGCTGGGAACCATTTCATTAGTTTGGTGTCTTTGAAATTTTTTTTTTTTTTGGCAAGGTGGGCAATAATCAGCTTTGCAGAATGTGAAAGAGCATTATCTCACTTGAATATACTTTTAATTTAAGCCGTAGCACTCTACATTAGTAATATTACTTTCTTTTCTACTACATTTATTTACAAGGCCTCTCAATTGCAGTATCCTTATTGTTAATTTCACTCAAAGTTGTTTTCTGTTGCTGTTATATAGCAATAAAGTTTCGCTAACAACATTAGAGTTTGAACACAGATCACCAGAGAGCAAATACAGGCGGTCCCATTGTGAATAAGTAGATCATGTGACCATAATAGAAACGCATAAATTAGAAGTAGTGTGACGTCGAATTGATCACTCTTTCTATTCTATCCTCTATTACTATGTGGATCACTATTTCTACTCAATTCTCTATACTATTCACTATTTCTACACACTGATCACTATATAGTGGTTAATTTTTGAGCGAGTATTATCGAGCAAATACTATTAGTGCAAGTATTATTCGGAGGCATCTGACACCAGTATTGATCAACGGCGTTACTATAGTTGTATCTGATTGCAAAGTCTCTACTACAATGAGCATTACGAAAGTGATGAGTATTTGTTGACATTACAAAAGTGGCAATGAGTGTTTGACATCACAAAAGTTGCCATAGCAGGATATGACAACACAACTATGAAATTCAAACACACTATTGTCCAGGGATCAGTCATCTTCAGTGTAAGGATAAATACTTTGTACAGCAAATGAAGTCACATACAGAGTGACTTTATCACTATGTATGTGACTTCATTTGCTTCTTGGTTGTACCACTCAAAAAGAAATTGTCCAAGAACTTAGAATAATTCTCTGCATTTATCTTAAATCATCATCAATTTGTAATTTTACAGCCCAAAATATTAGCCGAAAACAATATCAACCTCCCCGCTGTTGTTTCCTAAGTTATGTTAGGTGACACTTTTAATTCAGGATCTAATTTTTAACTGTCATAAAATCCATCCAATGTAGCTCTACATTCATCTTTAAAATTACAGTTAATGAATGGTTAAAATGTTTGTCTCACCAGCTATTGATAGTGTGTTCAAGCCTTACTAAATGCTCTTAATATTGTGGCTTTATACCAGACTAAACAGATTAATGCATATCAATACTAGATGCTTGATATTGATGATTAGAAAGCTGGTCTCGCAAGCAATTGATAGTGCATTCAATTCTCCTGGATGTTTCAATGTTGTAGCTATGTTTCCTTTATACAAATTGGTTTTCACTGCCAAGTTTGGTAATATCTGTACAGGAAATTAAACTCTCTTCTCTAATGAATTTACAGGCAATGGCTTGTGAGATGAGTTTTCTAAGCATTGTTGTGACAGATATGACGAATATCTTTTATATGCGTAATATTATAGACGGATTTCATTTCCTGTAGAGAGATTACAAAGTCGACAGGGAAATCAATTTGTAAAACAAAAAATTTAGAATTTGTACAAATTTTGAAACATTTTTATTGTACTCATTTTAGACTATTTTCTTTTAATCTTAATGTTACTTTTTATTGTTGGTTTACGGCCACATTGAAATACTGGTTCCTGTAGGACCACTGGTTAAGCAACATTGAGCCTGGTCAGTACGTGGATAGATGACCTCTTGGGGATACCATGTGCTGTAAGCTTTGATGTACAGGTATTGTAATAGATAATGGCTTGGAATTTTTAATCAAGAGCTGAGTTCTGATTTCAGTTGGGATTGTTATATTCACTTATGTGCACATAACCTTGGGAAAGGTATGAATGAAACGTCTTCTCCTTCCAGCTACAGGTTAATTAGTTAGTCATGTATCACTAAAACTATTATCATCTTCAAAAAAAGAAAAAAAAATGTATATAAAGTACTAGCAGTAGAGCCCGGCGTTGCCCGGGGATGTACCAGTAAGAGATAGATCAAGTATCGACTATCATAAAGACTGAAAAATAAAATTGACAAAGATTATTGTTTAAGGTTGACGGACACGCATGTCTTAATTAGTTTCTTTTTTTGTTTTGTTTTTTATGAATTGGTCAAACTCAAACAAAAACATTGTTTTCAATCGTTATGAGTCTACCGATTGAATAGAATTTTATTATAGACAATTGTCTTGTAAATGGAATTTTTAAAGCATTTTGAATGTAAAAATAAAGAAAAAAGTGTGCAAGACAATAAAAAACACTACCTGCCAAAAAAAAAATTGAAGTTTTGTTGAAATCGGTTGAAAAATGTAGGAAATCCGATCCCATATATAAATGAACATACACACGCAAAAACAACCTGGGTTTTATAATAAGTATAACTCGATGTGAGTTGTCCCCCTTTCATTCTGGCGACAGTGATGCCTCTTAATTATGTTTTCAAATTGATTTTGTGCAAAAACAATTGTGTTTTTCCAATTTTTGGTGCTGTTAGAACCACCGCAAGGTAATTTTATGTAGTTCTGTGAAGTTTTGTTGAAAAATGTAGGATATCTGATCCAATATATAAACGAACAGACAGACATAGACACACACACAACCTGGGTTTTATAATAAGTATGATTTAGATTTCAGCTTTAAATAACTCATAGAGGTGTTGATATACCACTAAACTAAAACAACCAACCAACTTTTTATTGTCCAAATTTCATCACAGAAACATTGTATTCGCTTTTGACTTTTTCATCATATTGTTGCTTTTTATTACAATATCTAGGTTATTTTGCAATTCTGCATGATTAAGTAATCAGTAGGAATGCGAAGATAAAGAAATAGCCTCTAGTATGACTTGAACTCATATTGGATGTGAAATTATTCAGTAATAGGACTACATTTAGCTTTCTCTGCTGATTAATCTCCATGATTAACAAAGGATCATCTATGTCTGTTGTACCCCCTCCCACCCGGCGGAGGGATATAGGACACAAATTCAAAGGTTATTTTTGGATTCATATTTATGTAACCCATAAATATCTGCCTTCTGCTCGGGAAAGTTTAAATTTCTATTAGTTCAAGTCCCTGAGGGCTATCCCCACCAGGTGGTACCCCTCCTCCAGGAGAGGGCTGCAGGTCATTAGCTGACACCAGAGGAGTAGCCAAAAGGGGAATTGCCAATGGGGTGCTTGAACGATTTTTCTACAGTATTGCTGGTAAACCAAATTTAAACCTTGACCGTGTATCACATTTGGTAGTGATGTGGGTGTACTGAAAAATCTACCTCATGTAAAATTCAGTTCAAATTATAAGTTTGTAAAATATTTAGTATTATTTTCTTTTTCTATGTACTTTGTCCCTTCAGGACATGGGCGATCATGGCTCTCCACGACTTTCTATCCTTCATAGTCCTTAGTAGTATTTGTTTTTTACTATCCCTCAGCTGCCTTGTTCTTACATTCATTTACACAAGCTAATTAGGTAGATTACTTACTGCATTCATTTGTCCCTCTTGCTTTTGCTATGTTCTGTGAGTGTCAAATTCACCAAACTGTCTTTCCTCAATATGTATCTGAGAAATTTCAACTTGTTCTTTTTGTTACCATTTTCTTAAAAATTTTGTTGTTTACATGCTTGGCTCATGGCATTATCAGCATCCTTTAAGAACCACATCTCTCTTGCCATAAGTCTTTTCTTCATCTGTGAGAAAACTGTCCAGCATTCATTGCCATATAGGAAAATTGATATTATATGGCACTCCTTCTTTTGTTTCTAATTCAAAGCTCTGTATATAAAGACAGGACTGTGTCAAAATAAACATGCATATCCCATTAAAAGCAATCATTTTTTGTTTGATTTTATAAAATTAGTTTTTATGTGCTTATGGCTTTTGTTATATGGGCATATGGCTGAGGGGTTAGAATGTTTGCTTTCCGACCATGAGAGCTGGGTTTGAATCTCACTATAGTTGATTTGACAGAATGGTAACTTCTTGATGTTATCGGCCTGGAGGGGGACGATCCCAGCATGTGATACCATTGGAAAGTGCCTGGAAACCATACCATGGTATTGACCCAAATCTTGTGAGTGAAATTGTGTAGATGGAACACTTTGGGGAGCCATCAATGGTTGTGCTAGCACAAAGTCACAAGTCATCGTGACTAAGGGTTTGAGTATGCTGGCCTTATTCAGACTGTTGATCATGCTAGATAATGCTCTCTCTCTCTCCCAGGAACTGTAACTAAGGTTTGCTCAGCATAGCTACAGTATAAAATAAAATACAGGTGGACTTTGTGGGTGTTGGACAAACTCAAATATGCCTGAGCAGGCATCTGCAACAGGGACTGACTAGCTGCTCTAGTAGATTGACATCCTCAGATATGAGTGGTCAGCCATTTTATTTTAGGGCTTTAATGTAGTTATAGCTAGGACATGAAACTTTCATGTATTAGGTTGGTGCAAAAATACTGTCGTTTTCTCACATAGTAACGTATGTGAGAAAACGACATTATTTTTGCACCAACCTAATAGTTTTATTTAAGACCTGGGACTTTAATGTTGTTTTAGTTAAGACCTATGGCTTTTATGCAGGTTCAGTTAAGACCTATGGATCTGGGATAAGGCATACAAGATTTTTGGGGGAGGTTTAATGTCTAAGTGTACAAAGTATGTTTGGAACTTAATAAAGTGTTTATAAGGTTTCTGAACTGCAGGTTTTAAATTTAAATTTTTGTACTTGTCTTTCTCTTTCTGACTTCATAAGTCTTTGCTCTTTCTCTCTCCTTAGAAATCTTTGTTCTCTCTCTCGATCCTCACAGATCCTTGCTCTCCTCACACTTACTCTTTGACTTCATAGATCCCTGTTCTTCTACCTTTTTTTGCTCTCACTCACTCACTTTCTCTTCTCTCTCTGTAGTGCCTTGCTGCCTCACTCTCTCTTTATAAGTTCTTTCTTTTTTTCTTCTCTCTAACTTGATAGTTTTTTTTTCTTTCTGCTCATTCTATCCACTCTCTAACTTCATAGATTCTTGCTCTTCACTCTCTCTAACTGGATAGGTTCTTCCTCTCCACTCTCACTCTATTTGCTAGGTTCTTGCCCTTTACTCCCCATTTCTCCCTCTCTCTCTCTCTCTCTGACTTTCTCTTTTTACCCACATAGGTCAACTGTTTTCTCTCTGAGCTTAAAAGCTTTATCATATGAATCAATTAAGTTACAGAATTATATAAATTGGTAAAATCAGCATAAACACCCAGGATGGTAGGGGAGGATCCCTTTACTTCTCAGTCTCTGCTATTCTGTTGAAGTAAATTGTCTCAGTTAACAAATGATGCCTTGTTAATACCACAAAGGTCAAATTTCCTGCTTTAATGGCACTCTTCCTTCTCCTCTTTTTTTTTTTAGCTTACCCTCAGGCACACATAGATTAAGGGTAGTAGCTATGGTCATAATGAGTGTGCACATTGGATACCCCCATTTAGTGGTGGCAGATTTGTGAACTTCCCTAGTAAATGACTTTTGTGCTGTATCCACAAATGCCAATGGGGAGGGATCTCCCCACTACTCATTTGTTCAAAGCTTTTTTATTCCCATCATTATTTTGTCATTGCTCTTGGTATTAATTCTGTTCTGTCATGGGAACAGAATGGAGAGGAGGAGAGTTAATGTCTTAAGCAAGAAAAACAAAAAAAACAAAACAAATTAGGTTCATTGAATGTTGGCACACCCATGTTTTTTAATTCTATGAATTCAGTAGACATAGTATTTTTTTTTAATGTCATGTTTCTTCAGATTGTAGGGGATCACGGCTCTCCATAAGCTCCTTTTTTGTTATTGTTTGTAAATTCCCATGACATCCTGGGAAAGATAGTGGAATTGTTTCTGGTTGCTTTCTCTGCCACCTAAGGTTTTCATGTCAGACACTTTTCTGTCAGAATGTCACACAGCTAGTATCTGTAACAAGGCAAAAAGAAAAAAGAAACATCATAGGTTATTGGCTGGACGGTTCAATCTCTAATGTCAACTGCTTCTGACATTGAAGGTAAACATAAAGATACATCACTTTCAGAGTTACCTACCTATATATATATATATATATATATATATATATATACACACACACAGTGTAACCCGGATATGAGAGAGATTTTCTCTGGTCCCAAATTAGAGCCATACTTACCTAAACAAAATAGACAAAACCCGGATATAAGCGACTTCTTCTCCGGTCCCGACAACTCTCTTATATCCGGGTTACACTATAGGGGGTGTGTGTACTATCCCAAACCCTCTGAGCGGGTGAGGGGCAAAAAAAAAACTGATTGGGAGCCCTAGGGCAGTACTTTGTAACTCTTTCTATTTTATCAACATTTGCTTTTTGCTACCTATGTTGCAAAAACTAAGCACAACTAACTAAAGGATGTCATTCTGGGTCCTTTTTTTTTTTTTTTTGGTCCTAATTTGTGAATTTGTTTTACTCATGCTAAGCCTCGAAAATAAACACTATACAGTGGAAGCCCGGTTCACAATCTTAATTAATTCCTGAAGGCCGTTCGTAATTCGAAATTTTCGTAAACCGAAACTATTTTTCCAATAGGAAACAATGTAGAGAAAAAAGTCACAGTACAATAAAATTGGGGAGGAGGGAAGCACAACACAACTCACAAATGTATACAACACGGTGGTTGACTCAGAAATTATTCCGATCAGATTTTGGTTTGGCAATGTAGTTGTAGTCCGAGAACCGAAATTTTCTTTGATAACTGAAGCATTTTCATCTCGAATTTTCTATTCGAAAACCGATTTGTTCGATATGTGAGACGAGGTTGCACTGTATAAAATTCATTATTTTTTTTATCCATAATGTTGAATGTGTTAAAATTATCAAACTTTTTAATAATAAAAATTTCAAGTTGATGTTAAAAACTGCTGCAAAACATAGTTGATTTATTCAAAATGGAATAAAAAATCTACTATGACATGTCTTTTTAATTTCAGATACATAGTATTTATTTTCAATTTTACACCTATATTCACATGATCAATCAAATCATTGCACATAATTAGGTTACAATAAATTTCGTATTTTACTACTATCTTATGAAAATTGAGTAGAGTGAGGGGTCTGTATCATAGATTCGGCCCAGGGAGCACAAGAACCTGGTACTGGCCCTCTGTGTGTGTGAGTGTGTGCAGAACTCACCCATCCATGAGGGGCCAGCATCTCCATCTTTGTAACTGAACATTCAGTATGATTTGATTTTAGTAGTCAAATCTTGTGCAAAACCAAACACTCTCTTTTTGGAAGAGCTGAGTACAGAGAACTAGTGTAATGTGCCACAAAGGTCCCAAACAACTCTGCTCAGTGTTTGAATTCAGAGTTGTCCTTCTCCTAGACTGGTTTCCACTCAGTCTGTCCTGCTAATTATCCATCTGGGATTGGGAGTGATGAGATTGATTTATTTCATACCTTTCCCAAGGGTATTTGCATGTAAGTGAATGTAATGAACACATATAAGGTTCGTGCAGATCCTGGAAACCTTGAAAAATCTTGGTAAATTGACAGGGCCTTCCCCAGGGCTTGAAAAGTCCTGGATAGACAGCAATAGCCCCAAATCCCCTTGAAATGACCTGGAATTTCCTAAATTAGACTGTCCAGTCATCCCTTTTCTCAATTCAAGAAAGTCAAAATGCCAAATCTCAGAAATTGGCTTTTTTACAAGTTAAAATTGTCCTTTTTATTTGTCAGTAATATTTGGTAATTCTTGTGAACTGTGGTTTGTTTTTACTTGATTAAATCAAGTTCATGACCTCGTATTTATCTCCGTATTTTCTCGTCTAGGTGACGAGAAAGAATACGAAGGCGTGTCTTCTAATTGCTACCCTCATTCAACAAGAAAAGAGGAAAAGCAAAGATGAAAGCTGTCCGTGACAAGTAAACATCTCTGTCAAAGATAGATTAATTCACACTAATAGAATTTGTAGTTGAAAGGAAAATAATAAATTATTTTACTGTAATAAAATACATTTAGAAGAATCTCGAAAAATTTATCAGTGTTTTTTAAAATTTGAACAATTGAAGAAATTTTATTCACACGTCAATTTCAAAAGTAAAAAGTCCTTTTGATCTCGAGTCAGCGGTGGGTGAGGTCATGATGAAAAAAAATAATACTTTACGCGTCTTGTGTCAATGTGTATCTATGTGTAAACTACGTTTGTCTGAATTGTTGCCAAAAGTAACAAGTTTGAGGATTAAATTTGACTCAAAGAAAAAGTAGATGGGAAGGATGATAGATAAATATGGCTTTGATGTATCTTGGGATAGGATAGAAAATGCGCTTTTGAAAAAATAGAGAAGAATGTTATTTTTTAAAGTTTGCAGGCTTCTTTTGCTTTTGTTGTAAGTGTGAAAAAAATGATTAAATATATTTAAAACATGGCCTAGCTTTAAATGTTCACTCTGGCCACCCTGTTCCTTTTACTTTTGTATTTCTGCCATAGATGACTAGAAAATGTATAAACACGTGAATGACTCCTTGTCATTTGGTCAGAGTCAGATGTGATCCAATTTGTGAATTTAAAAACAAAAAAAAAAAAACAAAAAAAAAAAAAACAACCAAAAAATAGAAAAATGTCCCCAGATGAAGTTCTTCTTTGTGGTGTTGTCAAACGAGAATGACGTTTTATTTCCACTGAAACTTCAGATTTTTGTCTGTTTTTGATAAAATTCAGAGCGATAAACTTGTTGCTTCCTTTTCGTTGCATATATATATATGTATTTTTTAGCATGATCATAAAACTGTTAAGATTTGTAAAAGAAGGGCGCACTAATAAGGTAATTACATTTTCCAAACTGACTTTGTAAGAATTCTGTCAAACCCAAACATGCATAAAGAAGCTGCAAAAATCGATTGTGGATTTCCTAACGGGCGATGAAAAATTTATGCAAAAATCTGTTTGCATGCAGAATTGCAACAAACACAATGTTCATCACTATCATTGAGAAACTTCTGGAAATGTCTCCCCTAAGGTCATTTGCATGGCTGAACCCTGTCTAACACTTTTGCCCCAGCCCCTCAACCTCCGATGTCTTACTCTCTGGGTTGAGGTGTCTACTCGGTCCTAAAAGAACTTAAGGGAGTGGCTGTAGGTCCCCTGAGCATCTGTAGATTATTCGACCGGTCCACTGGTTTAATCCTGCTTCCTGCCCACGTTGTGTTTGGTTTGATCCAGAAAGCAGAAGTGATGTTCATCGATTCACGGTCGACTGAAGATGTAGACACGGCTGGAGAGTCTGCGCTAAGAAATTTAGAATGCAGCAAAAAAAAAAAAAAAAATATCTGCAGAAAGCTGGACAAACAACTATTCAATGACTGAATTGTTAATGTCTTTTATATAGCGGAAAAGAATAGTATAGAAAAGAACTTGTTAAATCGTCTCAGAACGATATACGACTCTTGCGATGGGGGAATAAGATTTCTGTGTGCAGCTTAAAGTTTATAGTGGCGTTCCTCCTTAGTAGTAGTAACAGTAGTAGTAATATTCATGGTAGCAGAAGCAGCGGTACTTATATCAACAGCACATGTTAGTGAACGCTTTGTTCCAATCTCTGACGTCACTTTCTCTCCTTCTTGAGTCTCCAACTCGACTCTCCACTGTCTCTAGCCCAACTCTTGTCTGGGCTAATTCTCTTCTGTCTGCCTCTTTCTCAGCATAACTTTCAAGAAATTCAGCAAGCATGAAGACCCTTTGGACACTTTGTTCTACTTTTCTTTGTCACTAGACAAAGAATATCAAAAACTATGGAAAATTGTTAGCAGATCGCTGGTACTCTCTCATGGACAGGCGTCAGTGGAGAGAGGTTTCTCAGTCAATAAAGAAATTTCCACTAATAATATGAAACAGCAGACTCTGGTTGCACATACCGCAGACTATTTGGCCATAGTTGGAGGTGCAGGTAATGTTCCCATGACTAAGGTGCTTCTAATGCCAGAACAGCATATAACCAATTCCTTGAGGCTGAGAATTAAAAAAAAAAAAAAAAATAAATAAATAATTAAAAAAAAAAAAAAAAAAAAAAAAAAAAAAAGAAAAAAGGTAGGAAGAAGCAGCTGGACAAAAACAGATTTACATGCTTATGAAAACTGAAGAATTGAAGACCAAAAAACACAAGCTTGAAAGTTGTACACAAGATTTGCTCATGTCAGTTGACTGCTATGTGGAGAAAGCTGAGCAGATTCAGAAATTCACACTTACCGCAAAGTTCAATGCCATGCAAAGGGCAAATCCATAGAAATTAAAATTGGAAGAGAAGCTGAATGCTAAACTTGATGAGCTGAAAAAATGTTAACATCATTGTGTTCTGTGCCATGCGCAACAAAAGCCATGAGTAGTAAGGGTAGCTAAAATATGTAGTGTTTTTGTGAAAATTTCTGTTTGTAGTAAGCTTCATGTCTGTGGAACTCCCGTTCTCTTACTTACTTCCCTGATGACTATAATCTCCAACTATTCAAATGCAATGTCAATCGACATCTCCAGATGCCTTGATCTATTCCCTGTCCTTCTCTTTATCCTTTTCTCTTTCATGCTTCTTTGCACTTGCTCCCGCTTTCTTTTACCCCCTTGTGTGCTTCTAACATAATAAACCCTGCCTGTTGCAGCTCTGTCCTGTCTCTCTGGTGGTTCTGGCTGAAAAGTAAACCACCTGGTCCTCCCCCAGTAAAATGAAGGAACCACCACTATCCACCACGTTGTGAATTTTTGATCCGAACAGCAGTATTTCGATCCCTCAGAACGATCCGGAGGTAGGATGAATTAAATAGCTGGGTATTACACTGAAAGGAACTCACTATTCATGCAAAAAAAAGTTTCGTGTCTTAGCCGCAAAGACATGAAAAAGAAAAAAAAAAGAGCCCTTTTTTAGGCCACTGTTTTTATGTCACTACCGAAGAATTTACACGAGTACAAAATGTTGTTTGGGGTCAGAAGTGACAGAGAGAGAGTAAGAAAATTTCTGCCTAAACAATCTCGGCTGATCTAAGGGAAGTAATTCGTGGATCTTCGTCTGCACCCTACGATATAGCAGTCTGCTTTCTCACAGCTTTGTTGACGAAGTTATTTGGATTCGTACGGGTTCTATTTCTATCTCTTGGTTCGGATCGGTCTTCTTGACGCAAGACAACCAACAGACCAGACCAGCAAATTCCAACAAGCCGTCTCTTCCACGTTCTGCCATGTTCCGATCTCTGTCCGCGTTCTCTTCGATCTGCGATCTCACTAATTCAAGCGTGCGGGCAGCTTATATAGAAAGAGGCGGAGCTAAACCATCTTCAGACATCGCCCCTGAATTTTAATATGCAAATTGCCTTTGCAAAAACAAAAACTGTCGTACTCATTGTCAGTTTTGACAGGTTCATTCAGTTGAACAAATATTGATGAGCGGCATGCAAGCTTTTCCGGTCCCCGAAACTCAGTGGGAACCCAGTTTTCAAGAAATACTAAAATCGGATTCGGACCTCCTGCTGGGTCTTCCGCAGCCAACGCCTACTTAAGTTTTGCCAAAACCACTTATCCCATCTGGTTGAATTCCGCCATTTAGACCACCCAAAAGTCCAATTCGCCTTTTATCACAAACTTTACTTTAACGAATCCGTCTCTTAATCACTCTGGAATTATTACATTTAATTTACTAATAACTCAACCCCAGAAACAATTATTAAGAGGAAAAAAAACAAGAGAAAAAAATAAACATTTCTGGAATTACTCCGGAGTCCCTTCTACCGAAGTAATTAGCACCTTCATCCTAATTCTTTAGCACTGTTGATTACTAAATCCACCTTGGGATTGAGAGGCACTCCCACCTTACTGGTGGGGGAGGGGGTGAAATTTAAAAATTTTTTTTTTTTTAAAGTATGTTCATTAAAATAAATATACTTAACTTCACATGATATATGCAGTAAATATTTTTGTGACATTTGCAAGCCATGAGTAGCCTAGATAGCTGAAACGTGTAGCAGTAAGGATTAAAGTAATTCAAAACTTTCAAGGGTAGTAGAACTCATAATTGTAGAATGTTACACAAAATGTGTAACATAACCAGGTCTGCATTCAGTTGTGTTTTAGACTTCAATGGTTGTGATTTCTTCACTGCTTTCACTCTGATTCATGTAGCATGAATTATTGGAACCAGCTGTAGTTTTGCTTTGAGCATCTCATCTGTCAAACTATTAAAAGATCAATCATAAAATATGTATTTTTGAAATTGGTCACCATTCAGTGTGTGTGTGTGTGCTAGTTTCAGTACTTGAAACTTCTGGGATTTTTTTACACAGGTCTGTGGGAACCCTGTGTCTATATATATATATATATATATATATATATATATATATATATATATATATATATATATATATATGTATATACAATTGTGTGTTTGGACATCAATACCTCATTTGTAAGTTTTGTTAGCAACTAACAAGGAAAATCAGTTACTTTGCTTGTTAGGAACTGGGTCATCATGTAATTTAATAATTGTGTCAGTTAAAACTTATATAAAAGAGAGATTGCTGCCCAAATAAACAATATATATTGTATTTGATTCTTCCCACTCCCAACTGTTCAGACAATAGTAACAGCAAAAAAACAAAAACTGTCATACTCATTGTCAGTTTTGACAGGTTCATTCAGTTGAACAAATATTGATGAGCGGCATGCATTTTTATTTTGGCAGGGGGTTCCAATACTGAATGGGGCCAGCATTAATGTGACAATTTTTTTTTTTTTTTTTTTTTTTAAAAATGTATTTCAGATACAGAAAGATTGTCTTCTGATTTCCCCCCCCCCACATCAAATGCCATGTTTTTCTTGTGTTCTTCACTTTGCATCTTTTGTGTTTCTTATCTGATTTTTCTTGTTATCTCTTCTGGCAAGGAAAGCAGGAAATATGAGAATCCGCAGGACTGCAGAACTTTACTTTTACTTTTTCTTTTTTTCCTTCCAAGATTATAAAAGTGCAATGATGGGAGGAACGTTTAATTCCGACAGCGGAAAACAAAAAAAAAAAAAACCAAAAAACAAATATCTTTTACTGCTCTTTTATCATTTATAAATCAATTACACTCGTTCACCTTAACCTCTTCAGGTTGTGCATTTGATAGTTTTATTTTGCATGTATATCTATTGAATATCCTATATTAGATATGAGGATACAATTTTAGAGCTTAGTCTAGAACAAAGCATTACCAATGAGACACTTTGAAAACCAAACATAATAGCACTTGCTAACCAATGAGCCATAGCAATTGATAGTGTAGATTATACTGTCTATGTAAATAATGAACGGTGCCACTTGCTCTTATTTTTGTTTCTCTCTCTATAAAATATAAACTCACCTGTCAGGTATTGATTAGCAATCTGGTCTCACTACTAAACAAAATCAGTTGTCATTACTAGTAAATCATGTTAGTATAACAATGGAAATAAAAAAAAAATTACTTATGAGTATGCGTGCGTATATATATATATATATATATATATAATGTGTGTGTGTGTGTGTGTGTAGTGCTTATTCAAAATTGCTCAATATCAGTGATAGACCTAACATATTTATATATTCATTCAACTAAATATATATTTAGTTGAATTGATATATAAATATGTTAGGTCTATCACTGATATTGAGCCATTTCCAATAAGCACCACACACACACACACACACATATATATATATATATATATATATATATATATATATATATATATATATATATAGAGAGAGAGAGAGAAACCTGTGGTAGCATAAAGGTCAGTGTTTCCAATATTTTATATATTAAATTGTGCTATATTTTTGTTTTTGGAAAATTGTGTTGAGCACTCTCTTTATTTTACTGTCCTTTTTGGCAGATATCACTTTTGCCATAGATTGAATTTATAAAGTGTGTGTGTATGTATATATATATATATATATACTGCAGTGTCAATGATTATCTTTTGTCTTTTAAATTGGTATTCTTTTATCATTCTCTCTCCATGATAATGTTTTTCTTTTTCTTATATTCTTTCACACTCAATAATCTCTTATCTCTTAGTGGCTTTATTACCTTGCTTGGGGGTGAAATGATTGAGAAGAATGTGTATGTTTATTTGTAAAGGCTAAAACGTAATGTAAAAAATAAAATTACTGTCTTCCTTCAGGATGTTGGCGATCATGGCTCACCAAGATTTCTCTTCTCCTTTATAGCTCTTAATAAATTTTGTCTTTGTTATCTTCGCTAAACTTTTTTCCACCATCCATTTACTCAAGCTTGCTAGGTGGTTTATGCATTGTTTTTCTCTGACCCTCTTGCCTTCAATCTTTCCTGTGAGTATCAAATTTTCCATGCCTTCTTTCCTTATTATGTGTCCTGAAATTTCAGCTATCTCTTCCTGATGTTAAGTATAAGGACCCTTTTTGTTTCCATTTTCTCTAAAACTTCATTACATGTTCAGTCCTTAGCATTCTCAACATTCTTCTGTAGAACCATATTTTAATTGCATTGCGTCTCTTCTTCATCTCTGCATTCATGGCCATATTGGAAGACTTATGATATTACATAACAGTTCAGTACTCTTTTCTTTTTGTTTCTAATGAAATTTTTCTGTTTCTTAATACTTTGCCTAGCTTTTGGTAAGCATCTTTCACTATATCAATACACCTTAGGATTTCAGTGTCCCACTTTCTATCCTCTGTTAAAACATATATACATTATTTACATTGTTCAGTCCATATAACATCAGGACAACCTTCAAAAGCAGGATGACACTTTGCAGATATTTCTCCCGAGTAAGACCCCCCCCCCCCCATAGAGGAGAACATGACTAAAGACTGTCTGTACGCCATCCCGTGCAGCTGTGGAAAGAAATATAAAGGGGAGACAGGCCGCCCCCTTAAGGTAAGGCTTCAAGAACACCAAAAAGCTGTAACATGAGGAAAAATTAGGTGTGGCTGACCACATATGGAGAGAAAAAAGAGATCACCACCCTCTGTGGGATCAAGTTGAGATCATAGACAAAGAACATCATTGGAAAATTTGTAAACTTAAGGAATCAGCACATATGCTACTCCACAAAAATCTCCTGAGCCGACCAAGCATAGAAATGAATACAATATGGGAACAAATAATAAAGAGTGCAGAGAAAAGCAATAATACCAATGAAAATTGCAATATGAAGTCTGGTAAAAATGGTTGCAGAAGACATTAGGTTTATGTCCCAGAAATTCATACACAAGGACACACGACACAGTGGATAAAGGCGTTACTTAGATCCAGTGACAGGACCCAAAGGGTATGAGTTCAATACCTGGTTAAGGCGGTGGAGATCTTTGAGAGGGGAATTAACAGGAGATAACTGATAAATGACATCCATTAGACATATCTACCCCAGCGAGCAAAATAAAGGGTTCAGTTTGACATTCCAACCACCTGAAAAGGTCAGAGCCTACAACGGCTGAAACGTTGTGATAAATATGGCAACAAATATGAGGACGATAGTCCGAACAATGTAAATTTCAGCTATTTAAATTATTGTAGTTGTTTGATTTTTGTATCTTCAATTTGTAATTTTCATGTTGAACCGTTCCTTTTGCTAAAAACCATGCATTCTCTTCTGACAATTGATGTTTAGTCCTTTCTTCTTGCTTTTCTTCACTATCTTCTGTAGAAGTACTTGTAGTTTATTTTCTGTGTCTCCTATCAACACTGTGTCATATGCATATGTCTCAGAATCACCTACTTTATAGGTTGAATTAGTGCATTTAAATCAGAATTATTCCTCTGATTACTTCTAGAGTGTCTCATAAGTCATTTTTTTTTATCAGTAGCCTGAATCAAAAATTTTCAAAGATCCAGCCTGATTTTAAATAAGTGAAAGAACTATTTTTTTTTTCCTGTTTTTTAATTCCTCCAAGACTTCACCAGTTACCTTTGTTTATTATTTTCAAGAACGGTAAATATATCAAACAATAAGGAATTCTCTTATTTTGACGTGTTTCACTGATCAAATGGCTTCATCAGAAAAATGGATCTTATTTTGACCAATTCTATATTGGTGAGACAGAATGTCATATGAATGCTGAATTTTTGAAATTATTAAAATTAAAATTTAAAAAACTGATATAGTTAAAGTAGAAAAATAATTCCCGCATTCATACGACTGTGTATGAAGTTCGGGTGGAATAAAATATGCCTTTCAGATGATGTCATTTGATTGGCGAAAGATGTGAAATTAAAAGTTTTCCAGATTGTTTCTCAGCTTTACCATTCCATCGGATTCTTGTACAAACAAGAATGCAGCTGTTTTTTGAATAAGTCAAACAGGACATCCTCAACACACTCCTTCATAATGTCTCCAAAATTCTTGGCTGGATTAAGGTCAGCTGAATTTCCTGGACATCTGACAAATCGATGTTAAGGCAAAAAACAAAAAAAAGTCAAGCCTTTTAAATCTGCGCACTGTTCCGAATGCAGTTCACTTAATCTATTTCCTCACCAATGAGTCAACTGTCAAACTCTGCAGAAACAAATAACAAATGTTTCTATTTCTGCAGAACTGGAGTCGAAGATGTTAAGAGAATTCGATAAAACTGCATGCCTGATTATCAATACCATTCCATCAAGAATTGTATACTTCCTTTGGAAGCAAAACAGCCAATTGCAAAGACTTGGGTTTTATTAGATTTAAAAAAAAAAAAAAAAAAAATCATTTCGCCCCATGCAAAGCAGTAAAGCCACTAAGACACATGGGGTTACTAGATGTGAAAGAATACAAAAAGAAAACAGAAAAAAATTATAAGGGATCAAGAAAAATAAAAAATGCAAAATGATTAGACCTTATTGCTAATCTAGCACTATGCTTAAATTCATAAAATCTAAGTACTATAGAGGAAAGTTTATCAGAACAATTACCATGAAAGTATTTATGGAAAAGGTACAAGGAAACTGCAGCGGTGTGAAAGTGACTGAAGCTAAGATGTCAGGACTAATAATATTGCCAATTCTTCTTTTGATTTAAGAATCTCTAAATATATAGCAGAAGCAGTAGACCATATATGGCAGCAATATTCAAAGCATGGGTGAATGGTAGACTTATAGATATGTAAAATAGATTCTGGAGAGAAAAATTGTCTAGCATGACACAGTTAACCAACTTTTCTAGCAGCAGACCTAGCAATGGATTCAATATAATCTTTCTGTTTCATGTAAGCAGAAAATGTTAGCTGAAGAAGGCACAATGAGTCACTTTTCTGGAGGTTAGCATCAACCATTCTGATGGAAAGCAGAAAGGGATCTCTAAGATGATTGATAGATAGCAGTTTTATTTTGGTGGCATTAAAATTTACAAGCTATTCCTTGCTCGAATTAACAGCAGACTGTAGGGCACTTCTGAGATCAGCTACCAATTTGGCCTTATCGAACCACTCAGACTTACTATTAAGACAGGAATAAATAGTTATGTCATCAGCATAAATACAGAGTACAGAATTGATGCCATCAGGAAGGTCATTGATGAAAATTAGGAACACCATTGATCCAAGGATAGAGCACTGGGGACATGAAAGGAAGAGAAAGATTGAAGTCATCCAGACATTTTTCAATTATCTGAACTAAACCCATTCTAATATTTCATTGCAAATAAGGAAAATATTGATGAGGATTAGCATGATAATGATATTGACTGCAGTCCCAAAATTCAATTTTAAACTCTGAAGCAATGATCGTACTTAAACAACTGTTTAAATTGGTGGTGTTTCCAACCAGGTCCTACTCTTTACAAATGCATATACTTAAAATTTGGGTGTTGTAGAAGTCAAATAACTTACCTTCTAACATGGCTGCCTCCTTGTGTTTCCTTGTAGAAAGGCAGGCCAGCTAATCTACCTGATTTATAAGAGATTACCTAATACTGCAGGTGGGTTAGTCCACTTTACTATAATGGACCTGCCCAACACATTTGCATGACTGGACTCTATTCACTCATACATCTCTCCATTAAATCAATCAGTGGGGGTATTTTCATTTGAGAGACTACACCAGTCTACCTGTGTGTAAAACCACTTGCAATTAACCAATATTCAACAGGTTTTAGTGGCAGAAAACCATCATGTCAGCCAAAAAAACAAACATTGATGAATTTTTTCATCGAAAATAAGACTGACGAAACCTTAAACAAAGCTTTTGAAAATCTTATTTGATAATATAAATGTTAAATTTCTTTCCTGAAAGGAATTTTTTCTTTATACTTTTTTGATAATTTAGGTCAGTGTTTTTCAACTGGTGCTACCCAGAACCCTAGAATTCTGCAAGCGATTGCCAGGGTTTCCACAAGAAATGGTGATAAATAGGCTAATGCATATTTGAGTCATTTTTGTTTAATTTTAGATTCATAATATTACTATACATATACGTCATATTGCCGGGAGATCCTTGGTTATTATATCAAAAGACATAACATCTTATATTATTTAAAATTATAATAATCATAGAGAATGTATTTATTGATGTTTATATGGCATCAGTGTGAAGTTGCCTTTACTGGTTAGGGGACAGAACATGTACATAGCAGATTCATGTAACATTGGGTGTCCGACTCGAGTACAGGATGCACGCACAGTGTTCATATGTTTATTATGTAAATTATGATAAAAATATAAAAGGGATAGATATTAATAATGGTATATGATAATTTTTATGCAGGGGTTTCTTGAGATGTGAAAACTATTTCCAGTGTTCTATAAGGGTAAAAATGTTGAGAAACACGTGTTTAGGTATTCAAATATTAGGTTGGTGCAAAAATAATGTTGTTTTTTGAGGTTCAACTTCAAAAGAAAAACGACATTATTTTTGCACCAACCTAATACATGGGATTTTGAATGATCAGAACAAATTTTTTCAATCCCTGTTTCAAGATGCCCAGAGAGTCGAGGAAGTACTGTACGCATTACAAATCTTTCTTTAAATGTTTTATTAACCAATTACGGTGTAGTAATGGATAGCAGCTCAGATTGAGGAAATTGAGACAAGTTCAAATTCCAGTTGAATCCATTACATTCACTTATGTTCTAATACCCTTAGGAAAGGTATGAATCCTCTTCTTCTCCCTCCAGCTATAGGTGAATAGCAGGACAGACGGAGTTCTATAGCCATGGAACGTCCTGGGTATGACAATAAACTACATCCACGTCCTGGGTATGACGATAAACTACATCCAACAGCAAGGCCTCAGCTCTCACCCACATCCTGGGTATGAAAATGAACTACATCCGCGTCCTGGGTATGACGATAAACTACATCTAACAGTAAGGCCTCAGATAAAGGTTTTTGAAACAATAATGTTGCCAGCTATCCGTTTTTGAAACCATAATGTTGCCAGCTATACGTTTTTGAAACCATAATGCTGCAAGCTATACGTTTTTGAAACAATGTTGCCAGCTATACGCTTTTTGTAAAAAATAATGTTGCCAGCTATATGTTTTAAAACCATAATGTTGCCAGCTATACGTTTTTGAAACAATGTTGCCAGCTATACGTTTTTGAAGCAATAATGTTGCCAGCTGTGCGTTTTTGAAGCCATAATGTTGCCAGCTGTACGTTTTTGAAACAATGGTGTTGCCAACTATGCGTTTTTGACTTTTAAAGTCACTCAAAATCATTTCCGGCATAAAATGACCACTAAGGTTGAGATGCCGTTAAACAAAACAATCAATCAATCATATAGCCATGGATGGCAACTGGTCTACCACAAAAAGACCTGGCAACCTACTGTGGGGAAAAAAAATCTGCCTCGTCAGTCATGTATCGAAAGATACATGATCGCCAAAGTATATATCATGCATGACACACAACTGGCTGATCTGTGGCAGAAATTTCTGTGGTTCATAGTTGAGGGACTCCAACAAAGGAAATTCTTATCTATGAGGGTGGGCGGAAAAGTGCATTGGCTGATTATTAAGGAATGATGCTAGAGCTGTGAAATTTTGTCCATTTTCAAGGGAAGTGCTTATTGGGTTTTTTTGTTTTCGTTTTTTATCAGTTTTACCCCAAGTAAGACAATAAAGTCACTAAGACACAAGGGGGAGTTACTGGGTATGGAAGAATTAGAAAACAGAAACTTTACACTTCTTTTGTTCTTTCTCTTTAGTAATTAGGCGGGCAGTAGAAAGTGACTGACATTGCATTTAAATTTTTGAAGATCAAAGTTGGCTGGAAAGCATGGAGCCAGGAGAGAGTTCCATAATCGAGAAGTGCAAGAAAAGAAACTGTTAGCTTAGAACTTATGGTTAAATCTAGCCAACATAACTGTATATTGCCGAGACCTTGTTGCCAGTCTAATACTGCGCTTAACTTCATAAAGTCTAGGTACCATGGTGAAGAGCTGCATTTGAAGTTGTTTTTGAACAATTAGATGTCAGTTTACCTGGAAAGAAAGAATGCAGTTATTAATAAGAAGAGTTGTAGTTAATGCATGCAAGATTTCAGTTTTAGTACCACTCCTTCATAGGTCCCACCATTTTATTGTTGAAACTATAAAATGGTGGGACCTAGTTGCCAATCTAGTAGCACACTTAAATTCATGTATAGTTGGGGTACCAGGGAAAAAGCTCATTAGAGCAGTTGCCATGAAAATATTTGTAGAAAAGACAAATGGAAGCAACATCACATTGATGAGAAAGGGATTGGTCGAGATGCTGGGATATGATTGATGATGTTACAGATCCTTCTTTGGATTTTGTCAAGCATCTTAAGATGTAGAGCAAGAACACCGGATATGGCAACAGTATTCAATTTCCTTTAAAACTTCCTTATTTTTTGTTAATATGAATAAATTTTTATTGTTTCCTTGTTCTTGATAAAATGTTACTAGTTTTATATAAAACCTCAGATCGTGTTGGGTATATCTACTTATAAGAAAATCTTTTCTAGATTGCATCTATAATTTTATTTAAACTTGAATTCCACTTGATCAGTGGCTTGAATTAAAAAGAGGTTCTCACTTTGAGAAAAATATTTTCTGTTTATTGAATTGCAATTTTATTCAATTTCTCTTCGTTTTTGGTCAGGGATGTTGTTTGGGAACCTGACTGTTTTTATGTTGGTTTGTTTTGTATATTTTAATAAAAGAAAAAAAAATATATAAAAAAAAAATCAGATTAAATATTCATTCTTCAAATTCATAAATTTTTTTTTTCTCTCGACCCCACTTCTTTCTTTTCCTCTTGCTCATGAATATAAACTTCTCGAATCATTATGCAAAAGATTTCAAACACCACCATCACAGCCTGGAAAATACTGCTCTTTTACAGCTGCAAAAAAGAATGAAAAAGAAAACAGTAAAAAAAAAAAGTATCTTATCAAAGAATTGTGACTATTTTTTGTCTTGTACTATCTTGTATTAAATCTGGTGAAAACATCATACATATTTATATTCGACTTTGTAACTGCAGGACTTGGTCTCCCAAAGTCTGTCAGCATTGGAGAGTAGTGGGTCTTACCCTGATATACTGCCTATATGTTGTCAGGGAGTTTTGAATTCAGACTTTGCTTTCCCTTTAGACAGCAAGATGGTAGTACCTGTTAGGGTCCCAACTATGGGCAAATAGTGAACCATCAAACAAAAATCAACAGTATATTTTTATAATAAAATTAGCAAACAATACATTTTTATAAAATTAGCAACGATACATTTTTTATAATAAAATTAGCAACGATACATACAACCACATTTGCAAAACATTATTTACCTGCTTGTAAAAACAAAATGTTCAATAAATTTGATAGACATAGAATGTCTATTCTTTTTTAATAAGACACATATAACAGATGTTTGTCTGTGTATACACATGCACATACAAGAGGGTATTGAGAAGTTCTCAACCCAACCAAGATTGTGATCAACATTTTGAACAAGGCCAATATGCTCAAACTCTCAGTCACGATGACTTGTGACTATGTGCTTGCACATCTATCGACGGCCACCAAATTTTGCTCACAAACCTTGGGTCAATTCACGTTATGATTTTTTAACACTGTCCAATGGTGTTACATGCTGGAATCACCTATGCAGGCTGATAATATCAAAATATTGTATCTGTGACAAATTGACCACAGTGAGAAAAATATTAAGAAGAGAGAACAGTAAAAGAACTGAAATTAAGAAGACAGAAGATGTTGCATTTAAATTTTTGAAGATGAAAAGAAGCTGGAAGAGAGTTCCACAAGTGAGAAATATCAGAGAAGAAACTATTAGCATAGAACTTATGGTTTCATCTAGCAATTTAATCTGTAAAATGATGAAACTTAACTGCCAATCTAGTATGGAACTGAAATTTGTAAAGTTGAGGTACCAAAGAAGAAAAGCTGAGAAGAATAATTACCATGAAAATATTTATAGAAAAGACACAAATGGTACATTATGGCGATGAGATAGTGACTGAAGCGAGATGTCAGGTTAAGACTGATAACATTGCAGATTTCCAAGAATAGGGATGGTCGTGTTATAGACAAGCGTATGGTTGCAAGAAAGAAATACGACAACAGCAGAAATAGATTTACGTGGTTTATTTCAACAGGAATGTGAGGGTTTGGGACAGCTAACTTGTAGTATAGTTCATAAGCCGGCTTCGGATCTAGGTCGATCTCTCATAGTAGTTCACACATGTTGACGGTGGTTGATGCTCTCCTGCTGATAGCTGCTGACCGCTTGGCCTGACCGTGACGGGTCTCGTCCCTGGCCACCTGTTGACTGTCTGCTGAACTTCCGTGTGACCCCTTTTATAGCGTTTTTTTTATGGCTTAACAGGCTCGAAAAACGAAGTGAGTATAATTAGGAGGGAAGCATTTTTATTGGACGAAAAATAGAACACTTTAAACATTATTTTATTTTTTGACCGGAACTAGTGTGTTGGGAACATTTGTAAACGAAGATAATGGTCATTTTGTGATGGGGCTTTGCCCCGTTCACATCCGGCACTCGCTCTTGAGTATTTGCCTGTAAATCAGCCAAGATATGTCTTATTTTATTTTATAACAGTAGTTAAAATCTCACTGGAGGTTAAATCTTTATTTTTGAGCCATACTGCTTATTTAGTTGTTTTAAAATATAAAAATGTTATCATTGTGATAAAAAGCAACAAATAAGATGAAAGATGCAATAAAATCACAAGGAAAAAAAAAACTAAAAATATTATTATAAACATATTTGATTGTGTTTTTTTTTTTTTTGCTTCACATTGTGCTACGTTTGTTTTTAACATGTTCATGAAAACAATACTTGAACAATTTGTCATTGATTAGTTTGTCATGAGGTCAGTTAGTTGATGGGACAGTTTGTTTTTGCTATAATTGGTTTGTGTTTGCTGGTTTGATCAATACATGCTGGATAATTTTTTAAGCAATTATTTTCAAATAAATGATTTTATCCTAATTTAGCATATTTTAAATTTAGTCCCCAAATGTTATTTGTTCATTAATCCTACCCATCAATATGGCTACCTCTCAGCTCGTAATTTCAAAGAAAAGAGAAGACAGTTATAAAGATAATCAAACAAAATGAAAAATGACCAAAATCCAAGCATTATTTTATCATTGGAAAGAGTTTTCTTTTCTATTGTAAAGTTCTAGTTTGCATGATCCTGCCATTTATTTTGGAAATGATGTTTAGGACCTGATGTGAATTGACTGGTTTGCATGTTAAAAATAGGGAAGATTTTTTAGGGAGGAATCATTCCTCAAACTGTAACATAGAATAGAAAAATATTGATTTTCTTATCCTTTTAGAAGTTGGGAGTTAATTGATTTGTTTTTTTACGGTTTATCCACCCATTGTGGGTTATTTTGAAAGAGATCATTTACAGTCCATATGCACCTTTGGATATCAGTGTTAAATTTCCTGTCTTTTTTTTTTTTTTTTTTAACAGTAAGATTCATCTTGTATAAGGCCTCAGGGCCACTCAAGGTAGAGGGTTATGTTAAGGTGCATTTTATATGGATAGGAGGGAAAGGTAATGGCTGACTCTAGACTTGAACAAGTTAAGATTGCAGTGATCAGAGAAACATCCTCTTGCGAGTTTGTTACATAGGGCAGTGGTTTGCGGGAAGAAGCTGTTTGGGTTAAACTTTCTTCTCAACAATGGAATATAGAGGAAATATGGGTGGTTTGCTACTATGTAAGTGGCATGGCGGGTCCTATCTGTGAAGGTCAGACCTAATCATCTGTTAAAACACTTACCAGGTAGTTAAACATCTTTCCTTGATTGATTTTGATATCATCTTGCGATGCTCCTCTTACTGACAACCATACATTGTGTCTTCTTATAATTGACTCTAAGCTCAAGTATCTTTTTTGTTCCCACTTTTCATAAAACTTCCTCATTGCTCACATGTTCTCTCTATGGTATTCTCCATGGTTATTTAAAGCGAAACATATTTTGAATTGTTAGAATAATTTATTTATTTATTTATTTTTTTTTTCAAGTGAATATTGCATTAACAATATTTTGAAGATAATGATTTTTCCAGATACAAGTCCTACTATTTAAATCATATCTGGGGGAGAATAGATGGATTAATACCTTTCTTAAGGCTCTTAGTGCATACATGAATGTAATGAACCTGACTGGAATTTGAACCCCCTAAAATAATCCCCCCTAGCTATAAAAAAGTAATTTTTAAATAAGCAACCCCATAATACGGAAAATGTACCCTAACTGTTTAAGGTTCTTGACAAAATCCAAAGATGGATATGCAATGTGATAGGTTCTGATCTGGCATCTCAACTGCAGTCACTTTCTTACAGACGTGATATTGTTTCCCCTTTGTCTTTTCTATAAATATTTTCATGGCAACTGCTCTGACAAGCTATTTATAGTGCCCTAACTGCATGAATTTAACCATGCTACTAGGTTGGCATCTTGGTCCCATCCTTTTATTGTCAAAACAGTTAAATGTAACCACTCTTCTACTCCAACAGCTTCTTCTCTTGCACTTCCCGACAGTGAAACTCCCTTCCTCTTACTTGCTTACAGATAGCTATAATCTTCAAAAATTTAAATGTGATGTCAATCAACATCTTCTGATGCCTTGATCTTGATCCCCGTCCTTCTCTTTATCCTTTCCTCAAATACTCCTCTGATGATAGAAGACCAGTAAACTGGTTTAGTGATAGCTGAACATTTGATTAAAAACCAGCTGTGTGCTTAGTCTTATAGCATAGACATGTTCTCAGTGCTAAGGTTAATACTGATTGTTACTTGACAGTTTTGGAATCAGTATATATTAAGTCCTACCAGCCATCTTTCTGTAAGTAGGAGTAGTGAGCTTAAAGGTAATTAGCTCCTAATGTGATGTTTTTCGTTTGCATATAAAATTAGTCTGGGGTTGTATATATATATATATATATATATATTTTTTTTTTTTTTTTTTTTTTTAGTTGCTTTGCATATATTTATTTCCTTGATTTTTTGCACTGAGAAAAGACTGATAAGTTGGTTTAGTGTTAGCTGAATATTTGATGAAAATGCTCTCTTCATTATGTCTCCCAGAAATTTCATTTCTTTTTGAGTCTAAGTACAAGTGTCCTTTTCGTTCCCATTTTCCTCAGAACTTCCTTGTTAATCACAAGTTCAGTCTATGGTATTTCCAGCATCCTTCTGTAGAACCTCAAGTCTTCTTGCCATCTGTGTGGAAACTGTCCCACATTCAGTCATATAGTCAGTCAGTTATGCGCCATGTGTGATACACACTGAGGTGATCATGTATTGAAAGATATATGACTGACGAGGCAAATTTTTTCTTGCAGCAGGTTGCCATTTCTTCTGCGGTAGACCAGTTGCCATCCAAAGCTATAGAACTATTTACCCATAGCTGTGGTGGGGGGAGAGAAGAAGAGGTTTCATACCTTTTCCAAGGGTATTAGCATGTAAGTGAATGTAATGGATTCAAATGGAATTCAAACTCGGCTCTCTGATTCTTCAAATCGAGCTGCTATCCATTACTCCACTGTGCCTCCCACTATCATATATGAGGATAGATATTACATAACAATTCAGAACTATTTTCTCTGTTTTTAAGAAATTTTCCTGTCTCTTTATACATTGTTTATTTTTTGGATGGCATCTTTACTGTCCATATGCACCTTTGGATATCAATATTACACTTTCTGTTGTGTTAAAACACATACCAGGTTATCAAATACCTTTCCTTGTTTGATTTTGACATTTTGCATCTTGGGATATCCCTCTTGCTGACAAACATACATTGTCTCCTTATAATTGACTTTTTTGTTCCCATTTTCCTTAAAAGTTCTTTGTTGCTCACATGTTCCATCCATGGTATTCTCGCCATCCTTCTGTAGAACCACATCTCTGTTGCCTCCAGTCTTCTCTTCATCAGTGAAAAAATTGTCCAGCATTCACTGCTATCTAGGATGACTGATATAGCAGTTAAGTCTGATAGGTTTGATAGCATCAAATTGGCAGCTGTTCTTGAAAATGCATGACATAACTTGTTAATTAAAGTGCCTCTAAAATGAAAAAGCTCTCTATTAATCATAAAGAACCATTTTTGTCTTTCATTAGCATGGCTGAGGCTAACCTCTACAAGAGCAACTCACAATGCTTTCTTGATCTCATGTTTTCTATTGAGATTAAATGGAATGATATAGAGATGGACGGTTTAACTTTTTTTGGTTTCATCTTCACACTGTGAAACTGCATTGAGATTTTTTACAAAACCAAAATCATTCAGTTTCGTTAAGTGCTAACACTACTGAGTGACCATATCCAAAGAAACACTCTTGAAAAAGGCTTTCAGGTGTTTATAAAATATAATTTGATCAACATTTATACCACTGTAAGAGAAAAAGATTGAATAAAAATATGTTAAAAACATTTAATTGACTAATTTTAGGAAATAAATGTGAAATCTATTTGTTTACAAAAGAAATGAAGAAGAAAAAAAAAAAGAAGGAAATACGACATGATGTCTGAAATCTATTTGTTTCAGTTTTCAAAAAGAAAAAACAATTTGTGGTAAAATTTAGTTAACAAAATAGCAAGTAGAAATAAAAAAGAAATAGCTGCCAGATTTGTCTTAATGTTAAATTTTATGTAGCCGAATTTTTGTAATTGTTTTCTCTAAGCCAGTAAAATATGACAATCACAAAATAAAGTTGTTGTAAAAAACAAGAAAAATGAAGGAAGATTTTTTTTTTTTAATTTTTTTTTTATAAATAAATTTTTTTTTTTTTTTTATATCTAGGGAATGCACCTAAATTAGATAATAAGAATAATTAAAATAGTTTTTAATTTCACTTTTAAAATGTGTATATTTCCAGATATGTGAGTCTCTGGTGTAAAATTGTTTTCTACAAATAAAATCATGTTTCTATCTGACGAATACACCTAAAATTAGATATTAGAAAAATAAAGTTTTAATCTCAGTTTTAAAATGTGTATGTTTTCAAAACTGCAACTCATTTTTTTTTTAAAACCCAAAGTAAAAATGATTCTTTTTTTTAGCCACTAGTCATGGTCATCAGACGGTAGTTTCAATAATTTGAAAATTCTTTTACCACATTTTATTACTATCAGTTGCTCAGAAGACAAAACAAGACATAGATATATATATATATATATATATATATATATATATATATATCTATCTATCTATCTATATATATATATATATATATATATATATATATATATATATACATACACACACACACACAAATATATGTATTAAACAAAACAATTTTACAATGGACATAACATTTGTATGTGCATGAACGTTTGTGTCTGTTCTTTGGTGAATGTTCGTACCTACGTGTATGTGTGTATAATGTTCATGGCGTCTCCCAGAAATGGGAAGACATGGATCTTCTAAGAGAGCTTACATTGTAGTCGCTGAAATGAAGAAATGTAAAAGAGAATGAGGTGAGAATGACTCCTAGTGACAATTTGGGAATTAAGGAGGAGCTAACTCCGACAGTGTCTTCTAATTGAGTGTACAATTTCAAGAATATTGATAAAGATTGGTCACTTTGATTTTGCAAAACAAAGTAACGTAAAATTTCAGTCTCAAAAAAAAAAAAAAAAAAAAAAAAAAATAATTCAATGAATAAAATCAAATACAAATTACATATTTAGAAAGATTATTTTATTTACTTTCCAGCCATATGAATGTTTGTAAGATTGAACCATAAATACTCGAGATATTGTGAGTTAAATAGACTAAGTTGCAAATTGATCAATCTCAAATGAAATCAGATATTGACTGGAAAAGCTATCATTACACAAGAAAATGAATGGCTTCCTTAGAAAGCAATACTAAATTAAAAACTGAAAAATCAAATTGAAAACTGCAGTATCAAGGGAACACCCCACTCCCTGAAACTGATACTGAAACATAAATTGCCAAACTGATCAACTCTAGAATGATTCTATTTGCTAAGTCTGCAGTTAGGAAAGTCAGTTCATTATCTCATCCATTGAATATTATATATTGAATATTTCTGCCACATCTGGTCTGGTGCTTCTGCTAGGTGTCTAAAGATTTTTGACAAAATCCAAAGAATCAGCAATGTTATCAGTCCTAACCTGGCATCTTGGCTTCAGTCATTTTCCTACCACCGTAATATAAGTTCTCTGCCTCTTCTATACATATTTTCATGATAATTGTTCTGATGAGCTTTCCTTTGTTGACATAGCGATTTCATGAATTTAAGTGCAGTACTAGATCGGCAGCTAGGTTTTATAATTTCATTGTTGAAATTGCTAGATGTAGCCATAATTTCAACGCTAGTTAATTCTCCTGCACTTCTGGAACCCTCTTCTACTTTTCTGCTTTCACCATCAACAACAATCTTCAAAAATTTAAATGTAATGTCAATCATTATTTTATGTCCCTATGAATCTTGTTCTTTTATTATTCTCTCTGTTTCTTTCACTCTCAGTAACTCCTTGTGTCTTAGTGGCTTTATTGCTTTACTTGGGGTGAAATGGTTAAAAAGAAAATGCTAATGGATCTATGATATAATGAAAGTGTGAAATTCGTCATACAAATAAAAATTATGAAGAACTTAAAATTTTAATTTTATAATAGCAGTATCACCTGATTTTAAATTTAAAAATTTTTTTTTAAATTTCAAATTTAAATAATTTTTTTAAAATTTCAAATTTAAAAATTTTTTTTTAAATTTCAAATTTAAAAAATTTTAACAATTAAATTTAATGATTTAAAAAAATTTAAGAAATTTAAATTTAAAAAAATTGGCAAGCAATTTTTAAAGTTTTATTTTTTTAAATTTTTTTACTTGGAGTTGACTTTTATTTCTTTTCCCTGTCATTGACCAGAAACGAATTGACCAGCTGCTTGTGAAAACTACTTATTGAATTTTTAATTAACACAATTTTTTTCTCATCAGTTTGTAGGTATTGGCTTGCTGATCATTGGAGTGTGGGCCGAAGTTGAAAGACGCAAGTATGGAGCCCTTAACAACTACATGTCCCTTCCTGTGGCTCTTCTCTTATCTGTCGGCCTCATCATCTTTGTTAATTCCATTCTCGGGATTACGGGCACTTTGCAGGAGCATGTCATCTTGTTAAAAGTGGTGAGTATACATTTTATGTTTTTTTGTTATTCATTCCGAATGGTGCAGTAGGTAGAGTTGTAAAAGTTAAATAAAGAGTCCTGTTCAAAGCTCTCTGATGGTTACTGATGTAATGGAATAACCTGTCACCCCCATGAGTAACTACACTATAGGTATCTGTAAGGCAACAGACTACAGGAGTCTAGCTGGGTTCTGTTGAGTATGACTCGGACTTATGCGAGAACTACTGATCTTCCAATAGCAGCACTTATTACTGGATTGACCTGTGACAATCGTGCGCATAACTGTTACCTTATTTCTTATTGTACTGGTTTTTACAATAAACCTTTACTTATTTATCCACAGTGTTGTTCAAGGATATATTCCTATTAGCATGGAATATAACAGTTACTCAGAAGAAGACCAAAAGCAGCAAATGTGAGGGTGATGCTGTGCAAGTAAGCATCTCATTTCACATGGCCTTCTTTCAGATAAAAAATATGGCTATTGTTTATCTAGGATACTGAATTTGCCTAGAACATTGAGACTCAGGTGGCGGCTTTAGATATCTTGAAGGCATTTGACAGGGTTTGTTATGCTGGCCTTTTCCACAGGCTCAAGAGCTATGGTGTCTCTGGTTGGATATTTGACATAATCTGAACGTTCTTAACAAATCTGGTAATGAAGTTCATGTTGAACAGTCATCCTTCTAGATCGTTTCATATTAATGTAGAGGGTCTCTCAAGGCTCTATTCTTGGACCTATGTTGTTTGTTCTCTTCATCAATGACATTCCTGAGGTCATCTGTTTCCAACTAGGTATTTCTGCTGAAGTCCAGAGATGGATATGCAATGTAATTGGCCCTGATCTGGCATCTCATCTGCAGTTGCTCTCTCACAGATGTGCCTCGCCTCCCTCGGTCTTTTTTACAAATACTTTCATGGAAATTGCTCTAATGAGCTGTTTGCGCTGGTTCCCAGACTTCATGAATTCAAGCGTCCTATGAGCCTGGCATCCCGCTCTCACCCTTTCACTGTTGAAACTGTTAAATGTAGCCGTCTCTTCTACTCCAATAGCTTCATGTCTCGCACCTCTCGCTTGTGGAACCCCCTCCCCTTTTCTTGTTTCCCTGATAGCTATAATCTCAAACTATTCAAATGTAATGTCAATCTACATCTCCAGATGCCTTGATCTATCCCCTATCCTTCTCTTCAACCTTTCTTCTATCACTCCTCTTTGCTCTCGCTCCAACTTTCTGTAACCCCTTGCATGCTAGTGGCTTCCCCCTTTGGGTGAAACGCTTAAAAAAAAAAATCACAACTATTTAATCCTGTCTTAGAGCAAGTCTGACAAATCCGACAAAGTAAAACTGGCAGCTGATCTTGAAAATCACTCCCAATCAGTTGTTAACTGGGGCAAGAAATGTCTTGTAAATTTTAATACCTCCAAAACAAAATTGCTATTCTTTAATCATCATAGGGAACCATTTTAGTTCTCCATCAGAATAGCTCATGCTAACCTTGAGGAGAGCAGTCCATTGTGTCTTCTTGGTCTCATGTTTTCTACTGACATGAAGTGGAGCAATTATATTGAATCAGTTGTTGCTAGATCTGCTGCTAATAAGGTTGGTTCATTGTGTTGTGACAGATAATTATTCTCATCAGAATCCATTTTTCACATTTACAAGTTTACCATTTGTACATGCATTGAATATTGCTGCCATATCTAGTCTAGTGCTCCAGCTACAGTAGAACTCCCCAAATCTGAACATAGCATAATCTAGACTTCCTTGAACTTTGATTCCTCTTCAAATCTGAACTTTTTTATTGACATAAATATGAAGCCTTTTCTTCCTTGAATCAGAACAGTACCCTCAATACTAAACATCTCAGATATTCGATTTAGAGGAATTGTACTGTATGTACTTACTTTTGTTTTCCTTTACAGATTGTAATTGTTTTTAAATAAGATATTTCATAATTTTTTAAACATTTCATAAA
>OZ010592.1:47904281-47914281 GCA_963932145.1 Acanthosepion lycidas | reverse complement strand
TAGTCAAACCTTAGATTGAAAAGTTAACCATATATACTTTTTTTTATATTAATGTTCACCAATACAAGGCCCAAGAGCTACTAAAGGTAGAGAGTTACTGGTTGGGTTGTATGTACATAAGAAAAAAAATAAGAAGTATTAGGTTGGTGCAAAAATAATGTCGTTTTCTCACATATGTTACTATGTGAGAAAACGACTTTATTTTAGCACCAACCTAATACATGGAGTTATGCAGGAAAGATGACTGTTACCTCTAGAATTGAAGATTGTGATGATTGGGAAAACATTTTGCCAGGAGTCTGTTTCACAAAGCAGCTGTTCTTGAAAAGAAGCTGTCTGAGTGGAACTTAGTTCTTACTAATAGTTAAGGAAGGGAATGAGGATGATTCATCCTTGCATATGTGGTATGGTAGGTCCCAGTTGCAAAGGTCAGGGCTGGTGGAACCAAGGAATGTAGTTTGTCAGAACACTAGCCATGGAAATAGTGATAGAGTAGTGAGAGGTTTCCAATATTTCATCTGTAGGAAATTGTTTGTAGGGTGGAAAATAATTCATTACCGACAAGGCTGCATAGATGTTTTAAAGCCTACATTTAATTTTGTGTATATGATTAGTGAGGAAGTTTTAAAGGAAAATAGAAACAAAAAATGATACTTGATATTCAAATCAGAAAAAAAAAGCTATTGAAAATTCTGGAACCCATAATGGGGAAAGAGGGTTTGGAGAATTTGGCCCAGTTCCTGGGAGTGGAACTTAGTTCTTAATATTATCTATAAAACTTGAATATTTGTTTTTTCCATGTTTTAATTTGGTTTTAATTTCCTGGTACAACCTGTACTTGTCCCTATTAATTTTTGTTCTCTTGAATATTTGTTTTTTTTTTTTTCCGTGTTTTAATTTGGTTTTAATTTCCTGGTACAACCTGTACTTGTCCCTATTAATTTTTGTTCTCTTGAATATTTGCTTTTTTTTTTCCGTGTTTTAATTTGGTTTTAATTTCCTGGTACAACCTGTACTTGTCCCTATTAATTTTTGTTCTGTTGAATATTTGCTTTTTTTTTTCCGTGTTTTAATTTGGTTTTAATTTCCTGGTACAACCTGTACTTGTCCCTATTAATTTTTGTTCTGTTGAATATTTGCTTTTTTTTTTCCGTGTTTTAATTTGGTTTTAATTTCCTGGTACAACCTGTACTTGTCCCTATTAATTTTTGTTCTCTTGAATATTTGCTTTTTTTTTTTCCGTGTTTTAATTTGGTTTTAATTTCCTGGTACAACCTGTACTTGTCCCTATTAATTTTTGTTCTCTTGAATATTTGCTTTTTTTTTTCCGTGTTTTAATTTGGTTTTAATTTCCTGGTACAACCTGTACTTGTCCCTATTAATTTTTGTTCTCTTGAATATTTGCTTTTTTTTTTTACCGTGTTTTAATTTGGTTTTAATTTCCTGGTACAACCTGTACTTGTCCCTATTAATTTTTGTTCTCTTGAATATTTGCTTTTTTTTGTTCCGTGTTTTAATTTGGTTTTAATTTCCTGGTACAACCTGTACTTGTCCCTATTAATTTTTGTTCTCTTGAATATTTGCTTTTTTTTTTTACCGTGTTTTAATTTGGTTTTAATTTCCTGGTACAACCTGTACTTGTCCCTATTAATTTTTTCTTCATTATGTTACCTGCACAACTCTCTATTAATTATTCTTGTTCAAATTACATCCATATTTAAGTCTCTCTCTCTCGGTCTACCTAGCTCAGCTAGTTTTTTTTTAAAGAAATGCCTGACATCTCCTGGGTGAAGGCTGGCATTGCTGCTTTCATTCCAGCAAGGAAATGTTAAGTTAAACTGCATTCATATCATTGGTTCTCCCCTGCATGTTTGGCTGCCATAGCTCACAGAAATCCCTTCTTCTGGCTGTATCAGAGAGACATGTCTGATTGCAACAAGTGCCTCTTTTGTCTCTTCTCTGCAAGCAAGAAAAGTTGAATAAAAAGCTTAATGGCAGTACCTTGTCAGTTGTCTTTAATGAAGCTTGTATAAAAGAGGGATTGCTTCCTAAATACACACACACATATATATATATATATATATAGTTACGAAAAATGTGGTTATTCGTATGGGTAGTCCCAAGGAGGATGAAATCTGGAGAGCTCAATGTAAATTCAGAGCTAATAATTTAAAGAAAAACAGACCACTTTAAGGCGCCATTGTAATAATTTATTTCACCAGAAACCTTTTAAAGGATGCTGGATCCTCAGGCATCACTTCCAAAAAGTTGAAACAAAAAAAAACGTTTTTTCGTTTCAACTTTTTGGAAGTAATGTCTGAGGATCCAGCATCATTTAAAAGATCTCTGGTGAAATAAATTATTACAGTGGCGCCTTAAAGTGTTTTTTTTTTTTTTTCCTTTTAAAATATATATATTTAGGTAATGAAATGTTTGGTAATCCATATGGATAATTCCAAGGAGGATGTAATCCAGAGAGCTCAATGTAACAACAGAGCGAATATTAATTAAACTAAAAAAACAGACAACCTTAAGGGTTCATAGATTATATTTTATTTCCCCAGAAATGGGATTTTTTTTCCTGGTTCTTTAGATCACATTCCCATGCATAAAGGAAAGGATTTCTTTTATGCTTGGGAAAAAAATCCCATTCCTGGGAAAATAAAATATAATCTATGGACCCTTAAGGTTGTTTGTTTTTTAATTTAACTTATATATATATATATATATATATATATATTTGAGAGAATATGACATATAAATATCTATATATCAGAACAATGTTAAGCAAATGAATGATAAAGTGGAAACATTTTATATAATTAATGCATTTCAACCTCTAAAAGGATTTCATCAAACTAATATTCTTATTGGTGGTGGGGTGTGTTATAGGGGAGACATAAACATGAATGTTGGTTATAATTATTCAGTGAGGTGAAGTGTTGAAGATGTGTGAATGCTAAATTTTAAATTTGTATTCCTTGTGGCTATCATTATAGCCTGTAGAGTAAATTCCTGTTTTAGGTTGTTGAGTACAAAAAAATAATTTTTAAAAAATTTAAATATTTTAAAACACAAAAATTTTAAATTTAGCATCGCCACACCATCAGTGCTTCCTTGCCAATGCATAATTATAAGCAACATTCACATTTACTTTTTCTCCCTCCCTGCAACACATATATAATTCCATCAATAAAATCATTACTTTAGTCTGATGAAGCTGTTTTAAAGGATAAAACCTGTTGCACAGAATTTTTCCACTGATGATGGATAAATTGTCATCTAAATTATGAAAAAATGAAAATAACACTGACATTTCATTTTAACAGATATATTTATCAAAATTACACAAAGATAGTAAAGTGTAAATTTATTCAATAAAATCGCCATTGACCTCAACCATGACCTTCAGATGACTTTGGAATCTCCTGCAACTCTTCTGGATAGTTTCCTTGTTTAAGTTGGTGAATTTTGCCATAATCCTTGCCTTCAGTTCATCTTTGATGTTACAAGGAGTTTTGTTGGTGTTACGTAGTACAGAGAAGAAAGCTAGAATAGAATTGTTACGTAGTAAAGAGAAGAAAGCAAGGATAGAATAACTTTTTCTTAAGGCTTTACTGAACTTAATTCACAGCAGTCAGTAATCAACAAAGGAAAGAATTCAGAATGAAAAGGAAGAAGAATGCAGCTTTTAAAGAGGGAAGAGAACATGTGAAAAGTCATGTGAACAAGAAAGCTAGTTTCCTTTTTTAATTCTTTTTTTCTTTACGAAAATATAATAGTTCGTCTCTCACTCAGCTGCACCCTGCACATAATCAAAGAGGTTGCAGTCTGGGGAGTTAGGTGGACGGATATAGGGAGTGATATGGTCGCAGAAATTGTCTGACAGCTATGATTTGGTTCTCCTGCTTGTATGGCATGGTGCAGAAACCTGTTGCCAGACATAGGGTCTTTTCGCAGCCAAACTCTTAACCCAGGGAAGCATTAACCCCTCAAGGCACTTGATGTAGGCCTCTATGTTGAGTCTGTGGCCCTCACCAACTAATTCAGAACATTCAGAGTGAGTTATCCGAACTGACATACATTCGTAATCACCATTAGATTCATCCAACTCTTTCTGAATCCTCTGCGCTATCCTATGATTGACACCCAAGCACTCTGAAATGTTTATATTGTAGATTCCGGCATGAATCCCAAGCAGTACAGCGTGCCATTTCCAAATTTCTGGCAGCATGAATTGCATCATGGTGCTCTTTCTCTCACAGATGGTGGCCAACGGACTTTACTATACTGTGCAGTTGACAAAATCAAAAACAATGGGTATGCATGAAATTAAAAATATAAAATAGCGACAATTTAACTATCGCACCCTCTCTGTGTGTGTGTGTGTGTGTGTGTATATATATATATATTGTGTGTGTATATATATATATATAGATTGTGTGTGTATATATATATATATATATATATACACACACACACATATACGCAAGGTATATGATTCGTGTATACGGAATAAATTCCAATAACCAACAATTACTATTCTTAAAAGAATGCTCAATACAGAGTAGAGCGAATATAATTATTTATTTAAAAATTATAAGATAAATACGTTATAAAATGACTACAAAAATAGCCATTTTATTTCAACACCTTTGGTGTCTTATCAAGTAATGATGTTGAATGCAGATTGTAGAATAAAGGTTTTAAAAGGTTCAAATTAATTAACCACCCCTCGTAAGGGGAAACGCTGTCACATGAGCTGAAATGACCTATCAAAATATAAGTATACGAGAATTCAAAAAACTTGACAATGAAGTTATAATAACTATTAAATGCTTTAAAGTTAGGTTTATACTAGAATTTATTCTAACTAATAAGTATTAAATTGTACAATAAAATTGGAAATTAAAATTAAAAACTACCCATTTCAAAAATGTAAGTTTAATCTATATTAAGTTTAAAAACATTTATTCTACAATCTACATTCAGCATCATCACTTGATAAGACACCAGAGGTGTTGAAACAAAATGGCTATTTTTGTAGTGATTTTATAACATATTTATGTTATAATTTTTAAATAAATAATTATATATATGAGTTTCATTAAAGCCGACTGACAAGGTACTATGATAAAGCTTTTTATTCAATTTTTCTTGTATTTGTATAAGTGTTTTCTTTCCTGGGCATAAAGTGTGTAAAAACTCTCCAAATGTTCTCTACATATGAGCTTTTTCGGCTATTCTTTTAAACATTATCAATGATGTTTTTCATTTTTAACTATAGATATTTTTTTATATGTATCTAGATTGGTGGAATGTTTTTTTATTATCCATATTTAATGTTATTATGTGTTGGTTTTTTCTTTATTATTAATGCTTTCATGATTTTAGGCTTTTTATACATGTGGATGAGGCTATTAAAGTTGTATTTTCTATAAGTATATTGTATATGGAGTTTGGTAGGTTTCCATGTGTGTTTGAATAAGTCCTAATTGAACTATGGTCAGAGAGGTGTAATGTGAGTCTTCTTGATAGGCATATAGTGTTATGTCCAACAGAGCCGGCTCAAGGAACTGACAACTTGAGCAGTTTCTCATGGTGCCATCAGAGTTGAGGATGTCATCGTGTAGTCATATCATGTGTTTGCGATCTTCCAAACAAAAGGGGAAAAAAAAATGTGAAAATAATATTAGGTTGGTGCAAAAATAATGTCGTTTTCTCACATAGTAACATATGTGAGAAAACGACATTATTTTTGCACCAACAGAATAAATAAAACGAAATAAAAAATGAAAATATTAAATTTCTTGAGTGGAGTAAAAATTTTGAGAATTTGATTGTTAGTTCTTTGTTCTTTAGGGTGTTGTGATCGAACACCATATGAAAAGTTGAATAAATAGGTGTTATTCTACATTTTCACTGTTTCTCCTTATGAAAATTAAAAAAAAAAAAAAATTATACTTGTAAGAGTGCCAAAATTTATCTTATCTGTGGTGCCAGCAAACCTAGGGCTGCTTCTGATGTACAAATAATTATTCATAAATTTGATTTGATCAGGAACACAGTTCCTTAAGGGACATGTGAATTTATAAATAATATTGGTACACTGTAATCTGGATTTTGCAGGTGAGTTGATGCCATTTTAAATTTTTTGTAGTTGTTAATTAATTTTATTGTTCTGGTCAACTGGAGTCGTGTATTTCTTTATAATGTTCCTAAGGGAAAATTGTGTGTATATATATATATATATATATATATATATATGTATATAAAACCCGGGTTTGAATCTCACCATGGTTGATTTGTCAGGGAGAAGACTTCCTGATGTTATTGGTCTGGAGGGGAGTGATCCCAGCGTACGGCACCTTTGGAAAGTTCCTGAAAGCCATACCATGGGTTGACCCAAGCCTTTTGAGTGGGTAGATGGAACACTTGGGGGCTGTTGATAGCTGTGTTAGCATGAAGTCACAAGTCATCGGGACTGAGGGTTTGAGTATGCTGGCCTTGTTCAGATTGTACATCATGCTAGATAACACACTCTCTTGCATAAGTATAAACTACAGGTGGGATCTGTGGGTGTTGAACAAACACAAATGTGTCTGAGTGAGCATCAGCAATTGGGATTGGCTAGCTGCCCTAATAGATGGGTACCCTCAATTAGGAGTGGCCAGCTATTATTATTATTATTATTATTATTATTATTATCTATATATATATATTCAATTGGCATGACACAAGGCAGTCTACTCATCTAGGATAAATTCAAGGCTTCAGTTCAAAATTTCCTGTAGGTTACCGAGATCAATATGCACCTTATAAAGTGTGGACATTGGACAAAGATATTAACACTACACAACTTTGTGGCCCATGTCCATTCCTCTAGGGTTAAAATGTTTCTTTATTTATTTTAAAAACTCTTGAGGAGTGGATGTGGGCCACGAAACTGCATAGTCAGGAGAAAAATAATTAAAAAATGGATACGGATTTACAATTTAAAAAAAATTACATAAGGGTGTTTCATTAAGATGGATCAAAGTCAGCAGTAAATAAATCAGCGTTATTGGTGAAAATTTATTTCTTTCTCTATTGAATCATGTTATTTAAGTAATGGCAATTATGTGTGAAAAATAATATCGCCCAGATGTCCGCCAAATTCAAAAGAAAAAAAATCATTAGACGCTTATTAAAATTGGCCTAAGTTATTGGAACACCATTTATATATATATATATATATATATATATATATATATATATATATATATATATATAAAAATATATATTTATATGTATGAGTGATTAGAACACTAAAGTTTCAACTCTCGCTTTGGTCGATTTTTAAAAAAAAATGGTTTGGTTACCAAAACAAACAAATGGAATCTATTATTCGGTCATAGAGAGCATGACATGGAAATCCCAGAATACATACCCTGACATGTTACATGTGAAAGACACATTCATATTCCTGCACATATTTTCACATATGCACTGTCACTATTCTCCACCTCCCCCAACATGTCAGAATTCCTAAAGATTGGGATGCGCACGTATGTATGCAGGGTCATGGTGGGGGTAGAGTGAGAGGAATGCCAAGGCATGCAGGTCAGAGATATGCATGGAAGTTGACTATCAAAGAAAATGGCAACATTACTACCTTGCCATCCCCATCATTGCCTCCCCCAGCCCTGCACTATCTCTCTTCTTTATATTATGTTACTATGGTAATCTGGTCACCATGGAAACAGAAGTTTAGATAATGAAGGAGGTATCCTTGAGGAACACAAGGAGAGTGAAAAAAATTTAAATGAAATAGAGATGTGTGTGTAGGTGGGGAGAAAGATGGCAAAGTGGATGCTTGGGGAGGGTGCAATAAAAAAAATACAGTAAATAATGGATCTAGTGGATTGAAATGGGAAAGAGCACTCACACATACATACACACTCATACTTGTATTATTATATGTGTGGGTATGCATTGACATATGGCATATATATATATATATATATATATATATATATATATGTATATATGTGTGTGTGTGTGTGTATATGTGTGTGTGTGTGTGTATAGATGTGTGTGTATATATATGGGTGTGTGTGTGTATATATGTGTGTGTGTGTGTGTGTGTGTGTATATATATATATGTTTGTGTGTATATATATATATATATATGTATATATGTTTGTGTGTATATATATATATATGTATATATGTTTGTGTGTATATATATATATATGTATATATGTTTGTGTGTATATATATATATATGTATATATGTTTGTGTGTATATATATATATATGTATATATGTTTGTGTGTATATATATATATGTATATATGTTTGTGTGTATATATATATATATGTATATATGTTTGTGTGTATATATATATATATATGTATATATGTTTGTGTGTATATAATATATGTATATATGTTTGTGTGTATATATATATATGTATATATGTTTGTGTGTATATATATATGTATATATGTTTGTGTGTATATATATATGTATATATGTTTGTGGTATATATATATATGTATATATGTTTGTGTGTATATATATATATGTATATATGTTTGTGTGTATATATATATATGTATATATGTTTGTGTATATATATATATATGTATATATGTTTGTGTGTGTATATATATATATGTATATATGTTTGGTGTATATATATATTTGATGTATATATGTTTGTGTGTATATATATATATATGTATATATGTTTGTGTGTTATATATATATATGTATATATGTTTGTGTGTATATATATATATGTATATATGTTTGTGTGTATATATATATATGTATATATGTTTGTGTGTATATATATATATGTATATATGTTTGTGTGTATATATATATATGTATATATGTTTGTGTGTATATATATATATATATGTATATATGTTTGTGTGTATATATATATATATATGTATATATGTTTGTGTGTATATATATATATATGTATATATGTTTGTGTGTATATATAATATATGTATATATGTTTGTGTGTAATATATATATATATATGTATATATGTTTGTGTGTATATATATATATATGTATATATGTATATATGTTTGTGTGTATATATATATATATATTGTTTGTGTGTATATATATATATGTATATATGTTTGTGTGTATATATATATATGTATATATGTTTGTGTGTTTATGTATATATATATATGTATATATGTTTGTGTGTATATATATATATATATGTTTGTGTGTATATATATGTATATATGTTTGTGTGTATATATATATATATATATGTTTGTGTGTATATATATATATATATGTTTGTGTGTATATATATATATATATGTTTGTGTGTATATATATATATATATGTTTGTGTGTATATATATATATATATATATGTTTGTGTGTATATATATATATATATGTTTGTGTGTATATATATATATTTATATATATATTATGTGTGTATATATATATATATATATGTTTGTGTGTATATATATATATATATATGTTTGTGTGTATATATATATATATATGTTTGTGTGTATATATATATATATATGTTTGTGTGTATATATATATATATGTTTGTGTGTATATATATATATGTTTGTGTGTATATATATATATATATGTTTGTGTGTATATATATATATATATGTTTGTGTGTATATATTATATGTTTGTGTATATATATATATATATGTTTGTGTGTGTATATATATATATATATGTTTGTGTGTATATATATATATATATATGTTTGTGTGTATATATATATATATATATGTTTGTGTGTATATATATATATATATGTTTGTGTGTGTATATATATATATATATGTTTGTGTGTATATATATATATATATATATGTTTGTGTGTATATATATATATATATGTTTGTGTGTATATATATATATATATGTTTGTGTGTATATATATATATTATATGTTTGTGTGTATATATATATATATTATGTTTGTGTGTGTAT
>OZ010592.1:47889325-47891825 GCA_963932145.1 Acanthosepion lycidas | reverse complement strand
TTCTTGTAAAAATCCATTATTCATTGAAAAATTTTGTCAATGGTGGCCATAAAATATTTTATTCATAAAAATAATTAAAAGCTTTTCTAATTAAATTATGTCTTAGAATCTTTGCATTTTTATTTTACAATTCAGTGCAGAATTTCTGTAACTGAGGGTTCTGTTTGTCCTCCGCCCCCAAATTCTTGGTTTAGATTCTCTAAGAACTAGTGCTTATAACTAATGTTAACATTAAGTTCTACAAAAAAGAATTTCTTGAAATTTCATGAAATAAGTGCTGAGTAACGATGTAAAGAAATGTATGTTTACCAAAATTTTCTAAAATAGAAACGATTAAAACGTCCTGAAAGTTTCATTAAAATCTGACAATTATCTGATTTTTGTAAGAATTTCCAAATTGGTGTTTTTCACCACAAAAAGATGCATAAATTTCTCATATAAATTTGATCCTATGTTGACACCAATGGTTTTTAAAATGGTATAGAATTTGTTTACGTTAAAAATTCCTTTGATCTTTCATCTTAAAAATTCAAAGGCTTTGACAATAAAATTTTATTTATTAAGTTTTGAACGTTTTTCATTATGTATTCTCATTTTGTCACAACTACATCTGAAACCATAAAAGACTTAATACAAAACAAAAATCAAAACTTGAAGGAGTAATTTACTCTATTACCTGTAAGGATTGACAGGTAGAATATAGTGGAGAAACCGCAAGAAGTTAAAATAAAAGATTATATGAACAAAAAAGAGACATTTTACAAAACAACCCAGTAAATGTATTAGCTGCTAACTGTAACGAGACTGACCACATTTTTGGCATAAAAAAAATGTAACTCTAATTAAAAGAGAAAATAATTCACTAAGATGAAATTGTCTAGAAAGTGCTTTAATTATTTGTTGGTCTACAGTAAATTTGCATCCAGGTTCTTAGAATGTTTCACTATTCTTGACAGATCTTCTGTTATCACAATATCGGATATTTAATAACGAAAGTGATGGAAACCAAGAAAAAGAATCTCAATGAAATTGTCTAGACTATATCCCCAAAATATATATATATATATAAAAAAAAAAAATATTTTTTCTAAATTTAAAATTATCAGCATCTCTTGTTTGTGCACGTGTAGTTCTACATATTGAGATTCTTGTCAAAATCCAAGGAAAGGTTTGTAAACTGTAATTTAATCGATCCTGATCTTCAGACAATTTCCCACTGATGTCACATGGCTTCCCTCTGTCTTTTCTAAAAAATATTTTCATTGTAATTGTTTTGATGTGCTTTTTTCCTTAGTGCCTACTATTGATTGGTAACTAGGTCTCACCACTTTATGGTTGAACTAGCTAGATGTAACCGTCAATTCTATTCTAACAGATTTTTTTCTCACACTTCTTACCTGTGGAACTCTCTTCTGATTTCTTGCTTCCCTGCTATCTACAGTCTTCAAAAATTTAATTGCAACATTAGTTGTCATCTTCTGTCCTCTAAAATCCTGCTCCTTTATTGTCCTTTCTCTTCTTACTTTTCTCTTTTACTTGTAACATTCTAGTGGCTTTGTTGTCTTTCTTGGAGGAAATTGCTTTAAAAAATATATACAGTACTTGTTGATCTTTTTATTTCATAAATAATGGCCTGTGATCATAATTTTAATTGTTATTGCAATTATTTGCTAAAGTTGTTAAGCTTGAATATTTAACATTTCCAATATTTGAATTTCCATGAGTATTCTATTGACATGGAATATGGGTTAGCTTGCAAGTGTGGTCTAACACACAGACTTGTGTAGTCACTTCAAGGTGAATTTTTTACTGAGTGATTTGATGGAGATATATATTGGTGAATAGAGTCCACTCATGCAAATGTGTTGGGCAGGTCTATTCTAGTAAAGTAGATTAACCCACCTGCTGTATTAGGTACTCTCCTAGAAATGAGGTAGAAATGAAATAGCCTGCCTTTACAAGGAGGGAGCCATGTTAGAAGGCAAGTCATTTGACTTCTACAACAAGGAATGAAATGCAATCATTAAGAATTATGGCTCATTAGAAAATTAAAAACAGGAAAAGTGTGAAATTTTCACAGAGCCACTGCTCATTGTTATTCATTCCGCATTGTCATATATTACCATGCCTCTTGTCACAAAATGATGTGCAGGTGGTGTAATGGATAGCAGCATAGAATGAGAAATCAGAGAGTTGAGTTCAAATTCCATTTGGGTTTGTTACATTCACTTACACACAAATAACCTCGGGAAAGGTATGAATGTATTTCCAACCTTCAGCTATGGATTAAATAATAGGACTTTGTTATTCTAAAGAAATTGTTAATTCACTGGCCAAAAAATGGAATTATTCTTAAAATCAAAAAAATATGTTTTAGCTTTAAATAACCCACAAATAAGCCATGAAAAACAAATAAGTAAAAAATCCTACTGAAAAAAAAAAAAAAGAAAAAGCACTAACCATTTTGGTTAACTGCAGAGATCAGGGAATGCCCTTGAAA
>OZ010592.1:47854325-47886825 GCA_963932145.1 Acanthosepion lycidas | reverse complement strand
ATCAGTTGAATCTGCTACCTTGGTTTAAACCTTATGGCATCCCAATGCTTTATTTAAAATAAAAAACAACCAAAAAACTAATGAATGCTACATTATTTTTAAAATAAATAAACAAACACATGAAATTGAGTGTGATAGAAAGGGAAGAAGAGGATGTGAAGAAGTGGGAGGAAAAGAAAAGCAAGGTTATTATAAATGTATTGGTGGGGGGGGGGTAATTGAAATGTACATTTTTTTATCCAGCCTCATATGAGCTTAAGAGGAATTTTTTTGTATGTATGCAATGGTTCATGATTTTGAATCTCTGGTTCAAAAGGTTTTGGGATCCAGAAATGTCATTATTTCTAATTTTAGTGTTGGTAGATGTTGCAAATGTTATTGTGGTTGTTGTAAGGCTTTACTTTTTTTTAAAATTTTCCACCTTACAATCGGATCCCTGCTGTTTCTTCTTTTAAATTTTTTTACACAGAGTTTGCTAGTTTGGTATATATATATATATATATATATAAGATAAGACAAATTTTAGTACATGACACCAAAATATTGTATCAGTCTCAATGCAAAGAAAGACTTTAAATTCTAGAAGCTGTATTAATACAAAGGAAGCAGGCAACATTAAACATTAAAGAGGTGTCACTTAAGATTATTGCACAAAATTCATAACTGAATCAATTGGTCAGATTCTCATATGTCAAAACTGATGGAAGAGTCAATTTTATATATATATATATATATATATATAAAATGCGTGTTTGCGTGTCCAAATTATTAGAATGTTGCAGTTACAACCATGGGACTCAAATTTAGATCTTAACTTGGATGATTGCTTAAAGAGGTGTCTTCCTGATAATATTGCCCTGGGAACATTTTCTATATATATATATAGCTAGCCTCTTTTCTTTTTTTTTTTTTTTTTTCTCAAGTATTATTAACCTTTTGAAAAGAATGATCACAAGTGATGAAAAATGGATTGTTTACAACAATATGAAGTGAAAGTATTCTGTAGGAAAATTAAATGCATCACTGTAAATAATTTAAAATGCTGGTCTGTATCCAAAGAATGTGATGCTGTATATCTGTCGAGACAGAAAAGGCATTGTGTTTTACACGGTTTCTACAAAATCAGACATTAAATTCAGACAAGTAATGTTCTCAGTTGGATCAATTAAGGGCTGCATTTGAGGAAAAGTGGCTGAAATTGGCCAATTGGAAGGGTGTTTTCTATCGAGTCTATACTTGATCTCGTATCTCTGGGCAGACCTGGCAGAAATTGGTATAATTTGGCTGTGATGTTCTACAAAACCTGCCATGCTAACCTGACCTTGCATCTTTGGATTAACAGTTTATTTTGATACCTGCTAAATTCTCTTGATGGGAAAAACTTCCATTCTCTGGAAAAACCACTTAGACCAGTTTGTCACTTAGAAAGTGGCCAAGTTTTTTGATGATGGAATCGTGAATCTACCTCAAAGATATCAGAAGGAACAAAATGATGCATTTGAATAATGTGGTTGAATAAACCTATCTACAAATATCTAAATATTGTCTTTGAAATTCGGTTACAAAAGTTTGTAGACTTTTCTTCTCAGCTGGTAATTGAAAAATAACTCCCCACTTTAAAATACTTATAATTTATTTATTAACTATCATTTTTACAAGAAATTGATATGTAAGGAAAGTGTTTAGCATGAGATTTTATATAAAACTTGATATGGGCACCAAATTTTGCTACCAGCTTCTCAAGCCGTCCAGGAATTGTGTCAACTGATTTTACTTGGAACTCTTGTGATATGGAAGATATAACTGCTTGTATACATCTTTCAAGTTCTTCCAAAATCTTGGTTTTCTCCTTTAATCAACTGCAAAGAAAAAAGTCACAGGGTGTTAAGTCAGGACTCCTGGCTGGCCACTCGTACATAGAGTAGAGTGTTACTTTTCAATCACCCTGTATATAAAATCATTATCGAAAGGATTAGTGTATTTCTTTTTGTACTTTAGTGTTCTTGTGGTTCTTGATGGGGGGGACTACAAGTATCTTTAAATTTCTATTACAGTTTTTGTTATCTTTGCAAATCCCCAGGAAAGCTTACAACTTACCCCTACTACCGCTAAATCTATCCCCTACTTTCTTGTAGACATTAGCTGAAACTGTATCTTCAAGAAACATTAAAAAAGGTCATTGTGAGTGAGTTAATCCAATCAGTGCCTCATTTTTATGGCCTCATGCCAGACCGTGAGACATTGTAAACATGTAGTTGCTGAATGCATAGTGGTATAATGGTGATTTTCTAAGTGTAGCTTAGATATGGCACAAGGCCGAAAGTATTGGGCACCCAGTGAGGATTGAACTCACTACTCTGTTAAAATAGTTCTTGCGAGACATGCTTACTAACCATTAAACCACATCGAGGTGCCCAGTGGTGGTATAGTGGATAGTAACTCCAAATGGCAAATTGGAGTGCCAAGTTTGAATTCCAGTCAGGTTCGTTAAATTCACTTATGCACAAAAATCCATCTCTTCTTTCCCACAGTTATGTGTAAATGGCAGGACAAACTGGGCTCTATAGCCTGGGTTGGTAACAAGTCTAGGAGAAGGAAAACTCTGAATTTAAACCAACTAGGAGTGGGAGGGGCTCTGACAGGCCATCTTACCCAAGGCATACCACTGCTGCTACAGCTGCAGTACATAAAGTACTGTCTTCAGTAAAGGGTACCTCAATGTGATGTAATGGTTAGCAAGCTTGTCTCACTAGAATAATTATGACCAAGCAGTTTGAATTACAATCGAATCCATTACATTCATTTACATGCTAATACCCTTGGGAAAGGTATGAATCCTCTTCTTCTCCCCCCAGCTATGGGTAAATAGCAAGACAGACTGGGTTCTATAGCCTTGGATGGCAACTGGTCTACTGAAGAAAGAAATGGCAACCTACTGTGGAAAAAAAAAACTGCCTTGTCAGTCATGTATCTAAAGATACATGATCGCCTAAGTGTGTATCACACATGACACATAACTGTGTAAGTATGGGTGCCCCATACTTTTGGCCTTGTACCACATCAAAGCTATATTTAGATCATCACCATAAGCTGCCCTTATGGAATACAGCACTTGTGATTGTGTAGTAGTGGCTACTATAGCGCTGTGATTAGCAATCTAATCTTGTAATTCATTGTTAGAAATCTTGTTTTTCATATGGTACTTCTCTTTTGTGACCTTGTGCTATGATAAGGTTCATAAATATGTAATGCAATTAATCTTGCAATCTGTTGTTAGTAAGTTAATTCCTCACTGAATGTCTTGTTCTCTGTCCCTCTTGTGGCCAGACTAAGCAGGAATTTGTAAATATAACCAACTTGCTAATGTTTTTTTAAATCATTTTTGCTGATGTTTTTTTTTAAATCATTTTATTTTTTTCTATGAAACATTAACACTTGGAATAAAATCTAAAAATAGATTGGCATAGAAACCTTTTAAATGGAAAAGATAAGGTATTTTATTTATTTTTTCTTTTCCAGAGATTAGAAAACATATTATCGACATGGGCAATGGTAAATTTAACCATTTCCATACCAGAATCGGTTGCATTTATTAACAGAACAGTTTCTGTTGCTCTTTGAAATTTATTAAATCTTTTTCTTAAAACGTTTTCTTTTTAACAAATCCATCTTCTCAAGTAAATTGGTTATATTTCAAATGAAAATTATCTAACAAGCATATGCTATTATTTTGAGAAATATTTCTTTTAACTTTAATTTCAACCAATACAAGCCACAAGGGCCACTCAAGGTAGATGGTTATTGAATTAGATTGTTGTAAAGGAGAGAGCAGGAAGTGTATATTATCAAGATATTTAGGATAGATATTAGTTGATCCTAGAATAATGATATATGTTGTCTAAATGTTTTTCCGAGTAAAGAGTATCTTCCTACTGTAATTTCAGAGGAATGTCATGACGTCTGCATCAAAAATTGAAGAACATAATTTTTTTTTTCACTGAAGACTGCCATAAAGGAGAAATCGAACTTGTTTGAATTCAGATTAAAAACTTAGATCTGAATTCAAGAAAATACAATCTTTAAGGAAAATGATCAGTGTGAATAGAAAAAAATAGGTGCTGGTTTAAACTGATGCCAAAAAGAAAGAATTATTCTTTTAATCTTTGACCTTAGAGTAGGGTTGCTTAAATAGTGACCAACTGATGAAGATTAGTAACTTATTTCTTTCCATAAATTCCAGGGTAAGTCAAAAATTTTTCACACTTTTACGATAACATATCTTTAGTCAAGAGTCCAAATAATTTTTGATTTTCCCTCATACAAATATACATAGTCATGTTTTTTACTGAGACAAGACTAGGATTAATCTTGCACAAAATAAGGTGGGCCCTATCTGATAATGGATTTTGCCAAAATGATTTGCAGCAAGATTTCACAAAGCTGAATGCTCTTCTTGATACCGAACTCAGATACTCAGGGTAGCCCAAGTACACCAAATGTTTTTGTTGAAACCTTATCTCTAGGAAGGCTGCTATTCAAGGCTTGTGACCCCATTCTAGCGATATATATATATATATATATATATATATATATATATACACACCCAATTTCAGTCATTTTCCAAAGGTACCACATGCTGAGATCACCTCTTCAGACCAATAATGGATCATGGTGTGATTCGAACCCAGGTCTCAGGGTCAGAAAACAAATGTTCTAACCACTTGCCCACAAGATGGAACTCTTTGGGGGAGCTGTTGATGATTGTTAGCATAAAGTCACAAGTCATCATGACCAAGTGTTTGAGCGTGATGACCTTGTTCAGGCTCTTGATCTCTCTTAGAAACTCTAGCTAAGGTCCACTCATCATAGTTGCAGTATAAACTACAATTGGGCTCTGAAGAAACACAAATGTGCCTGAGCAGGCATATACAACAGGGATTGGCTAACCACCTTAGTAGATAAGCATTATATATATATATATATATATATATATATATAATGTGTGTGTGTGTGTGTGTACATGTTGGCCAATGGCTTCTATAAGAAGCTCATCTGTCCTTTGACAGGTCTTGTTTTTTGTCCTGTGGGGTGTGATATGCCACTTTCTTCTCCACCAGAAAAGCTAGTGGGTGAGCCAGCTTAGCCACCAACCACCCATTCATGCAGCATGTCGTACTTGGTTATATATGATATGTTACCCGGGGCAGGCCTAAGCTTGATGTGACCGCTGAAGTTAATTTTTGAATATGCTTTGGACAACAACTCGGGTAAAAATAAGGAGAGCAAAAAAGGCGAACATTTGATTATTGAACTCCTTTTTAATCTTTTCTTAGATATTAATTTATTTATTATTGATCAATAATTTCTTTTTTCTCTTTTTACAGTTTCTGACTATCACTGTTGTGGCCTTTCTTGTCCAAGTTTCCATTGGAGTTTTGGCATTTGTCTACAGAAATCAGGTAAACCTTTTTTTAATTTTTTTGAGTCTCTCTTCATTCTTCTGTAATATTCTGTACAAAATTTAAAACATATTGCTTATTTACGATTGAATTAAAAAAAACATATAATTTTAAATATATTTTTATCATCTTATATATATATATATATATATATATACTAGCAGCATGACCCGGCGTTGCCCGTGCTTGATTCAAAAATCGTACGACTCATACAGCAATTGCTATCACTTGACATAAAATATTTTTGCCCTTCCTTGCCTTTAAAGGAGTGTCCTTTGCCTTGCTGATGTTGCTACATGCCTTACTTCTTGCCTATCTCATAGTGCAAATTTTTTCTAAGCTCTATACTAAACATTAAATCTGTTACGAAAAAGAACTAAACAAAATGAACACAAAACGATCAGCTTTAAAAAAAAGGACTCGTAACTGGAAAAACCGAATGAAAAAAGAATGTTAACAACAAATACTTTTTCACACTCAACCGAGTTCTGCAGAATCAGAATCAACGTTGAGTTTAAGCAAGCGAATGAGCCAATTGGAGTAAAGTGCCATGCAGATTTTAATTTTTCCCCACTTGTGATGAATGCAGCTATCGATTTTTTTGCATGCTTGCTGTCAGTCAGCTGTTGGCTCTCACACTGGCCAATAGAATCTTCCTGCCTATTCGTGGCAGCCAGCTATTGGCTCTCACTCTGGCCAGTACAAAATGGCTGCAAACAACATGAAAAGTGCTGTCGAAGCATGAAAAATCGATTATTTCCACTATCAATGGGAGTTAGGAAATGCAAAGTGGGTCTTGGCCTTCCCACTAACTTGGAGCACGTGCATGTAAATTTTGGTTCAAATCCATTGAAAATTGCGTCCGTGCATTCATTACACACACACTCACACATCCTGCCTTTTATATATATATATATATATATATATATATATATATATATATATATATATATATATATATATATACACGCACACACACACACACACACACATATTGTCATCCACAGCTGTATCATAGCTCATCCGTGTGGCTAGATTTCTGGTTGCCTCTAGCTAGGATCGAAACCCGACTGAATTGGATGAATGAGAGAGAGAATTAATACAAATATAAAGTTTGTCACTAAGCTAAGTTACAAACTTCATATTCGTATTAATTTTTATTAATGCTCTGCCTCTGATATTGAGAACTTTATTCAAGGACAGCTTGTGTTAAATGTCTTTTCTCTCAATATCCTACTGACTGGTATTTTTGGCTTCACACTATCTTTGTTATAGCTATTATATATATATATATGTAATATTATTATAATATTTTTATTATAATAGACTATAATAAAAACATTTTACATCACTATACAAAAACTTGATAAATGATCCCTAATTGAGCTGTGGTCAGAGAGATGTAATGTGAATCTTGTTAAACATGAAATATATACAATATAATTATTTACAAATTTGGATCAGTCATGAACACAGTTTCTTAATAGACATGTAAATTTGTAAATATTGGTTCTCTGTAATTTGAATTTTGCAGGTGAATTATTATTTTTCATGATGAGGTTAGATTACATACATAAAACAACGCATATATTTAGTTAAAATTAAATTAAAATTCATTCTTGATAATGTCTAAAAGTATAGTATTGGAAAACATTCGGACAATTTTTATATAATTTATGTCCTGAAAAGAAAAAAATTATACGAACATATGAGAAATTATATAAAAAGCTCAACTACCACACCTTGTCAGTTGTTTTCAACAAAACTTGTGTGTGCGTAAAAAGTGTCTTGCCAAATTAAAATTAAATTTGTATGAATGTAACAATTTCATCTGGAATTTTAATTCGGCAAGACACTTTTTATTTTTTGTGCTTTGAAACAGTTTTGTAGAGGAAAAAAATCAGAGCAGACAAATTACACTGTTCTGCTAGTTATTGACGTTAGTATTTAACTGTTTGATTTTGTTTTGAAGTTAACCTCTTTTGTGGTCAAACAGCTTGAGAGTAGAAAAGAGGGCAGGGATAGATTAGAACTTCACTACTATGAATGAAAAGTTATTCCGTATTAATTTAGTGAAGTAACATACTTATACTGCATGAATTTAAGCGTGCTACTAGGCTGGCATTATGGTCCCACCCTTTCACTGTCGAAACAATTAAATGTGGCTATCTCTTCTACTACAATAGCTTTGTATCTCGCACCTCCTCTCTGTGGAATTCCCTTCCTATTACTTGTTTCCCTGATAGCTATAATCTCCAACTATTCAAATGTAATGTTAATCAGCATTTCCAGATGCTCTGAACTATCCCTGGCTCTTCTCTTCATCTTTTCCTCCATCACACCTCTTTACTCTCGCTCACACTCTGTAAACCCTGCATATACTAGTGGCATCCCGCCTTGCTTGGGGTGAAATGCTTAAAAAAACAAAATAAAACTCATTCCTAAGTTGTGTATACGATAATGGTGTAGTATGAAAATAAAGACTCTGCTTGAATTTGCACCCCCCCTCCTGTCTGGTCTAGGTGCTGTTATATAAACAGTGTGAGTGTAGAAATCAACACTAGTGTCTGTGAGTTTTATCCTTTAAGAGATCATCAGACTGTGTTGCTACTCTTTGTGTGGGCTCTATATGTTGGATATTGGGGGTTTATGGGAGGCAGGGAAAGTGTGGAGAAACAGTTTATCCTTGTTTTTTATTTAGGGTTAAGCACTGTCCTTGACTTTGTTTTATTTGCTTATTTATTTTATAATGTTATAATTTTTTTAATTTATATTATTTTATTTATTTTGTTTATTGTAATAAAAATAATAATCATGATAATAACTATTTATTGATTTTGTATACCTGATATATATATATATATATATATATATATATATATATATATTTATCAAAATTGAATGCAAAATGTCACTTTTGTTTGGAAGCTTTTATTGTTGCATGAAGATGAAAAAATGTATTCTCAAACAAATGTAATGCAAGAGGAAAAATTCCTAAAGAAATAAGGTTGTAGTGGGGTGGGGGACTAGAAAATGTTAATGCAAAAATAAAATGAGACAAAATAAAGACAATTAAAAAAAATGAAAATGTTTTAGAAAAATGTGGGGGTGGAAAGAGAGTGAAGAAGTATATTAAAAAAAAAAAAAAACAAAACAAAAAATGAATGAAATTATAGATACCAAAAAAATAAAAAAACGAGAAATAGCAAAGACTGAAATAGACATCCCCACTCCAAAAAAAATATATTTTGTTTACCATATATAAATCTTATATGTTCAGTCTGTTGCAAAATTCTTTTCTGTTGATTAAATCGCGGGCTTTTAAAAATCAGACGAGCATCGGTAGTTAAAAGATTTTCTTTTCTTTACTTCTTTTGGCTGTGTATGTCGTTTCTCCTGGTTTTTAATTTTGTAAATAAAATTATCTAAAAATACTAGAATTGTAATGTTCAAATGGTTGTCATTGATTTTGTCTGACTCAAAAAAAAAAACAAAACAAAAAAACAGAAAAAAAACCTTACCATGCTGACATTGTGTTATCTTCTAAGGTTGCATATTTTCCTAAATGGATAAAAATAACATATTGAAAAAAAATATTATTGAGGAAATGATATTTTTATGTGCCTTGTCCTTTCAGGACATAGGCGATCATGGCTTTCCACCTCCTCCTATCCCTTGCAGCTCTCAACAAGTTCCTTCCCTCTGCTTCCTCCCCTAGACCACGTTCTGTCATCCACTTGCTTAAGTCTGCCAGGTATGTCACGCATTGTTTTTCCTTGTTTCTCTTTCCCTCTATTCAACCCATGAGTATCAGATTCTCCAGGCCCTCCTTTCTCGTTATGTGTCCCAGAAACTTCAGCTGCCTCTTCCTGATATTAAGTATAAGCCTCCTCCTTGTTTGCAACCTCTCTAAGATCTCATCGTTCCTTGCACTCTTTGTCTATGGTATCCTTAGCATTACTGAGCCAAATTCAAATTCCAGCCCAGTTTCTTTCATTCAATTTTGCACTGATACCTTTTTGGAAAGGTATGAATCCATCTCTTCTCCTCCCCATATATGGGATAAATAGCAAAGTAGGCTCTCTAGCCTTTTGATGGCAACCACTTTAAGAGAAGGAAATTTCTGAATTCTTGTCAATTTCACAGATAATAAAGAAATCTGTATAGAATCAGGATCACTGAATCTTCAAAGAAACATGATATTAAAAAAAATTGTTTTGGTTTTATTTATTACCATATATACTTGTGAAACATGTGATGTTTATTTTAAATACAGCTGTACTTTTTGACTACAGTAAATGGATGTATAGTTTGATCAATGGCATTGCCAGGGCCAGCAGTAAATATGCTAATTTTATATCTTGTGTATAATGTCACTCCTTTAAAATTAGTTTCAAAATTAGGTCTTGAAAAGTTGCATGATACATGTGTAGTGATTTTCCAAGTGTAGCTCAAATGTTGCACAAAGCCGAAAGTATGGGGCACCCAGTGAGGATCGAACTCGCTACTCAGTTGTAATTGTTCTAGCGAGACAAGCTTGTTAACCATTACATCACCTTGAGGTGCCCTGCATGATACATGTGTATATATGGTAATCTGAACATTAATGATGAGAGAAATGTTTGGCTGGTGTAACAGTTATTGACCTGGAAAGTGTAATCTCTAACCTTGGATGGCAACTAGTCTAAGAGAAGGAAAACTTTGAAAACTGTGGAGAAGGCATTGGCAAACCTTCTATCTTTCCAAAGAGGTCATGGCAATTCACAGATAATAAAGAAAAGGAATCTGTGGAGAGCCATGATCATCTATATCCTGAAAGGGAGAATGAAAACTCTGAATTCAAAACCATAGAAGGGACAACAGGAAACCACTCTGCTATCTTTCCTAAGAGGTCATGACAATTTACAGATAATAAAGAATTAGGAATCAGTGGAGAGCCATGATCACCTATATCTTTAAGTGGGAATGAAAACTCTGAATTCAAAACCATAGAGGAGACAACAGGAAAACAGTCTGCTAATTTCCCAAGATGTCATGGCAATTCCCAGATAATAAACCTGTGGAATACCAGGTTGCCTGTTTACTAAAAGGCCATGATATTCAAAAGAAAATTGACTATATTTTTGTGTGTTCATTCTAACATTGATGATGGAAGAAATATGAAATACACAAGCTTTGATGTGTGGGAAGTTCAATTCTTGTAGATAGTGCAATTAGTAAGCTGAGTTCAAAATCTGGCCAAGTTCATTGCATCTGACAGTTAAATAGCAGGGTAGACTTGGTTCTCTGTCCTTGGATGGTAGCATGGTTAAAAAATGAAAATTAATAGGAATGGATAGGTTTGCCTATTACCTGGTTCACACTCCTCCCTGTTCTTTTGAACAGGAGGTTTATCCCTTGTTCCGTGTTTAGGATTGGGTTTTTGGTTCATTTTAAAGTTTTTTTCATTCACTTTTACTTTTTATATCTTAGTGGCATTATTGCCTTACTTGGGGTGAATTGATTAAGAAAAAAAAAAGAAAAAAAAAGACAGTAAATTGTGCAGAGCCAACCTCCTGAATAGACATGGTACATAGAAGAAGAATTTAGATATATAATTTAATACATAATACAATGAATATTACCTCTTTTCTTGATCTGGATTTCAAATATAGTGAGAGAGAGAGAGAGAGAGAAAGAGAGAGTGTAGTAGATTAGGGGTGCATTTTAACTACTAATAATATGCCACCAGAGAGAGTAAATTCAAATCTTATTTTAATATTGTTCTTGAATAGGAGTAGATAGGTTCTCCTATAATCTGCTTCAAACTCCTTTCCGGTTTTCTGAATATGAGTAGAGATTTATTCTTTGTTTCCTGTTTAGGATTGGGTTTCCGATTCCTTCTAAAATCTTCTCATTCTCTTTCACTCTCTTTATGTCTAATTGGCATCATTGTCTTGCTCGGGGTGAATTGATTAAAAAAAAAAATTTACTCACGACATTTGTTTTTTAAAACATCCATTTACTGAATATGCAAGTATTTGTTATTAAGCACTAATTGGCAGAACAGTGGTGTGTAAGGTTTGGTGAAGGACAAAGTTTGTTGAGAGCAACAAGCAATAAGAAATTGTGAAGAGCCATGATCGTCAATGCTGTGAAGAGGCACATAGAAGAATTCAGATATATGATTTAATGCATAATACAGTGAAGAATATTCCCTCTTTTGTTAATCTGGATTCCGTGTGTGTGTGTGTATATATATGTATATATATATATATATATATATATATATATGGAGAGAGAGAGAGAAAGGGTGTAGTGGATTAGGGTTGCATTTTAACTGCCGTAATATGGCCCTAGATAGAGTGAATTAAAGTCTTTTTTTTATTTTGAGTGACTATATTAGTTTTTAAAACCTCCAGGAAATTTATTAAATATGCAAGTATTTTTTATTAAGCATTAATTGAGTTCCAAAAGCCTTTCCGGTTTTAGATTCGGATCAAAGCCAAATATTTTGCCAGCGTGCATATTTGTCGAGTGAAGCCAAATTTAATTTGAGGCTTTATCCGGTCTTAGAAAAAAAAAAAAAAATTACTATTAATAAGTTGAGAGATAATCATGAAAAATTGCTGAGAAATTAAACCTTTCTCTGATTCTGTTTGATACCTACCTACCTATGGTATTTTGATGCCTTTAGGTATTAGGTTGGTTAACGTCAAAAAACGACATTATTACGTCATTATTTTTGCACCAACCTAATATTTACTAACTGGGAAGTGTTTTAGTAGAGGATAGAAAATGTGGCATTGAGATTCATATGTGCACTGGAATTGTAAAAGATACCATGCTAAAAACTGAACAAAGTGCTAAGAAAGGAAAACCTTGTTAGAAAAAAGGGAAAAGAGTGCTGAACTTTGTCATATCAATATTAAGAAGTAAGATCAGTCATAAATATAGCAATGTACGGGCCCTGATTAGGAGGGGCACTGGGCAGTGCTTTGTGACTCTTTCTATCTTATCAACATCTGCTTTTTCTACGTACATTTATGCATAGGCCTCTGCCGGTCATCAATGACCATGGATTTGATCCCACTCACCTGTATGTTAGGATCAAGCCTGGGCAGGATGATATGGAGGACAAGATGTTGCCCAGGCAGCATGTCCCCCCCACTCTCCATGTCACTGATGGCTCCAAAGGGACAGCAGAGCCATAACAGTTTGACACCAGTGCTCTCGTAGCTACCAGAATGAGGCTGAAATCAGTGATGAACTGCCTTAGGGCCTCCAACTTGGAATTTTTAGTATGTGCTATACCAGGGCTACATATAGTTTTGAATTCACAGTTACCTTTTTCTAGACTAGTTTCCATCTAAGGCTATAGAACCTAGCCTGTCCAGCTATTTACCCATAGCTGAAGGGAGAAAAATAGGATTCATCTAAGGCTATTAGCACATAAGTGAATGTAATGGATCTGACTGGAATTTGAACTTGGCTCTCTGGTTTCTCAATCCGAGCCACTATCCATTACTTCACCATGCCTTTCACCTACATTTATATATGTTGAAAAGTAACCTAAGCAGAACTGACTATTAAAGGATGAAAATTTTTTGTAGATTTTGGCATCATTCATGGTTTTTTTTGGGTTTTTTTTTTTGTCCAAATCCGTGAATTTGTTTTGTTCATGCTAAGTTTTTTTTTTTTTTAAAAAAAAATGTCTTTTAAAATTCATTATTTTCATCCATAATGTTGAAGTTGTTAAAATTATTCAATTTTTTAACAAGTAAAATCTCAAGTTGAAAAGTTATAAATTGACACAAAATATTGTTGATTGACTTCAGATGGAATGATCTATTATAACATATAATTTGTATTTAGATACATTGTATTTATTTTCAATTTTTCTAGTGGAATTATTCACCTATATTGCCTATGATCTATTATTGTACATAATTAGGTTACAGTAATATTTGTATTTCATATAAACACTACCTTATGTAAATTGTGATGTAGTAGAGTGGGAAGCCCCATGTAGATTCAGGGGAGGATGAGACCCTTTCACCGAACCTTAATATAGATTATTTATCATATATATATATATATATATTAAACATTTATATTAGGAATGCATTGCAACTCAGGAAGAAAAATCCTCTTTTATTATGCTTTATTGATTGATTGATTTGTCTTGTTACAGCTTATCAACCTTTTTGAGGTTATTTAAAGCCAAAACATTTTTGGATTGTAAGGATTTTTTTTTATAGAGATGATAATTTTCTGATACAAGTCTTACTATTTAACCCATAGCTGGAAGGAGAAGTACATAAGTAACAAACTCGACTGGAAGTGAACTTGGCTCTGTAATTTCTCCTTCTGAGTCTTTATCCATTGCATCATCCAAACACCAAATATCCAGGCGTATAGCACCTGGTTTTCCTGAGCAGTCATCCATGTAGGTACTGTCCAAGTTCAATTTTGCTTAACTTTGGTGATTGTAGGAGAACTTGTATTTCAACATGATATGGTTGTAATCACTCTTTTGTTAGGAATTAATAGAAGTGACTGAGAGGATTAGGGTTATATGTATCATAAATATACATTTATTTTAGAAATGCATTGAAAATTTGGTAAAAAAGTGTATGTTAGTGGTCAAGAATAATTGCATTCATCAATGGCAGAATATTGCTATTACTTATTAGGTTGGTGCAAAAATAATGTCGTTTTCTCACATAGCAACATATGTGAGAAAACGACATTATTTTTTGCACCAACCTAATATATATAAAAATTTACAATGGAAAGGAAGCACAGTGGAATAATGGATAGTGGATTGAATTGAGGAATCGGAGAGCTGAGTTCAAATTCCATTTGAATCCATTGCATTCGATTACATGCTAATAACCTTAGGAAAGGTATGAAGCCTCTTCTTCTCCCTCCAGCTATGGGTAAATAGCAAGACAGACTGGGTTCTATGGCTTTGGATGGCAATTGGTCTAGCGCAGAAAGAAATGGCAACCTACTGCAGAAAAAATCTGCCTTGTCAGTCATGTATCGAAAGATACATGATCGCCTAAGTGTGTATCACGTATGGTACATTACTGACTGACTGACTTTCGTATTCTTACTATTTAGTTTGCTAAATATTTTGTTATTAAATGTAAGCATTATATTAATAATATACTACCTACAATCATGTTAACAGTCCTATCACAGTATATTAGTTCAAACGTTATTGTTAGTGGATTTTAGTATTTGAAATAGATATCCCATTTTTATTTAAACAAGTACTGGGGAGGCACAGTGGAATATTGGATGACAGCTTGGATTGAAGTATTGGAGTGCCAAGTTTGAATTTCAGTTGAATCCATTACATTCACTTACGTGCTTGGGAAAGGTGTGGATTCTCTTCTTCTCCCCCTAGCTATGGGTAAATAGCAAGACAGACTGGGTTCTATAGCCTTGGATGGTAACTGGTCTACCGAAAAAAAAAAACAAAAAAAAAACTGCCTCGTCAGTCATGTATCAAAAGATACATGATTGCCTAAGCGTATATCATGCATGGCACATGATTGACTATGGAAAACTTGTAAAATCATTAAGAAAGAGTTGTTCACTAGTTAGAAATTTATGACAATCATTACTTACAGAATAGAGCTATTATATATATAACTCATTGCTAATGACTTTACTCTGGAAAATAGGAAATAGGTAGAAAGGTATTATCAGTGGTCAAGAAATCAAGGAAGTGTTACTGACAGGCTAGTGCAGTGTTTTTGAGTAATGTAATTGCATTGGAAATATTTAGATCTTTGTCTAAAAATTTTTCACCCTTTCGTCTGCTGAAAGGGTTCTGTCCACAATTTGACAGGACATGTGTGGATCCTCAAAATTTTATTTGACTTTTTTTCATCTCTCTCGACTTTCCCCCCATATCTTCTGAGGTATATCTCACTTGTCTTAGTCTTGTAGATGACTTGAATATTTTGGCACGCTATTCAAACTCTTTCTACTAGTGATAGTTTTTTGAGGGTAGCTTGGTAACCATTACTCTCTAGTAGATATTTACTAGACTTATTTTAGTCTGAGACATGACTCCAATATTGGAGCACTCCACTCTTTCTATTAGGTTGGTGCAAAAATAATTTCGTTTTCTCACATAGTAACATATGTTAGAAAACAAAATTATTTTTGCACCAACCTAATACTACTTATAGTCTTTGAGACTAGCTTGTTAACCATCACTCCTGTCTTGCCTTCAATCTGTCCTGTGAATATAAAATTTTCTAGACCCTCTTTCCTCATTATGTGTCCTAGAAATTGCAAATGTTAAGTGCACATGTCCTTTTTGTTTCCATTCTCTTTAAGCATGTTCAGTCCATGGTATCCTCAGTAGAATCACATTTCTGTTGCTTCAAGTCTCTTCTTCATCTTTGAGGATATTTTCTAGCATTCATTGCCATATACAGGGTCCAATGGATAAATTGTTGTCTAAGTTACACAAAAATGGACATAAATGCTGACATCTCATTTTAACAGATATATTTACCAAAATTACACAAAAATATCTTGAAACACTTAAGAGTAAATTTATTCAATAAAATCGTCATTGGCTTCAACTACTGACTGCAGATGATTTCAGAATCTCCTGCAGCTCTTCTGGACGGTCTCCTTGTTTAAATTGGTGAATGCAGTCATAATCCTTGCCTTCAGTTTATCTTTGGTGTTACAAGAAATTTTGTTGGTCTCTTGCTCAAATGCATTCCACACATAATAATCAAGGGGGTTTCAGTCTGGGGAGTTAGGTGGCCAGATGTAAGTGGTGATGTGGTTGCAGAAATTGTCTGACAGCCATAACTGTCAGAGAAAAGGTAAGGCTTCAAGAACACCAGAAAGCTGTAACGCGAGGAGAAGTAGAAAAATCAGGCGTGGCTGACCACATATGGAGAGAGAAGGGAGATCACCGCCCCCTGTGGGATCATGTTGAGATCATAGATAGGGAACACCATTGGAAAATTCGTAAACTTAAGGAATCAGCACATATGCTAGGCCACAAAAATCTCCTGAGCCCACCAAGCATAGAAATAAATACAATATGGGAACCAGTAATAAGGAATGCCAGAGAAAAGCAATGATAACAAAGTTGCAATATGAGCTCTAGTAAAAACATGCAATGATAACAGCAAAATTGCAATATGAGCACTGGTAAAAATGGTTGCTGAAAAACATTAGGTTTATAATACCCAGAAATTCATACACAAGGACACATGGCACAGTGGATAAAGGCGTTGGTTAGATCCAGTGACGGGACCCAAAGAGTGTGAGTTCAATACCCGGTTAAGGCAGTGGAGAACTTTCGGAGGGAAAATTAGCAGGAGATAACTGATAACTGACATCCATCAAACATGGAACTAGAACAGTCTACCCCTCAGTTCGAAATTCCAACCAGCCGAAACGTTGTGACAAATATGGCGACAAAGATGATAATGTAAATACAGCCATAACTGTGCTTGTGTGGCATGGTGCAGAGTACTGTTGCCAGACACAATGTCTTCTAGCTGCTACCCTCTTGACTCGGAGTAACATGATGTTGCCTTCTGTGTTGAGTCACCAACAAATTTAGAATTATCAGAATGATAAGAGTGAGTTTTCTAAGCTGCCATACTTTTGTAATCACCATTAAATTCATCCAACTCTTCTCCACTATCATCAGATTGACACCCACCAAACACTCTGAAATGTTCATATTGGAGTTTCTGGTGCAAATGCCAAGCAGTACAGCATGCAGTTCCCAAATGTCTGGTGGAGTGAATTGCATCATGGTGCTCTCTTTTTCACAGACAGGATCAACTGAATCTACTATATTGTGCAGTTGACAAAATAATAAAATAAAAAAAAACCCAAAAAAACAACATTCATGTGCAAAATTAAAAATATAAAATGGGGGGTCAATTTACCCATCACATCCTGTAGGAGGACTGATATCAGGTAATAGTTCAGTATTCGTTTTATTTCTAATTAAATTTCTCTGTTTCTTAATTCTTAGTTTTTGTAATGCATCTTTGGTTATCTTAGTGCACTGTTGAATTTCAGTGTCACACTTTCTGCCCTCTGTTAAAATACTTATATATTTAAATTTTTGTACCTGTCTATATTTCTGAGATGAGGTATTATGTACACTATTTACATTAATTGGACTATTGTCCTCATCTTTGTCGCCATATTTATTACGTTTTGGCCATTGTACGCTCTGGCCTTCTTCAGGTGATTGAACTGAACCCTTTATTTTGCTCACTGGGGTAAAATGTTCTAGTTCCACGTGCCATGTCTAATGGATGTCAGTTATCTCCTGTTAATTCCCCTCTCCAAGTTCACTGCCTTAACCAGGTATTGAACTAACACTAACTGGATCTAACTAACACCTTTATCCACTGTGCCATGTGTCCTTTTTGTACTTGTTTGATTTTGGTATCTCTGATTTGCAATTTGCATTTTGGGGTCATCCTTTTGTTAACAAGCATGCATTCAATCTTTTTGCAGTTGTGTTTAATCCTTTTTGGCTTCATTAGCAACATTAAAGCCATTCTTAATATACATCTCTATACATTTTTCTCTTGTTAATTTTTTTCTTTTTCTTGTAACTCATTGACCTGTTTACCTCGTTTCTAAATTAAGATGTTTGTTTAATGGGCAGGAGATTGCTCACTTTTGTTGGTAAAGGCTTATATGTTCTTGGGTAAATAACTAAGTGCCAATCCATCTACCTACCTAGCAACCTGAAGTCATTTTATGGCTTATGGCTGCATCACATTGAAACACTGATTCCTGTATGATAACTGAAGTTAAGGCAACATGAGGCCTGGTTGGTACCTAGATGGGTGACTGCTTGGAAATACCAGGTGCTGTAAACTTGGATGGGAAGGTGATGTAATGGATAATGGCTTGGAATTGTTAATTGGAGAACCAGGTTCCTCTTGCAGTTAGATTTGTTAGATTTATGTACACACAACTACCCTTGGGAAAGGTGTGAATATCTCCCAAGCTATGTGTTAATTAGTTAAGATTTGTATTTACTAAATCATTAAAATCATTGTATTATCTCCCTGTCATCAGAAAAAAATCTTTTTAAAAAATATTTACTGACTTTAAATAATTTGCAAAAGTTTGATAAACTGTGGAAATGAATGAATAAATCAAAATTGAAATCATTATATATATATATATATATATATATATATATATATATAAAAATAATGATTTCAATTTTGATTTATTTTATTTTTATATATATATATATATATATATATATATATATAAATATAAAAGTGAACATAGAAGTCAACTTCTATGTTCGCTTTTATATTTACACACGCTCTATCTCTGATATTGATATCTCTGATATTGAGCACTTTATTCCATAAATATAGTAAACCTTAAGACTATATTTCTTTATATATATATATATATATTGTTTATACATTATTTTTATAGATACAAATATTTAAGTAAATGCTCTCTTTATAATAAACAGTATTAGCAACGTATGCAATCCTGAATGTCTGAGAAATTTTATAGAAAATATGTGAACCTGTATCCTACATGGAACCGACATATAGCCTGACATGCTATACCATTTAACTACAGAGGAAGTGTCTGGTTAGCAAGGTCAAATGACTGTTTTTAAACTACAAATTTCCCATAATTTCTCTTGAATGCTCATATCTGCTTGAAGCGTATCGTAATGTAAGCAGATGATATCATATATTAGGAAATGGACTAAGTCTGACAATTATTTTAATATATTTTCTGTTTATACATTATTTTTATAGATACAAATAGTTAAGTAAATGCTCTCTTTATAATAAACAGTATTTACAACATTCAATATCAGGGATAGAGCATATGTAAATATAAAAGTGAACAATGAAGTCAACACTCAGAGGTGACAGACTGTTTCATGGCCTGATGATTACATCTAGCATGAAACAGTCTGTTGCCTCTGAGTGTTGACTTCAATGTTCACTTATATATATATATATATATATATATGTAATGGTAGGGTAAGGGTTAGTAGAACTAAGGAATGTAGTTTGAACATTTTTCATGGATATAGTAATAGAGTATCAAGAGGCTTGTAATGTTTCATCTGTGGTGAAGCAGTTGTAGAGTTGAAAACAGTTCATCACCAACAAGGCTGCGTAGAGGTTTTTGGACTCTTTCAAGACTGGAAATTGAAGGCAGGCCATCTTCAGTCCAGATATGGCAGCAGTACTCCATTTTCAGCCCCATCTGGCTCTTGTAATGGTAGAGCACAGCAGAAGTCAGGTGCATAACGGGAGCAGTACAAGGAACTATATTGAATGCAAGAGGGATAGAGTAAAACAATGCATGACCTACCTAGCGAGCTTGAGTAGATGGATGGTGAAACAATGTTTTGGAGAGATAAAAATATGAAATTTGCTGCTCACAGGGTAGAGGGAAAAACACTGTATAACCGACCTAGCAAGCTTGAATAATTGGATGGCGGAACAAGGTTTTGTAGAGATTAAAAGACAAAATTTGATACTTACAGGATATATTGCAAGGTAAGCAAGGAAAAAAAATGCATAACCTACCTAGTGAGCTTAAGTAAATAGATAGCGAAACAAAGTTTTGGAGAGGTAAAAGACAAAAGTTATTAAGAGAGGAAATTGTGGAGAGCCATGATTACCAATGTCGTGAAGGAAGAAAGGGAAAAGTCATATAAAAGAAGAGATAATATATAAGAATATGCCATAATCACATTATTTCTTTTACTGGACTATCCCAGTGACTATGTCCTTTGAGAAAGTCGTAAATCCTTGTACCTGTACCAATTTCTACTTTGATATGATTTATACTGACATCAGAAGTGTGTTAATTTTCTAATTGGTATACATCATTCGTATGTTTGTCCAAAAGTTTTGTATCTTGGCCAACCCGGTCGATTTCTCTTCCCCCAAATCTTATGGCGACTTTGTTCAGCCACTTGTGTGCACAAAATGTTGACCATAGCTTGAAGGCAGTGTCTTGCAAGATTTTACTTGGCTGGCTAGCAGCCATATAGAGTCATTGCCAGTTTTATTTAAACAGTACAGCTTTTAAATAGTGCTCTTTGCTATGGAAGCCTATTGCTGCCATAATAAAACTTTTTATTACTGATTTATTCTATTGACAGTAAAGTTAGAAAAAGATTATCTTTTTTGCTTTCTTTGTTATAAAGACTTTCATAAATTCTGAGTTATGGTAAACACATTAGACTAGGGGTCAAGAGGACTGAGGTCTAGGTCATTACTGCTTGTTCAAAAACATAATTATGGTTTCTGGTTTGATTAACTTTTTTTTATATAGATTGATTTATTTTTTATGACTTATCAAGCCAGAAAATATTCTTAGTTTGTAAGTATTTTAGGGAGATAATGATTTACAGGTACACATCTTACTAATTAACCCATAGTTGGGAGAAAAGTGGTGGATTCATACCTTTCCTAACAGTATAAATAAATATAACAAACCCAACTAGAATTGGAACTGAGCTCTCTGATTTCAATAGTGAGCTATTATCCCTTACACCATCCATATATCCAAGCTTACAGCACCTGGTATTCCCAAGTTGTCACCTATTTAGGTACTGACTAGGCATGACATTGCTTAACTTTGGTGATCGTATGGGAACTGGTGTTTCAGTGTGATGTAGCCATAAGCCAACATAGACAAAGAAGAACAAGTGAGATATTTAAACTATAAAAAAGAGTAAAAATTAATTAAAATTAAATGCCTGTAAAGTAAAAATCAGGCCCTTAATGAATGCAAATTTTGTTCTTTGTAAGAAAATTCTTTTTCTGATGATGTCAGATCGTTAGCAAAACATGTCAAGATTAACATTTTTTTAAATTAAATTTTTTCATAATTATCTTCCCTATTTCCGATTCCACTAAATTCTCATCCAACTTTGTATGTGTGTGTTTATGTGCTTTAAATTCAATTTTATATTTTCAAAAATGAATTATTATAAAAATTAGCAATAATGAAGCTGTTAGAAATCAATTCCCAAACGATATCGCATATAATTTTAGAATGAACGTAGCAGTCAAGAGAATTGCTTGATAATATTGTTTCAAGGTCTGTGGAATATGTTTATTGTTTGCCAACATTCTCTTCCTGGAACATCTAGAATTTTCTCTATAGTTTGAAGTCTTTCTTACCAACTGTTATGGGACCTTACCCATAATAACATAATGGACTATTCCATACATAATAAATACTGCGCCTCAAGAGGAAGCAGGGAGTTCAGTCTGAAGTCTGGAGTGAGATCCGTCAGGAGTCTGTCAGTCAGTCAGAGCGAGTCAGTCAGTCGAGTCAAGAGTCGAGTCAGAGGAAGTCCGAAACAGAGTCGCGTTCAGACAATTACTACAAGACATTGGAATAGTGATACTGGTCGAGACTACATTGTTCTCTCTACTAAACCTGATTGTTCGTACTAACCTTTTCTACTTCTCTGTATATATTCCTGTTTGTAATATATCTGTGTTATTCCATATCTGTATTCGAGTTCTTCTTTATTGGTTCTACCTTGGACCATCACCGTGGTACAAGGTACCGGACCATAACACCAACCAATTTAAAAAAAAAAAAGAAGGCCTGTCAGGACTCTCAATATCTGTGTATATTTCTGAAGAGATATTTAACTATTTACACTATTTACATTGTTTGGACTGTTGTCCTCATCCTTATTGCCATATTCGCCTTCAACATCTGTCTCTATTTCTGAGATGAGGTATTGTAACTATTTACACTATTTACATTGTTCGGACTGTTGTCCTTATTTTTACTGCCACATTCACAACATTTTGACCGATGTATGCCTGAATCACCTGAAGAAGGCCAGAGCATACAATGGCTGAAACATTGTGAATATGACAGTAAAGATGAGGATAACAGTCTAAACAATTTAAATAGCGTAAACCAGACTCTCAAATTAAACTTTTTTTTTTTAATCAATTCACCCAAGCAAGGTGATAATGCCACAAAGATGCAAGGGGATAATGGGAGTAAAAGAGGAACCAGAACTAAATCCTAAACAGGAAGCAAGTTATAAACCTTTACTCCTGTTCAAAAGACTGGGGAGGAGAGTGAACCAGATGATAGGCAAACCTATCTACTCCTGTGGAGGGGGGGAAAAAAAAATTTTTGGTGTTTAGATGTAGATGTCAGAAGTATAGAGTTGGAGTAGACTTTAGAATTAACTTTAAATCCGATCCTAAACAGGAAACAAGGGATGAATGTCTATGCCTTTTCAAAAAACAGGGGAGGAGTGTGAACTTTACCATAAACAAACGTATCTACTCCTATTAAATTTAAACTTGAAAAACCATCTGAAAGGTATTGTGTGCCTGATCTTTTATGTCCCATATCTCTTCAGGACGTGGGCAGTCATGACTCTCCTTAACTTCCTCCCCTTTGTATCTTCATTAAATTTTTGTCCCCTTACCAACCCTCCCCATTAATCCATTTATAAAACTTGTTCACTAGATTCCTTGATGTTTCCCCTCTGTCATTTTTTGCCCTCAGTCTTTGAGCGTTAAATTTTCCTCATTATGTATCCCCCCCCCACTCAATTTCAACTGTCTTTTTCCCATTTTAATCAGAAATATCATTTTTGTTTCTACTTATCCTTAAAACTTCATTGATTCTCATATTTTTCCATCTATGGTATTCTAAGCATCTCTGTTGCTTCATGTCTCCTCTTCATCTATGAGAAAATTGTCAAGCATTGATTGCCATTTAGGAGAATTGATATTAGAGTCACATGCCAACTGTCATAAGGTACCTTCCCTGTAATAATTGTTCTTTGGTACCCTAGATTTTATGAATTTAAGTGTACTACTAGTATAACATTTTTCTGCCGGTTGGTGTTTGTGGTTGAATGTTGCCATTGGCTGTTAAATTGGTCACTCTGGTCTAAACTGTTGCTCTGTCCACGTTGTATTGATTGATCCTAGAGCTGGCAAAGATCAGATTGTTGTCAGCAATTGCAGTGTTGGTTTGATCCTGGCAAAGCAATGTCACAAAGGAAATTAAAAAAAATAGTTCTTGCAGATGAATAAAGAAACAGAGTCTATTTCTATATAATTTTATATCATTCTTTGTATAATAATATTGGTTTTTGGTACAGAAATATTAACTTTGAAGTCTATTGTGACACTTTGCTTAACTTAGCTAAGTCTGGAACAAAGCCTAAGTTGGAGGTTTTCTCTGGCAGTAAGTCATGTGGAATTTGGCAGAGCAGTCGCCTCTTGTCTATCATCTGGAACAACTGTCTCCAGAACTTCTGGAAATTCTCTCTTGGTCAACTCAGTATTTTGCTTATATTGGCTTCCAACCAAAACTAGTATAGGGGTTGACGTAGTTAGGGGATTCAGTGTTTTCCCTATCTTATGACAAAAGCCTCTTTGTTGTCTGGCTTTGGATAATTAATTATACCTCCAAATTTGGAGAGATCCCTTTTCTGATGGGTAGCGGTCGCATGACATCGAACCACCCAACGCCACCCTTCTCTTATTTGTGCCTTGCACTAACATTTTCCAATAGGTGTAGGCAATTCCTCTGTCTTCCTTTGTATTTCATCAGCGCCCATCTCCTTGGTTGTCCTTCGACCAATCTGGTTCTCAACCACATGGCATGGCTAGGTTTGTAGTCATTAATTAAAATTATCACTTTAATTTCTCGTCAGTAAAATTTCTCAGCCTGGCCTTGCTTATAAAATTAGAAATTTACCAAATGTTTCCTCCGGTCAGTCGCCTTCCAAATCTTGCCAGGGTCATTGCATTTTAAGTACCTAGGCTTTGGGTCCTTATACAAAGAAACTCTATTCTCTTGGTTTACTAACAGACGTCAGCAAATTTTATCTCTCAGTTTGTGTTTTCATAACCGGCATTTTTTTTTAAAGATGCATCATTAATTAGCTGTCAGCTATATATTGCCATATGGCGTTTGTAGTATTAGGTCGGTGCAAAAATAATGTCGTTTTCTCACATATGTTACTATGTGAGAAAACGACATTATTTTTGCACCGACCTAATAATATCCTGTATCAGAATCACTTTTCTTTGAGATTTCTGCCCTAAAAAAATTAGACTTTTGAAAAAAGTGAAATTTCTCTTCTTTCTCTCAGTATGCCCATCATTCTATTCCTTAACCCTTCTCGTCTTGTTCCAAACCATATTTTAGTTTTTTAACCCTTTGTTTGTTTGTTTGGGTTTTATGGCATATCAACCACTGTGAGTTATTTAATGCCAAATCCAGTTTATATATATATATGCCAAATATATGAATTTTAAATGCCTATTTTGTATGGAACATTTTTAGCAAGCTAGATCTCATTTGCTTGTACACTGCAAAATAATCCTAGGTATTTTTGTTTAAGTCAAGAATTTCCATTTGATAAGGACATTTTATTTACAAAATGGTAAAAGGTAGGATATATTGTTTACACGTCAGTCTACATCTTTGATAAGAGACCAATTCTTTTTAGAAAATCCAATATAATTTTGGTTCAGTTTTTGCAAATAATTTCTTTATGTTCTTGATTTGATTGATTAATTATTTTGTTTAACGGCATCTCAAACTTAGTGGTCACTTTATGCCGAAAATGATTTTGAGTGACTTTAAAATTCAAAAACGCATAGCTGGCAACATTATTGTTTCAAAAACGGATAGCTGGCAACATTATTTTTCTGAAAACATTATCTGAGGCCTTGCTGTTGGATGTAGTTTATCACCATACCCAGGATGCGGATGTAGTTTAACGTCATACCCAGGACGTGGGTAATATCTGGAAAAACTAGGAGTTCACTATTTGCCCATAGCTGGGACCCCTAACAGGTGCTACCACCCCGGGTCAAGGTGGACCTGGGAACACCATCAATTAAGAGGTGGTTCCATGCTCCTAAAAACCTCCTGATCAGAGGCCTTGCTGTTGGATGCAGTTTAGCGTCATACCCAGGACGGCCCTTTCTTTCTGTTTGCCAATGTCGTATAATGTCACACTAGACTGGCAGCAAGGTCCTATAATTTTATAGTTGAAATAGTTAGATCTAACCATAAGTTTTATGCTAACAATTTCTTCTCTCACACTTCTCGCTTGTGGAACTCTCTTTCAGCTTCTTGCTTTCTTGTCAAATTTGATTTTCAAAAATTTAAATGCAATGTCAATCATTAACTTCTGTCTTATTAATTCCTGTTCTTTTATTGTTCTCTCTCTCCTTAATAATATTTTTTTTCTCTCATATTCTCTTACACTCATTAACCCCTTGTGTCTTAGTGACCTTGCTTGTTTTTTTTTTCTTACAATGATGTTCACCCTGTATAAGGTCTGAGGGCCACTTGAGGTAGAGGGTTACAGCTTATGTGGATATGCATGGAAGATAACGATTAACTCTAGACTTGAACAGGTTAAAATTGTAGTGATCAGGGAAGCTTCCCCTTGGGAGTTGATTCTACTAGGCAGCAGTTTGTGGAGAGCATCTACTCAAATGGAACTTATCTCATTATAGCATATTCTCTGCTAACAGTTTCTTCTCTCACCCTTCTCACTTGTGCAACTCTCTTTTGGCTTAATGCTTCCTATTTATGAAGTGAGTTTAAGCATAGAACTTATTGTTACATCTAGCCATTTTAACTGTAAAATGATGAGACCTTGCCAACAATCTAGTTAGTTATCTGTCTGTCTGTTTATCTATCTCTCATTATGTCTATCTCAGTTTGTCTGTCGATCTATCTATCTCAGTCAATGCATCTATTTATCTATCTGTATTTTCATATCTATCTCAATCTATGCATTTGTCTGTCTGTCTCGGCGTATGCATTCGTCTGTCTGTCTCGGCGTATGCATTCGTCTGTCTGTCTCGGCGTATGCATTCGTCTGTCTGTCTCGGCGTATGCATTCGTCTGTCTGTCTCGGCGTATGCATTCATCTGTCTGTGTGTCCTGGGTATGGTGATAAACTACATCCACACCCCGGGTATGACGATAAACTACATCTAACAGTAAGGCCTCAGATAAAGGTTTTTGAAACCATAATGTTGCCAGCTATCCGTTTTTGAAACCATAATGCTGCAAGCTATACGTTTTTGAAACAATGTTGCCAGCTATACGCTTTTTGTAAAAAATAATGTTGCCAGCTATATGTTTTAAAACCATAATATTGCCAGGTATACGTTTTTGAAACAATGTTGCCAGCTATACGTTTTTTATAAAAAAAACAAAAAAAAAACAATGTTGCCAGCTGTACGTTTTTGAAACAATGGTGTTGCCAACTATGTGTTTTTGACTTTTAAAGTCACTCAAAATCATTTCCGGCATAAAATGACCACTAAGGTTGAGATGCCGTTAAACAAAACAATCAATCAATCATCTGTCTGTCTCGGCGTATGTATTCATCTGTCTGTCTGTCTCGGCGTATGCATTCATCTGTCTCGGCGTATGCATTCATCTGTCTCGGCGTATGCATTCATCTGTCTCGGCGTATGCATTCATCTGTCTCGGCGTATGCATTCATCTGTCTCGGCGTATGCATTCATCTGTCTGTCTGTCTCGGCGTATGCATTCATCTGTCTGTCTGTCTCGGCGTATGCATTCATCTGTCTGTCTGTCTCGGAGTATGCATTCATCTGTCTGTCTGTCTCGGCGTATGCATTCATCTGTCTGTCTGTCTCGGCGTATGCATTCATCTATCTTAGCCTTTTTATATCGATCTAGGTGATTGAACAGAGTTAAATCGGGAAGTCGTACAGACTTCCATATGTAGGTAGAAAAATAAATATTTGACAGCTGGAGATAAATCAGTTAGAATATAGAAAACAAGTAATTATAAACATAAAATGTTTTCATCTTTGCTTTTCCACTGAGAAGAAAGAAAGAATACAAGAAAGAAAAGAAAGAAAAAGGAAGTAAGAAAGAACAAAGAAGCCATCAACTCGAAATTCGTTCTGCTTGATGTCTGCTTAGTTTCAAACCATCTGAAGATCACTTTCATTGTGAAACTATTTCAGGTATATAGATAGACACATTAGATAGATAAATAATTAGATAGTTGGCTCTTTTTGAATGACATCTTTTTCTTATTCTGTGTGTCATGTCTCTTGAGAACATGGAAGATTTTGGCTCTCCACAACTTCCTATCCCTTGTAGCCCTTAGCAGTGTTTCTCCCTTTGCCAATCCTCCTCCTCTTCTGCCATCCACTCACAGAAGCTTAGTTTGGTGGCTCACTGTCTCCCCCTGTCTCATGATATGCCCAATAAGGTTTAAAATTTGACTGTCTCAAGCTGCAAAATACGACATAGTAAACAATGATGAGTTGAGAAGTCCTTCCATATACAGCTGATTCTTCAAAATTGTCACTTTGATTTGTTTTCCTTTTAGGCCAGACTTCTTATTTGCTCAACAGGTTGAGCAAGTTTAAAATAAGGAAAAAATTCTGAAGAGAAATATTTGTTCAAGTTTTTTGTTTTTTTAATCAATTTCACCTCAAGCAAGGCAGTAAATGCACCAAGACACAAGGGGGTTACTGGGTGTGGAGGAATTAGAAAACAGACATGTTACTAAAGAGCAAGAATAAAAGGAGAGTAATCAGGAGGAAAGTAGATAGCGATTGACATTGCATTTAAATTTTTGCAGGTTAAAGTTAACTGGAAACCATGGGACTTGGAGGGAGTTCCACAAGTAAGAAGTGAAAGAAAAGAAACTGTTAGCATAGAATTTATGGTTACATCCTGCCAAATCAATTGTAAACTGATGAGACCTTATTGCCAGTCTAGTCCCATGCTTAAATTCAAAGGGTCTAGATACCATAGCGAAGAGGTCATCTGAACAATTACCATGTAGGTATTTATAGAAAAGGTAGAAGGAGGCAACCTTAAGGCAGTGGGAAAGAGACTGAAGCTATCTGAACATGACCAATAATATTGCTGATTCTTTTTTGAATTTTATCAAGGAGCTCTAGGTAAAAGAACACCAGATGAAATGTGGCTCCAATATTGTAAGCATGGGGGAATAGTAGACTTATAAATATGTAAGATAGATTCGTGAGAGAAAAATTGCCTAGCATAACCAACTTTCTTAGCATCTGATGTAGCAATGGATTCGGTCTAGTCTTTCTACTTTATGTCAGGTGAAAACGTTAACCTGAGGAGATGCAACGAGTCACTCTCCTGGAGGTCAGCATCAGCTATGCTAATGTAAGATAGGGGTGTTTCAGATGATTAATAGAGAGCATTTTATTTTTGGAGGTGTTAAAGTTAACAAGCCATCCTTTGCCTCAGATAACAACAGACTGAGGGTTGTTTTGGATGTCAGCTGTCATTTTGACCTTATCAAACTGAACAGACTTACTATTGAGACAGGAGGAAATGGTTGTGCCATCAGCGTATATACCATTAAAGCAGCAATCAGTCTTATATAATCAAAGTCTTAATGTAACAAAATACAAGTATAAATTCATAGGAAGCTGAGAGAAGTACTTTGGTAATGAAATAAACATGCAGTGAATTTATATACATAAAATATATTTTTAAATATGCTGTACCCTTTTGCATTAACCTCATGTGATGAAATGCACATGCAAGCTGAAAGGTAATGTAATAAACCAATGAAAACACACACACACACACACACACACACATAGGGGCAGTGTACAAAATTTTAGCATGAGATACACAGAAGTCATGACCCCATTTGTCCCCATGCAAAAAGCTACCGTGCTGACAAACAACAAAGCAACCCCCTTCTTTCCCTCTCTCTGCAAAATACAATCAAAGTGAAAGGAATGATGGAAAGTAGCCACAAAAAGAAACAGATACACATCTTCAAAGAAAGAATGAGAGAGAGAGTGAGAGAGAGGGGAATAGAAAGAGAGAGAGAGCGGAGATAAATATATGTCAGGTTAAACTTGGATGAGGTTTATATTTTATTTTAGCTTGAATTAAACTTCACATGAAATTACTTTGATGTGTCTTGAATTGTGTGATCGACTATTACATGCAGTGATGTTCTAATCTCTCAGCAAATTTGACTCTCAAGAACACACAAGGTGTGTCACAAAAGCGTGCTGACAAAAGCTATGAGGATAAGATATGGATATCTTTCCTGAGGTGTTTATAAATTGTACACTGTTCAATTATTATCATTAATAACAAATTATTTTAAATTACAAAATTCTACTTGGATTAAACGAAAATTACTTACAATATAATACATATTACTTATAATATATTTCTTCTTGCTGTCACTTTTGATGGCATGGTACACTTATATATATATATATATATATATATTATGATGCTGATGATGTAGCAGTAGTATTCTCCCTGTGCCAAACCCATGACTCTGTTCTGCTATCCATACATGCAAGTTTGTCAGTTTGGTGATTATATTCATATGTATATAATGCTTGAGTTGTCTAAAAGCATTTCTGTTCATACGGGGATTTCATAGATACATAAAGAGGTTCAAACCCTGCTGAAGCACATGTTTATTTTATTAAAGACAGTCAAAAACTTAGGCTGGTAGATGACAATCATACTGTTTAAAAACAGATCTTTAATGAAACAGGTGTTTGCACTAAATATAACTTTTATAGAAATACTATATATATATATATATATATATATATATATATATATATATATATATATATATATATATATATATATATATGAGTATCACACCAGCAAAATTTTAATTATTTTAATTACCTTTTATTTAACTTCTAGAATCTTCAACTTGTTAGTTTCTTAGCTACTGAATTATAATGCCTGCTCCACAGCTTGAAATAATATGAAAATATGTAATGATGTATAGCAGCGTTTAAGAAGTTAATTGTCTGATTTTTGATTGGTTAATAATTTACCATGTACCCATTTCATGTTAACCAATAAAATTGATGTATTTTTTTTTCTACAATTTTCTCCTTCTCTTTGGTGTTCTTGTAACATCAACCATTATAAAGTCAACCCTTGCAGGAATGTGTGACAAGCTTGCTTTGGAATGTTGTCACTTAGTCAACCCCATATAAAATGCATATCAGTGAATCTAATTAATTTAGGAAAAAATTGTTTTGCAAGATATTTTACCAACCCATTACTATTGAATTTGATTCTTAACCCTTTGAGTCCTGCATTCCTGAACAACTTTAACCATTCTGCCTGAGCTCCTGAGTCAAAATTCACAAATAATTGGTATGTAATGTTTCACTGTAGATATAAAAATAGTTACAAGTGTTTACCCACCATTCAACTGGTGTCTGGGCATTAAGTCATTTTTCTCTACCATTGTTCAACCAGTGGGTGGGCATTAAGTCATAGTGATCAGGGCTCAAAGGTTTTAATGATTGCTCTTGCTGACTTGTCTGAGTTCAATATTGAGTTAGTCAAATGTTTGCCCTGTTTTGGGGGTTAGATAAAATACTTTTTTTTTAAATTTTTCAAAGCAAAAAATCGCTTTTATCTCAAGTGTCATATTAGTGTGCATTACTTTTTTTATCTTCCTGACATCAGTTGATCAGTTTTTTTTTTTTTAATTGTGAGAATTTTGCTTAAAGTTTCTTTTTTCTTGATTTCAAATGAAAAAATTGGTATTTTCCACCCAACATATTTCAGTGAAATTTTCCCTTTCTAAAATTATACTTTAATATCATAGTTTAAATAAATGGAAAAAAAAAAAATGTCAGTTTAAACTGATGCCAGGAGGATGTGAGTTAAAATTTTTTAATGCCTTTCTGGATATAAGCAGATATATCCCTACACAAATTCCATTCTTTATCTATGAATGGTTATGCTGTCTTGGGAAAGATTACTATCTTTCCCAAGACTGTGGTTTCCCATTGCCTTTCTCTATGGTTTGGAATTCAGAGTTTTCCTGGTTGTTATCCAAGGCTAAAGAGCTCCATCTACTCTGCTATTTAACCCATAGATAGTGGTGTGAAGAAGAGATGCCTTTCCTAGTGGCATGAGTGAGAAAATGAATGCAACAAATTAGGCATGAATTTGAAAACACATTGATTATACTTTACATTATACGAACTGCACATTTTTTTTTAATCATTTCACTCCAAGCAAGGCAATAAAACCACTAAGATTGAAGGGGTTATTGAGCGTGAAAGAACATGAGAAAAATGAAAAAAAAAGAAAAAAAAGAAACTGAAACTTGTTAAAATTGTTGTATTTTTTTATTTTTTCAGAATAAAAATATCTCGGCTAAGATCATGCAAAGTATTTTTATTTTTGTTGCAATTATTTCAATTATCCCACTTATGTCAGCAGGAGTTTTGTTAGGAAACAAGATATGTTATATTATCCTGGATGTAAGTTTACCTTAGAGGATTCGGAAATTAGTAGATTTTTTTTTTTTTCTAATTGGTTCAATCTTTTTAGCATATATATAAATAAATAAATAGCAGCAATGATAATAATCCTAAAAAGGATTCTGTTTCTTTTTTTTTTTTTTTTTAAATAGTGGGTGGAGAAACATTAACATCTTTTGGGCCAAATGTTGATGTAGAGAAAAAAAGATCTTAAAAGCAAAACAACATATTTTATCACTGTTAAATATACATACTCTGCCAGGTCTACATACCCAAAACACTGTAGGCATGAATGAAGATCTCCTTAATTTCAGCAGATATTGGTATGCAGCTGAGATATATAGAGGGAGCTAGTCAGGTGCTCAGTTGTGCAGCAATTCTATGACTACACTCATGTTATTATGATGAAATATGCACAGGTCTTGATTAATGGTCATTTGATGGTGTGTCAGTAGTTTTAATACAATTTTGGTCTTTCAGATTTTTACTGTAGGTGATCTAGAGATTAAAGCACATTCTATACACTTTCGTCTTATGGAATTGCTTTCTCTTTTAATTAAAGTGACATTTTTTAAATTGAAATTATGGTCAGACTCATTGAAGTGAGCAACTAACGTTCATTTTCTAAGTATAGCTTATTAGATGTGGCACAATGCCAAACGTATAGAACCCCCAGTGTGAATTGAACTC
>OZ010592.1:47799325-47849325 GCA_963932145.1 Acanthosepion lycidas | reverse complement strand
CCTTAGATAAATATTCTTAATTATCTGATGATTAGAATGATTGTTTTGCCTCAGTATCATTGTTGAGGATTTGATGTTTTGGTCCCACCCTCCCATGGCTAAAGAAAAATATGTTGATTATTTTTTTTTTTTTTTCACTCCCTCAGATGTTAGAAATTTGCCAGAGATCCATGAGAGTCATATTTGTTTTTATTTTAATATGAGAAGTGCACGATGACATACTGAAATCATCTATGTTGTTATATTTTTGGGTTTGATGAGAAGGAAAGAAAAACAGGTAATTTCAGAGAGTCTTTATTTCTCATTTGCTCAAGAATTTCTGGCAGAAATTGGCAACCATCTCATACTACAATGATGTGATAAAAGTGGCCATAGTAGCTGTTTAACAAAGCTAGCCAAGGTTAACACAGGGCCACTAAATGGGAGCACTTAAAGGAGATCAGATTTATTAAATAACTGAATGTTTTGTAGAACTAACTTACTAAATAGTGAGGATTCAAACTTCAAGAACTTAGTTTAGTAAAGTCTGGCACAGTGCCACTAAATTTGAGCAGATGGGTAAAAATAGCTAAAAGCAGCGATTTTTTTTTTTTTTTTTTTTTTTTTTTTTTTTTTTTTTTTTTAATCACAAAAGAAAAAAAAAAAATGCTTCCAGTCAATTCAAATTAGTCTTGAAAACAAGATAAATTTAATAAAAAAAACAAAAACTTAATCACAGTACCTTGTCAATTGTTGTTAATGAAACGTATATATATATATATAAGGCAGCACCTTTGGAAAGTGCGTGAAAACCAAACTACAGTTTGACCCAAGCCTTGTGAGTGAAATTGGGTAGACGGAACACTTGGAGGCTGTTGATAGCTGTGCTAGCATGAAGTCACAAGTCATTGTGACCGAGGATTTGAGTGTCTTGGCCTTGTTCAGATTGTTGATCATGCTAGATAAAACGCTCTCTCCCAGAAACTGTAACTAAGGTCTGCTCAGCATAGTTGCAGTATAAACTACAGGTGGGCTCTGTGGGTGTTGAAGAAGCACAAATGTGCCTGAGCAAGCGTCTGCAATAGGGATTGTCTAGCCACCCTAATAGACAGGTATTCTCGAATACGAGTGGCCAGCTATTATTTTTTATTATATATATATATATATATATATATATATATAAATATAAATATTAACTTAGTCTGATAGAAGGCCACAGATGAAAAGCACCCAATGAAGATTGACATTATCACATAGACCTAATAATCTGTTTGACTAACTTGTTAATTGTTGCTCATAGCAATATAAATGAATGATTGAACCTGATCTGTGTTGACAATGTGAGAAGTGTTTTTCAGGTAATGATAAGAGAGTGGTTTGTTCACTTACACATTCTATCAAACACTGCGAGTGATGAAAAGTTTTGTCAAGGTATCTGGTGGGGATGAATAGCTCAGGGAGAAATGGACTCGTGCTTATTTCCAAAGACATTCATGCTAAATAAACATGATTTGATCTTAATTTATCTTTGAGCATTTCTTTATATACATAACATGCTTATATTACACAGATAGACTGTTCCCTTAATTTTCTCAGAGTACATACCAACGATGCTGTTAACATACCACACCCAGTGATTCCTCTGTACTTTGGATATGAATGTTACTAGCAGGACCTAGAAAGGTGCGGCTACATTTCCCACTTATAACCAGGTGGTTTGGGTTTCAGATTACTCTTACCTGTCCACTTAGCTACCTGTCAACTTACCTTCATTCCTGATATAGGAGAATATGATATATAAACTTGATATATATCAGACAATTACTGGGTATTTGAATGACATGATGGAAAAGCCCTATATGATAAATAAATTTGTTCAAAAAGACTTCTTCACATTAAATAATGTTTTTATTGATAGAATCATCACACACACACACACACACACACACACACACACACACACACACATATATATATATATATATATATATATATATATATATATATATATATATTTACACTATTTAAATTTGGACTATTGTCCTCATCTTTGTGGTTGTTTTCACAATGTTTCAGCTATTGTGCTCTCTGGCCTTCATCAGGTGTATATTGATCCAGGTAACTTTATATAGTCTTCATGCATACTTGGAACCTTGTTTATATAGTCTACGTACATACTTTGAATCTTGTTTATATAGTCTGTGTACATACTTTGAATCTTGTTTATATAGTCTACGTACATACTTGGAACCTTATTTATATAGTCTACATGCATATTTGTACTCAATAACTGAACAGTATTTAAAATAAGAACTAGATGAGATATCTCTAGATATGGGTAGTGAAAAGAGAACAGTCTGCTCCCATAGTTTAAATAAAGGGTTCCGTTCTGAATTCTCTGTAGGGTATCTGGATCGATATATACATGATGAATGTTGCAGAGTTTGATTGATTCAAAGGAATTGGAACACGGCTGTCTGATTAACAATTAAAAAATTCCAACGCATTATTTATTATACCACCCCCATATCTAGGCTTAAGCACCTGGTATTCTCAAGTGGTCGCCAATTTAGGTACTGACCAGGCTCGATATTGCTTAACTTTGGTTATTATGTAGGAGCTGGTGTTTCAATGTGATGTGGCTGGAGGGTACAATGGCTGAAATGTTGTAATAACGAAAAAGATGACAATAGTCCGAATGTAAATAGTGTAAATAATAACTTATCATCCAATAAATTCGGACAGAAACATATATATATATATATATATATATATATATATATATAATTATTTATTTAAAAAAAATTTATAACATAAATATGTTATAAAATCACTACAAAAATAGCCATTTTGTTTCAACACCCTCGGTGTCTTATCAAGTGATGACGTTGAATGTAAAATAAATGGTTTTAAAAGTTTCAAATTAATTAACAATCCTTCACAAGGGGAAAACGTTGTTACAAAGGCTAGATGGACCAATCAAAACACAAGTATAGGAAAATTCAAAAAGCTTGATAACGAAGTCATGTTATAATATCTATTCAGATGTTTAAAATATGGGTAGTATTAAAAAAGAATTTATTCCAACCAATAATTACTAAATTATATGATAAAATTTAATATTAAAATTTAAAACTGCTAATTACAAAATCAAAATTTAAAATTTATTCGCTATTAAGTTTACAACTATAAAATTACTGAGGAGAAAAGAATAAATATATATGTTATTCAATTTATTTCTTCATTGAAGTTACTTTAGCTATATTTAATATCCGGTCTTTTTACAATGTATACATTTTAATCCTCATGGTGTGTGAATGGGGTCCTAAACTCACGTGTAAAACAAGTGCAATCATATTCTAATATATAAGCACCAAGACATATTTATATATATATATATATATATATACACACACACAAAAAGAGACAAGACAGAGCCCGTGTCTCACACTGACAGTTGTCCAGGAGAATCCTCCCATTTGTTTTCCCAGAAGAAGTGTGCTGGTGGCATCTTTATATAGGGCCTTGATGACTTGGATAATTCTGTTATCTACATTGAATTCCCTAAGGATTTGCCAAAGATTGTCATGCCATAAACGATCAAATGCTTTCTTGAAATCAACGAAGTTGTCAAACACGTCCTTCTGATGTTGCAGGTATTTTTCTACGAGGATCCTACAATTGAAGACCTGTTCCATTGTACTTTGTCTGGTTCTAAAACCTTAAAGTTTAATGAACGATAACAGCTGTGAACGCAATCATGACTCAATGTTTACATTTTCTCAGGTGAGCTCTCATGGATACAAGTTGATTTCATTGATATGGAATTATTCTTTGAATAGGCAATTTATTATGAAGTTATGACTACATCGAATCAATAGCTGCATCTACCACAAGGAAAATTAGTTCACTGTGTTGTGCCAGAAGGTATTTCTTGTCCATTTCAGACATCTACAAATCTACCATTCGTCCTTGCATTGAATACTGCTGCCATATCTGGTCTGGTGCCCCTGCCATTCATCTCGAGGTTCTTGATAAGATCCAAAGAAGGATTTGTAATGTAATCGATCCTGACTTGGTTTCTCAACTTCAGACACTCTCTCACAGACTTCTTGTGGCTTCTCTCTGTCTTTTCTACAAATATTATCATGGCAACTGCTCTGACAAGCTTTTTTCCCTGGTGTCCTGACTACATGAATATAAGCATGCTACTAGATTGGCATCTAGGTCCCACCCATTTACTGTTGAAATAGTTAAATGTAGCTGTAGAAGCTACATTTACCAACAGTTTCTTTCCTTGTACTTCCTGACATTGAAACTCCCTTCCTATCACTTACTTCCCTGACAACTACAATCTTCAAAAATTTAAATGCAATGTCAATCACCATCTTAGTCTCTGTTCTTTCCTCAATCCTCCCTACGCACACTCTTTTCTCTCACTTTCACTCTCTGTAACCCACTGCATGTTAGTGGCTCTCCTGCCTTGTTTGGAGTGAAATGCTTTAAAAAAAATGCCACTAATATATAATGTAGATATGTTTTTTTACTTTTATTATCAGTTTATTTGATAATCTGAATCTTTTCATGTACATTATTGGTTATTGCACTGAGGCCGAGGTTTGTCTACTAACAATCATCACTCAGAATTTAGGGTTACTTATTTAGAATTGCAGTATAAGACAACCCCCATTTCTGGGATTTAAAGGTTGTCTTCTATGGAAATATATGCTGTGTGTGTGTATATATATATATATATATATATATATATATATATATATATGGATGAGCTAAGCCTAAGATAGGTGGACCCTTTAAAAATAAGGGCACTGTGGTAATTGTTTTACAATTTGCAAAATTTATAGTTTTTTATTTGTAAAAAAAAATATTAACAAAATCTTGAAACTATTGTCTGGAATTTTAGAAAATGTGTATATTTATTATTGACAGTAAACACGCGCACATATATGGAATGAATTAAATCTGACAAATATTTTAATATATTTTCTGTTCATACGTTATTTTTATGGATACAACTTATTTAAGTAAATGATCAGTTTTTAATTAAACAGTATTAATTACATTTCCATATATTTGCATATAGGATGCATGTTCGATTCTTGTTAGAGTTCACATATTTTCTGTGAAATTTCTCAAATATTGATGCTGTAAATGCAATTAATACTGTTTAATTAAAAACAGAGCATTTACTTAAATAAATTGTATCCATAAAAATAACATATAAACAGAAAATATATTAAAATACATACATACATACATACATATATATATATATATATACATATATATATATATATATATATATATATATATATATATATATACATACATATATATATATAATATATATATATATATATAATTATTTATTTTTAAAGAAAAAAAAATTTATAACATAAATATGTTATAAAATCACTACAAAAATAGCCATTTTGCACTCTTTTAAGAATAGTAATTGTTGGTTATTGGAATTCATTCCATATACACCAATCATATACTTGGTGTGTATATATATATATATATATATATATATACATACATATATATATATATATATATACATACATATATATATATATATATATATATATACAGTGTAACCCGAATATAAGAGAGATTTTCTCTGGTCCCAAATTATAGCCATACTTACCTAAACAAAATAGACCAAACCCGGATATAAGAGACTTCTTCTCCGGTCCAGACAACTCTCTTATATCTGGGTTACACTGTGTGTGTGTGTGTGTATATATATATATATATATATATATATATAAAATACTTTCTTTGGCTTGATCAGATCAGTTTCAAGTCTGAGGAATTTTGGGCTTTTGAGAATCTTCTAAAATAATTTGGTAGGTGGGGAGATACTTGTTCAAAAATGAATCCCCAGGTACTTGCCTCTCACCACCTGCTATTAGCACATGCCACTCTCCCGGGTGTGGCTGCTTCCCATCTGTTTATCTTGTTGCTCTCTTTCCATCTTATGGCGACTTCTTGTTTGCAATCACTTTCATTTTGATCATTGCAATTTTTAAGAGTTTCATTCTTGTCTGATGTACGAACTACCAATTCATTATGTACCATATTTGCTGTATGCTAAGATACTGCAAGTGGTAAGATGCACACTATAATTAGCTAGGTATTGTTTTCAGGAAAAAAAAAAATATTTGAGAATTTAATAGCTTACTGTACTAGCATGTCTATGTCATCAACTTTATTGTGTCATTTTTCTTTCTGTTTCTGCCGTAATAAATTATCACAATTTGGATCTATGGTACAGTGGAGTAATGGATAGTGGCTCAGACTGAGGAATCAGAGAGCCAAGTTCAAATTCCAGTTGAGTTCATTACATTCACTTACGTGCAAATACTGTTAAGAAAAGTATGAATCCATCCCTTGTCCCCCCCATCTATGGATAAATAGGACAGACTATAGTATTGTAGTATTGGCTGGCAACTGGTCTCAGGGAATGACAACTCTGAATTCAAAGATCACATGTAGCCCTGGTGAAGCACATACTGTTACGGCTACTAAAAGGATTGTGAAATTTACAATGAAATTATGATCCTGACTGATCAAGTGTATGTGACCTATTTGTGGTTATTATTAATTAGAGATTGTCAGTAGTTTAACACAATATTATACATATTCACATCAGAAACAACTCGTACCTGCCATCACAAACCACACGGCATATCAACCTGCAGTGTGCTTACGTCTAAAGTTCAACTGATGTTTTTGGGCTGCGTTCAAGAGCAAAAATGGTGTGATGCTTCTACATCATTCCTACCACAGTCCCCTATTACTGCATGAATATATTATCGACTATCCATTTGTGTTATTACATTGACTAACATTACATAATTTAGTAAAACAGAATACAATAAATGTAGTCCATCTGTACACATTTTCTGTACTCAGAAATTTATTATATGCTAGCTCAAAAGCTGCCTTATCAGAGGGCTCTTGATTGGGCCTTCATTACAAGAGGTAGGGAGGAATAGATGCAATAGGCAACAATAAACTACAGAATAACTCAAAATTGATTGTTGCATTTAAGTATTGCATTAATATTTAAGCTTACCTTTTAAAAGTTCAATGATAATTCTTCTGCCGCCACTTAATTTAAAGACAGTTTGATGCACATAGGTCCTTACATTCTGTACAAACTATTATTTTTATTTCATGGGTGACTTTTGCTTGATTTCACAAGGAATTTCAATTCTTCCCAAATTTATTTCCAAGTTATAAAAATTGTTATTGTTCAAAAAAATTTGTTGCAAAAAATCACTGAAAACTATCACACTAATGAAAACTTAGGAATCCAAAATTTTAAGATTGCAGGCCTGGATCGGGCCAGGAATGTTTTTAATTTCACCCACGGAGTCAGCCTGATTCCAAAATGGTATGATATGCTAGGCTACAACTTCTAAGAGTAAAGTTGTAAAAGTGTATTTATTTAGCATTTATTATATAGATGAATGTTAGCTGCTGGCTGTTTTGGGGCTCTTGATTGTTTGCATCTTGTAACTAGGGTTTGTGAGAGTTGGTAAACTCCTCTCTACAACTTGACCTTTCAGTGCTAAGATGCAGGATAATTTCTGAGTGCGTTTTTCAGGAAAAATGCATCTTAGCATATAGAAAATACAGTATTCTTTCTTTTTGTATTAAAAGTTGAATTGACATCTATCCTCATTTCATTTTCTGTGGATGTGTAGGTGGTGTTTTGAGAAACCTTATTAAAGAAAAAATATTTGTTCTCTGGAAGCTTTGCTGATCAAGCAAGGTCTGAACAACACCATTAAACAGGGGTGCATATATTTTCTTTAATAAGAATTCTCAAACATTCAGGTTGGTAGACAAAAATAAATAAATATACTGTTTAATAAATAAATGCATTGTCTACTCAAATATGAGTATCCTCTAAAAATAATGCTTGAAGTGATAAAAATTATACATGTATGACAATTGAATGACAAATTGGGAAAATTCTGTGGTAACTTTATCCCAGTAAAGTTTTTTTCTATTTTATAGAATGGGCAGATATTAATGTATATTTTTTAATCATCTCACCCCCAAGCAAAGCCTTAAACCACCAAATGCAAGGGGTTATGGAGAATCAATGAGTGTAAGGAAAAAAAAATTATTAAGTAGAAAGGACAATAAAAGAAATGGATTCAAGGAGACAGAAAATAATGATTGATATTGCATTTAAATTATTGAAGATCAAATTTGACTATGAAAGCAAGAAGCTGGAAGAGAGTTCCACAAATAAAAAATAAGATAGAAGAAACTGTTAGCATAGAACTTACAGTTACATTTTGCAATTTCATCTTTAAACTGATGAGACCTTGCTGCCAATCTAGTAATGCATTTAAATTTATAAAGTCAAGGTACCATTGAGGAAAGCTCATAAAAATATTTGCAATGAAAACATTTATAGGAAAAGAACATGGAAGCCAAGTTAAGGCAGTTAGAAATTGACTGGAGCCGAGATGCCAGGTCAGTACCAATAACATGGCAGATTCCTCTTTGGATTTTGTTAAGAATCTCTAGATACATAATACATACCAGATGTGACAACAGTATTCAATGCATAGACAAATGGTAGACTTATAAAGGTGTAGTATAAATTCTAGCAAGAAAAATTGTCTAGCACAATACAGTGAACCAACTTTCCTAGTAGCAGACCCAGCAATTGATTCAATATAATCATTCTACTTCATATGATTGGGAAATTTAATATATAATAAATTTAAAGTTTGAAACATAGATTTAAAAAAAAAAATCTTATGTCATGTAGGATGGGCAGATAATGTTACAGACATAGGCATGGAAAATGGAATCAGCAAGCTGAGTTCAAATTCTGAGTTAGTCTATGCATTCACTTTTACACAAATACCCTTGTGAAATGCATAAATCTATCTCTTATCTCTCCAGCTATGAATTAAATAGCAGAGTAGACTGGCTGTCTAGCCTTGTGCAACAACCAATCTAAGAGAAGGAAAACACTGAATTCCAAACAATGGAGAAGGCAATGGGAAACATTTCTTCCTAAGGAGGTATGGCAATTCATGGATAATGAAGAAGGGGAATGTGTGGAGAGCCATCATTGCCTCTGTCATGAAGAGACATAGGATAAAAAAAAATGTAGTGGAAATAAATTTCTTTTCTATTAAAACCCCCTGTGTATTGATTTCTTACAATATAAAGCATCGGCAGCAAATACGTGCAAAATGTTTTTTTTATTATTTTTCTCTTTTTCTTTCCCAGAAATAACACTTTTTGCTCTCCAAATGTTTCTGCTCTTAACTCTAGTTGCTCTCCTCTCAGTTTTTCTTCTATCTTCTCTTCTTTCCTCTTTCATTCCCTCCTTTCTCGTTTTTCTGCTATTCTTTCAGAGCACATAAGTAAATAAAGGAAAAAGAAAAAAAAATGAATGCAATTTCAAACCCTCTGATGCCATCCTTTTAACTAACCTCTCTTGCAGAAGCTGTTTTTAAAGATGCCTATTGATTTGGAATAACAAGTTTGCATCTTCCATCTTGGCCTTGTTATTGGCTTTTAGACATCCTGCTGTTGTCTGCGGGTTACTGTGTTCAAATTTGAAGCTTTTGTAAGAAGCTCTTCTCTAACTTCTGTCTGAATTTCTAGGAGGAGGAATTATCATTATCATACGCTAATATAAGCTAATTCCAGTTAGATTTATTACTTTCATTTATGCGCAAATACCCTTGGGAAAAGTTTGAATCCATCGCTTCATTTCACCAGTTATGGAATGAATAGCAGACTGGGTCCTATAGCCTTGGTTGGTAACCAGTCTACCATAGAAAGAAATGGCAATAGACTGTGGAAAAATCTTGTGTTCAAGTCAGTCATGAATTGAGTGAGTTATGATTGAGCAAGTGTATATCAAGTGTGGCACTTAACTCACTGATATGCTAATGTTTCATCATCACAGATCTGACTGAATTTTCTTGCAAATGTGTATCACGTGTGGCAATTAACCCACTGGTAAGCTAATAATGTTTCATCATCGCAAATCAGACTCTAAATTTTCTCACCATGATGAATGGTGGTGTTCTCAGTGAGGCTCTTTATCTATCAAGATTCAAGTTCACCCACACCTCAAGTGGAGCACATATACAATCCACTGCTAAAGATTCTGGATAAATGGTTGGTTCTTTGTATCACTCCAGAGTGTACCTGACTCCTTCTGCAAAGCTCTATCTTTACAAGAGCCATATCAGACAAAAAATGAAAGTATTGCTGCCACATATGGGCTGGAGCTTCCCAATCCTTACTTGACAGGGTTCAAAAACATTTCTGTGGCCTTGTGGGTAATAAATTATTTCCCACCTTAAAACCTCTTTCTCACAGATGAAATGTTGTTAACCTCTCACAACTCTATAAATATTTTCATTGTGTAAATTCAGATGAGCTAGATTTCTTAGTTCCATCAGTTCAGACCTTCACCGCTAGGACTCACTATGCCACCTACACTGAGCTGACTCATCTTCTTTCCCTTCATATTCCATTGGTGAAGAGGAAGTTTCACTTAGCTTCTTCTCTAGAACTGTTGCATTGTGGAACATAGTTGCAAGTGGATGCTGCTTCAAGTCTAGGGTCAACTATTAGCTGTCCTACATATCTCTTACTCTCTCTTTGTATGCTCACATAACTTCATTTAATACCCTCTACCTTTGAAGCTAAGCAATACCGAACCTGGTCAATAAATAAATGAAAATATTCAGAATCAAGTATCACTTGACTGGAATATATATATATATATATATATATATATATATATATATATATATATATATATATGTGTGTGTGTGTCTGATTGAATAAATTACAGATGTTATGTCTGGTATTTTTTAACAAAATCTATTCATACTTATGAATCTCTTGCTTCTGTTTGTTGAGTGTTATCAATTTAGCATTATTTACTTCAATCTGTTTTTTCACAAGGCCACATTTAAATTGCCAGGTGATATATATATATATATATATATATATATATATATATATATATATTCTTAGGTTACATGTTGTCTTTGGGACTAATCCAGTTTTTCTCTCATTTGTCAAAGATGGTAAAGATAGTTTGTCCTCCTTCCAAGGTAGTTCTATTGTTTATAAATTCAAATGTCAGTGTGAGGCTGACTATGTAGGATGAACCAATCAATGACTTGAAATCTGGATCAAACAACATGTTCCTGTAAATATGAGACATTATTTTTAATTGCAGTATGCATTGTAACCCAGTCTGTTCATGACTCAGCCATTGGTCAACATTTGCTAGACAATCCAGAGTGTGTGGCAAGATATAGTGATAATAAATTTACTGTTATGAGCTTGGTTTGATTAGCATTTACACATATTAGAAGTGGTTTTCATTAAATTGCATCAAATGCCTCTCTGCAAGCAGAAAGAACATTTTTTTTTTTTTTTGCTCTCTTGGTTTTTTAGGACAGTGGTCTCCAACCACTGGGCATGGGAGTAGTACTGGTCCATGAATCATTTGCTACTGGACCACAAAGAAATAATTAACTTGTTTAAAATTATATAATAGATAACTTGAATATTGGACTTAAATTTCCAACATCATATCTTTGTGAAGCGAGGTTTTCTGCAGTGCCAATAAACAAAACAAAACTATGAGGAAAATTAGACATAAGGAATACACTTTGAGAGTCATTGTCTCCCATCACTCTCAGATAGGACCATCTAGTTGCAGGGAAACAAGCCCTGGGCTCCCACTAATTCTACATTATGGTGAGTTGATAGCAATGTGAGAGTAGTGTAATAGATATTGATTTGAGGAAACTAAGCACGCAAAGGTGTGGTCGGTCTGAAATACAGACATGAGTCAAAAGATTATACACTTTTTCTTTCCTTTCATAAATCAATCTTTTTATTGTTGCTCTCTTTATCGAAATGCACTTAAATTACACATATATGCCACTACCAGTCTGCGGAAAGATTGTCCAGCATGAAACCAGTCTGTGGTATAAAAAAAAGTTAGAGACCACTGTTTTAGGAGGTATGGGAGTGAATTTTTCCATTTTATACTCACTAGGAACCCTTTACATTGGCTCTATTGCAAGTATTTTTTCTTCCTCATTGTTTTCATTAATAAATTTGTATTTTTTTGTGATTCCTTTCTCTCCATCATATATTTTTTTTTCTTACAGTGCAAATTGTTGTTCTGTTAATTTAATATTTACCAATGTATTCTTCTGACAAAGTGTTGGTTGAAAAGGATCCTTACAGAAGAATCCTTTCCTGTGTTTTCAAATATATATATATAGAGAGAGAGAGAGGTTCTTGTTTATATATATATATATATATATACATACATACATAAAAACACTGAAAATCTAAAAAGAATCATAAAAAAAACATAATAAAATTCTGAAAAAGCACACATGCCAAAATCAAATAACAACCCCAAATTAAAATTAGACAAAAATAATGAAGAATAATGTGATTGTAGGAACCCCGATGATTGCCCATTGGATAATAAATGCCACATAGAATCTGCAGTATACCAATGCACAATTACATTCATTGAGAATCCAAACATTGAAAAGATATATATAGGATCCACAAAGAATGAATTTAAAATAAGGTGGAAACAACACAAAATCTCCTTCAATATTAGAAATAGAAATAGAAATCAGACATCTCTATCCCAATATTTCTGGCATTTAAAAGAAACTAATAAAACACTAAAAGTAAAATGGAAAATAATAAATAGAACAAGAACTTGTAAAACCTGGGATGACCCATGCCATTTATGCCTACATGAAAAACTACACATTACTAAATTTCTAATAAATGAAAATGTATTAAATTAAAATTAGAAAATTAATATTACGAATGTATATGCTTATAAAGCTCCGTAAATTTCAAAATTAGTTATTCCAAAATTCACTTGAGGATGAAACCGAACTAGGTAATTTAATTTAATTGAATTGAAGTTTTAGCTTTTGTTTTTGAAACATGAGAACTCTTATGTAGCAATGGAATCATATTTTTAATAAAATAATTATAATTCTCATACATATATATATATATATATATAGGCAACATATTTTCATTCAAACATGTTTCATTGAATAATATAGACATATTATGTCTACTTATTTTTATACTAATCCTTTACAGGTGTCTAATCAGTTTCTTCAACACACTCTCTTATAGTTATTTAAAAATTTTAAATTTATCCATTGTAATTATGGAATTTTTCGCAAAACAATTGTTTCAATATAAAGGAGCTGACCAGAAATTGGAAGAAATGTAAAATGGCATTAAATGTTTGTTATATGCACCTTGATATATTGTTCCTATATTTGTAATAAATTTTGTTGAATGTTGGTTGGTCATTTTGATATAGAAGACATCAATGATTTCAAGTTTTTCTTTATTATTTTCATGGTATAGTATATTGGTGTATTTTATCACAGTTACAATAAGGAATGTGGCTTTTAAGCTAGTATTCAATAAATAAAAAAAGTTATCTGGTTAGCTGACTCAAGAGATTTGTGTCTAAACTCTAACAGGGCAAAATTTTAAAAGATTCTCTTGAATCAGCTGACCAGATAACTTTTCTTGATTTATTGACTCTCTCTCTCTATATATATATATATATATATATCTCTCTATATATATATATATATTAAATTAATTCACCACAAGCAAGGTGTTAATCTAATGCCACTAAGATGCAAGGTGCTACTGGGACTGAAAGAGAACAAAAAGCCTTTAGAAAGAACACAAAACCCAATCCTAAACAAGAAACAATGGATGAACCTCTACTCCTGCCCCCAAAACTAGGCAGGAGAGTGAACCAGATGATAATATATATATATATATATATATATATATATATATATATATATATATTATGTAAATAATATGGAAAATTTAGGCAGAAATTTTTAAATTATACAAGCTTGCTTGAAGATCTATGAAATTTCTTTGAATAAGCTGTTGCATTTAATTTTTCTATGGTCCAAAACATTTTCTCAATTAAGACAGAAATTAAACAAATTGTTCAGTGTAATCTGAGTATTTTTGGTTTTCAGAGGTAATCATCAAAGGGTTTTTTGTTGTGTGTTGATAGAATTGTATCCACAAGAATGCATAAAAAACAAACATGGCACCACAAACTGATGAATGAAGTCGTGATAGAACCCCCCCCCCCGACTAACAAAGCTGCTGATACATGGAGAGAAAGTAAAACAAAACAAACCTGGTCTATATTTACTTTTTTGATTCTAGTGTAAGCCTAAAATGTGCCTCTAGTATATATACTGAAATTATGACTAGTGTAAACTGGACCTATGTCTACCTTGTTAAAAATCTAATTAATTGTGATTTTGGTTCTCTTATGAATTTTCTTTGGTATTAAATAACCCAAGAATCATTGATATGTCATTAATTTAACAAACCTAACCTAATTTTTGTTATTTTTAACTGATTAATTTTATTCTATCATTAATATCATCAGTTTTTGTTGCCATACATACACATGCGCACAGAGGAAATTTTATAGTATATAAATAGGCCTTCCAAATTATTGATTTTGGCTTCAATCTTTAAAAAGAATCAATAGCTCTCATTTGAAAATCATTAGAACTTCTATCTTTTATCTTCTTTCTCTTTATCATTTTCTCATATGTAACTGTCATTGGCTTTTCCTCTTGGCTTATCTTGACTATTGCTTTTGGGCTGGTCACCAAAAGCTTAGTGTTAGGGAAACACTTCTTGAAAATTGAAACACTTATGTGCAAATGGATATATATATATATATATATATATATATATATATATATATATATATAGTAATCCGTTGGTATAATCCAAGTGAGTCCTATTAACACAATATACAATTTGAAATATTAAATGTTAAAACTAACTCACAAAGAATGCTCAATGTTTATTTTCAGTAAACAGAGCAAAATATTTTGTACAATTGGAATTAAGATACCATTAGTTAATCACCATTTTCACCTATGGATTTTAAATTTAAAATTTGCTGGATTTCTCAAACTGTTTATGGTGTCAGTTTGTAGAAGGGGACTCCCCTTCTACCAGCTGATTTTAAATTTGCAGGTGAAAATGGTTATTAACTAATGCTATCTTAATTCCAACTGTACAAAATATACATATATACATTTGTGTGTGTGTGTGTGTGTGTAAAGGGGGCGATGACAAAATTGTTTCCATTTTATATTTTACATTTTATGCATGTGCATTGTTTGTTTTTGATTTTGTTGATTGCACAGTATAGTAGGGTCAGTTGGGCACTGTCTGTGATGCAATTCACTCTGCCAGAAATCTGGAAACAGTATGCTGTACTACTTGACATTCATGCCAGAAGCTCCAATACAAACATTTCAGAGTGTTTGGATATCAATCTGCGGACAGTGAAGAGGATTTGAAAAGAGATGGATGATATATCCAGTTAACATCACAGTGTTTAGAGTGATCACTAGTGATGGTAATGTTATGCCATCATTCACCCTCCCACAGGGCTTCAGACTCAACACAAGAGGCCTACATCAAGTGCCTTGAGGTGGTAGTGCTGCCTAGAGACAAGAGGGTGGTATCTGGAAGGCCCTATGTTTGGCAACAGGACTCTGTACCATGCCACACAAACAGGAGAACACAGTCATGGCTGTCAGACAAATTCTGCGGCCATATACCTCTTATATCTTGCCACCCAACTCCCCAGACTGCAATCCCCTTGATTATTATGTGTGGGGTGCAGTTGAGCGAGGGATCAACAAAACTCTTTGTAAGGCCAAAGATGAACTGAAGTCATGGATTATGGCACCATTCACCAATTTAAACAAGGAGACCATCCAGAAGAGTTGTAGGAGATTCCAATGTTGATTGTAGGCTATGGTTGAAGCTATTGGCAATTTAGTTGAATAAATTTACTCTTTAATATTTCAAGATATTTTTTCGTGACTTTGGTAAATATATCTGTTAAAAAGAGATGTCAGTGTTATTTTCATTTTTGCGTAATTTAGTTAACAGTTTATCCATCACACCCTCTGTCTGAGTGAGTGTTAAAAGCAAAAATGTACATTGAAGTCAACACTCAAAGGCAACAGGCTGTTTCATGCTAGACGCAATCATCAGGATGTCTGTGAAGCGAATTTGGAAAGAGTTGGATGAGCATCCTGGGTATGACGTTAAACTACATCCGTGTCCTGGGTACGACGATAAACTATGTCCAACAGCAAGGAAGGCCTCAGATAGTGTTTTCAGAAGAATAATGTTGCCAGCTGTACGTTTTTGAAATAATAATGTTGCCAGCTATACGTTTTTTGGAAAAAAATAATGTTGCCACCTATATGTTTTTGAAGCAATAATATTGCCAGCTATACGTTTTTTTGGAGATAATAATGTTGCTAGCTATGCGTTTTTTTGGAGGCAATAATGTTGCCAGCTATACGTTTTTTTGGAAACAATGATGTTGCCAGCTATACGTTTTTTTGGAAAAAATAATGTTGCCAGCTGTACGTTTTTGAAACAATGTTGCCAGCTATATGTTTTTGAAACAAATAATGTTGCCAGCTATACGTTTTTGAAACAATGTTGGCAGCTGTATGTTTTTGAAACAAGTAATGTTGCCAGCTATACGTTTTTTTTTTTGTTTTTTTTTGGAAGCAATGTTGCCAGGACAAAATAGGCATTTAAAATTCATATAAACTGGATTTGGCATTAAATAACCCACAGTGGTTGATATGCCATAAAACCCAAACAAACAAAGAGTTGGATGATATATCCAGTCAACATCATAGTGTTTGAAGTGATCACTATATATCATCCTTATATATATATATATATATATTATAAATTAATTGGTTTAAAATGTTTTTTTTCGCTACACAATTCTAACCATGTTTCATGTAGCAAAAAAAACATTTTGAATGAATTAATTTATAATATTAATGCTCTGTAAATTTACATTGAGCACTATTTTGTAAAAATAAAAATATATATAAGAACACTGGATTATATATCTTACTGTTCTTTCTTTATATATATATATATATATATATATAAGTAAAACCCATGACAAAATGTAAAACGTTTTTGTCTGTTATCCTTTAGGACTTCATTCGTCTAAATTGATGTTTGTATTGATGTGACTACACGAAGGAGAGGAGATGTTGAATTTTTAAATTAAAATTTCATTTCTTTAAATATGTTTTTTGATATTTAGTCTAGCCAATTTTATTTAGTTTTTTTTTTGTTTGTTTTTATCACCTATGTTAAATACATACATATTAAATATAAAATAAAAGATCTGCCAAGGAAGGTGTAACCTTGTGAGAATCTGTACATAAATTTACTGTGGATAATGTAGTGATTAAAACACTTTCTGTACATTGTCATCTTAATAAATTATTTTCGCTTTTAATTAAAAACATCATTTTTTTCTTTTTATATCAAAATTATAATCATGGTGAGCAACTAATGCATTGAGTGTGTTTTTTTTACACACACAGAGACACACCTCCTTTCCAGGAACCAATAAAACTGTCAAAATGACCAAGTGAATTCAGAGCAGCATGAATCCATCTAGCTCTTATCTCAAATAATAACTTAAAAGAGACTGTTTGACCAATACAAGGACTGACCAAAATTCATGTTTAAAAAAAAAAACAAAAAACAACTGAAAACTACAGATAAAAGTTCATTTTCTGCATCAAGACATTCATTTCTGTAGTTCACAGCTACTAACAAGCAGAATTTTTTTTCTTCTGATGATGGCCATGTTGGCCAAAACTAGTTGAGGAATCTAATTGAAATAATAAAAACGAAAGAATATTAATATTCAACCTAGTTTGTCTGAAGATTTTAATTTTTTAATATTTTTTATTGTTCAACACACACACGCACACACATGTATGTATATATATATATATATATATATATATATATATATATATATCTGATTGAATAAATTACAAGCTTCTGGGACATATAATGAGGAAGGAGGGTCTGAAGAATCTGATACTCATGGGTCCAATAGAGGGAAAAAGAAACAAGGGAAAACAACACAGGGCATACCTGCTGGACTTAATTCAATGGATAACAGAATTTGGTCTGGGGGAGGAAGCAGAGGGAAGGAACTTGTGGAGAGCTATGATTGCCTCCGTCCTGAAAGGACATGGCACATAAAAAGAAAGAATATCTGCTTATTTTTATCATAATCCTTTCATATTCATGAATATTTTTTGTATATTACAGTGTAACCCGGATATAAGATAGATTTTCTCTGGTCCCAAATTAGAGCCTGTGTTAATGTATATAAAATAGACCAAACCCGGGTATAAGAGAAACCCGGGTATAAGAGACTTCTTCTCCAGTCCCGACAACTCTCTTATATCCAGGTTACACTGTAAAATTGAATGAGAAATGCACTGTAACAGTGAGAATCACTTTTATTTCCCAAGTACTTTCCATAAAATAAAGAAACAAAATACAGTAGATTGTTAAAATTCTAGCTTCTGTACATTTTCTTCTGAATTGAATGTTGAAGTATGACTGCTTCTGCGGGCATCTATACTGCATATCCTGTACTCATTTCCACCATATTCCAATTGTAAGGAGGAAGTTTCACTCAAAACAAACTTTTCCAAAGAACTCCTGCTTTGTGTAAAATACTCCCACATAGATGATTTCCCCAAATGCTACATTCTTCAAGTTAAATCCTCCCTATCAACATAATCCTCACTTCTCTCTTTCCCCTTTCTTGCCTTCTCTCTTTCCTCTTGTATTCTCTCTTTCCTCTTTCTTGCCTTCTCTCTTTCCCCTTTCTTGCCTTCTCTCTTTCCCTTTTCTTGCCTTCTCTCTTTCCCCTTTCTTGCCTTCTCTCTTTCCCCTTTCTTGCCGTCTCTCTTTCCCCTTTCTTGCCGTCTCTCTTTCCCCTTTCTTGCCGTCTCTCTTTCCCCTTTCTTGCCTTCTCTCTTTCCCCTTTCTTGCCTTCTCTCTTTCCCCTTTCTTGCCTTCTCTCTTTCCTTCTTGTATTCTTTCTTTCCTCTTTCTTATCTTCTCTCTTTCTCCATTTTCCTTATCTGTCTCTTGGACTCTCTCTTTCCTGTATTATTTATTTTCAAACTTTCTTTCTACCCTTTCAATTCATAGAATTTCCTCTTTTTCTTTTTCTTTTTACTTACATTCATATCACACACTTCATTCATTAACCCTCTACCTTGAGTGGCTCTTATGTATTTGGTGAACACTAGTAAAAATAAAGGAAAAATAATGACTATAATGTTAATCAATTTTAATAAAACCGCTAACAGCACAAGCACAGAAATTTAAGTATCTGGGAAGTGTTTTAACATGACGGAAAAATATGATGGAAAATCTGAAGGCACATTGAAATAGCAAAAGATGACTTTGAAAAACTAAACAAAGCATTAAAAACAAGAATATTTTGTTAGAAACAAAGAAAAGTGTGCCGAACTGCTGGTATCACAGTCAATGCTCAACAAATATATGAAGAGAAAACTTGAAGCAATATGGTTCTACAGAAGGATGCTGAGAATATCAGGGATGAAGCATATAAACAATAAGGAAGTTTTAAGGAAAATGGAAACAAAAAGGATACTAATAATACTTCAGATTAGAATGAGACTTTGACACATTATGAAGAAAGAGAGCTTGAAGAATTTGACACTCAAAGGACATATTGAAGGCAAGAACAGCAAAAGAAAGCAGCCAGTAACCTACCTAACAAGCTTGTGTAATTGTCTAGCAGAACAGTGAGTGGTAGGGACAATAAAAAGACATTGTTAAGAGCTATGAAGGATAGGAAGTTATGGAGAGCTATGATTGCCCATGTCCTGAAGGGACATGGTACATAGTTGAAGAAGTAAGCAACAGGACTACTTTTTTTGTTTTTAATCAATTCGCCTTAAGCAAGGCGATAATGCCACTATGACACAAGGGGTTACTGGGAGTGAAATGGAATGAAAAGGCTTTAGTAGAAATTGGAAGCCCAACTCTAAACAGTGAACATGAGATAAACCTCTACTTCTATTCAAAAAACTGGGGAGAAGTGTGAACCGGATGCTAGGTGAACCTATCAACTCCTATTGAGAAAAAGCAAAATTAAAATAGAATTTTAGAGTTCAGATGGTGATGGAGATGTTAGAAATAAAAAGTTGATATAGACTTTAGAAGGAACCAGAATCCCAATCCTAAACTGTAATCAAGGGACAAACCTCTACTCTTGTTCAAAAGATCAGTGAGGTGTGTGAACTATATGATAGGTGAACTTACCTACTCCTCTTATAGTGATAAATTATTGTAATTAAAAGGTAGACACAGTTGGCTTCTATTCCACAATCCTGGTTTAGAGAAAGTATGACTGATTGCTCATTTTTTTTAATATACCTGTCTGCTAGGGTGGTTAGCTAATCCCTGTTGTAGTTGCATCTCAGGCACATTTGTATTTGGTCAACACCCATATAGCTAAACTGTAGTTTCTGCTGCAACGATGCCTGAGCAGACCTTAGTTAGACCTTAGTTACAGTTTCTCTTCATTCTACTAAAAAAAAAAAAAAAAAAAATTGGTAAAAAAACTGCAAAAAATACTTGAAAGAGGAATAACATTTAGTGGACTTGAGAAGTCTAATTTCTCAAGAAAGTGTTTTAAGGAAATGGTTTTATGAATTTCAACCAAAAGTAATGCTAACTGTCTGGTCAGTGAGTGCTGAATGTTTCAAATATGGAAAGGGTTGATTTTACTATTGCTATAACCATGTGTATACATGCACACATTCACAAAAAAAAAAAAAAGTAAAAAGAAGAAAAACAACAAAGGGAAGTAACTCAGAAAGTTAGTCTGCCAGTCAATAATATCCTAAAATACAGAAGATTTCCTCCTGGAGTTTAAACCAGCTGAATCGTTGAGGAAAAAAAATGAAAAAAATTCTCTGAATATTTTAAGATGTTTAATTTTCTCCATTTTGTTTGTCTGAATTTTTGAAATGCGATGTTATATTTATATATGGATCTTTAAAGACCCAGTTTCTTCCTCTTTGATATATTTCTCATAAATTCTCTTTCTCTCTCTTCATCTCTTTTTTTATACTTATTGTTTCTCCTCTTTTTCTTATACTGTATCTGTCCCCACTATTTTCATTTTTGGACTCATTTTATCATTCCTTCTTATTCTCATACTCTTTCTATCTTTGCTTAATTCTCAAACTCTCCTTCTATCCTTACTCTTGTACTCTCTTTCTATCCATTCTCACACACACTTTCCTACATTCTTATTTTTTCTCCTCTCTTTAACATATTCGCACTTTCCTATTTTCTCTTTCTCATGTTCTCTCTTTTTCTCTTTCACTTATTCTCCCTTTCCTCTTTCCAATATTTTCCCTTTCCTCTCTTGTCATTTTCTCTTTCCTCTTTTGTCATTTTTTCTTTCCTCTTTCCCGTCTTCTCTCTTTCCTCTTTCCCGTCTTCTCTCTTTCCTCTTTCCCGTCTTCTCTCTTTCCCGTCTTCTCTCTTTCCCGTCTTCTCTCTTTCCCGTCTTCTCTCTTTCCTCTCACTTGCCTTCTCTCTTTCCCCTTTCTTGCCTTCTCTCTTTCCCCTTTCTTGCCTTCTCTCTTCTTTCTTGTATTCTTTCTTTCCTCTTTCTTATCTTCTCTCTTTCTCCATTTTTCTTATCTGTCTCTTGGATTCTCTCTTTCCTGTATTATTTATTTTCAAACTTTCTTTCTACCCTTTTAATTCATACAATTTCCTCTTTTTCTTTTATACTCTCTTGACACCATTTCTTCTACTTGTACCCTCTTCTTTTCCTGAACTCTTTTTTTCTTACTCTTTTCTTTTCTGTTTTCCCTCCTCTTAGTCCACCTTTCAATGTTACCCCCCCCGTCTCTCTCTCTCTCTCTTCCTTTCTCTTATTTATTTCATTCTTGCTCCTCCCTTTCTTTCTCCTTTTATTTCAATAGCCTTGCTCTCTGTTGCTTTTTTCTTTCTCCATTTCATCTTCTGTTTCTTTCATTCCTGCCTTTCTTTCCTTCAAATTCCTCCCCCTCTTCCCTGTTAATTTCTTCTCCCTCTTTCTTCTTTGTTTTTCTCTTTGTAACTTTTGAACTTTCACTTACAATCAGCTGGTCTCGTCTCTCCTTCCCATCCAACTGACTTATAAAAAGATCTTTGTTTCTGACGTTTACACCTGGCATCTTTGAAGTGAGTTATTCCTAAAAGAAAAAAAAAAGAAAAATGAAAATTCTTCATCCAGTTGGTCAGAAGTGGGCAGGCAAAATTTGGCCTTTCCAACTGATTGCTCTTGATCATCGTAGCTTGCAGTGGTTGATGAGAAAAAGATATGTTTTCTTGAAATTTTCTTCATTATTGAGAGGTTTTTCTGTTCATAGACTAAAAATTCTTGAAATTGAAGTTTGTATTTTAATTAAATAATTAATTTTTTGTATGCTAAGATATTACAGGTGATAAGACGCACCCTATAATTATCTAGATACTTTTTTTGGAAAAATTTGTTTAGTACCAATCTATGAGATCTGGTGAAGGATAGTCCTCTTCAAGACCTACAGGATTCATTCAGTTGAATCCACTTTTAATCATTGATCTGAGAAAACGGTTGTATTTTTGCTGGGAGTTTAACCATCTTTGAATGAACAGCACACCATGCATGATGTCCATATATGAGAGTCTGGGGCTGACGAGGACATTTAATAAAAATGACTTGAGTTCTTAGGTTAATATTTTGACTTCGTAATGTCTTGCAGAGTTAGAGTAAATTAGGGAATAATAGTAATTCCTCTTTTCAAAAATTGTTTTAAGTGACAGTGTTGTGGAGTGGTTTCACAGTGGAGGCTTGTCTTTGTACTAAGTCGGTCCTAAAATAGGTTCGACGTACAAAACGTTAGGAACTTGATATAATAGGTAATGATGCAGAGAAAATCTAGTTGTGGTCGCTGATACTTTAGTATCCGACTAACGGTCGTCCGGAATTGACTGACTCCCTTGTTACTCCTACTTATTATAGGTGGGAGAGTCTATTAATAGAATAGGTGTGTTCCACTATAACAGACAGGTGATCTAATAACGTTATCATCAAATATTCAAGGTAATAGAGAAGATGTTTTTTCCTTTTACAATAATGAACAGGTTAAGAGTGTTGTGATCAGGGAAGCATCGTCTTGGGAATTGCTTCCACAGTGCCACTGTTCATGGGAAAAAGCTGCTTGAGTGTAACTTAAATCTTACCAACAGAATATGAAGGGAAGCAGGAGAGTTTGCTACAATGGGTGTGGCATGGCAGGTCTTAGCCATGAAGGTTAGGATTGGTAGAACTAAGGAACATAGTTTATCTGAACACTTTCCATGGAAATAGCGACAGAGCAGTGAAAAGTTTGCAACATTTTGTCTGTGGGAAAGTGCTTGTTGGGTGTGAAATAATTTGTCACTCTACAACCCCTTTTCTCACAAGATGCTTTTGAACTCTATCAAGACTGGGTAGCTCCTGCCCATGTATAGCAGCATTATTCCATTTCCGGCCTGATCCGGCTTTTGTAAAGGTAAAAGATAGCAGGAGGAATTAGGTACTTACTGGAGTGGTACAGAGAACTGGCTATTTTTCCAGCATCTTTAGCAATGGATCATATATATGAATTCCACTTGAGGTTTGGGTTAAGTTCCACATGAGGTCTGGCCTCGTATCATGAGCATAATAGATGCTTGTGGCATGGGGCCTTCCTGAGAGAACATCCATTCATTGTGATTGACTTTTTTTTAATGTTCAATACTGAGTTGTTTAGGTTTTTTGGTGGCACACTTAGAGTGCCTTAGAGGATTTTCGGGGGATATTTTTACCATGTTTGGGCTAGGGAAGTTACAGGTGCCTGGTTCAGTCTCTTCAGTTGAATCACTGAACACTGGTTGTAGTACAGTATCTTCAGATTTTGATATGTTATTTTCATCTGAATCTGGTAGAGCAAGAATTCATTTATAGTTTTTTTAAATTCTACTGACAAGGTCTGCCTATTCAGCATTCTATTATATCTTTCCTGTTTCATGTTGTAGATTTGGATCGAAGTCATGAATAAATTGCCTAAAGATTGTTTTTTTCTTGTTATATTTAAGTACTTGTAACTATCACAGTCAATGTCAAGAACAAGTGTTGTCAATATGATAAGCAAGATTTATTTGATTAAATTCTGGCATTTTAGATTGCTGGAATTAAAATTAGAATTAGTTCAAAATCAAGTTATGCCATTTGCAATGACTTAAGAGAAAATATGTTTGTTTTTTTCATACACACTTCAATATATGATCTCTGATGGAGAAAGATATTTTATTTAATGTTTGGTGTTTCTTATAATGTGGTTCCTATAAAATATATATATACCCAAGTATAGCATTGGTGTATACAGAATAAATTCCAATAACCAACAAATACTATTAAGAGTGCTCAATACAGAGTAGAGCTAATATAATTATTTATTCGAAAATTATAACATAAATATGTATTGGAGAAAATGCAACTGGAGTATTTAGAAATATTTATTCAGAGTAACTTTATTGGTTCTATGATTTTCAAAAGTTAAATTGAAATGTAGTGATATGTTGCTATGCCAAGAAATATCTCATATTTAATTATTTCCATTTTATGCAAAATGGAGGCTCAGATTGATCAGGTATAGTCATTTTTTGCTCCAAAAATTGATGATCCGGAAATTTTGTTGTCAAAAGTTGGACGTGTTAAGTAGTTCATGACAACAAAGTCTTAAGTAGTTCAAGTGTCAAGAATTCTATTTTTTGGACCTTAGTGGCAATCCTTAAGCTTGGTCATTATAACAATCCTTTTCCTTACTTATCCTAAGTTTTGGACCAAAAAGAAATCAGACATACCCAAGAGACATTGATAAATTTATTTCACTGCAGTTTATATATATGAAAAAAGGAAAATAAACCGTCTGTAGTAGGAACCCAAGTTTTTGTATGCTTTTCTTTAATTGTTTACATGTGAACATGCACACCCACCTACAATAAACAAACACCAGCAACCTTTAAATTTCATAACCTTTTAAAGAATAAAGTTAAAAAAAATGGAAATTATTTATGGCTCAAACTAATAGCTATCAGCTCATTTTTATAACCCCTTGACTCTCTCCTAGTATATTTTTTTTTTAGTTTACCATTCACACATGCTTAGAATAATATGGTCTGGTAACCCTACTATTTACCTTGAGCTCCTTGATATAATCTTAAGAAGAATCAGTAATATGATTGTCCCTGATCTGGCATCTTGGCTTCAGTCACTTTCCTATCATTGTAAAGTTGCCTCCCTGATGCCTTTTCTATAAATAATTTCATAGTAATTGTTTGGATGAACTCATCACAACGGTATCTAGAGCTTATAATGATGTCTCATCAATTTACAGATGTAACCATAAGTTCTATGCTAACAGTTTCTTTTCTCGCACTTCTCACTTGTAGAACTCCTTTGTCTCTCCATGCTTTACAGTCAATTTTAATCTGCAATAATTTAAAAGCAATGTCAATTACTATATACTGTCCTTCTGATTACTCTTCTTTTGTTCTCGCTCCTTAGTAATGTTTCTGTTTTCTAATTCTTCCACACCCAGTAACCCCTTATGTCTTAGTTACTTTACTGTCTTGCTTGGAGTGAATGTGATTATATATATGTGTGTGTGTGTGTGTGTGTGTGTATATTCAATATAGATTTCCATTGTCAGTATCTGAGTGTGTTATACTTTTTTTTTTTCTGTTCTGTATTGATTATCTCTTATGAGCAATATATTTTTTACTGTTGTTTTTACTTTGATGTACATATCAATTAAAGTCATTGAGAGTAATGGGGCCAGCATTGGGTGTGGTAGTTAGGTAGGGAGCCTGTTTTCCTACCATCCTCTCCCCGGTATATTCTTTTCCTTTCATTCCTAGTGTATAGATTGAGTAATGAGGATATCACAAAGACCTACCATTTTTAATTCTTCTCAAACCCTTCCTTTCTATCTATCTATATTTTTCACTCTTTCTTTTTCTCCTTGGTTCTCTTCTTCTTTGTCTCCCTTATACAAATCTTTATTTGGCATAGGACTTTTCTTGTTTTCTTTCTCCTCATACCTCTCCTATGATTTTCTTTCTTCTCTGCCTCCTTCAATTTTCTGTTTCCTCCTATTCCTCCTCCAATTTTCTGTCTCCTCCTATTCCTCCTCCAATTTTCTGTCTCCTCCTATTCCTCCTCCAATTTTCTGTCTCCTCCTATTCCTCCTCCAATTTTCTTTCTCCTCCTATTCCTCCTCCAATTTTCTTTCTCCTCCTATTCCTCCTCCAATTTTCTTTCTCCTACTATTCCTCCTCCAATTTTCTTTCTTCTACTATTCCTCCTCCAATTTTCTTTCTTCTACTATTCCTCCTCCAATTTTCTGTCTCCTCCTATTCCTCCTCCAATTTTCTGTCTCCTCCTATTCCTCCTCCAATTTTCTGTCTCCTCCTATTCCTCCTCCAATTTTCTGTCTCCTCCTATTCCTCCTCCAATTTTCTTTCTTCTACTATTCCTCCTCCGATTTTCTTTCTTCTACTATTCCTCCTCTGATTTTTTCTGCTTCTACTCCTCTGCCGATTTTCTTCCTCCTCCTACCCATCCTCTGTTTTTTTTTTCTTTTTACTCATACCTCTCCTCTGGTTTTTTTCTTTCCTTGTACCCCACCTCTGGTTTTTCTCTCTCCTCTTAACCCTCCTCTGGTTTTTCTTTCTTATCCTACACATATTCTAGTTTTATTTCTCCTCTTATCCTTCCTTTGCTTTTCTTTCTTCTTCTACTCCTCATGGTTATTCTCTTTCTATCCCTCATCTAATATCTCCTCCTACTACTCCTCTGATTTTCTTTCTCCTTTTACTCTTCCTCTAGTTTCTCCTCCTACCCTCTGGTGATTTTTCATTCTCCTTCTACTCCTCTACATTTTTGCCTTATTTTTTTTCCTTTCTTCCTCCCCCATCCTCTTAACCTGGTTCTGTTGATGATGCGAATGATATTTTTTTAGGTTCAGAAGAAGCAAAACATTCTGTTATTTTAGGCTTGTGCACAGCCTCAAACGAATTGTCAGTTTTAGCTGTTTGTCTGTCTGTCTCTTTGTTCTGTGGGTGTGAGGCTGATAAATTGGCTGCTAAAGAATTAAAAATATATATCTGGAAATCTAGATAGGCCAAGCAAGTAAGTGGAGAGAATAGACGCTATAGAGCTTCTTCACTTAAAAATTAATTAAGAGATGGATTTTAATCTCATGCAATTATCAAGATGAGTTTTAAAAACATATGTAACACACACACACACACACACACATATATATATATATATATATATATATATATATATATATATATATATATATATATAAAATAGGCCAGTGAAAGAAACTGGAGTAATAAAAAAAAAATCAAGTTATCAATACTATGGTCCTGTTTCAACCAAATGGACAATATCATTCATAATGTTAGTCTTTATTTAAATGTCAAGAAGAATGAAGAAAGTCCGAGTTGAAATACATTTTTAAAAGAGAGTCATACATTCTCAGATTAAACAGGAATTTAGGCTTATTCAAAGAATACAGTTTCTACAGAAAACCTTCTACAAATCCCCCAACAAACCTAATCGTGACAAACAAGTTGTCCCAAACTCTTACTCTAATATAAAACATGTGGAAAAACAACAACAACAACAATTCCCTAGAAAAGAAAGTCCCACTTTGTTTTTAATTTTTTATTTCTCGTTTCATGAAAGATCGCAGGTGTGTCCAAAAATTCACATTTTAAAATCTTTCTCATCCTGCTTCCATTTGGTCAAAAGGCCTATTAATATACAATAAAGTCTTAACAATATTATTATTTTTGTTATTTTTGATCTCTCAGCCTATATATATATATATATATATATATATAATACAATAGGAATTAAGATTACATTAGGTTAATGATCATTTTCACCTTGTAAATTGAAATTGTTGAATTAAATGTAGATGTTAAATTAGATGCATTTTTTTTTTTTTTTTTTATTAGCTTTTCACCCCAAGCAAGGCAGGAAGCCACTAGGGCACAAGGGGTTACAGAAGGTTTGCAGCAAGATCAGATAGGAGTGATAGAAGAAAGGATGAGGAGAAGAGTAGTGGATAGATCAAGGCAACTGGAGATGTCAATTGACATTACATTTGAATAGTTGGAGATTATAGCTGTCAGGGAAACCAGAATAGGGAAGGGAGTTCCACAGGTGTGAGACTTGAAGCTATTGGAGTAGAAGAGATGGCTACATTTAGTAGTTTCAACAGTGAAAGGGTGAGAGCAGGATCCCAGCATCGTAGGGCGCTTGAATTCATGAAGTCTGGGAACCAGCGAATGCAGCTCCTTGGAGCAATTACCATGAAAGTATTTGTAAAAAGACAGAGAGAGGTGACAGTTTGTCTGTGAGAGAGCGACTGAAGACAAGATGTCAGAACAGGGCCAATTATATTGCATATCCGCCTCTGCAGCTTATCAAGAACCCCCCTTAGATAATTATAATCATTTCAGTATATTAATTTTTATATTTTTCTTATTTTTTCTGATATATTGATTATTTTATTATACCTTTAAGTCTGAATCAACTCTCTTTCATATAAAACAAAGGCATAAAATAAAGAATATAGTTTCAACAGAAAGCCTTCTTTAAGCCTTCCATAGCCCTAATCGTGGCAAAAATTAGGGTAGAACTATCAGATTTCTTACGGTAATTTAACACATACTGACAAATATCTATCCTGGAAGTGAAAGTTCCAAGTCAGTTTTCATTTTTTATTACTCGTCTCATGATTTTTTTTATTTCTAAAGGTGTGCCCGAAAATTCCGTTTTTTAAAATCTTTCTCATCCTGCTTCCATTTGGTCAAAAGACCTACTAATATACAATAAATATTCTTAGTTTTATTATCAATATTATTATTATTACTTTTTGTTGTTTTTTTATCTTCCCATTTTATTTCATCAGCCTGTTATACCTACATATTATAAGAAGCATATGTGGACCATCTTTTTTACTATCATTATATACATGCACACGCGCACACAACAGTTCAAAAGTTTGAGTCCTCTCCTGATAATGTTTTAAATTGGCCCCAAAAGTACTTGTTTTGTACTTTAAATAAGAAAAAAAAAAAATTATACATGGTTAATAAAAAGTGAGACGTGATTTATTTATAAAATATTTTATGACAAAAAGAAAAAAGCATTTTATGATTAAATTTTGCTCTTGTCAAAATATCCTCCTTTAGCCTTGATTACTGCAGCACAAAATTTTGGCATTCATTGCAAAAGTTTCTCAACGTATAAGTTTGATGATTGATTCCATTATTTTTTCAATGACATTTAAGATCTCTTTTTCATTTTTTTTCTTTCACTCTTATGCCAAGCTCATCCCATGCTAATTCTGGGGGCTGCTTCAAACCTTTAAAATGTAGTGTGTATATATGTATGTATGTATGTATGTATGTATGCATGTGTGTATATATTAGGTTGCTGCATATATATATATATATATATATATATATATATGTATTCACTTTTATATTTACACATGCTCTATCTCTGATATTGAGCACTTTATCCCATAAATATAGCACATCTTAAGAATATATTTCTTCATATATATATATATATATATATAGGAACCTCAGTTTCCTGAAGGCCATTCATAACCTGAAATGATTTTTCCAATAGTAATCCATGTAGAGAAAAAGTCACAGTACAGTAAAATTGAAAAATAAAAGCATATCATCAACACACGAATGTATACAAAACAGCAGTTGACTCAGAAATTATTCCATTTGTGTCAACTTGGTTCAGCAATGTTGTTCGAGAAGCGAAATTTTGATTAATAGCTGAGGCATTTTCTGTTTGAAAACTAATTTGTTCGAGATGTGAGACGTTCGAAAACTGAGGTTGCTCTTTGTGTATATATATATATATATATATATATATATATATATATATATATATATATATATATAAAAGACATTTTTATGTTTAACGTTCTTTTTATAGATACAAGTATTTAAGTAAATGCTCTGTTTATAATAAACAGTATTAAATAACATTTACCGGCCTGAATGTCAAAGGACGAATATTTTCTATGAAAATTTCTCAGACATTCAGGCCGGTAAATGTTATTTAATCCTGTTTATTATAAACAGAGCATTTACTTAAATACTTGTATCTATAAAAAGAACGTTAAACATATATATATATATATATATATATAATCATATTAGGTTGGTGCAAAAATAATGACGTGATAATGTCGTTTTTTGATGTATTTTTTAACGTCAAAAAATGACATTATTACGTCATTATTTTTGCACCAACCCAATACATAGAATCAATCAGCAATATTAATGCGATTAATATTGCTGATTGATTCTATTTATAATTATTTCTTTATTATAAAATATATGCTGCCTAATATTATGTTTATATATAATTATATATATATATATATATATATATATATATATATATATATATATATATAATCTCAATTAACAACATCAAGTGGTATTTCTTCATCTTGATTCACACATTTTACTTCCCTTATTTCTCTCTCTTCAAACATTTCTTTCTTTTAGAGCCAACTCTATGGTTTCTTTCTCCCTCTACCTTTTTCTTTTCTCCTTTGCTTTCATCACAATCTTTTTTTCGTTTCCTTCACTTCCTCTTAACTTGGCTCTCTCTGACTTTTCATCCTCTCACTGTCACTTTCACTCCTCCTTGTCCAACAAATGGAAGTTTCCAAGAAACAATAAGAAAAGAAAGAAAAAAAATGATACAAAGCAAACAATATATATGGAAATCAAAACTAGGCAAGGCAACAATAATAAGGCAAAAAGTTCATAAAGTAAAAATGGTGTTCACATGCAAAAGGGATACAGTCAAGTGATTTTAGCGTTCTGATTTTAACACAAGACAGAACAAAAATATGGCAGATGTGACCGAGAATTTGCCTATTTTTATTGGTTAGGAAGAAATTCCAGCATGCATCTGTATGATTTGTCTATAAATTTGTGGTGGGTGGGTGGAGATGTTTATAGCAACCATTTCACAGATAGCAATCACCCCCCCACACACACACACACACTTGGTTTTCTTTCCTCCATTTCTTTCTTCCATTTGGGTTGTCATGCTTTCACCTTTTCTTGGTTCACTCCTCCTCTTCCCCCCCTCTCATTTCTGTTCTTTTATCTCTCCAATTCTTTCATCATACACTTCACTTCTAAATCCTCCTCCTATTCCCATCCCTTTGGTTTCAGTATTCTGCTTCCCTCTTTCTTTTTCACAGTCCTCCCCTTCATTCTGTCATAATCCCTTTCTCTTTTTTTTTTTTTTTATGCACGTCTCTTACTCTGTTTAGATTGATTTTCTAAACAAAAAAAAAAAATCCTTTTTATTGTTTCTCGATTTTGATTTTTTTTCTCCAGCCTTTTTTCTGAGTTGTTTTTTTCTTTCTCTTTGTGAACCTTCAATTAATATTAATAAAAAAAAAAACAAAAAAAAACAAAACAAACCCAATGGACAGGTGTCTCTTTTGTCAAGATCTCATGCTAAATTGTGTGTATTCACACACACACACACACAGACACTCACACACACACAAATATTATGTGCTTGTGTAAATACATATTTACATGTATCCTATGCTTAGTGCTTGTCCTTCCCTTTGTTAGTTTGCACGACCTTTGCACCCTGTGACACCTCATAAACAATGGACTATTCTATGTTTTGATCACATGGAAAGAGGGGGAAAAGACATTGGTTTCAGTGAGAAAAAGAAAGAAAGAAGCGAATATAGAAGTGGAAAGAGAGAATTGTGTTAAGCTGATAAGAACAGATACTACACTTTGATCTTGGCCAAAAAGTGATGGTGAATGCGAATTGTTCCACACAGTACATTAGGGAAACTTGCAAAAATTGTAAAAAAAACATATCTATAAAAACAAAAGGGATCTTACACCATGCAATTTGTAAAATGCATTAGTTACACATAGAAATAAATTCAACCACAGCTAAGGCCATATTTTTATTTAACTTTTTCAAATTTTTTTAAAAACTGATTTCAGTATGGGATTTTCCAGCAGCACATGCACAAACATTTGCAGTTCATAATTACATATCCTAAATAAAGAATAAACAGATACATAGTTTTATTAATTTATGTAAAAATTTGTTTTTTAATTAAAAATGTATTCATCTGTTTATTCTTTTTTTTTTTATTTTTGCTTTTTAATCAAGTTCATCCCATGCAAGGCAATAAAGCCACTAAGAAACAAAGAGTTACTGGGTGTGGAAAAATTAGAAATCAGAAACATTGCTAAGGAGCGAGAACAAAAGAAGAAGAATCAGGAGGGCAGTAGATAGCAATTGACATTGCATTTAAATTATTGCAGATTAAAGTTGACTGGAAAGCATAGAAGCTGGAAGAGAGTTTCACAAGCAATAAGTGTGAGAAAAGAAACATAGCATAGAACTTACTTCAAATTGATGAGATCTTGTCACTAGCCTCATACCATGCTTAAATTTAAAAAAAATCTAGGTACCATAGTGTAGAGCTTATCCAAACAATTGCCATGTATTATTTCCAGAAAAGGCACAGGGATGCATCTTTACAGTGGTGTGAAAGTGACTGAAACTGAGATGACAGATCGGGGCCAGTAATATTGCTGATTCTTTTTTGGATTTTATCGAGCTCTAGATAAATAGCAGGAGCACCAATCCATATGTGACAGTAATAATCTAAGCATGTACAAATGGTGGACTTATATGTGTAATATAGATTCTAGAGAGAAAAATTGTCTAGCATGACAGTGAACCAACTTTCTTAGCAGCTGACCTAACAACAGATTCAATATAGTCTTTCCACTTCATGTCAGTCGAGAATGTTAGCCTGAAACCTCTCTTGGAGGTTAGCATCAGCCATGTTCATGGAAAACAAAAAGGGTTCTCTCAGATGGTGAATAGAGAGCAATTTAGTTTTGGAGGCATTAAAATTAACAAGCCATTCTTTGCCCTAGTTAACAACAGACTAATGGTAGTTTTGGACATCAGCAGCCAATTTGCCCTTATTGAATTGATCACACTTACTATCGAGACAGGAGTAAATGGTTGTGTCATCAGTGTAGATACTAAGTTGAGAGCTGATGCTATCAGGAAGGTCATTAATAAAAATTACAAAGTAGGTTCAGTGGTAGAGCCCTGAGAGACACCTTCATTAGAATGAAAGGCGCTAGAGGCGTGGCCATGCAGGATAATTCTCATATATAAATATATAATTAAATGCATATTCTCTCTTCTGGGTTCTTGATTACCACTTTGCTCTTCAAAAATTTAAATGCAATGTCAATTGTTATCTTTTGTCTCATTAATTCATGTTCTTTTATTGTTCCCTTTCCTTAATAATGTTTTCTTTTTCTCATATTCTCTAACACCTGGTAACCCCTTGCGTCTTAGTGGCTTTATAGCCTTGTTTGGGGTGAAATTATTAAAAAAAAATAGATAAGCATTTATTGTAGAAACCTATAAATGATTTTACTGTTGAAAAGCTACTGACAAAGAATGAATGTTATATGTATAATATTTATTTTCTCTTTATCTCTTGTTTAGATCCAAATGTCACTAAGTTCCTCAGAGTTGAAGGCATCAATCATAGAATATGACTCCAACGCAAGTGTACAGAAATCTATGGATAGACTGCAAACTGCGGTAAGATTATTATCATTTCTTTGTTTTCATCTCTTGCTTTTTGTCGTCTAGGGGTCTTGACAAAGATCATCCTTTGAACATTGTGAACTGGTGTTACAGAATCACAAAGAAAGAACTGTACCAAATAAGAGAAATCACATCACTTGAGGACTTCCAACAGAAATAACAATGAAAATGGATAGAACATGTAACTCAAAGAGAAAATGACATAATCAAGATGTTGGCTTTCCACACTACTTCAAACTAAAGGTTAGGAAAGAAACCCCCATCAGTAGTGGAAAAAGCAATGACAGCTACTAAGTTTGGTAAACCTATTTTCCTGAAAATTTGATTTAAAAGAAAGATTTTATAAATTTCAACCAAAGGCAGTACTGGCTGCTCAGTCAGTGAACACCCTTTATATCTCCTCCCCCCAATCTGCTCCTGTAATGTAATTTCTGCCCTTTTCCCTGTATCCTGTATATTGATTTCAATACCTGACTCTTGATTGAACACATGACCACTAGATAAAATGCAACAGTTTCAAAGTTTGAATTTTAAAGTTATTAATCTTATATCTGCTTTTTCCTTCTGTGGTTTTAATTCTATGCTTGGCCTACTGATGAGATTATCAGAGCCTGACATGATTCTGCCAAATATTTTTTGAGGAACAAATAATACCAAGAGTCATAAAAAAAATACAGCACTCTTTTACTAGGCTACTGCCGGACTGCAGAAAATGCCAGATGACAGAAATCACTGCAACAAAAAAAAAACCTCTATGCAAACGTAGACTTGCCAGCTCATTCAACATTTTGCTGTGTTAGGAAAAAGGTAGAACAAAGATTAAAACAGGAAATAAAATAATTAATCAGCAAGGTTTTTATTGTTTCATACAATACTGTTGTAGTGTACCTACGGACGATAATGGGTGTGTCCTCATTCACATAAATAGAGTAGTAAATACTGTATGTTGGTCTGCATTTGAAGACTTGTCTCCAGCTATGCTGGTCATTGGGCAGTCTCATCTCAGTAAACAGCTATCCAACCCTGTTTTATATGGGGGTCTACAGGGAATTTTTGGCCAAGCCTACGGTCTCAGATACCCCACATTAAATTCGGCCTTGTGCTACATCTGCGTGGGGTGGTTGGTAGATATCCTGCAGTTGGAGATTCATTGTGGAATTCACTTGACTCACTTTTAGTAGTTGACTACTACTTTTACAGGCCACTGGTGAATCTTATATGTGTTGTTCTTGTCCTAGGTATTATCGTTCATTACCAACTTTCGTGTGATTATTCTATTCAGTAACCTTCCGTAGGTTACAACAAATACAAAGGCTAAAAACAGCCTTAAACCAAAAAATAATATATACTTACTATTCTCAGTGGTAAATATGCAGCTATATATAAGCAATCAGCAAGATTTTTTTTTTTTATGTGCTATGTCCTTTCAGGACATAGGCGATCATGACTCTCCACCTCCCTCTGTCCCTTGCAGCTCTCAACAAATTCCTTCTCTCTGCTTCTTCCCCCAGACTACATTCTGTCATCCACTTGCTTAAGCCTACCAGCTTGTCTCTCTTTCCCTCTATTCGACCTGTGAGTATCAGATTCTCCAGGCTCTCTTTCCTCATTATGTGTCTCAGAAACTTCAGCTGCCTCTTCCTGATATTAAGTATAAGCCCCCTCCTTGTTTGCAACCTAAGATCTCATCGTTGCTCACACGCTTGGTCTATGGTATCCTTAGCATCCTTCTGCCGAAGCACATCTCCGTCGCCTCGAGTCTCTTCTTCTTCTTTGAAGAAATCGCTGCTGTAAAGAAGGACAGATGTCATGTAACAGCTCAGTATTCTTTCCTTTACTGCATAACCAAAACACTCTGCTGCTGTTGACTGCTGCAGAAAGTTGTAAGCAACATGTGGCACTACCCCCACAGCCGATAATGAAGTAATAGTGAATGTTTAAAAAAAAGTGTCAAACTATATGAAATGCCATGGAATAAAGAGGTCAGACTCTATAAGTTTGTGATTATGTAAAATGTAACAAAAACATACTAAACGTTTTTAATGGATATCTATTAGGTTGTCCCAAAAGTTCGTAAACACTTGCAAAAAATTGAAATTTTACTCACCACGTAATAACAAAAACAACAAAAATTATTCCTCAAAATAAAGACCATCATTTTCCAAGACTTTCTGCCATCAATCTGCAAGCTTTCGGATCTGGTGAAAGTACCATTCAGCTGGCTTCGAATCAAAGAATTCTTGACACGCTTTCTCGACTTCATCAAACGGGTCGAATCGGCAGCCCTTCAGAAATTGTTGCATTGAGCGGAAAAGGCCGTAATCTGATGGAGCACAGTCAGGACTGTAGGCTGGATGTGGCAGAATCTCAACGCCGTCCAGCTCTTCAAACTTTTGGGACAACCTAATAAAAAAAAAAATAAAATAATGTTTTTTATGCTTTTGCGGCTCGCGTAAAATCATCCACCCCTGGACTATGTATTAATTGTGTGCAAAAATTTCTAATCAACCTTTGTTTTTTTTTTTTAAAATAAAAAGTTTTGACAACTTTTGTACATACTTGATGTAGGGTTAGTTTCTTCATTGTTCTTGTATTACTTTTTGTTTTCAGTGGCAGTGTTGTGGCTTTGATTCTTACCAAGATTACGAATTCAACAATCTATTCAAATGCAGTGCTAAAGGAGAGAGAGCTTGTGGTGTACCCCCATCTTGCTGTATTACAATTGAGGTGGGTAAATCAATTTGACCTGATATTATACATTGGAGCCTACTAAACTTTATCATACTGTGCATTTTGTGACTTAGGAAAAAGCATGAATTCCTTTCTTCCTGTTGAGTAGTAGCCGTAGATGTTCTACATACTCTGACTCAAAATTGCCCGTGAGCTATAGTTATAGCTATCTTTATGCTAAGGTAGTGCCACATGTAAGCAACATGTGGCACTAACTCTGTAGCCGATAATGAAGTAATATTGAATATTTAAAAAAAGTGCCAAACCATATGAAATGCCATGGAATAAAGAGGTCAGACTCTGTATGCTTGTGATTGTGTAATATGTATCATTCGATTAGCTAAACCAATCTCATTACATTGATTGTGTAATATGTAACATTCTATTAGCTAAACCAATCTCATTACATCTCCCTGAATATTTGGGGTTTCACACCCTCTGTGGATCTACAGCTTCTCCTACATTCCCTTGCATCTCTCTCAGGTTTCATGAGTATTTCTCGTTATGGGGGACCTTGATCTAGTTCTTTTATTCTCAGTGTCCCATGTTTTGTAATTCTTCTGAAGAACTTTGATTGTCCTTTGATTCCTCTGCCTTGCTTTCTTGTTCATCCATATAGTCCTTCAAACTTAGCTTAGCTTTGCTTTGTACTTCTTTGTAATTTTGGCTTGCTCTTAACTGGTCTACATGGGTGATATGTCCCGGAAAGGGATATATTTGTTTGAAGTAGCAAAGTGGTTGTTGCCTACTGTAACCGGGTAGGACAATCTAGCAGGTAACCTTAATGGACTGGTCCTCATTGTAGTGGTAGGCAATAGTCAATAGGCGTCGTCATGTACCTCCACATCAGCCAATCATATTGCTGTGAGGGGGAACCGAGGTGTATGCATATTCATTACATCAGTGGGTAAATATTTTTACCATTGTTGCATATTAATGCCATGTTGTATCCTTTATGCATTATGAAATTCACCTTTTCTGGCTAGTTTTCTTTATTTCTTTTTACCATATATTTTCATTACTAAAGTAAGACATAGTTAATGGAGCTCTAATCTGTCTAGCCATTAATGCAGACGGACTCTCTAATCTGTCAGTATGTGGTATCGTTCTGTAACTCAACAATAATCTTGATAGGAAAGTTTCAATGTTTTCTTGCTGAGAAGAAAATGCTTTCAATCCCATCTTTATTGTTTGAACCATTTGCTCAGCAATCTAATCTGATTGAGGGTAGTAAGGATGTGTTTTATATGCGACACAGCCAATCTTACTTAATCATGAACATAGACATTTGTCACAGAATTTGGGACCGTTATCACTTACTAATGTTTTTGGTATTCCATTTTTAGCAAATTTTATGTGTAATATTTGTTTTACAGTAATAGATTTTTTGTCCTGAACTCAGAAAGCAGGCAAACAAAGCATCAACCAGTATTAGACATAAACCTTCCCTGTTAACTTGTGCATGATCCATATGAACTCTAGACCATGGTTCTGTTTCCTTAGGCCAAGAATGTAACTTATCGTGGTGAAAATTTTTGTTTTGGTACATCTAGGACATTTCTCCTATGTAATTCTCCACATCTTGGGTGTGTCCTGGGCACCCTGCTTCCAGTTTTAACTGCTTTTGTGTAGCAGTTATCCCACAATGCACATCATCATGTACACTTTTAATTACTTCTTTTCTACATTTTTCCACTGGTACAACTTAATCCCCACTACAAATTAGACCATTTTCTATTGATAGTTTGTCTCTGATTTCTTTTGTATGGTCTTTCTGCTTTTGAACAATTACTCCATTTATTGTTCCTTATTCTAGATAAAATTCGACTTAAGACTAGATCGTGTAACATTTCCATAACTAGTCTATTCATGAAGTACTCATCCGTTTCTTCCCAATGCAAAAATTCATCCATTCATCTTAATATTCTGGATGATGTAACTTTCAGCAATTCCTTCCTAGGATGGAATATAAATCGACAAAAATAATAAAAATTGTCTTGATCTGATCATACGCAAGTGCTTCCTTTTCACATTTCAAAGTAGTTCAATTCAGCTGGTGTCAATGTCCTGGAAAGGTACATCACCAGGTGTCCTTCCTGAGATAAAATTGCCAATACAGACTGACTACTCACATCTGTAGTTAATGTAATGTTTTTTTAGGGTCAAAAATCTTGACCACGTTTTTTTAGATAGAGCTTCTTTTAATTTAATGAAGGCTATTTGGTGTGTTCTAGTTCATTCAAACTCCTTATTCTTCTTCTGCAAGTCAGAAAACACTTTAATTCCCTTAGAATATTTTGACACAAATTTGATATAAAAGTTGACTAATCCAGAAATGATTACAATTCTTTTTTATTAGTTGGAACAGATACATTTAATATTTTGTATTAACGTCTGGTATGGCAAAGTATCATTTTCTGAAATTTGGTAACCCAAGAATTTTAATTCTTTGCAATTGAATACACACTTATCTTTGTTTATCATTATTCCTGCCTTCCTCAACTTATTCATTACAAATTTAGTTTTTTGTTTTAGTTCTTCTTCAGTGGTCCCGACCTAAACGTACTCTTTCTACTCTCCCCACTAACAAATTTTCGATAGTTTTTTTGAAAAATCAAGCTGGCCATCTTAATTCCAAATGGTAAATGGGACGACCTAAGTGAGTTTATGGGAGAATTTATTGTTGCGTTTTCCTTTAGTTTATCATCTATTTGAATTTGGTGGTTCGCATTTTTTAAATCAATTTTCGTTAAATATTTCATTTCTGTCAGTGAATGTAGTATGTTTTCTGTGTTTGAAATAGGGTAGGAATCCAAACAAATCTTATGATTTATACCTACTTTGTAATCTCTGCAAATTCTAAAATCACCTTTGGGTTTCTTAAAACCACAATAAGTGATGCCCATTTGCTACCTCCAGGATCTACATATTAAAGTATGTTTTCTTCCACCATTTTATGCAGCTTATCACCTACCGTTGGATTTATGTTAATGTGAAGCCTACGGCTTTCAAAATACGATGGATTGATATTTCTTTTTAGCTTAAGGTTCACTTTATAGTTTTTTTAATGTCCCAGTTGTGGGACTTCCTGTATTCATAGCATTAAGTAAACATGTGCTATTAATATTTATCAAATCAGTTCCTACAAAACCATGACTTTTTATACAGTCTACAACCATAACAGTGATGGTTTTAGATCTATTTTTTTTGTTTCAAAAATGCCTTGAAAGGACCCTAATATTTTTAAACACACTCCATCAAACTGTCTTGATCTTACTAAGCTATTCTTTAATTTTGGTTTCAATAATTGAGAAAGCCCTTCCAGAGGATCTATAGCTGGAGAGTTTATGTAGCAGCCCCTGATGCCACACCTTATCATAGGCCTTTGATATATTTAGATTAATGGTTTTTGTGATGAATTTATTGTCTCCTGCCTTACTGATTCTGTCAGTAATGGCAGGTTAATAGGAATTCAAGAAGAAATTAGAAAAATGATATCGTAGATGGCCTGGGCTGATGGGAATTCCATTTTTTCTTTTTCAAAATACCTTTTCTTGGCCAGAAAGTATGAATACTGTTCAGTGGTAAAAATGTTCAGATCATTATTAATCTTGGAAGAAAAGCTTAATGGTTGTACATGCAAACAAGCAGGATAATAATATAGCATCCTGTATAGAAAGTGTAAATGATTCCATCCAAGAGGAGCCAGGGATCAGGCCCAGATATTACACTATCCTATGTAGAAAAGTAACCTCTGATCCAAGATAGGACAGTGTAATGATCATGCATAAAAACAAGCTGAATTATAGCATAATTTTAATAAGGGCCAGTGGATCTTGCAGTTTAGTCATACATAAAAACTAGTTGTTTAATACTACTAGCTTAATAGCTGCCCTATCAGGCGGCATTTAAACTAGCTCCTGTGGAGGGTTCTTGATTAGACCTTCATCATAATAGTTAGAGAGAAGTAGATGCATATGTAACAATAAACTACAGAACTTAAAATTGATCGCTGCATTTGAATATTGCATTAATATCTAAGCTTACTTTTTAAAATTTTAACAATAATTCTTCTGCTGCCGCTTAATTTAAAGACAATTTGATGTACGTAGGGCCTTACTTTCTGTACAAACAATTATTTTTATTTCATGGGTAACTTTCACTAGATTTCACAATTAATTTCGATTATTCCCAAATTTCTTTTGAAGTTATAAAAATTGTTATCGTACAAAAAAATTTGTCACAAATAATCATATAAAAAAAACACTGAAAACAATCGCAGTAATGAAAACTTGGATCCAAAATTTCAGGATTGCGGGTCTGGATTTTACCCAGAATGTTTTAAATTTGCTCATGGAGTCGGCCTGATTCCAAAATGCTATGATATGTTGAACTACGGTCTCTAGGAGTAAAGTTGAAAATGTGTGACACACTGACATTCACATTTATTATATTGATAGATCATTATATTCCAATTCTTATATCCTGTCAAATGTTTCCTTGTTTAGACAAAGATATAGTGTTACAAGGATGCATTTCTATAATAAGAAAGTCTCAATAAGGTTAAAATTTATAGTAAGGGATTCTACCGAGTTCTACCTGTTAATACAAAATAAGTTTTCTTTCATGAAGTAGATATAAAATAGAGAAATTTGAAATAGAATGTTTGGAAGATTCTAGATCATTCCAGTATATTCAAGAAGAATCTAGATGATTTGAGAAACATCTAGAAATATGCAAATTAGGTGTTAGCCCCCTATAAAAATGGGATTTTGAAAAAGGGTTGTCAGTTGGTGAAAACAAATTGCTGTCAGTATCAACTCTGGCTTTTGATTCAAGGATTATTATATCCAGTCAAAAGAATCTCTATAAAAAGTTGCCGACCAACAAAAACCCAAAAGAGAATTTCATGGAACAAATTTGGTAAATAGAATTTTGACTAATTTTTGTTGACCAAACAAAAAATTAATATCTATTTACACACCTTTTGTGGATTTCCAAATATAGCACTTAGATTACTTCGCTAGCCCTAAAGTGATAAAGATATTTGACTCACCTTCCTCCTCCCTCGTAACACTTCGCCAGTTACTCTGTGTTTTCTGTTTTGTAGGCCACAATTGTTTATCTTGTATATATTTTATGTTGTGTTTTAGTAAATTAAATATTCGTTTGTGATTTAGCTCTGTGTTTTGGTAAATAAATTTTTTTTCCTTTGTTACAATTATCAACACGTAACAATAGTCAAATTGTAATATATCTCTATTTTATTTTTCCCTTCTAGATTTTTGCCTGATTGCTAATATGTGAACAAAATCAGATCAACACTTCTTTTAACATTAAATTATTTTTTCAGGGTCATTTCCCCAAACTGTCCTGCGGCTATAATGTTCGACGTAACCTGGTAAGTGATGAATATATATCTGTATTTTCACCTTTCTGTCTTCTATGTGACAACTTAGTACAGTGGGAAGGTACATTCGGAATGAAGATTTTCAATAGTTGAAAGATCCTATTATAATTATGCATGTCCTCCTCTCCATTTGTTATTTTGCACGTCCATTACACTCTGCCTATACGTTGTAATGGTGAGTTCAATCTCTGGGCCAGGTAGTGCAGACTTATACTCAGTAGAAACAGGGTGATTGATAATTGAGCAGTACTAATTAAGAACTAGAAGAGATATTCCTGGAAATCGTCAACAGGACAAGAACAGTCCAAGAGCTTAAAGGGTTCAGTTCAAAATTCCCTGAAGATTACCCAGATTGACAAGCACCTCATGAAGGCCATAGGGGACAATAGTTGAAAGATCCTATTATAATTGTGCATGTCCTCCTCCCTGTTTGTTAGTTTGCACGTCCATTACACCCTGCCAATACGTCTTAAATAGTGGGCTATTCCATTATGATCATGTGGAAAGAGGGGAAAAACCATTATTTGGTTTCAGTGAGAAAATCAAAGAAAGATAAAAGTTGAGAGAGAATTAACCTTTACCATGCTAATTTCTTTCTAGAGTTGTCTCCCCTGCCACTGCATTTTTTTTTTTTTTTTTTTTGAGAGTGCAAAAACATGAACACATGTTTTAAAATTGTTATAACTTTCTTTGTATTATGTGTATAGATGTTAGTTTTTGTATGCTAATAAAAGAATGAATGAGTAATGTTTTGATGTAATTCATTACATTTTGCATGCATGTTTTGTTGGATAATGATGTGGCCATTTTTGTTTACAAAAAAATTGCAAAAAAATTATCAGTGTTAGACCTTGTGTAGAGTCTAGAAGAAATCAAAATGCCATCAGAAAACAAAAGTTTAGCCTTGTTCCAAATCAGTAGTAATTGATTTCCAGCTTAAAATACTGGAAATAACAGTTGACAAGTGTTTATTTATAGCAACTATCACAAGGTTATAAAATGCACCTAGAGTAGCAAAGGGAGACAATTCTATGGCAACTATTGTCACCTGCAATGGTTAAATTAAGCTGATAAGAACAGATACAACACTATGATCTTAGCCAAAAGGCTGAGAATTGAAGGAGACTGTGATAATGTGCCATTTTTCAGATGCACAATATTGATGAATGAAACCGAGTAAGTTAATCGCCCAAAATCCAGTTACTATAAATAAAATAACATTGTTGGATTATTTTAAAATTATTATTAAGAGAAATATTCATAAGACGGGTATTTGAATAGTTGTAATAACAACAACAAATATGAGGATAATAGTCTGAATGTAAAAGACATATGTAATGATAAATCTTCATCCTATAAATTCAGAGAGTGAGACAATCTTTTTGTTGGCCTTGTAAAGGGAAGGATAAGGTTTAATATTGCAGTAATTTTTAAGAGAGACATAAACATTCCGAGAGTTATTTGGACCATTGATCTCATTTTTTGTGTTGCCATTATAATATTTTGGTTGATCAATTCTAGCCTTCTTTTGTTGTGTATAGAAGATGCCTTCTGTAATTTTGAGAAGTCATTATCATTCTAAGAATGATTCGGATTATTGATTTAGTCACAGTTCTTTGTGTTATGATAACATTTTGCCTCGTCGACTCTAAAGCATTCTTCAGTTGTTCAATCTGCACAATGACACTGTTCGATAGGGCAAATTTTCAACTACAAAACAATAACTTTCCACATTGCATCACTAGTTATGTATTTTGCACAAGTGTCTGCATGTTGCGTCTCATAAAATTCTGTGCCAACGGAGGCGAGCCTCATTTTCACAGTCATAATGATTGCATCATTGTCAGGAAAATATTGTCCATAGAGTTCATCCTTCATTAACTGTAAGAGATGAAAGTCTGGATTTGGTCTCTTCATCTGTGTGGTGTGTAATGGAGGAGGGTTCAACTTCTGCCATAGCACCATGCAATTATTCAGTTGCAAAACTCTTTTCCAATTTATCCCCACCAGCACCTGCCAGTTGCACCTCATAAAAATCCTTCATTAACGCTAGGAGATGAAAAGTGATGGGACCAAATCCAGACTATGAGGTAGATAAGGGAGAGTAAACACAGGCGATCCCATTATTGAATTAGGTAGATCACATATCCGTAGCAGAAATGCATATACAGAGGAAGTCCCATGATGTATGATGTGTTCATTCTCCTCTATCTTCTGTTACTAGTCAGACCATTATTCTATTCTACTCTCTTTACTTACCATACAAAGTATTATTATTATTATTATAAGTATTAGCTGAAGTCGTCTGACCAGTATTGGTCAGTGGTGTATTATAATTGGTATCTGTGATTACAAAGACTCTACTATGTTGGTATAGATGAAGTATACAGCTAGTGTACATTGACATCATAAAAGTGGCAACAAAGGGTCATTTTGACAACATAACACAGTTGTAATGATTGCATCTTAGTCGGGAAAATATAGTTCATATAGTCCATCCGTCATTAACTGTAAGAGACCAAATCCAGACTATGCGGTGTGTAATAGAGGAAGGTTCAACTTCTGCCATAGCACCATGCAATTTTTCAGTTGCAGAACTATTTTTCAACATTGCCATTGGCAGCAATGAACAAGTGAATGCATGCTGCACCTCATAAACATCTGCACTAATAGAGGCAATCTACTTTTTCACAATGGCAATGATTGCATCATTGTCATGAAAATATAGTTGTAGCACTTTGTCTGATGCATAAAACTAACAGTCATCATGCAATGTTGATTCCTATGTACACACAGACTATACTACCATATATACTTGTGTATAAGTTGATTTCATGTATAGTGTGACCTCTGAAATATTTTGCATGAATTTTTACCCCATCTGTGGTAAACAGTCACATAGAAGCAAGCGAGCCAGAGTGGCTTGCATCTGGTGCATAGGAAAATAAGTATCTTACCTCAACATGCATTATGTGACATCAGCATTTTGTTCCTTGAAAATGGCATTACTCTCCTGTCAAACTATTCCAGCAGTATGTGCTCTAATGGGTATTTTTTTGTACAGTTTGGCATGGTTTGACTAGTAGCAAGTCGTTTGGTGATTGATTGAACTGGAGGAGGCTATTTGCCTGGGTAACTGAGAACAAAAGTGAAGAACGCTGATTGGTTGGTCAGCTGCAGTGTTGGCCTGATAAAAGAGGGATGAAGAAGTGAGAAGGCAGAATGGTTTTACATTGGTGAAGTGTGTGGAATGCAAGAACAACAGATTGAACAAGTGGTATCTTGTATTGTATAAATGACATCCGAGGAATAGAGACTCATTTAACTACACCCCCTCCAAACAGAATTTACTTGTGTATAGTGTAACTGATTCCCGAAAATTTATGATTTTTGAACCTATTCAAAAAAAAAAAAAATTACCTGTGTATAGTGTGACAATCTATTTTTTAATTTTTAAAAGGTTAATCATCAAAATTCACACTATACTCGACTATATATGATATTGCTGTCTTTGATATTGAGCACTCTTCCCTTATAAATATGGCTAATTTAAAATAATATATATTGAATAAATTACAGACATTATGTCTGCTAATTTTTAATAAAATCCGTTCATACTCACGAATAACCTTCCGTGTATTGTTGTTAAAGGATGAGAGAAATGTGCTATAGCTGTTTAAATTTCTTTTATTTTCATTCCCCAAGTAATTTTGATCTTCTTTCAAGGTCATCTTCAGGGGTGCAAGTAGTACAAAACTATATGTTGTTCATTAGTACAAGTCATTATACAAAGTTATGCATTTATTAGTACGAGTATTTATACAAAATTATGTGTGTTTATACAAAGTTATCCATTATCCATTTGTGTAATTTTTTCATTATGCTTTTAAAAGCAAAATGGTTGACAGTATGTTGAACGTTCATTAGAACATGAAAAAATTATCATTTATGGAATTTTTTTCATATTATAATGTCATGGTCATGTGTGCATTAAAGTGTGAAAAATTAAAAATTACAATAATGGATAACAATGCATAACTTTGTATAAATACTTGTACTAATGAACAACATATAGTTTTCTACAATGTAAATGATAATAACTCCTGATCCCAGATATTCAGAATTTGGAGATGTATGTGGAATTAGAAAGAAATAAGAACATTTTTAGTACGTTTCTCTCATTATTTAAAAAAAATGATTACCTATAATTTTAGAGAAAATGTTTATTAAGCTTGTGTTATTTTGATGTGACAATCCTATTATAATTGTGCTTGTCCCTCCCTTTGTTAGTTCACACGACCGTTACGCCCTGCCAATATCTCATAAATAATGGACTATTCTGTTTTGATCGTAGGCGAAAGAGCGGAAAGGACACTACTTGGTTTCAGTGAGAAAAAGAAAGAAAGAAGGGAATGATAGAAGTGTTTAACATTTCCTGCCAATACCTCTTAAATAACTGACTATTCCATTTTGATCATGTGGAAAGAGGGGGCAGACACTACTTGGTTTCAGTGAGAAGAAAAAAGAAAGAAAAAAAGGGAAGATAGAAGTGTTTAACGGTTTTTTCAGTGAAATGAAAAATGTCAATTTCAAATCTTTTCATTTGTGTCCACTTCTTATAATAACGACCAGCATTTATATTTGTAATTTCTATTGCAATATTTTTACAATGTGACAGGATAATTTCTACTGATATTTTATTGTTATAGAATTCACCATGAGCTTTACTCATTCATTAACATCATCAGAATATTAAAATAGGAAAACTATGACATTTTCACTGGTTAAAATTAGTACCTATCAATTTTCTTAAATTACTGTAGCAATATCAGTTGTCACATGATATCTTGTTATGGACACATCTGCAGGATGTTACAGAAATTGTTTTGACAATTATCATCTTAACAAAGATTAGCTGAGTCAAATGGACTAAGAACCAGGTCAACTGAACCTAGGTTCTTGATGAATGACTTAAATGAAAACTGACAGGGCAAAGAATGCCTGTACTCTATAAGACAGAGCTCCCTAGCAGCTTAAACCAGAAGATTGCTCACCCAATACGCAAAAGGAAGGTATATGCTGTTTAGACTGTTCACCCCTATTCACTATACTGCCCATTTTCTACAACCGGTCCTTACAAGAATATTGCAACTGAATTAAATTGGTCAATTGCCACTATTATGTTTCATGTTATTTTTTTTCTTGGATAACGATCCAGCCGAAGAATTATTTTCCTTGTATTAAGCGGCAAGTGTTTGACTGGAAAAAGCTGCACTTTGTGAATGAACGTTGTCTGCTCTGAGCTGCAACACTACACTACTGTAATTTATTTTTGTTCAATGAAACGTAATAAATAAAAATGCTTATTGCTTTTGCTGTACCCTGTACATCTAATGTAATATGTTGTAGCAATAAATCTTTTTTTTTTTTGTCAAAAAGATATTAAAAAAAAAAAAAGACTTTAGATGAACCGACTACATTCCAAGGTACCTTTTATGTAAATCTACTTGAGCCAGGGTTACCATAAAAAGCTAAAGCCATTCTCATAAGTGTCAAGGTTACTCTTAGTTAAGGCCACACTCGTCTGAGCCTTCTATAGCCATGGAGACCCTAATGTGAGCTTAACATAATCAAGTTAACCCTTAATTGATGCTACCATGGCTCTCCCTGAAATATTTCAGTCATGAAAGGGTTAAAAATATTTGTTTCTATTTTTTTAATTACAGACTATGGATCCCCAGGCAAGCTCATATGTCTATACTGAGGGGTGTACACCCCACCTGCGGTCCTTACTCGTGCTACGACTGGACATTGTTGGTATGGTAGGACTAGGAAGTTCTATACCCCAGGTAAGTCCATCTTGCTTGATAAGTTACCCTCCATCAATCAGACTAATAATATAGTGATCTTAGATTTAGATTTAACATTGAATGCATTCCAAAACTAAAGATAACTAAACAAATAAAGATAATACCGTATTTAACGACATATAAGATGCACCCCAATTTCAGCCAGGCAAATTAAGAAAAAATTAGTAATTAGTAAAATTAGTAGTAAATGGTACAGGCTAGGATATATTTCAGGGGCATTATTTTGGTTAAACAAACCATGATTACAATTAACTGAAAAATAATAAGAAAAAAGGAATACGAGCCTATAAAAATTTTATTATATCCTTTATATGATCTGTACAACCTGCATCTTGTGAATGTCTTATTGAAATAATTAGGATATAAAAATTCTGATTGTATTCATACCAATGCAACCGGAAGTTATCGCAAGAAAAATATTAATGAAACAAATATATTTTACAAATATATAATTTGAATTTATTTCATATAATTTTAGTGAAACAAAGTACTAATATTAAATGGGATGAAATTAATAAAATAAATATTATCAATGATAACACTTTTAATTTGCATAATAGCCTTTTAAATAATGACAATCGGTATATGAAAGTTACTCTAAAGTTTACGCTAATAGGAGTTGTCAGGTAGCTAATTTTGTCCAGTTATTTGAAAATTTTAAACTTACATATGGCATATAAGACTTGGGGAATTTTAAAGATACATTTATTAAAAAAAAAAAGTGTGCCTTATATGCCGTCAAATACAGTATTTAAAATCGAAGTGATCTTAGATTTAGATTTAACATTGAATGCATTCCAAAACTAAAGATAACTGAAAAAATAAAGATAATACCGTATTTGACGACATATAAGATGCACCCCAATTTCAGCCAGGCAAATTAAGAAAAAATTAGTAATTAGTAAAATTATTAGTAAATGGTACAGGCTAGGATATATTTCAGGGGCATTATTTTGGTTAAACAAACCATGATTACAATTAACTGAAAAATAATAAGAAAAAAGGAATACGAGCCTATAAAAATTTTATTATATCCTTTATATGATCTGTACAACCTGCATCTTGTGAATGTCTTATTATAAAGACTGAGTATGGAGGGGGAGGGGGAGGAAGGATAAAAAGAAGAACAGGGATCAAGGCATCAGATGATGTTGATTGATATTACATTTAAATTTTGAAGATTATAGTTATCATGGAAGCAAGTAAGAGGAAGGGAGTTCCCCTGTCAGGAAGTGTGAGAGAAAAAGCTGTTGGAGCAGAAGAGGTGGTTACATTTAACTATTTTGACAGTAAAAGGGTGGGACCGAGATGCCAACCTAGTAACACGCTTAAATTCATGCAGTCGGGGCACCAGTGAAAATAGCTCGTCAGAGCAGATGCCATGAAAATATTTATAGAAAAGACAAAGGAAAGCGACATTACATCTGTGAGAAAGTGACTGGAATCAAGACCCCCAGTCAGGGCTGATCACATTCCATATCCGTCTTCGGATTTTGTCGAGAACCTCAAGATGAACATTAAAAAACAGGAATTAAGAAGACAGAAGATAGTGATTGACATTGCATTTAAATTTTTTAAGATCAAAGTTGACTGGAAAGTATGGAACTGGAAGAGAGTTCCACAAGACAGAAGTGTGAGTCAATCTAGCACTGCACTTCAATTCATAAAGTCTAAGTACTGTAACAGAAAGCCCATCAGAACAAACACCTTTGAAATTATTTATAGAAAAGCCACATGGAAGCTACATTATGGCAGTGGGAGAGTGATTGAAGGTGAGATGCCAGGTCAGGACCAATAACATTACAGATTCTAATTCATATTTTATAAAAAAATCTCTAAATACATAACAGAAGCACCAGACCAAATGTGGTAGCAATGTTCAATGTGTGGACGAAGGGTTGACTTACAACACAGTGAACCAACTTTCCTAGCAGCAGATCAAGCAAGTGATTCAATATAATCTTCCCAGTTCGTCAGCAGAATTTGAAATCCACTCATCTTTATGTCAGCAAAGATGAGTGAAAAATATTTAGAATAGAATAATTTTTTTATGTGAAAGCAGACAGATAATGGTTTATTTAGAGTGTCGCCTGCAGCTAAAGTTTTAACCTTAGCACTATGCATTATTATTACTTCCCTTTCTACTGCATTCTTTTTCAAGGTCGTT
>OZ010592.1:47689325-47789325 GCA_963932145.1 Acanthosepion lycidas | reverse complement strand
ACTTACTTTCTTGCTTTAAGCCATTTGAACAACCTCGTTCTGTAACTTGTGAGAAGCTCCTGGTCCTTGTATTGGTTGAAAAAATATTATTATAGACAAAAATGTGAATTAATGCTGCCAGTACAAATCTTGGGTATAAATATTGAACTGTTAGTAATTACTTGCGACGAAACAAGCAAATATTCAGCTAAGGTCAAAAACAAATCAACCAATGTGTAGAGATAAAGCCAAAAAGGTAGAGGACAATCTGTTCCTGGAATCAGCTTAGATGTTTTGCAGTTAAAATTGTTATATATTCTATATTCTATATTATTTAATATTGGTTTTTATTGCAGTCAAAATTAAGAAAAAGCAAATATCTTATCAGTTTTACTTTTTTGTTTTGTTTTTAATCATTTCACTTCAAGCAAGGCAATAAAGCCACTAATACACAAGGGAGTTACTAAATTTGAAAGAATAAGAAAAAGAAAACATTAGGGAGTGAGAACAATAAAAGAAGAGGAATCAAGAGGACAGTAGATAATGATTGATATTGCATTTAAATTTTTGAAGATCAAGGTTGACTGGAAAGCAGGAAGTTGGAAGAGGCAAGAAGTGTGAGAAAAGAAACTGTTAGCAATCATCGTTAGTATGCTTTCAAATGTTTGAATTGTTTAAATAACGGTTGCAAAAAAATGACAAATTATCTGTTCTTGTGTTTTGACTGCAGCATTAAGAAAATGACAAGGATATTCAATTTTTCTTTTTACCTTTTGTTTGAAAAGAAAAAATAAGAGGTAAAAAAAATTTACTGATTGACAGGCACATCAAAATGAGGGGAAAAAATGAATGAAACGCTAAAATAATTTGGAGAGACAAACATTGATGACGACTTGTTGCAATATAGATATAACTTAGGTTGTGAATTTTGTAAATTATTTTATTTTATTTTATTTATTTTTTTGTCAACATACTTTTTCAGAGTTTTCAAAAAGGCATCTTATGTTACATTTTATGTAAATAAATGTTATTAACAGCATTATATTTATATATAAATAATAAAAAAATTTAATGATAATAATAAATAATAACATTTAAATTTTTTTTCATAAAATTAAGCTATGCATTTTAGACAGGGTTCTGTGTTTTTTCTGGTCTAGGAAAACTAATTTTTGTAACTTAAGTTATAAAAATATTATTATAGAAATATTTTTTAGTGATTTCAAATAGGTAAAGATAAATAAACAACATTTCAGTTTTGGTTGGACTTGTAAAAAAAAAAAAAAAAAAATGTAAAGAATTAAAAAAAAAAAAAAAAAAAATTGTTTGATTTTGATTTCCTCGATTCTTACGTTGGTCTGTGTGCGTGTTACGTGATGGTTACGTCTTTGGTTTCTGATGATCAGAGATCAAGGTACTAAGTGTGACTTCCGTCCATTCACCGTCTGTTGTTTCAGATTTAGTCTCCCATATGAACCCACTGATTCATTTATTTTAAACTCAATGAAAAATATGTTCTTTTTATATATATATATATATATATATATATATATATATATATATATATATATAAAAGAATTGTCCCTATTAAAAAGTAATGGAAAAGTTAGCTATGCAAGGGAGTTAACTCAATAACTGAATGACGGGAACGGATGTGGAGTATAGTAATGTCCCTTGAACAGGGAATTTGAACAACGAAATTTATTAAACATTATATATATTTTATTTGTCTTCTGTTGTCATGTGTCGTATCTACTTTCGGTTGTCTCAAGAAACTATTGAATAATTTTTATAATTCTTTTTTGTTTTGTGTAAATTTTCTAGAAACGAGTAATTTAATATAACGTTTCTAAATTGAACCCATACTGGAAATCTGTAAGAAAGCAAGTATTTTTGTCTCTTAAATTTTTTTTTCTTTAATTTCCTTTTATCAAGTTAATTTTAAGAAACCCTTTAAACTGTTTACAGTCTTTTCAATTCCTGAAAGATTTTATTCTATGTATCTAACCATTTATTTTGGAGGTGAAATATTTTTAATTTCACAACTAAGTGCACCTTATTTATTTTTTTTTTTAAGTCAGTCTGAAATACTAAAATGATATGAAAGACAAAATGGATTCCTTTATCATTTGTTAGCCTGACTTAGTGAAGATGACTGACTGTTAATAGCTGTCTGAATAATAAAACTGACAACAAATAAGTTTTCCATTTGTAAAATATTTTAACTTTATACTTAAATCCTGTTTGTATCTTTTAAGACTTTGGAATTGTGAGCAGAATCTCTTTAGACTATATTTCCAGTTTAAAATGTCTCAGCTGTAAAGGCAGACAGAAAGGCATCCTTAAAAATTTGCTAATAAATAAGTTCTTCATTAAACAAAAAGCCTTATTTTATTTATTTTTTAAATTGTTTTTTCTTGTTCTTGAAAACTGAATAAAATGATTTAATAATTATTGCATTATAACCATTAAAACATTTAAAAAAAAAAAACAAAAAAAAAAGCAAACATCAAGGAGAAAGAAAAATCCGAAAAGGGTAAAAAAAAAAAAAAAAACCCCAAAAGTCAATCAGTTTTGTTCACTTTTCAGAGTTCAATCACTTTTTAAGGACTATGTCAGTAACTAAAATAAGGAAAAATTTATAAAGATGAAAGAATCAAGATAAGGAAAAGTTGGAAAGAGTTATTTTAGAACTGACTTCAAATTTTTCAGACACACCATTCATCAGCTTTCAATAAATCTATTAAATTCATTAGCAGATATATTTATATATGCTAGTGAATTCAACAGACTCTGATGAGCAAGGTATTTGTGAAACTTAGTCTTAAATTTTTTTTCTTACAGTGTTGTTCACCCTGTGGAAGGTCTGGGTGACACTCGAGACAACATATGTTATTTCCTTTTGTATATTTGAACACATATTTGTTTACAAATCAATATTTATAGTTTATCTATTTTCTGAAATATGAGCTTTTAAAATGGGTCATTTTTTTTCTTAACCAAATGGTTCATTATTTGAGGCAATTGATTTTCTAGTTTTATTGAATAGTTACTATTATACATTGGTTGATTTGAAAGAAAGGACTGTTTCCAAAGACATTTTATAAGAGTTATTTTTTTGTTATAAAAAATTAATAAAGACTTGTGTATATGAACATATTGATGATAAAGAGGAGACCATTTTTTTCATTAACAGAATCCCTATGAAAAAATCACCCTGTTTCCTGTTTATGAAGATGAGAAGAATTTTGAAATTAATATTTGACAGTATGTGGCTTGTGAGCTACAGTTTGGCAAACTTACGTTCATATGTACATACACACACATATATTCTATTATTTTTAGCCTTTTTGTACATGTGGATGAGGCTATTTGTATTATCAACGTGTATGTTACTGATGGAGTTTGGTAGGTTTACATGTCTATTTAAATGAGACCTAATTGAGCTATGGTCAGAGAGATATAACATGAGTTTTCTTGTAGTATATCCAATATAATTATTTATGAATTTGGTTTGATCAGGAACACAGTTCCTTAAGGGACATGTCAGTTCCCTAAATAATATTGGTTCTCTGTAATTTTGGTCTTGCAGTTAAATTGTTATTGTTGACAATGAGGTTAGAATTAAAATTTTCTTTTTTTCTATAGTAGATAATTTAATTTTCTTGTTTTTTTCACCTGCAACATCCAAAGCATGGAACAGACTCAATGTACACTTATATATATATATATATACATATATATATATAGCTGGTCTGTCATATCAGCAAAGAATATGCAAGAAATACTGGTCATCTGCTAATACATATTTTATTACTTAAATGTTTTTTTTTTTTTTTTTTAAGTAATAAAAAATGTCAAAAAAATCTGTTGGATTAATAAGTAAAAAATCCATTCCCTTTCTTTTTTTTTTTTTTTTTTTTTTTTTTTTTGCAACATACATATATATATTAGGTTGGTGCAAAAATAATGATGTAATAATGTCGTTTTTTGACGTATTTTTTAACGTCAAAAAACGACATTATTACGTCATTATTTTTGCACCAACCTTATATATATATATATATATATATATATATATATAACCAGTTTGTGACAGGTAGGGATAATTCCAAGGAGGATATCAATCCAGGGAGAGCTCAATGTAGACTACAAAGCATAATAATAATAATAAAAAAGAAGAAAACCTTAAATATTCCTTTTGATGATAATTTATTTTGTTAATATTGAAATATTCATCTCTTTAAATCGAAATCTCCTTTCTGATCTGAAGAGATGAATATTTTGATATTCATGAAATAAATAATCAAAATGGATATTTAAATATTTCATTATTATTATTATAATATATATAAAATGTGGAATGAGAACAATCTACCCCCATAGAGATTATATAAATGGTTCAGTTTGAAATTCCCTGTAGGCTAGTCAGATTGACAAGACAACCTGATCAAGACAAGCAGGAGACACAATAGCTAAAACGTGATAACATTTATAAAGATGAGGACAATAGTCCATGTATAAATAATGATTAGTCCTCATCCTGGAAATTCAGACAGAAACTTTTATATTGATTGAATTGAAGAGACTATATCAAGGGTGACCAAAGTTAATGTAAGAGTCCACGCATTCCTTTTTTTAGTCATCCATACTTCAGGTGTCTAATGCAGTGTTTCTCAACCTTTTTATCTTTGTGGAATCCTTGAAGTAATTTTTATGTCTCGGGGAACCCCTGCATAAAAAAAAAATATTATATATCATTAATATCTATTTGTTATCGTAGTTCAGGTGGTAAACATAGATACTCGAGTGAGTCATTCATGAATCTAACACTTACAGTTCCTGCCCATTAACTAGTGAAGGCAGTTTCCCACTGATGCCATATAGACATTGCTAAATGCATTCTCTATGATTATTATAGCTATAAATATTATAAGAGGTTGAAGCCTTAATTATAATAACCAAGGATTTTCTAACAATAAGCCATACACATAGTAAAAGGAAACAAAAATTACTCAAAAGTGCATTAGCCTCTTTATCACTGTTTTTTTTTTTTTTTTTTGTGGAACCACGTGTGACCTTGCAGAACCCTAGGATTCTGGGGAAACACTAGCCTAATGCGATGCCTGCAAATTTAAGCAGGCTTTCTTCACATTGGTCAGGAAAGCTAACTTAGTACTTACTCGATCATTGAACTGAGATGAAAGGTAACAGACTCTTGCTGTATGTTTTGTGTTGCACAAACATACACACACAAGATGGTGTTGAAAAGTCAATGTCCTGACCCACATCCACAAATCAGTATTATTTTTGCTCATTAAAATCTTTTAAAGAAAATGCACCCACTGACAGGATTCGAACGTGCATCCCCTTTGCAGGAGAAACTATCGTCTGATTTGAGGTGCTTTGACCCCTTGATTACAAAGAGCTTCATAATCAGTAATAAAGAGTGGTTTAAAGGTAAATAGACCCTTGATTGAGGTGAAGGCCAGTAGATGAAATAAAATAGTGTTTAAAATAAATGGAACATCTACTCAAATAGGGGTATCCATTAAAAAAATGTTTAAGTAATAAAAATATGCCAGATCCATTCTTTAGAAATATATATATATATATATATATATATATAAAAATATGTCAGATCCATTAATTCTTATGTGTGTGTGGCTATATATATATATATATATATATATATTTATTTATTTTCAAACATTGAATAATGTAGACATATGTCTATTATAATAATATATTCTAGTTCTCTAATCAATTAAAATGAAATTCATCAAGGAAGGTGCCATAGTTTTTTCCTACCCAAGTACTTTCGATCTCCTGCAAGAGCATTCTTAGGGGTGAATTACAAAGATAAACTTATTGCAACTGATAAAATCTGCATTTCGTTGTGATGTTGATTTTTAACAACATGAGTGAACACGCTCTGTTGTAATTATTTTAAAATTTTTAATTTATCTGTTGTAGCTATGGAATTTTTTGAAAAAAAAGCATCTCAATGTAGTACTTAGACAGGAAAAAACTACAGCGCCTCCCTTAATGAATTTCATCTTAACATCAAGAAACTTAATAGAGAACTAGAAATGATCAGCATAAAAATAGATATATGTCTATATTATTCAATGAAACATGTTTCCAACTAATGGTGATTCTTTGACACATTTACATTTTGGACACATGAGTTTAGTTGGTATGTGTATATTATGGACATGCCAGCTATTTACATTGTAACATCTAGCTGATGTGGTATAAAAAATCTTTTTCACAAAAAAAAAAAAAAATTTGATGACTGCCTGATGATTGTGCGCAAACACATAAAACTATTTGTAGTGGTCAATGTACACTGGAAGGTAATTAATAAATCAAATATATATATATATATGTATATAGGATATAAAATATTGGAAATACTGACCTCTATGCTATCAAAGTTTCTACCAGATTCTGGTAGAACCTGTGATAGTTTAGAGGTCAGTGTTTCCAATATTCTTAGATTGCCCTATGATTTTGTTTTTGAAAATTGTATTGGGCATTCTCTTAATTCAGCCATTCCTTCTGGAAAATATCAAATATCACTTTTGTCATGAATTGAATTTATAAAGTGTGTGTGTGTATATAATAATAATGGACTCTCCTGTCAGTTTCGACGTATGAGGATCTGCCAGCTTATTGATTCAGTTATGAAAGTTTGTGCGATAATCTTAAGTGGCATTTAAGACCCGCTAGTGATTTACAAAGGAGGTCACATATGGAGCAAGTGTGAGGATTGTGAGGTGAGATCATTGTTAGATTGGCTGATGTTTTAGATCTTGCTCTCGCTTGATTCAGACAAGCAGATTGAAAATTGCTGAGTCCACTAAAACACGTTGATCTCCATTCTACCCGCTCCAAGGCTAAGCGATCAAGGCTGTTAGGTGGTATATTGACTGCTGACAAGTTGCTTTTCAGCTTGTCTTTGTATCTTAGCCCTGGGCGTCCTACATTCCTGTAGCCCTGATCTAACTGGCTGTACATAAGGATCTTGGGTATCCTGTCATCAGACATTCTCAAGACATGACCAGTCCACTGTAACTGAGACTATGATAAAAGTCTCGATTCCTCCAATATTACACCTATTAAACATATATATATATATATATATATATATATATATATATATATATATATATATATATATATATATATATATAATCAGCATAAAACAATTTCATCCCTACAAAGAACTTGTTCAGACTAATGTTTTATACATATATACTCATATATATATATATATATATATATATATATATATATGTTATTGAACTTCACAGACAAGAAAAATCTTAGTAGTCTTTATAAAGTTCTAGTGAAGTTCATCCAATTTTCCTTTATGTGAAAAGAGTACAAAAATTATAATGAGGTGGGGTACAAATGAGTACCCCACCCCAGGAAAAATGTATCAACATTAGAAAATTTTATTAAAAACACAAGATTTTCCTTGTAAAAGAAATGTTGCTATATATATATATATATATATATATATATATATATATATATATATATATATATATATATGTGGGTATGATAAAAAATATGCATATATGCACATATACTTGCACGTAAATATATAAATATATTTCTTCCTCAGGTGTTATAAATACAGTGGTCAATGTTAGGTAATGTAGCTATAAGTAGATATTAGTTGACCTATTATTAAATTTGCACCAGTTTAGTTTAATTTTTATAACTGTGGTACTTTATCAAAAAAAAGAGTTATCCCCCTTAATATCTAACTTGTTTACTTAATTTCAAATTAAAATTTTTTTTTTAAGTTCTTCGTTTTCAAACTTGAGAATTTGAATGATATATAAACTATAATTAATTATAATATTTTAGGCAACAATATTTAAATAAACAAGTCTTAACACACAATTTTAAATCATCACCACGAGAACGCTAACATCATAACGGTCAGAGTATACTCAGCACCTGAAGATTGCAAGACCGCAGGAAACTCCGAGTCGTGCTATCGACGTTGGATAATATATATATATATATATATATATATATATATATATATATATATATAAACAATGTGTGTGTGTGTGTAGAGAGAGAATGAATATAAGTAAAAGTTTGTTACTTAGCTGATTGATGTTACCTTCAGCATCCTGGCTCCTGAGTTTCGTAGGCGGACTTGTCCGTCCACTTTTCAGTGGTTATCAGCTGTATATAAGCATATTCAGTGCTGGTGTTAATAAAATAGTGCTCGATGCAATATAACAGAGCTATAAACCATATATTAATAAATATACATATTTTTTCCTCACCGGTCAGGGAATCAAAAAACATATATATGAGCCGGGGGTGGGGGGTGAAGAAATATAATAAACATTAGTTATAATTTTTTTTTATATAAAATCCTCAGGACACAAGGGCACTTAGCTTTAAATTTCATTTTTTACGTTCTTTGTATCTTTTTGCTTACCATATTCAGCTTTCTATCGCCTTGTTTTCACTTTTCTCCGTATTGTATCCCACATTGTAAAAAATGGAAGTCATTTTTACATCTCTTCTCCTAAGGAAACTTACAAATTTGACTTTTATGGAGGAAATTCCACTTGTTACATCATTATTTCAAGCATTCCTTAAGAAAAGGTGTAGTTGGAATAAGGAAGATCCAGGTGGACCCCCCGCCCCCCAAAAAATAATCGAACCGGTTCGTTTTATTTGAAAGTGAAAAGTAACTGCTTTCGGAAGTTCTATGATAAAATATTTTAACACATTCGGATATTAATTAGCTATTAACAAAATTATGTTAATTCCCTATTTAGCTTTTTTTAAAATGTAAAGCGCTAAACGACTTTACATAACATCCCCTTCATAAAATTCGCGCCTTGACTTTATTTTATTCTCTGTAAACTGCTGTTATTATTCAGTTACTTGCTTTCCAACGATGCTATTTAGTCCTCGGGGAAACCTTACTGTTTTGGGTAAGCGTAAAAAACACGTTAGCGTTTATACGGTGTTACCGTTGTGTTAATTATTGCATTTTTATTTTACGATTTCTCTATCAGGGATTAGGGTATGGTGTATGGGACACTTTTTATAGAACCTTAATTTCATTAATACTTCCCCAAAACGGGTGCCAACAAAAATCATCAAATCCCTGATAAGATTTGACAATTTTTTCCCGTTTTAATCCTGTTGATGCGAGTAAGGGAAGATCTTAACAAGTCTAATGATTCAGTTGAACTGTAGACTTCTAATTGAAGAAACAAAAAGAAAATGATAAGGTATTTGTAAAAATCCTATAGTGAAGTATACTCGGCTTTAATGTGTGTTAAAAAAAAGCGACAAAAAAAAAAAAAAATTAAAAAATCATCTAAAAAAACATAGCCATTTTTTTCTGGTATTTTCAGCGTCATTTATTGTAAAATGAATCAACGAAAAAAGTTATCGTCTCAATTTATGTTTCCAAAAATTTGGATGGAGTATTAAATGAAAGAGAAAAAAGGGGAAAACAAATGCATAGGGTAGAAATAGAGGGAATTTAGTTATTTGATATTGACTTAGAATTGAATAAATGGCAGATGCGCATTCCCTATAACGACGAATTTCTCTCCAAGACAAGACAAATTATTCGAGTATGACTTTTATTTAAATGTCCGGTGAATTCTCCGTAACAAACTGTGGCGTAAGGAACGTAGCAATTCTTTAAAATCTGACTTATCAAACCCAACAGTATCACTATTTATCCGTCAATTACGAACACACACACATTGTATGTGTGCGTGTGTGTGTGTGTAAATCAAGACTTCATGGTGACTGTCAGTTTCACACTTCAACGCGATCTTCATTCATATGCAGTATTCACACACACACACACACACACACATATATACAATTAAAATAGTTGTGTATTCTTTATATATATATATATATATATATATATATAAAATTGCTAAAAACTCCTGAGGAGTGGATGAGCAGTTACAAAAGGGTTCATCTACGAAACTTCCGAGATGAGGTGCTGAATATATTAGGTTGGTGCAGAAATAATGTCGTTTTTTGACGTTGAGAAAACGACATTAATTTTGCACCAGCCTAATATAACATCAATCAGCTAGGTGTCAAATTATATATTTGTATTAATTATATATATATATGCTATTTATCTCAGACAAAAAAACCTACATTGTATATATGTAATGTAATTCTATATATATTTGTTTACCTATCTATCTTATAGAAAGTCCACAATATATATATATATATATATATATATATATATATATCGTTATTGTATTTGCCTGCACGCCAAGTGTTCCTAGTTGCTGACTCCACATGTTGTGGTAGAGATAAAAATCTAACCAAGTCTTGATTTTCAGTAAGGGTTTAACAATTTCTTTGCAAATTTTTTTAAAAAGCCGTCTTGCTTGGTGCATAAAAAAAAAAGATTACTGTGTTTTTATCTGTTCTAGAGGCGGAACGCAACAACTCATACTCGAAATGAATGTTTTTTTTAGTTTCTTGTTTTGTGTTTGTTTAATTCCTGAAAATTTCTGTTGTATTCGTTCGAAACTGAATTTTGAAAAAAAAATCGTCTTATAGATTTCGAGTAAAGTGAGAGTTGTCTGCTCTTAGCTTGCCGTTTTATGGTCTCAGCTTTATTCAGTTGAGTCTGTCATGAAATTTTTAACATTTTCAAATGTATACTTGGAAAATATCCTATAGAAATGTATATTTAAAGCATTTTTTTAAACTCTCAATATTATTATCTTCCTTTTTATAAATTTTCCTTACAATTGTTAATGAAAAATATAATTTAAAATCGGAGTTTAAGATTTTTAAATAAACTGGGCCCATCTTTGACATTTTATTATATTCAGAGACTGTTAATTTTTACAGGATTTCTGTAAATAATGATCCTACACTTCTTAAATATAACCAAGAAAAGGTTTAATTTATAAACATAATTAGATCATTTTTAATTCTTAAAATTTCTGTTCATTTAGCTTGAATACTTGTTTTTTTTACTTTGAAAATCAATAGGCAAAGTTTAACATACGTAGCCGCAAAAAAAGGTATGTCAAAAAGGACATTTTTTTCTCTCGATACGGTTATTTCGGCAATGTTTATAATTTTAAAGACCTATATTTAGAATTTTAATAAAATTCAAATATATGAAACCGAAATCATGCGTTCTCTTTTTTTTTCTCAAGAATTCACAACAAAAGAATTATACACTATTTTATTAATTGTTTATTGTACAAATTTATAAAGAATATGTGGACCAACTACAATGCAATATTTATCACTTACCATGCAATAAAGAAATAACTATGAAAACATTATTTTATTCATAAACTTATAAAAATGTCTGCGAACAAGAGAACGAGGAAATTTAAATAATGATTAATGACGACCAACTAATTATAAATTTCGATAAAAATGCATGTTCTGGAAAGTTCATTAATTTGCTCTCGCCACATAAATTCACTAAAATAGTTTGCGACAATCTGGATTTATGCATTGTTTTCTCGAGAAATGGCAACAAAAATGTTAAACACTATTACAAGAAGTATGCTTAATACTTTTGTTATCAATTCGCAAGGAAAAAAGAAAAGAAATAAGTCTAGTTTCATATGTTTAAGTTTTATTAAAATTATAAAAATAGTTTTCTAAAAAAAATAATTAAAAAAAATAACAATTGCCAAGGGAGTGTACAGTAATAGCGGCGTCAACAGAAAAAAACTTTCCTTTTCACACATTCGTTTTTTTTTTTTTTTTTTTTTTTTTTTTTTGCGGGTATGTATGTTAAACTTTACCAAAACACATTTAAAATCTGAATCTACATTTTTTTTGTAACATTTTCAAAGACATTTTCTGATGAAAGAAAAAAAATTGAAAAAATGACTTTTGATTTCTAAAGTTAAAAGTTATTGAAAATAAAAAAATACTGATCCATACCAACGATACCATATAATAGTAGACAAAACCTGTATAATATATATTGTAATTTTTATTGAATGTTTGTACATGTTTCGAGAGTTCTGTTATCCTTCATCAGTTAAAGATTTACATTGATTTAATTCCTAATTTCAAATATGGCCGTACAATGTAGATCTGTAACGGACAATGATTCCTGTTATGTTCGTGACGTATGTAAATTAAATGCGCTGTAAAATTAGTTATATCAGTGAGACGTCTCGTTATTTTCCATTTTCCATTGGGTTGTACAAAAAATCGCAATTTACAAACATTTGTCAAATAATGATCAGAGAACGCATCTTCTTTATTGAAATTTCTTGGATACGCCGGTCGATAGACGTAACCACTATTTAATAAATAAAAAAATAGGCCGTCTATTTCAAATACGAAGTATCCACTATAATAACGCTTGATGTATAAAAATGTCGGATTTTAAGTAAATCCATTAATTCTTTAGAAATAACGATCATTGTGAACACAAATGTAATTTTGATTGTTTCTCTTTGATCTACAGGTAGGACACATCATACAAATTAGCGGACACACCATAGAAATTACCAGAGGAGGCACACCATATTAAATTAGCGGACACACTATGCAAATTGGGTATTAAAAATGATTCCAGATTGCTAAAAGGAAAACTTATTTAAATAAACAAGTTTAATCCTATATGACAATCTTACAGATATAAAAATAATTTTGCTAAAATATGATAATCGTTAGTTGCGTTAACTTTGACTCTTTTCTCCTCTTCTTTTTCTTCTCTGAGAATTTTGAATTATTTTATTTTCTTAATCATTTCAACCCAAGTAAGGCAATAAAGCCACTAAGACGCAAGGGATTACTGAGTGTGAGAGAATATGAGAAAAAAGAAAACATTATTAAGGAGAGAGGAAAATAAAAGAAGAGGAATCAAGAAGATAACGATTAACATTGCATTTATATTTTTGTAAATCAAACTTAACTAGAAAGCAAGAAACCGGCAGAGATTTCCACAAACGAGGACTACGAGGGAAGAAACTGTTAGCATAGAACTTACGGTTACATCTAACCATTTCAATTGTAAAATGGTGAGACCTTGCCGCCAATCTAGTACGGCGCTTAAATTCATAAAGTCTAGGTACCAAGGAGGAAAGAAATATTTATTACGAAAAGTACAAAAATGTGACACAAGGCCAAAAGTTCGGATAGGAGGAGGCTGGTTTTCAATCTGTGTTATCTTAAACTTAGCTATTATTGATCCAAACATACCACAGTATTAAAAGGAAAGTGATATTTATATATATAATGATACAGAATGTGGCACAAAGCCAAAAAGGAGGAATAGGGAAAAGGGCATCTGTCTTAACTTTAAACTCAGCTAGCCACAAACACAGACCCAAACATACCATAATATTCCTAATACGTGTACCCACTAAACAACGCATTCTTACTTGCATTTCTGACGACATCCACCATAATACCACACTGTCTCTATGAAAGTCCTAACTAATCCACATATGTACAATCCATTGTTTGTGAGTGGGGAGGGGAATAAAATAACAATTTAAAAATCTAAACCCCAATGAGTATTTACAGAAATAAACAAAAAACTATATACAAGAAACTAAACAAAATAGTGTTAGTAATACCCCCCCCAATCCTTAACTGTGGCAGAAACATCACTTTACTGGACGAAATCAATGCGTGACTTTAATAATATAAGACATCCATTCATGTCAACCACTCACTCATTCAAACACAACAAATACGAAAATCAAGCCCGAAACGAAAGGTGTCCCGCGTCCACCAGAAAACTGATATCACTGACCACCTAACGAGGGACGGGATGGGGAATTAAACCAAAGAAGACAGGGGACAGAAATAAAAAGGGGCCAATGAGCATACACCCCCTAGCTAAGTTAACTGGAATGAAGAAACTAAGAATACGAAAACAACCCCAAACTAACCTAATTTCATACGGGGTATAAAGAAGAAAGTTTATCAGAACAATTACCATGAAAGTATTTATAGAGAAGACACAGGGAAGTGACTGAAGCCCAGACACCAGGTCAGGATCAATTGGAGATTCTTCTTTGTATTTTTATGAAGAATCTCTAACTTCATAACAGAAACATCTGATATGACAGCAATATTCAATGTATGGACAAATGGTAGACTTATAAATGTGTAAGATAGATTCTGTCGAGAAAAATTGTCTGGCACAACACAGTGAACCAACTTTCTTAGCAGCAGACCTAGGAATAGTTTCAATATAATTTTTCCATTTCATGTCAGCAGAAAACGTAACCTTGAGAAGTCTGAAGGAATCACTCTCCTGGGGGTTAGCATCAGCCATTTAAAAATTTTCAATTATTGGCCGTTACAAGTCTGTATTGAACAGTGTGATTTGAACTTAAAAATGATATCAATGTAAATCTTTGGCTGATGAAGGGAATAGAAGTCTCGAAACATGTACTAAAATTCAATAAATCAAACCTATCATGCAGTTTTTGTCTTAATTTATTGAAAATATCTGCATAGACTTTTCAATTTGAAGTATCAATTTATTTTTGCTAATGTCCTTGTTAAACATGCCGAGCATTTTTTGCTAATAATTTAAAATCTTGGAACATATTTAATTGGAAAAACTTTGAGATTCAAATATATTTACGTGCCTCATGGAAATTATTCATTTTAATTTAATTTTTTTTTTTTTTTTTTTTTTTTACAATTTTACTTTTTCTGCAAATGCAAATTTTGATCCTTATCTTGTTAAAATTTCTCATTGAGTTTTTTTTTTTTTTTTACTTTCTTTTTTGGACACGCATTTGACTCTCTGCTTATAACATCCTGTTTCCCGCCTTTAATTTTACGCTTCTAGTAGCCACCAGTACTCTCAAATATTGAAGTAGAAGTGGCTCTCTTTGATGGCAGAATTGTTTTTTATGAATTCAAAACTAAAGTCTGTATATATATATATATATATATATATATATATATATATATATAAAGGATTTTTTATCCGGAATTATATATATATATATATATATATATATATATATATATATATATATATATATATATATAAACGTTATTTTAGTGGGCACATGTGTTTGAGTTGCTATCTCGGTTTTTCTCTTTCCTTAAACAGTGAAATTTAGGCCGGCTGTTATTAATTTCACTCTTTAATAAAATAAAAACAGGGATAGCAACCCAAACACGTGTACCCACTAAAATAACGTTAATAGTAATAATATATATATATATATATATATATATATATATATATATATATATATATATATATATATATATATATATTATAACGAATAATATGCTTCACAAAAAAAAAAACTGTAAGAAATTAAAAAATGTGAAGAAGTATTTCTGGAAGATAACGCTTTTAAGGCGAGCGCTCTTTGTAATTAAAGTGCCCAAAATTAAAAGATAGAGCATTAATACAACAAATGAAATTAAACTTTCATTTATTTGTTCTGACTTTGAATTTCATGATTTTCTCTTTTATTCCTGTTTTATATCTTTCTTTCCTTCTTTCTTTCTTTCTTTCTTTCTTTCTTTCTTTCTTTTATTTTATTTCTAAATTTCAGAGTAGGGACATTAAGCGAACGTTTAATTTTATTTGTTACAATATATATATATATATATATATATATATATATATATATATATATATATATATATATATATATAAAGGGTGTTCCAATAACTTGGACCGATTCTAAATGTGAATTAAGTTTAAGCTTCTAATGATTTTTTTCTTTTTCTTTCATATTTAACAACTTAAGTCTTTGGCAATTCAACTATGGAAAGATTAACAATCAAACAACGTGTTAAAGTTATCGAAGCCTATTACGAAAATGGACGTTCAAATTTATAAATATACGGACCAATGATTCCGCTAGCAAAAAATGCACACCAAAGAGTAACCTTTTGTGGGTGCCTTGATTTTTTAACAATCTTCCTTGGATTTTCATCAGCCCAAATGAGACAATCCTGCTTATTTTTATTTATTAATCCACCAAGATGAAAATTGGCTTCATCTCTAAAGAGGATATTTTATGAAAGATCTTCATCGGCTTGTCTTTGCTTGTGCACCCAATTGACGCTTCAAATGGTTAGCAAGTTTCATTCCTCGTGTCAATTGAATCTTGTAAGCTTGTAGAGATAAATCTTTTGTTAAAATTCGATGCAACGTTGTTGTGGAGAAGTTCAGTCCCTGCGCGCGATGACGAATAGAGGTGTCTGGATTTTCGCCCGCATTCTCGTGCACTGCAGCAATGTTTTCAGCTGAACGGCGTAGACGAGCACGCAATGGTGTTTCCACATCTGACATCGACCTAGTATGTTTGAAATTGCGAACAACTTTTCCATTTGCACTCTCGGTTGGTCGATTATGTTGACCCCACCCCCCCAAAAAAAGTGCGCGAAATGCATTTATGTTTAAAGGTCCATTTTCGTAATAGGCTTCGATAACTTTAACACGTTGTTTGATTGTTAATCTTTCCATGATTGAAATTGCCAAAGACTTAAATTGTTAATTCTGAAAGAAAAAAAAAAAAACATCGTTAGACGATTAAACTTAATTCATATTTAAAATTGGTCCAAGTTATTACAACACATTATATATATATATATATATATATATATATATATATATATATATATATATATATATATATATATATATATATATATATATATATAACAATTTCATCTACTGAGCAAACATTTTTATCATTGGTTGCTTTTTGGTTTTTTTTTGCTTACATTTTTTATAAAGAAGAAAAAAATCAATGTTTTATTAAGATTTAAAACTTCGATTAAAAATTAAGTGAATGTTTTCTCGGAATTTTAATTTTATTAATGGTTTATTAAAAATCCGAAATAAAATAATAAAATGCTCAAATAATTCGTATGTTGTGTTCTTTTATATATTTACTTTCTGTGTTGATTTATTCTGTGATATTTTCCTAACCTGTACACAATTTATATTCAGCCACGAAAATAAACAACAAACACTTCAAATTCTTGAAGCGCTCGATATAAAAAAATGAACCAACACTAAATAAAATTAATTATGAGCATAGCAACAATGTTTTAATATCTATAAAAGCAATGTTTTTGGATGCTCAGATTGTAAAAAAAAATGTTTTACATAAAGTTGCGAATTGAGCATTTAAAAACATTATCTATAAAAGGCAGGATGTGTGTGTGTGTGTGTGTAACGAATGCAGGGCCGCAATTTTCGACGGATTTGCACCAAAATTTACATGCACATGCTCCAAGTTAGTGGGAAGCCCAAGACCGACCTTGCATTTCACAACTCCCATCGATAGTGGAAATAATCGATTTTTTCATCCTTCTACGGCAGTTTTCATGTAGTTTGCGGTCATTTTCTACTGGCCAGAGTGAGAGCCTATAGCTGGCTGCCACGAATAGGCAGGAAGATTCTATTGGCCAGCGTGAGAGCCAACAGCTGACTGACACGAATGTTAACTAGCATGCTAGCATGCAAAAAAATTCGATAGCTGCATTCGTCAGAAGTGGGAAAAATTTAAATTTGCATGGCACTTTACTCCAATTGGCTCATTCGCTTGCTTAAACTTAACGTTGACTCTGATTCCGCAGAACTGGGTTGGGTGTGAAAAAGTATTTGTTGTTAATATTCTTTTTTCATTCGGTTTTTCCAGTTACGAGTCCTTTTTTTTAAAGCTGATCGTTTTGTGTTCATTTTGTTTAGTTCTTTTTTCGTAACAGATTTAATGCTTAGTATAGAGCTTAGAAAAAATTCGCAGTGTGAGATAGGCAAGAAGTAAGGCATGTAGCAACGTCAGCACGGCAAAGGGCACTCCTTTAAAGGCAAGGAAGGAAAAATATTTTAAATCAAGTGATAGCAATTGCTGTATGAGTCGTACAATTTTTGAATCAAGCACAGGCAACGCCGGGCCATGCTGCTAGTTCTGTGATATTTTCCTAACCTGTACACAATTTATATTCAATCACGAAAATAAACAACAAACACTTCAAATTCTTGAAGCGCTCGATATAAAAAAATGAACCAACACTAAATAAAATTAATTATGAGTATAGCAACAATGTTTTAATGTCTATAAAAGCAATGTTTTTGGATGCTCAGATTGTAAAAAAAAAAATGTTTTACATAAAATTGCCGGTTGAGCATTTAAAAACATTAATAATAAAAAATATAAACTAAGTTACCTCGCCTTACATATTCTTAACGTTAATTTTTAAATTGACTCTAACGGAATTCGTTTCATGTTCAGTTACCAAAAAAATTCACTACCAATTACTTTAATTTTTTGTTTTACTAATTCACCCCTGAAGATGATCTCGAATGAGATTGAAAGTACTTGGGAAAATATAAGAAATAACCAAAACTACAGTGTTTTCTTGTAACAACACTAAGAAATTGATCTGTGAATTTGAGAGGATTAAAATAAAATAGAATATATCTAGATTATTCAACCAAACATGTTTGAATGAAGATATGCTGCACACACACACATATATATATATATATATATATATAAAATGGTGGTACTCGCTTGGAAAAACCTTGGATATTTCGACTTGTAGTAGGATAAACCAGTACCCAAGGAAAAATGAGGAATCAAAATAGAAAGAACTAAGAACATGTAATTGAGGCGAAAACAATCGTCCAGAGTTCAAGCTCAGAGTCCAAAGAAAAAACCCCTTCAAAACGAGTAAAGGCAACTGCGTAAAGTGCTCAATCCACGAAGTAGAGCAACACATTGTCAGCATTGCCCTGACGATTCTTAGATTTATCTTACATATATATATATATATATATATATATATATATATATATATATATGTGTGTGTGTGTGTGTGTGTGATAGATACGTGCAGACTGTGGTAGATATATATATATATGTATATTATATATGTTGATAGATAGATAGATAGATAGATAGAGTATATGCAGACTGAGATAGATGGATAGATATATGCACTCTGTGATAGATAAGGAGAGAGATAAAGAGAGAAATGTGTACAGATTGTAATAGATAGATATGTGAAGACTGTGCTATATATATGTGTGTGTGTGTGTCTGTTTGCGTGTATGTGTGTAGATTGTGATAGATAGATACATAGATAGGGGCAGTAGAAAAAAGAATGTAGACGTAGCTAGATGTAGATAGATGAAGTGACAGAGAAAAAGAGAACGAAAAGCTTAAAGAGGGAAAAATAGAAAGAGTGTGAGTTAATGACACACACACACACACACACACACACACATATATATATATATATATATATATATATATATATATATATAGGTACCTCCGAGAGATCGCTAAAAAAGAGCATAGCATGAATAAAAAGGGCCTTAAACTTGATGAAAATAATTTTTCATTGTCTAAATGTTTATTAAGAGTAATTTTGTTTTATTTTTTTTACATTTTTAATCGTTCATAGCACGTCCGAAATTTTCGTTAAAAATCTTGTTTTTTTGAGTCAGCAAAATTGACAGATAATTATGTCAACCATTTTCTTCCATTTTATATAAAAAAATGAAAATCTCAGTTTCAAATTCTTTTAAAAATCAATTAGAATGTTTTCAAAATTTATTTTAAGAAAAATAGAAATTTTAATGTTTATTTAAATTATTTTGAAACAAGTATTACTTAGTTTCTGTGTCGAAAAGATGTAGTTTAAAAATAAGAAAAAGCAGGTCATAATATTTGGTGTCACTTGAGAGGTGATGAGTGATGGTTTCATCACATATTGACAGCTTACGTGAGGAAAAGTTATCGTACGGAAGGACAGAAGTGACATAATTATTTACATTTAAGTAAACCAACTTATTTACCTCGTTATTTTTAAGGAAAACTTTCAGCGCTGAAATTTTTTTTTGTACTTAGCCTTCATCTTTACGTTTACGATACTTTATGGAAAATATATAAAAAATTAAAGTAAGACTGTTGAGAGTGAGATTAAATTTCATAAGAAAGGTATCTAATTAATTTATAGGTACCTTTCTTATGAAATTTTATCAGAAGTGTACATAAAATACTATAATTTTTTGTACATTTATTACATTTTACTGTGTTATTTGTATTTCCATTCATTTTATTATTAATTTTGATATTTCATTTATGGAAAAATGGCATAACTGAGATAATATAAAAATAAGATCATATAAATTTTATAAGTTTATACTAATACTTGTAAGTACCCTTCTTAGTTAAAAGTGAAAAATCAAATTAACTTCTCCACACGTGTTTCGCAAAAATAAAGGCCGTAACAGCGGAGAACAACGCGACGTTTTATTGTATTCTCTTCCGTACATTTGAATTACAGCCGTTTTATGGACACAAAAGTCATCTGGAATTATTTTTTTATATACCGTTCGACTCTTCTGATTGTTATAAGCTATACAAATTATAATGCTAAAAGATAGATCTATTTAATAACACCATTGACTAAACTGAATACCGTTTTCACTAATTTTAGAATATGTTAACAACTTGGAAAAATAATTTAAGAAAAAACAAATAATTGTTTTAAAAATTCATTTTTCATCGTAAAAGTTATTTGCTTTCAGACAATATTATCCATAATCATAAAAACAACTAAAAGCAAGTTAAAGCATTTGAAATTAAATAATATCTTTGTTTTATTGAGTTTTTTTTTTTTTTTTTTTTTTTTGTATATCACAATTCAGAACTGATTTTCAGGTAAGGGGGGGGACAATTAAAAATATATAAAATCACTGAACTGAACGGTATTGAATTTCTAGAGTTTTCATAAAATTAATTATGGGTTGGGGTGGGGGGTAATCAATATAAAAAATATTTTTTCCATGACTTTAAAAAAAAGAAAACATATTTATAATAATTTCCATTATTTGTGAATAGTTTCTGAAAGTTTCATTAACATCCGACGATTATTTTTTATTTTTGCAAGGTTTTTCAAATTAATGTCTGTCATACAAAGAAAAAAAAAAAAAAGTGCTAAAATTTTTATGTTATTTAGTAGTTCCGCTGATACAAAGAGAAACAAGGTTTTTTAATCAAAAGTTAGACTGTTCTAAAAAAAAATAAATTTTTTTAAAAATAAATTTTTTTAAAAATAAATAAAAAATACTTTGCTCTTCCCTCTTAATAATAACATAAACATTTAGACGATAAAATTTGGTTTCCGTCAAGTTTGGCGTCTTTTTCATCATGCTAGCTCTTTTTTAGTGATTTCTCGGAGGTACTTATATATATATATATATATATATATATATATATATATATATATATATATATATATATATATATATATATATATATAGAGAGAGAGAGAGAGAGAGAGAGAGAGAGATAGAGAGAGAGAGACACACACACAAAAAAAACAAACAAACAAAAACACCAGGAGGGGAAACGTGAAAAGCCTTTTTTCATTGGCTGACGCTGACGGACCTATTTCAATAAGAACGTTCGGACTCTTAGTTATGTCGATATGTTTTTCTTTTTTTGCAATGTCGGTGTGCGTAGCACGACGCTTTCAAGGAGGCGGCCTGACTTGTCAGGTTTCAGGTCGGGGTTGTTTTTTTGGCTTCAGTTGTCCTTCAGGATGTCCTTAATGTAATCATTATATCCCAATTTTTTTCTTCAGAAAATTCAACGTATAGAAACTTCTTCGGGATTCTATTGTCCTTCATCTTAACCACACGACCACTCCCTCGTAACCGACACTGAAGTACCTGGGTTACTATACGGTTAGACTGACTGTGTTTGAGGAAATGAACGCCACTTACGTGCATTCGCCAACGGATACCCAGTATACGGCGGAGACCCTGTTGGTGAAATCGCTCCAGCTTTTTTCACATGTCTCCGGTAAGGGACGCAGGTCTCACATGCATACTGAAGACAGAATACGTATATTGTAAACTTTCAACTTTCTCTTAATGGAAATTCCATGCTAAGATCATAAGCATCTATCCAGTTTTCCGAAAGCATGACTGGCCTTCTTGGTTCCGAGGGAAATTTCATCATCCATCTCATATTTATAGAACTGCGTAAATGCACGAACTTTTCCACAACCTGCAATTTCTGGCTATGTATATAAATGCTTGACACGGAGTTGGCTTTAGTGGAGCAGGTTGTCAAATTAACTTGAGAGAAAGACACACATAGAGACGCGCGCATATATATATATATATATATATATATATATATATATATATATATATGATACATATATATATATGATATATATTAATTTCACTTATAGGTGCAATTATAATTTATAAATTCATGAATCATTCATACAAAAAAACAAATATAGAGGTTAATGATTTAAATGGCGAGAATACATCTTCGCAAACAATATCAATAAGATACACCAACCAGGGATCATATCATTCATATACAGGTTCGGGGTTGGTGTATCTTATTGATATTGTTTGCGAAGATGTATTCTCGCCATTTAAATCATTAATCTCTATATTTGTTTTTTTGTATGAATGATTCCTGAATTTATATGATATATATATATATGATATATATATATATATGATATATATATATATATATATATATATATCATATATATATATATATATATCAAACTAAAAGGCAAATAAATTTTACAAGACTTACTTAAATTCGCAAAAATAGAACCGTGTTCGCAGTACCAAATTCACGCATAGACACGCGCGCGCATGCGCAATGGAATTGGCGCCGAAGTTGTTGAACGAAACGCCATATTGAGCAACGGTTGTTTCTTCTGAGTCCAAAACGCTTGTGCGAAGAAGAAAAAGAAAGTTGAATTTCATATCTCATAGCAACGACATAACAAATTTCCGAATTAAAAGTCCGTCCGTCCTTCCATCTCATAAGGTAAATGAAATACTTTAAATGATTTGCCGTAAAAAACATGACGGTTTGAAAACAATATTTACTTAAAAAAAGGATGTTTCTTTTCTTCTTTTTTTTTTTTGTGGAACTCGTTCAGTAAGCACTCTCCTGCTTTCGAGATGTTCTTATTCTTTCTTGAAAAAGCGGCGTAATAAAAAATTATAAGAAGCTGATAGGTTGGTATTCTTAATATCTGATTATGTTTTACATACAGAAAAAACATATAATTTAATGATCGTAATTTTCGAAAAGATAATCTAGTAACACAAAAGATATAGATTGTAAACTCTTTGGCATTATATCTCATTACTTTTTGTATGATTGTCTAAATTCAAAAGCAGTTGATGTGCTCTTCAGTCTAGCTTGGTAATCAATCTAGAGCTGATGAATCGGTAAAAACACACATCCCCCAACAGACTGGCCTACTCGTGGGGATGTGTCGACCCCACCAAAAAACAAACAAAAAAAAAACAAAAAAAAAACAAAACACAAAGATTGAAATTCTTGAGTCAGTTGAGTTGCGCAACAACGCCCTTGGAAAAGGCATGAATCCGTCATTAGGAAAGTTGGTCCACTGTGTCTCGCTGGCCAGTTTTTCTCGACAGACTCTATCTTACACATTTTTGCATTGAATGTCGCTGTCACATCTGGTGCTTCTGCTATAGATTTAGTGATTCTTGATAAAATACAATGAAGAATCTGCAATATTATTGGTCCTGACCTGGCATATCGTATTCAGTCGCTTTGCCACTGCCTTAAAGTAGCTTATCTCTGCTTTTTCTATAAATATTTATAAAAAAATATTTATAGAAAAATATTTATAGAAAAATATTTATGGAAATAATATTTATAGAAAATTCATAATTAAAAATATTTATAGAAAATTCATAAAGTTTAGGTACCTTTGGTACTTATCTTTATGAATTTAAGCGCAGTATTAGATTGGCGGCAAAGTTTCACTCATCATTTTACAGTTGAAATGACTAGATGTAACCGTAAGTTCTATGCTAACGGTTTCTTTTCTCGCATTTCTTACTTGTGGAGCTTTCTTCCTCTTATTTGCTTTCTAATCAAGTTTGATTTTTAAAAATGTAGTGTCAATTGTCATCTTCTATCTTCTTGATTTCTCTTCTGTTATTGTTCTCTTTCCTTAATAATGTTTTTTTTTTAATATTCTCTCACACTCAATAATCCTTTGCATCTTAGTGGCTTTATTACTTTGTTTGGGGTGAAATGATTAAAAACAAGAGCAGTTACTATATCCCCCACCCAGCTAGGGATAAATAACAGAGCAGACTATGCACTTTACTTTTGGTTAGCAACTAGCCTTGGAGAAGGACGATTCTAAATTTAAAACCAGGAATGGAATTCCCTTCTCACTGATAGAGATAAATAAGGCATAATATACAAGGGGTCCTGCTTGAAATCCCACTTCTTATAAACCGGGCGTTAAGTGCTCAATCAGACGTAGAATAGCATTCTATATAAATTTATTATTAGTCGCTGAAATTGCAGAAGACAAAAAAAACAACAAATAATAAATAATATTATTAAACAGTAAAAAACAAAAAAAAAACAAAAGAAATTAAAAACCATTTTTTGTTCGCTTTCCGGTCATATGATGCTCTGCGAGACTAATTCCAATATGTCGATTCTGAATTTGTACCTCAAGAATTTGAGATATATACATATCCTATTTATGTTCATGGTGTTGCGAGAAGGAATTGCCACTTGTTACTGAAACAGTTTACGAATCGTAAATAAATTTTTCTTCAAGACCTTCAATACAAACGAATTTAACACGTAGAGGAATATATATATATATATATATATATATATATATATATATATATATATATATATATATATATATATATATACTGTTTATTATAAACAGAGAATTTACTTAAATACTTGTATCTATAATAAGAACGTTACACATAAAAATGTCTTTAATAAATAAATTGTCGGACTTTGTCCATTTCTTAATGTATATATATATATATATATATATATATATATATATATATATATATATATATATATATATATATATATTTTATGTTTATACGTTCTTTTTATAGATACAAATATTTAAGTAAATGCTATGTTTATAATAAACAGTATTAACAACATTTACCGGCCTGAATGTTCGAGAGATTTTCATAGAAAATATGCGTCCTCATTTACTTAAATCTTTGTATCTATAGAACGCATAAACAAAAAATGTCTTAAAAATAATTGTCGCTTTTTCCATTTCATATATATATATATATATATATATATATATATATATATATAGATAGATAGATAGATAGAGAGAGAGAGAGCGATTTGCCACGTGGTTTGATTGAATTAAAAGTGTTTGCTTGGGGACAAAGAAGCCTCACCAGAATGGAAACGAGACGGTTCACTTCTTATTTATGTGCCGTGTCCTTTCATGACGTAGGCGATAATGGCTCTTCACAATTTCCTGTCCATTGTAGGTAGATCTTAATAAATTTTGTCGTTTTATTATTTTCCTAAATGCTTGTTACTCCATCGATTTACTCAAGCTTACTAGGTAGGTTATGCGCTGTTTTCCTCTGTCCGCCTTGCCTTCAATTTCTCCTGTGAGTATCGGATTTTCCAAGCCCTCTTTCCTCATTATGTGCCCCAGAAATTCCGACTGCCTCTTCCTGATGTTAGGTATAAGTTTCCTATTTGTTTCCATTTTCTCTAAAACTTTGTCGTTGCTTACATGTTCGTTCTATGAGATCCTAGAGAACTGTAGAACTGCTAACACATCCCCCAAATTAAGTAAAAATTAAAAAAGAAAGAAAGAAAAAAAAAAAAAAAGAAGCAAACTGAGAAAATTAAAAAACTTCTTTTTCTTTTTTCTTTTTATTTTTTTAGATCTGACCAATAAAAATAACTGACCGGTTTCGTAATCCTTGTATGGATTTTCCAACAGAATCCAATCCTTAAATAATGCCATCAAAAGCAGAATGGATTAAAATCCAGAAGTCTTCTGGAAGCCCACACTTCAAGTACATATCTAAGCGACGTTTGATGGACACGTCGAACTGGATACGCCTGAAAAAAGGCTACGATTCACTGGACGCTTCTAACAATCCGACCCTGGTCTGCTGGGAAAAGATTGGACCTGAAAGAGTGGCGCCAGTGTTGACCACTTCAACAACGGAGAGACTGAAACCGCGTCCATCGAGTGCCTCCCATAGAGAAAAATCAACGGCTAAGTTACTGTCAGAACTTGAAGCTAAGCGGCCCATCAACGCATGGACCGTGGATGAGATTAGAAAAACGATGTATGTCCCGAATCTGAAGAAACTTCCGAAATCCGACATGCATTTCTCAAAGTTTTTGAAGAAAACGTTCACCGTTCCTTCAGAAAAAGAAGTGGAGAAACAAAAAGTTTCAAAAGAAAAAGTGAAAACTAAAAACCCTTTCAGCGAGCTTTACGCCTTCCGTGATGTTAAACCTGACCCGACGCTGATCTGGGTGAAAGTCCTGTGGAAGATTGCCCGCGAATTTTGCGTTTGTTTTGACTCTTTAGGTACGAGTCACCCTAAAGTAACGGACAGTTTTATGGTCAACTTGTTAGCCAGTGGTTGTCATATCAAAGAATGGGCTCCTATCAGGTTAGAGCAGGTGAAAGAGACAATAGGTGATATTGAACCAATGGAGTTCGAACGGTCAATTGATTATGGCATGAATCCAATTGATGACGCTGAACCCACTGAAAAACCCCTGACTAAAAGGGAAAGAGCTTTCGCTTATGGAAGATGGTATTGCCCTGTTAAGTTTTGGGGTAAACTTAATACAGAGGTAGGTTATATTTTGTTTCATTTAATTAACATTAAAAAAACAAAAAAACAGGAAGAGCCCACTGGGGAACACTTGACTAAATGAGAAAGGATTTTTCGCATTTTTTTTTTTGTACAGTGAGGTACTCCCAGTAAAAGGTCCGAATGTCATGTGAGGTAGAATGCTACTGAATACGAGGTAGTATGCGGACTGGAGGCGAAGATAACGGTTAACCCTAGACATGTACAATTTAAGATTGTAATAATTGGGAGTCGGTTCCACAGAAGAGTTGTTTGCGGGAAGAAGCTGTTCGAGTGGAACTTACTTTCACCAACAGAATACGGGAGAAATGAGGGCGGTTTGCTACAATGTGAGTGGCATAGCAGGTCCAAGCTGATGGTTAGAACTGGCGTAACCAAGGAAATCAGTTCGTCCGAGCATTTTCCATTGAAGTAGCGATGGAGCAGTGAGAGGTTAGCCATATCCCATCTGTGTGTTAGAGAGAGAGGGAAAGGCTTGAGGGTGGAAAATAATTCGTCATCCACAAGGACGCGGAAAAGCTTTTGATCTCTATCGAGATTGGAAAATGGGGACTGCTCAGCTCCCGCCCGAATATAGCAGCAGTACTCCAGTTCAGGCCTGATTTAGCTCTTGTAAGGTTAGAGGATAGTATTCAGGTACTGACTGGAGCGGTACCGGGAACGGACCATTTTTCCTGCATCTTTAGAGATGGATCATATGTACGAGTTCCATTTGAGGTCAGGTGTGAATTTAAGGCCCAAAAGTCTCTCAAGTCATGGAGCCTATCCTAGGGGATATCCATTCATCGTGACGTAGTAGATCTGGGTCCGATCGTCGATGATAGAATGTAACTAGTTTGGTTTTCGAGGCATTGATGTAACCAGCCAGTTTCCCCTCCCCACTGAGCAGTTAGAGCTAGATCGGATGAGAGATCAGCTGTCAATCTTTGCTCATCACGAGTTTGGGAGGTGCACCCATTTATCGCTGTATCATCAGCATATGATATTCACAAATGATCTGAGTATGTACTTAGGCAGATTATTTATGTAAAGCAAAAAGAGGGTCGGACAGAAAAGGGACCACTGGGAGACGCATGCGTTGATTGCTAGGGCCGTAGAGGACTGGCCATTAACAGCTACTTTCAGGAACCTATCCATCAGGTACGACTTTATTATTAAAGACTCTTCCAGTAATTCCATAGCTAAAGAGCTTGAGCAGCAAACTTTTGTGCCACACCTTGTCAAAGAGCCTCACTGATTCTGGGATTAACGGTAGCTAGGATATCAGCAGTGGATCGGGCCGATTTAAAACCGTACTGCTTGTCACTCAAGAGGTGCTTATCTAGGTGCTCTGCGGCCTTCTTGTAGATTATAGCCTCAAAAAACTTAATAATTATACTGAGGAGAATGATGGATTTATACTGAAAGGGGGAGCGCTCACCCGCGTTCTTGTAAACGGAGCTTGACAATTTTTACAGAATTTCTCCTTCAAGCAGCGTTTAAATGTGACGTCCCCCGGTGTCGCTGCGCCAAATGTGACGTCTGCCTAGCCACGTCCGTCGTGCTATCCTGTCCTGTGACGCCCAACTGGTTTGGTATTGGTCGCGGCACCAAATGTGACGTTCTAAACTTTTGGTGAGTCGGATGGGAATCTGGTTAGATTCGATATCAGCCTTGTCGTTCCCAGCTCGCCTCCAACGTCTGGTTACCGAAGTAACTGTTTTGATTTCCAGTCTAACCTATCGACGCTGTGAATTGATCTTAGGCAGACGAAATCAATCAGTCGCCGGGCCGTAATGCAAGCCGAGTTCGATCAAGGGTGACACCGCACAAGTATATGTAAAAGAAAATAAAATATAAACTCGAAAAGTTCAAATGTGTTAAAAAAAAGATAATATTTTATATCTGGTTGCTGAATACAGGACTGCGTCTTCTTCCCAACCCGCTATATGGATTCGTGTTTGTTAGGCGAGTCTTAACATCTTAAGTTGTTTGTTCTTTAAGAAACTGGTTCTTGGTGTATGTTCAGGGGATATTCGTAAAACTTGTTTTGGTGGTGTGAGTCTAAGTCGTTCTTCAAAAATAAATTGTTCTTGGTCAGAAATTGAGTCGTGATTTGCGTGGAATCTTTCGGCCAGGTTTCTGCTGGGCGGGTGCAACTCCAACTGCGAACTTGAACTCGAACTCGAACTGGTCCTTTACTCGCTGCGACTCTGCTTATATGGACGCCGACCAAAACGGGGGTGGGCTTGTCGGGGTTTGAGGTTCCTTGATAATTCTAAACCCACAATCCACTTCTTTGTTTTTGGTCAGGAAAATTTTATTATTTTCCATTTTTGGAAGTCTTTCGTCTTCCCACCTTTTTCTGTTCTCATATTAGTATCTCACCATGCCCTCAGAGGGTGTCAACGGGTTTCCCCTCTCTCTCTTAGTGGCTTCTCACACCTATCCCTTCAGGGGGGCGCAACTGTCCTCCCCTCCTTCTTCACATGATTACCTCCGCCTAACGCTCATGCCACCATTCAGCCAATGGGCGCTCAGCAGCGTGGGTGTGGCCAGACTAGCCTTGGTTTAAAAAATCTTGCTCAAAGAAAAAAAAATTATCTTCCATTTTCCTTTTTCTTTTTTCGTTTTCTTTTTCTTTTCTTTCTCTTTCTTCCCTTCTGTCCGACCACAAACTCTTGGACTTTTTTCTTAGCCAAATGTCACTTGGACTTTATCACCCGGGGCCTTCGCCAAACAAGTGGGTTGTCAATTGGACGTATTTGCATTCTTGGTGCCAATTACTGATCCGATAAAATAGTTTCGCTATCATAGCCAGCCCTGATAATAACCAGATGCTCCTCTCAATGATATTCTGCATATAGACAAAGGCTTAATCTTTCCTTCATGGTGATCAGCGGACATTTTTGTTTTTCTCGGACAGTGCGTGCTTAATTAATTTTTATTTTTATCTCTTTAGAATTTTACGGGAGATCTCTTGTCCAACTTGAAAAAATCTTTTTTTTTATCATTGCCAGATTGGATATATCTTACTCGCCGCTCCGTAACATAAATCAGATTAAATTCTGTGTTTTAACTTCTCGACAATGGAAATAAAAATCTTACCACTTTTCCTTGTCAGAAAAATAACACCGCTTTGTGTCCTTTCGTGATGGCTTCTTATCACCTAAATTTAATTCTCGCCTTTCTTTTTTCTTCTTTCTTTCTAGCGTCGTAAATAGTGTCACAATCCTCCCCTAAACTATTTGTCATTTACTCGTAAATGACACCTAAACCTTAATACACTATTTAACATGCACCATGCATCTGTCCCATGCAATTCTTTTTTTTTTACGGTTTTACATGCAAGGTGACGTACTTTTCATCTTCTTCTGTTCTACATGCAAATGTAATGTTCTTTTCATCTTCTTCTGTTTTACATGCAAATGTAATGTTCCTTTTATCTTCTTCTGTTCGACATGCATATGTAATGTTCTTTTCATCTTCTTCTGTTCTATATGCAAATATAATGTTCTTTTCATCTTCTTCTGTTCTACATGCAAATGTAATGTTCTTTTCATCTTCTTCTGTTTCTCATGCAATTTAAAGTGTGCGTGTGCCTGTGGGTGCATGTGTGTGGTTACTATGGCTTGTTCTTCTTGGTCAATGTTTTTCTCTCTGCTGTAGGAGGTTTTTCCGCCGCACGTGTCGGTTTCACGTCAGCCTCCTCCGCCGGTCTTTCTGCAATTTCTTCGCCGATTCTGTATGAATAAGGAACACTGCTCGTCATCTCCCTCTCGAGTTGCTGCATGCTCATTTGATTATCGCTAGTTAATTTCCTCTTACTTCTAATCTTCCATATTGCCATACCCCCTATGGCTATAATTATGAATGTACCCATCATTGCCGACCAACTTATCGCGATCTGCTCATCATCTTCCCAAGCCAACTCTTCATTTCCCAACGCACTTAACTTGTCCCTCAATTGATCCATATCGATCTTTTCAATCGGCTTCATTAGCACTGGCATTTTATTCAAGATAACATTGGGGAATCCCCTCACTATTGGCTCCCACAACTCTGTACAATTGACTAAGCTTCTGCCAATCAATTCTATGATTGAATCTTTCTCTTCATATCTTTCTTCTTCCTGGTAATAGGGGGGGTAAGGAAATAGATATCCCAAATGCCGAACATCCTAGCGGTAACTTTAACAGGGATAATGGTGGCTTTACTCTTAATGTTCTAGTGGACTCTCCTCCACATACCCTAGACAAGCTGATGGGTTTCTGTGTGGCCACTGCCCACACCCCGTCTGAAATACTGATAGCTTGTGGTAATGCCGTGTTTGCTAATACCTCCACTTGACAAGTTCTCTTAATTCACTCTTTCTTCCCTTCAAACAATTCTAGTATGAACATTTTGTGGTTACCAGCTATATAGATAGGGCTTAACGATGTACAAGTCCCTAGAGCATCATTTCTACACTTTCTAGCTTCTTCAGTTGTTAGCAACATGAATTTTGTTCTACCCGAATTTAAAGCTATGTATTCTGTTTCCATCTTGTACCTTGCTATCATTCCCAAACCTTGATTTCTTCTGGGGTAGGGAATAGGTAAGTTTATAACCTGGTATATCTCGAATATACTCTCTCTATCTAACAACGGAACAGACATCATAACCAATAGTCGTCTATTTTCCAACAAGGTCGCACATCCCAGTGCATTATAATATTTCCACAATTCTTTGGTGGGATCCACTGGCAGTCTTAAATGGTGGGGTAACTTGGCCTGTATTCCGAGTAGCACTTCGCTTAGGTGACTCGGGTTTACTATGCTTGGGGAGAGGTGTCCCAATGACAACATGTCTAATTGCGCTCTCACATGTTCCAGCAAGGTCGTCAACGACTGACTAGGTTGTTGTACCTTATTCGTAATTGCCATTAGTTGGAAATATCTTTGCATGAATCCACTCATTTCCTGTAACTCTATCATTACAGTTTCTGTATCATTAATTACCTCTTGTCTCAACCCTGCCAGGTTATTTATTAACCAATTAATTCTGGCTCTATTCTTGGCCACTTCCATCCTTGTCACATTTAATATTGTCACACTCTCTCTTGCCACTTGAGCAGCGTCCTCTGGTTTATTTCCACATCTCCCAGTTTCCTTCTTATGAATTTAACGTCATCTTCAGTCACCGTTCCAAACAGGACATGTAACGCTTTATCTACAATCGGAACTACCGATCTTGTTTCCCGCGTCTGCAGTAACTCTATTCCCTTCAGGTAATTTTTCATGTCTCTCCATTGAGCCTCTATCATAGTGGCCTCCGATTCTAGGGAGTGTAATAAACTGAGATATCCTTTTTCCTTGCAATAATCTTGCCCTACCTTCAACTGGGCTGCATCCAGCTGCGTTAGCTCATTTCTTAGTTTATTTAGTAGCGACTCGTATGGTTTTAAATCTATCACGAATGTGATCAACCATTTAGACCTGGTTATTATTACTTCACTCGTCTTTTTAAAAATGGTATTTCGGCTGTGCTTCCACCATTGTCACCATCAGTGTGGCTACCATCATCATCATCATCATCATCATCATCATCAGCCCTTTCATTTTGGTCATTCCTGCAAGGCAACAAAATTCTCTTGTTTTTATTCTTCATAACCATTCGGTCTTGTTCAATTCTTCACTCAATTATTCCATAATTTCTTACTAAGTTTGTAATCCTTCAGCTCTTCCCTCCGCTAACTAGCTCCTAGCAGACAGAATGGTCCGGACAGGTGCGTGAGGCTCCTCATTCAAAGGCCGTACTTCATGACACCACTGATGGCCAGTCAGCAATGCCAATAATCTTCTTCCGTCCTTCGTGAGGTGCAGCTCGCGACTCCATTCCTTCCATCCACATCCAACACAGTCAGCCAGTAGGTTTTTGGATGAGCCAGTGTCGTTATCTGTCGACACCGAGTGCTTCTATTCTGCACCGCTTTCTTTGTTTCACTGAGACTTGGGGTCCTTCACCCTTCTCAATCTCATCTTCAAAGGTAGTTCTTGCTCGACCTCTAACCTTCCCTCTGTGTTTAATTCCCGTTCAGGAGGTGCTTTGTCCTCTTCTTCCTCTCCTGATTATTCCTTCTGTTTAGAGTCCTCGCCCTGGACGTCTTCAATACTTCTTGACTCGATGTCTAAATCTCTCCTGTTTCTTAGTCTTTCTTTGAGCTGGGAAAGGAGTATTTGATCCTCTTCCTCCCACTCGTTGAACTCTTCGTCTTGTTTAGGGTGCCTCTTTTTAGATCTCTTGACTGCTTGATTGGATCCCTTCGTTTTTCTCTTCCTTTTCTTTGGGTATGGGGGTGCGATAGTGACATCACAGGGTCTTCTCTGCACCGATTCAGACGACGACTGAACGCCGCTGATCCCCACCGAGGGTTCCAACTCCGTCACTCGGATCGCTTCGTCTATCTGGCCAAGTCGATCTATCTCTTCATTTTCCTCGGAATCTTCTTCCGTCTATTTCTTCCGGCTCAACCAGAGTTACCTTCCTTGTTCTTGTCTTCTTAGGCCTCGGCTCGCTCATTTCCAGGTTAGCTATTGCAGCCTTCTTCAGATTGTTGACCCTCCTTGCTCGTTCTGCCACTTGATCCCATATTACATATGATACTGGACCCGTCTGCTCTACTATCCGGTAGTACGGTTCCCATCTTTGGTCCAGATTTCCTTCTCTCTGTTGGATTTTATAGTAGACAGGGTCTCCAACCTTGAATTCTACTACCTTTCTTTCAGCATTGACTCTCTCATTTCTTCTCTTCTGTGCCCTCTTTATTCTTCTTCTGGCCTGTACAAATATTTTATGTTGCTGTTCCAGCAACAACTGATGATGATCTCCCATATACTTTCTTCGGGGCTTCAACAGGTAATCCACAGGCAGGACCACGTCTCTGCCAAACAACATAAAGTAAGGAGAAAATCTGGAGCTTTCGTTTATCGTAAACCTCACGGCCGCCAGAGCCTGCGTCAAATACAAATCCCAATTTCCTGTATTCTCTCTGGCCAGCTTGGCCAGCACATCTCCCAAGGTTCTATGAAACCTTTCCAGTTTAGCGTTTCCTTGGGGGTGATATGGAGATGTTTTTACGTGCTCTATATTCAAACCTGTCAGCACTTCTCTCATTATGCTGTTTATATTCTCTGTGCCATTATCAGTGACAAGTTGCACAGGGGCGCCATACCTAGGGAAGATTTCACTTATTATCAAATCGGCTACAGTTTTCGCCTTCTTGTCTGGTACTGCATATGCCTCAGGCCAATTTGTTAGCCAATCGACAAAACTCACTATATAGTTGTTTCCTTGTGCATTTTCTCCATATTGTCCTGATACATCCATACTCACTTTCTCGAAGGGGAAGTTTGGCACGTCCATCTCCTCCAATGGTGCCCTTTCCTGCCTTCTACTCTGCGACTGGCACACTACACAGCTCCGAACATGGTTAGTGACCTCTTCGTACAGTTTGGGCCAATAGTACTTTCTCCCTATTAGATCATATGTTCTATCAATTCCCATGTGACCCAAACTCTCGTGGCACTGTTCCAATATCTCTGGTTTTAAACTTTTGGGCAAATACAATTTGGGCTTGACTTCTTCAGCCCTACCTGAGAGATAATACAGCCTTTCCTCTATTATGGCATACTTGGTGGTCTCTCCTGCATCCACCTTTTCTCTAAGGGCAGTTATTTCACTGTCAGCCTGCTCCTTCTCAATTCCTTCTGTCCAGTAGGGATCGGTTATTATCTGTGCGTCCCCTTCCTCGTCCGATTCTAACATAGGGCGATCTTTTAGCTTATTAGAGTTAATTACTCCGATTCTATAGGCTTTATCATCTACTCCTTGCGCTACTTTTACAGATCTTTCTTCCAGTTGTTTCTGTATTCTTGAGAGTAAATCTGCACACGTGTTTTCCTTCCCTGCCAAATACTCTATCTTACAGTGGTAGCCACTTAACTTTAGCGCCCACTGTTGAATCTTCTTATTATTTGTCCATTCTGCCTGCAGTAGGTACTGCAGAGGCTTGTGGTCTGTCTTTATAGTAAAAACCGCACCATTCAAGTAGTAGTCCAGTTTTTAGAGAGCATACATGATAGCATATGCTTCTCTTTCTATTGCTGGCCATCTTTGTTGTGTCTCTGAGAGCTTATGAGAGAGAAAGTATATCGGCACCTCCTCTGGTATGCCTGGCACTGGTCCTTCTTTATCGGGACACGGCTGGGTAAGAACTGCTCCTACACACTGCTCACTGGCATCAGTGTATAGTACCATGGGCTTGCTGAGGTCTGGGTACGTCAGCAGTGGGACGGCTGTCAACTGTTCTTTTAAGGTATCAAATGCCCGTTGACAGTCTTCTGTCCACTTGAACCTAGCGTATTTCTTCGTCAGGGCTACTAAGGGTATGGCGATTCTCGAGAATGCCGGAACGAATCGTCGGTAGTACCCTATAGCTCCTATAAACCCTCTTACTTGTCTCACTGTCTTAGGTTCTGGCATTTCCCTTATGACTTTCACCTTATCCGTGTCGCGTTTAATACCGTCTCCGTTTATAACAAAGCCCAAATATCTAGTCTCCTCCTTCAGAAACTGACACTTCAACAATTTCAATTTTAAGCCGTGTTTTCTTAACCTTCCCAACACTTGTTTTAGATGGAAAAAATGTTGTTCTACTGTTTCTGAAAATATCAAAATATCATCTATGCCATGGAAAAACTCTCGCATCCTCCTAATACTATTGACATCAGCAGTTGGAAGATTCCCGGGGCATTGGCTAAACCGAATGGCATCACCCTGAACTGAAATAGTCCCAAGTGACACGCAAATGCAGCCTTTTCCTTGTCAGCCTCATCAAGGGCTACCTGCCAATACTCGGACCTCAAGTCCAACGTAGAGAAGTACTTCGCTTTCCCTAATAATGCCAATATATCATCGATTAGTGGTAATGGCACCGCCAACGGCTTCGATATAGAATTCAGTTTCCTAAAATCTACACAAAAACGGTGCCCGCCATCTTTCTTACCTAGTATCACGATTGGAAAGCTCCAAGGGGAGATCGATCTTTCGATCATCCCAGCTTCCAACATCTCTTCTACTTCCTCTTCCACAAGGGGTCTCTTATGAATAGGTGTCCGGTAGGGCTTCAATTTCACAGGGGGTGATCGCCGGTGTCGATTTTCATTTTTACTGTGTGAGTCTGGCCTAATTCCTTATCTGATTGGGCCAGCACATCTCGATTATCTCTCAGCAGACTTCCCACTCTGGCCCTAAATTGATCAGGTGCCAATATATCTTCGTCTACTATTCCTTCTGTTTGTTCTACGAGTTTTCCTCGTTTCTCCTCGAATATCACTCGATTCAGAGTTCGTAGGGGTAGTGCTTTTCCTATCTCTTCCCCTCTCTTAACCTTTATCGTCTTTTGGACCTGGTTCACCATCATAATGAGCACTAATTCAGCTGCCTCCACTACTGCCTCACACAGAGTTACCTCATTTTCTTCTAGGCCCATCCCTACTACAGGGACCAATTGCAGGGTTCCTTTTCCTATTTTCTTCCCTGTCATTAGCCTACCCCTTCCAGACACCGCCGTTCTGGGGGGTAGCTTTACATCTTCCTCCACCACTATTATTATATCTTCTTCCGGTGGGCATCCCAATGGCGTTCTCTCGCCATTCACTACCAGCACAGTGGGGTTGAACGCTATCCGAGCCCTCTGGCTCTGAAGCCAATCTTCTCCAAAGATTGCTTCCGTCCGCTTCCTGCAACCCATTCTTCAGTTTCACCCGTCTGTATGCTTCCTCTCTCAGCAACGAAACAGACGCTCCTGTGTCTAGCAGGGCTTTCATTGCCCTACCTCCTATCTCTGCCCTACAAGATAGCTCCTTCTCTTGCGTCAGCGAAGAGAATACTTGGGCTTTCCTTTTCCTGGGTTCCCACCCTTGGGACATCCCAGACATAGGCGCCGGTATCAACAAACTCCTTTCATTCTTCTCATATGGGGGAGTCCTGCGTTTTCTGCACCTGGGCGGTCCCGGCTGGACCTCTCCCGGTTTCTTGCGGCTGTTCCTAAGAATACAGTTCCTCTTCAGGTGTCCTGGTCTCCTACAAAACCAGCACCTTCTTGTTGGACAGTTTACCGCAAAGTGGCCCACCTGACCACATATCCAACATTTTACTTTTCCTCTCTTCAACTGGGCCACCCTCTCCCTTATTCCTGGGGGGACCTGCCCTCTACCTAAGTGGCTCTCCTGACCACATGTCCAACGTTTAACTTCCCTTCTTTTTATCTGGGCCACCCTCCCTCTTAATTCTGGGATGGCCCGCTGGCTTTTCCCTGGTCTTGTCTCTTGGGCTCGGCCTTTTTTATCAATATCGGTGGGGCATCTTTTCTCAACCCGCACCACTTGGCTAGGTGTCCCTTCTTCCCACACCTAGTACATTTATCCCGTCCGAAGTCTGGGGGCAAACCCCATTTCGTCGGACATTTCGCTACTCTGTGGTCCTCATATCCACATGTCCAGCAGACCAGCCCGTATCCACCCGGCGTGGGCTTATAGAACCCATGCCTTGTTGACCAAGCCTTTCTTTTGGGATCTTCTTCCAACACCTCAGGCTCATCCACCTCTAGCTTGACCTTCCGATTCCACGCGGGGGGTCTTCCTCCTTCCCCCTTTTTTCCGACCTCTCGACTTAGCTCTTGCTTCTTCCCACCTCTTTTTACTTTCTCCCAAACTCCCTGGCTCTCTTTGGCCAGCGCCACTGCTGCCGATAACCTTAGCGGTCCTTCCTTCAACACATCGTGACGAACACGCTCGTCACTGAGCGCTTCCACATACAGATCAGCCAACTGGGCCTGCATGACCGCATTATTTCTCACTACCTCTGGGAAAGCTAATGACGACAGCTTCTCCGTTCGGGTCCTCAATTCTCCAGGGGTTTCGTCCCTCAGCTGCGTCAACTTCAAGAGGGCTCTCATGGCCTCTATCGCCGTCCCTTCGTCAGCGAACTCCCGAGTTAATAATTCTTCCAACCTTTCCCATGTCAAGTGGGGCTCACTGGCTAAGAGTCCTTTTATAAACTCAGACGCTTTCCCTCTGGTGGCATCATACGTCAAATAAAGGGTTTCTTGGGCTGAGAGTCCATATATTACGCGGCTCTTATCCAGGACTGCCAGCCAGTTTTTAAAATCCTTTTTACTACCGTCAAACGGGACCCTCGGTCCGCCCAATAATTTTCACAGGTCTGCTGGCAATCCCTGTTCAACCCCCTCTTCCTCTATGTCTACCCTATCTGGCTCATAGTCAGACATATTTAACACAGCAAAAGAAAAACAACCTGAGCAGCAACAATCGAGATTGGGAGATCAACCGAAAATAAAGTGTCCTACCTGACGGACGATTTCCGCTCGTTCTTCTCAGGTTCCGGGTTGTCGTACTAGAGTATCTGGAACCGTATGGTTATAGCCAACCAAAGTCCTTTGGTTCCCACTCTAGTCTGTTTCAATTTGAGTCCTTGAGATGCCGTGTGTTGTCCTGGTCGAAGTTTTTCTGCAACTCCTGTGGCAGCGGCTGATCCAGGGTCTTATCCTGCTGTCACGGCACCAATTGTGACGTCCCCCGGTGTCGCTGCGCCAAATGTGACGTCTGCCTAGCCACGTTCGTCGTGCTATCCTGTCCTGTGACGACCAACTGGCTTGGTATTGGTCGCGGCACCAAATGTGACGTTCTAAACTTTTGGTGATTCGGATGGGAATCTGGTTAGATTCGGTATCAGACTTGTCGTTCCCAGCTCGCCTCCAACGTCTGGTTACCGAAGTAACTGTTTTGATTTCCAGTCTAACCTACCCACGTTGTGAATTGATCTTAGGCAGACGAAATAAATCAGTCGCCAGGCTGTAATGCAAGCCGAGTTCGATCAAGGGTGACACCGCACAAGTATATGTAAAAGAAAAGAAAATAATAACTCGAAAAGTTAATATGTGTTAAAAAAAGGATAACAATATTTTATATCTGGTTGCTGAATACAGGACTGCATCTTCTTCCCAACCCGCTATATGGATTCGTGACATTTTGTGTTTGTTAGGCGAGTCTTAACATCTTAAGTTGTTTGTTCTTTAAGAAACTGGTTCTTGGTGTATGTTCAGGTGATATTGGTAAAACTTGTTTTGGTGGTGTGAGTCTAAAACGTTCTTCAAAAATAAATTGTTCTTGGCTAGAAATAGAGTCGTGATTTGCGTGGAATCTTTCGGCCAGGTTTCTGCGGAGCGGATGCAACTCCAACTGCGAACTCGAACTCGAACTCGAACTCGAACTGGTCCTTAACTCGCTGCGACTCTGCTTATATGGACGCCGACCAAAACCGGGGTGGGCTTGTCGGGGTTTAAGGTTCCTTGATAATTCTAAACCCACAATCCACTTTGTTTTCGGTCAGGAAAATTTTATTATTTTCCATTTTTGGAAGTCTTTCGTCTTCCCACCTTTTTCTGTTCTCATATTGGTATCTCACCATGCCCTCAGAGGGTGTCAACGGGTTTCCCCTCTCTCTCTCACAGTGGCATCTCACACCTATCCCTTCAGGGTGGGCGCAACAGGCCTCCCCTCCTTCTTCACATGATTACCTCCGCCTAACGCTCATGCCACCATTCAGCCAATGGGCGCTCAGCAGCGTGGGTGTGGCCAGACTAGCCTCGGTTTAAAAAATCTTGCTCAAAGAAAAAAAAAAATATCTTCCTTTTTCCTTTTTCTTTTTTCGTTTTCTTTTTCTTTTCTTTCTCTTCCTTTCCTTCTGCCCGACCCAAAACCCTTGGACTTTTATCTTAGCCAAATGTCACTTGGACTTTATCACCCGGGGCCTTCGCCAAACAAGTGGGTGGTCAATTGGATGTATTTGCATTCTTGGTGCCAATTACTGATCCGATAAAATAGTTTCGCTATCATAGCCAGCCCTGATAACAACCAGATGCTCCTCTCAATGATATTCTGCATATAGACAAAGGCATAATCTTTCCTTCATGGTGGTCAGTGGACATTTTTGTTTTTCTCGGACAGTGCGTGCTTAATTAATTTTTATTTTTATCTCTTTAGAATTCTCTTCTTTCTTTCTAGCGTCGTAAATAGTGTCACAAAACAACTACGCTATGATTGGGGATAGTTCCAGATTGATATTCTTATTTTTTGTCTAGGCCAGTAGCTTTTTTAGGGTTAAAGGCTTTTGATAAGTCCGGAGACTTCTCGGGCTGTAATGAAAATATTGTGGGAAGATGTGATGGGAATGGTCTTTGTCATCTGGCGTTGTAAATGTCGGGGTGAAGAGCTTCCCCTTATCTCTTGAGGAAGATATGACCTCGGGGCCATTTATAATATTTGGCATAGTCCTTTGTCTCTGTTCAAAATTTGGTTGGAGATCTTCCCGAATTCTCGGGATCCAATTTGTTTGTTTTCAACCTTGACCTGGACCGCTTGTGCATAATTACACTTTGCCTTTTCCAGAACTTTCTTGCAGCGATTGCGCGCAGTTCTGAATGCAGTAAGAATCAAAATACAGATGTTGCGATAGATATGGAAATAATGGTTACTGTAAGTTATGACTGCAACGCATTCGCCAGAGCTGGCTGTTTGGTTTTTGTTGGAATTTTTGGAGAGCTATAAAACTCTTAAATTCCAGAAAGGATCTATTCAGAGACGAGTGCAGCAGTTTTAGATGCAGCTTGCTTGAAGAAGATTGAGAGAGGTGATTCCGTCATATAAGATCGAAAACTGTCTCAGCCGTGTAGCGAATAATCGTTCTACGTAACTGCAATTCAGAGGATGCCTTTGGTTTGGCATCAATCTGGAAACTGACTAGGAAATGGGCTTACGTGAACAGAGAGTTAAAACTTTTTCTAAGCATTTTTCAGGGCAGGATGTGAGGAAAAGGTCAAGGAGGTTCAGAAGTGATGGAGAAGTCTCTGCAATATCTGCCTTTCCTATCGGTTTTGTTCTAGTGGACTAACCACTCTTTGTGGTGGATATTGAAGCCACCACAGATATGAAGGCGAACCGGATGAAATTCGGTGAGGATATTATCAATACTCTCAGATATTCGGTCGAAAATTACTGTCCCATCGTTCCGAGAGAGATAAAGAGCGAAAACGAATGTGGTACTATGGATAAGTGCCACACGGAAGCATATATATGGGAGATCAGGGTCTTTCTTTTTTTTGCGGCCGTCACAGGGAAACCCGTACTTAATGTAGGCACCGAGTACGTGGTCATGGATATTTAGGTACACGTGATTAATAACAGGGGTGAGTACTCGAGATTGCGAGCTCCTGCAGTGGGATTGATGCATTGATACCCGTTTCAGACCGAAACAGTCAGAGTAAACTTAATACGGAAATACGTTACTTTTTGTTTCGTTTAATTAGCATATTTTAAAATATAAATTCGGCGGAACACACTGGAAAACCCTTAACTAAAAGAGAAAGGTTTTTCGCTTATAGAAGATAATACTACCTTGTTAAGCTCTGAGGCAGATTTAATCTGGTTAAGATAAGAGTCTAAGGTTTGTTGTCGGGCAGAAGAAAGGGAAGAAAGGAAAAAGAAAAAAAAGGAAGATAATTTTTTTTTCTTTGAGCAAGATTTTTGAAACCGAGGTTAGTCTGGCCACACCCACGCCGCAGAGCGCCCATTGGCTGGATGGTGGCATGAGCGTTAGGCGGAGGTAATCATGTGAAGAAGGAGGGGAGGCCTGTTGTGCCCCCCTGAAGGGATAGGTGTGAGATGCCACTGTGAGAGAGAGGGGAAACCCGTTGACACCCTCTGAGGGCATGGTGAGATACCAATATGAGAACAGAAAAAGGTGGAAAGACGAAAGACTTCCAAAAATGGAAAATAATAAAATTTTCCTGAGCGAAAACAAAGAAGTGGATTGTGGGTTTAGAATTATCAAGGAGCCTCAAACCCCGACAAGCCCACCCCGGTTTTGGTCGGCGTCCATATAAGCAGAGTCGCAACGAGTGAAAACCAGTTCGAGTTCGTGTTCCAGTTAAGTTCGCAGTGACTTTCGTAGCTGAGTCGAATTGAGTTGGGCCCGCCTCGCAAAGAGTTGATCGAAAGATTCACGCAAATCACGACCTCAACTTCTAGCCCAAAACAATTTATTTTTGAAGAACGACTTAGACTCACACCACCAAAACAAGTTTTACGCATATCACCTGAACATACACCAAGAACCAGTTTCTTAAAGAACAAACAACTTAAGATGTTAAGACTCGACTAACAAACACAAAGTGTCACGAATCCCTATAGTGGGTTGGGAAGAAGACGCAGTCCTGTATTCAGCAACCAGATATAAAATATTGTTATCCTTTTTTAACACATTTGAACTTTTCGAGTTATTATTTTCTTTTCTTTTACATATACTTGTGCAGTGTTGCCCTTGATCGAACTCGGCCTGCATTACGTCCCGGCGACTGGTTGATTTCGTCTGCCTAAAATCAATTCACAACGTGGGTAGGTTAGACTGGAAATCAAAACAGTTACGTCGGTAACCAGACGTTGGAGGCGAGCTGGGAACGACAAGGCTGATACCGAATCTAACCAGGTTCCCATCCGAATCACCAAAAGGTTAGAACGTCACGTTTGGTTCCGCGACCAATACCAAGCCAGTTGGTCGTCACAGGACAGGATAGCACGACGGACGCGGCTAGGCAGACGTCACATTTGGCGCAGCGAAATCAGGGGGACGTCACACTTTTCTCTATAGTGCTCAATCAGTGAACGAGATGTATCCTTAAAATAATTCCTTTTGTATTTAAACCCAGTACCAGACTGGCGTCGGGATCTCATGAAGTTATAGTTGAGCTGGCTAAATGTAACCGTAAGTTCTATGTTAGCAGTTTCTTTTCTCGCACTTCTCGCTTGTGGAACTCCCTTCCGGCTCCATGCTTTCCAGCCAACTTTAATCTCCAAAAATTTAAATACAATGTCAATCGCTATCTACTGTCCCTCTGATTACTCCTTCCTCCTTCCCGCTCATTATTAATGTTTCAGTTCCTAATTCCTTCACACCTTGTAGCCACTTTAGTCTTGCATAGGGTGATACCGATTTAAAAAAAAAATGTTGAATGTCCGAAAAGCAACGATTGCTCCGAAGCTGATGATGAAATATTTCACCAATCAGATGTCATAACAACTATAAAGTTCTAAATAGTTAAAGTTGGTTTGGTCAGTGTTCAGAATTCAATTTTGCTATTTTTTTGAGATCACTGCCGAAGTTGTTTTTGGTGTGTGTCATTAAAATCACTTCGACGCCAGAAATTTATATCGTGCCAAAGACGTTTGTCTCTTGTCTGCTAATTTATTATATATACATATACACATATATATATATATATAAGTATGTGTACATATTGAAGTAATCGATATGAACATTTAGTTCGGGATCATTTTCAGTAAGACTTAACATGATATCGAGGAAAGGTAATGTATTTTTTGGTTTATTTTTCATAAGTAAATGTTATTGCTCGTTCGATGTTCTTTAGTTTATTTACAAGGTAATATTATGTTTTTGTGGGGATATATATTAATAAACCATCATCTGTATATCGGAAATATATTGATTGTTTAGGTAAAATATTTTGTTAGGCATCAGATGCCAGAATCTCCAAGAAAAGACAAGTTAAAACGCCGCTAAGTAGCGATTCAACTGGTGAACATAACTTTTTTAAGATCATTTCTTATTAAGCAAAGGCGATAATGCCACTAGAACGCAGGGGGTTACTGGGAGTGAAAGAGAATGAGAAGACTTTAGTGAGGAAAAGGACAATAAAAGAACAGGTTCATGAAGACAGAAGATGTTGATTGGCGTCAGTTAATTGACATGATGTGTTTCTCTTCACAATATATCTGTCAGTTAATTGATATATTAATGGGTTTATCTTCACAATATATCTGTCAGTTAATTGACATATTAATGCGTTTATCTTTACAATATATCTGTCAGTTAATTGATATATTAATGCGTTTATCTTTACAATAGATATGTCAGTTAACTGACATATTAATGCGTTTATCTTTACAATATATCTGTCAGTTAATTGACATATTAATGTGTTTCTCTTCACACTATATCTGTCAGTTAATTGATATGCTGATGTATTTCTCTTCACAATTTGTCTGTCAGTTAATTGATATGTTGATGTGCTTCTTTTTCCGAACAGGTGACGGAAAAAGTGAAGGAACAACAAAGACATATAAACGAGGAATCTCTCTTGCAACATCCACTCTACGGGAATTATTACATTTTTCTCAAAGACAAGGGCTATCGAATTCCGCAAATTCTTTACAATGCACTGGAGAAATAGAGAAAAACATAAATATAATATTCTGTTCATTCGTTTACGGGAATTATTTCATTGTTCTTTACTACCATTGCTGGTTGAGTGGTTCAACATGGTTACGTATGTGGCAATGTTGGTCTACAAAGTGGTTGTGACAAGGTTAATAGACTTGGAGGATGATGTCTTCAAAGGACATGTATTAAGGCAATATACATTGTTTCAGTTTTAGTTCTCTGAGGAAATAAAATATGTTGCATATAAAGACATTAGCCATAAAAACACAAAAAGAGTTTTTTTTTCTTGTCTATTCTATTCTATTCTATTCTATCTATCTATCTATCTATCTTCGCCTAATCTACATCCATTTATTTTCTCTATCTCTCACTCTCTCTATATCTATCTGTTAATCTATCTATCTATCTATCTATCTATCTATTTATCTATCTTCGCCATATCTACATCCATTTATTTTCTCTATCTCTCACTCTCTCTATCTATCTATCTATCTTCGCCTTATCTACATCCATTTATTTTCTCTATCTCTCACTCTCTCTCTCTATCTATATGTTAATCTATCTATCTATCTTTCTATCTATCTATCTATCTTCGCCTTATCTACATCCATTTATTTTCTCTATCTCTCATTCTCTCTCTATATCTATCTATCTATCTATCTATCTATCTATCTATCTATCTATCTATCTATCTATCTATCTTCGCCTTATCTACATCCATTTATTTTCTCTATCTCTCACTCTCTCTCTATATCTATCTATCTATCTATCTATCTATCTATCTATCTATCTATCTTTGCCTTATCTACATCCATTTATTTTCTCTCTCTCTCACTCTCTCTCTATATCTATCTGTTAATCTATCTATCTATCTATCTATCTATCTATCTATGTCCTTTAGCCAGCAAAATTCGCAGTATGAAATAGTCAAGAAGTAAGGCATGTAGCAACATCAGCACGGCGAAGGGCACTTCTTTAAAGGCAAGGAAGGCAAAAATATTTTAAGTCAAGTGATAGCAATTGCTGTATGAGTCGTACAATTTTTGAATCAAGCACGGGCAACGCCGGGCCATGCTGCTAGTTCTGTGATATTTTCCTAACCTGTACACAATTTATATTCAACCATAGATGGGCCATGCTGCTAGTTATCATATAAATCGAGAATTATATATATTCTCTTCTCTTCAGTTCTGACATGTCCGTACGAAAGAGACAGTTTTTTAAATTTTTTTTATTTTTAAAAGCGGCACTACTTTTCGGCTAATGTGTCATGTGACTACTGTAGGTGGCCCGAAAGTCTTGTCAGACCCTCCCCACCTAAAATAATGAGAACAGTACTAATATTGATGAAGTCATGTCGCACATCCTCCATACTCTTGCCACATCATGTGTCCATACACTTACAAGCAACCTCTCTTGCAAACTGTAGGAGCTCGTATCAGCCATCTGATGCAGAAAATTATATTATGTAAAGGTGACAAAACTTTCGGACCACTCTGTATATCTATCACACATATCTACATATCAACATTAGGGCAGATCGATTTTGGAACCGTAGTGTTGCACTCAATTTGAAAGTTGGGGATAAAATAACGACACAAAATATTTTTTCCAAATCGTGATATTTTTTTTAAGGAAATGAGATTAAAGAATAACTTTAGGCTCAAATTTGAAGCGTTGAAATTTCATTCCGTTTGTCAGAGAAATAACTGTAATATATGTAGTTGGTTTGAAATTAAAAGGGATCATATAACAGATTTCATAATCAACAACTATATTTTCAACATGATCCAAAGAATAAAGCAACAGTCGACCAAAATACACAAGGTTGCATTAGAAAAATTTGAATGTTGATGTCAGATGAATTGGAGGCGAAGGAAGAGGCTATTTAAAAACAATTCTAAGTAAACATTTATTCATACTTAATTAGTTATGTCAATCTACATGACTAATTTTAAAATTTAATTAAAATTACATCACAGAGATATATATAAAATATAGGTTATCGCCCCTTAGGGATTTGACACCGGAGGCTCCAGAGGGATACGAGATTGGCGCGTTTGGGAGATTGAGACCGGAGAGGGTTCGAGAAAATTCGAGATGAAACTGTCTCGGTTATCGAACAAAATTTCGATTCTCGAACAAAATTGCCGAACCGATTTAACCAGAACGGAATAATTTCTGAGTCAACCGCCGTGTTGTATAATTCGTGTGTTATGCTGTGCTTCCCCCCCCCCAATTTTATTATAAAGTACAGGCTCTCGAGAAAGCAGTTGAGCAACATGCTCCATAAGTTTTCTATGTGGTTGAGGTCAGGAGATTGGGGCGCCCATATAACACTCACCTGCTTCTCATCAAAGTATTCCTTCATCAATTTTGATTTGTGACAGGGAGCATTATCCTGCATAAAAATGAGCTTGGTGGGGTCGATTTGCACCCTTTCAGCAGAAGGGAGCAGACAAGACTCTAAAATTATCTTGTACTGCTCGCTCCTGAGGGTCTTTTCAATAGGTTTTAAGAAACCAGTTCCATGAAAAGAAAAACATACCCAGAACATTATACTGAATGGATGCTTGACAGTACTTACTGCTAAATTCAAAGAGATTTGAAAGCTTCTTCTTCGTATTTTAGATCACTTATCCTTTGAATTTAGCTCAACTTTCGTTTCATCGGAGAAGAGAACATTTAGTAAAAAAAATCAGGTGAGTCACTTTTATCGAACAGCACTGTATAATGATAAAATAAACTTTGCGGATTACAAGAAAAGACAGAGATCTTGTTCCGTTATAATATACGCTTTTTAAGTCCTAAGAATAAAAATAGTTGAATTTGTATCGATGCTAACCTTAAACTTTCGAAATGCCCAGATTAGGTACAGTTGTTTTTTTTTATTCAGCATCTTCGGAAAGTCATTATACACTTATTACAGGCATATTTTGATATAGAGTACAGGAGGAGAATAAGAATGAAAATTATAAATATAGTCATTAAAAACATATTGGGGGTGAAATTTGAAATATAAAGATATATATTAAAAAAGTGCACAGTAACTCCTCAAACGACCTGTACCATTTTCATGTAAGCTTTCGAAATGCCCAAATTAGGTACAGTTTTTTTTTGTCGTATGTTATTCTCTTCTAAGCTTTCTTAAATAAATTAGATAAGTACGGAGCGATCTATAACGAACCAAAATAAATTCACCAAATCCCAAGGTAGACAAAGATTGCCTTTAACAAGAGAAAGAGAGAAATTTTGCCCACTGACTAGTGACGTAATAGTTTCCCAAAACAACGCTAGATGTAAAAGTTAAAAGTATGGATTTATTTTAATTTCTATTTTTTCGCTGTCTAGACGAATAGAACGCAGTAGCAGTATATGAAATAGCACCCAAAAAATTACTTGGAACAATAGAGTGATCAGAATTTTAGGTGAAAGTCTCCCAAAAATAGAGCCGGAAATTGGTCAAATACGCAAATTTTCAGTCTCTCTCTCTCTCAAAAAAAAAAAAAAAAAAAATGAAATTGCCGTCTTTTTTTAGCTGTTTGAGTCAACCTCTTTTTGATAGTATTACTGTTTGTTAAACTTATAACAGATTAACAGCGTCAAATTTCATCTTGTCTTTTTATTCATTCATTTTGACGGAAAAAAGGTTTTCAAAATAAACAAATAGATGATAATGATAATGATAATTATAGCCCCATAGCTAAAATTCGAGAAAAACTAATCCAAGGGAAATAACTTGTCAGAGTTATTTCCCTTGTACTGCAACGCTAAATACGTGATCTTTGGAGTTTTTGTCTGTTTTATTGATTCTTTTGAGATTGCATACTAAAATTTTTATATAAGTAAAATCTAACCGATTTCGTTGAAGATTATTTAGCAGCAAGTCTTTATAGTACCAGCATTCTCCTCAATAATAATAATAATAATAATAATAATAATAATAATAATAATAATAATATTTCTTGCATTTCTCTCCATTAATCATCTGATAGACCCTTGCTGCCTTCCATCAGCATGGCTGAAGCTAACCCCCAGGAAAGTGGCTCGTTGGCTCACATTCTTTGCTGATATGAAGTAGAAAGACTATATTGAATCAATTGCTGGTTCAGATACTAAGAAACTCGGTCAACTATACCAGGCGAGACAATTTTCCCCTTCAGAGTCTAACTTACATATCTATAAGTCTACCGTTCGTCTATGCTTAGAATATTGCTGCAACATACGGTCCGGTGCCCCTACTATTTACCTTGAGCTCCTTGATAATTCTTCCACACCTTGTAACCGCTTGTGTTTTAGTGGCATTACTGCCTTGCTTGGTATAATACCGATTAAAAAAAAAACGTGTGTTTATGACTTATGACTGAATAATATCGATTCCATTGTTTTTGACACTATTCAAACTGCACCTACTATTCCGGATACAATTAACTTTCATATCCCATATCTTTATCATTTCACGGGTAAGCAACTGGTATCTCTTTCTCCTTCCATGATCTGGCTTGTTTCATATTTCTTATTCCCAATTATCAGGTCAACTCTTCCTTGTTTCGATGGGGATGATTAGCCTAACTGTCGAAATCTCAAAGCATTTGGTTAGAGCTGATACCAATTTTCTACATAGTTATATCATTTGCATAGTTCCCAATTTGTGACTGTTCCTAACCAGTCGAGCCTTTTCTTATATTCTTTTTTGGACCAACTTGCTCCATTATCTAATTATGCTCTTTAATATTTCGTTTATTTATTTATTTTTTGAATAGGCGGTGTTTACTTTATTTTCCTGAAGTCAATATCAAGTGACAACAAATCTTTTCCCTGTGGGTTACCTCACTTGGCTGTGCTAACAACGCCTGTTAGGGGCGTTCTTTAAGTCTACAAATAGGCAATGATATTCTTACTCACCCTTTTTTTCGTCTTTTTAACGTTTTGGCTTTCACGTCGATAGGAATGCTGCCGGCGAGGCACGTTTGCTTCTTTGGTCCTTCTTCGACTTTTGTACTCACTTACATACATATAAACACACATGTGTCTATCACACACACACACACACACACACACACACACACACACACAAAAGCACATTCTTGTAGCTTGTTTTAATGTTTTTTTCGTTAGAATTGTCTACACATGTAATTCCTTTTGTTAATACATGCATCATCGTTTTTTTTATATATATTTAGAGGGTGTCGATGAATTAGGAACAGAAACATTAATAACGAGGAGAAAAAGAAAAAGAAAAAGAGGATAGTAGATAGTGAAATTGCATTTAAATGTTTGCAGATTAAAGTTCATTTGAAAGCATAGAGCCGGAAGGGAGTTCCACAAGCGAGAAGTGCGAGAAAAGAAACTGCCAGCATGGAACATACGGCTACATCTGGCCAGCTCAACCGTAAATTGATAAGATCTCACCAACAACCTAGTATTGCGCTTAAACTAAAAAAGTCTAGGTACCATAGCGTAGAGCTCGTCCGAACAATTACTATGAAAGTACTTATAAAAAAGGCACAGAGAAAAAACCTTATGGCGGTGGGCAAGTGACTGGAACCGAGCCGCCAGATCAGGACCAATAATATTGCTGATTCTTCTTTGGATTTTATCAAGGCGCTCCAGGTAGATAGCAAAAACACCGGATCATATATAGCAGCAATATTCTAAGCATGGATAAATGGTAGACTTATAGATATGCAAGATAGATTCCGGAGAGAAAAATTGTCACACCCGACACAGTGAACCAACTTTCTTAACAGCTGATCTAACGATGGATCCAATGTAGTCTTTCCACCTCGTGTCAGCTGAGAACGTTAGCCCGAGAAGGCGCAATGAGTAACTTTCTTGGAGGATAGCATCAGCCATGCTGATAGAAAGCAGAGAAGAGATCTCTCACATGGTTAATAGAGAGAAGTTTAGTTTTGAAGGTGCTAAAATTGACAAGCCATCTTTTGCTTCAGTTAACGATGGTCTTGAAGTAGTTTTGGACACCAGCTGCCATTTTGACATTGTCTGACTGATCAGCCTTACTATCGAGGCAGGAATAAATGGTAGTGTTGTCAGCGTATATGCCAAGTTGAGAGCTGATACCATCGGGAAGGTCGTTAATGAAAATTACAATCAGCGAATGAACAAGGATGTCCTGGGGGGGACACCTGCGAAAGGATATAAACGAGTGGGCGTTCTGGACCACCTTCATATCATGATTTGTTAGGAATGACTGGATCAGCTCAAAAACGTGCCTGGAGATACCGTAACTTTTCAGTTTGTGGCAAAGACCTCAGATAACGACACGTGCACTTAACGCTTAACGATTCCATAACTTTTTTGTCGGCGCTTTAACTAAATATTTTTCCAACCTTGGTGTACTATCGGGATTGAGAAGGCTATTAACCCTCACCCCCACATCAGTTTCTGATTACCCTCCGATGGCGACAGAAGTGGTAGCCAGCAGTGATTAGGATAACGAGCGAAAACATGTTTTTTTTTAAAGCATATCACCCCAAACAAGACAGGAGTGCTACTAGCACACAGGGGGATACGGAAAATGAGAGAAAAGAGTGCGTGTGTGTGTAGGGGGGATTGATGAAAGGGAAAAGGACAGGGATCAAACAAACAAGAAAATGGCGATTGACGTTGCATTTAAATTTTTTTCCCTTCCATCTCAAAATTGTGGTTCATGGTGACATTCAAGGCAGAATAGTGCAATGGCTTCCAGGTTCCTTTTGCGCCGCCGCTGTGGTCACCGCTCACTTCCATCTCAAAATTGTGGATCATGGTGACATTCAAGGCAGAATAGTGGAATGGCTTCGAGGTTCCTTTTGCACCGCCGCTGTGGTCACCACTTCCTTCCATCTCAAAATGGTGGTTCATGGTGACATTCAATGCAGAATAGTGGAATTGCTTCCAGGTTCCTTTTGCACCACCGCTGTGGTCACCGCTCCCTTCCATCTCAAAATTGTGGTTCATTGTGACATTCAATGCAGAATAGTGGAATGGCTTCTAGGTTCCTTTTGCACCACCGCTGTGGTCACCGCTCCCTTCCATCTCAAAATTGTGGTTCATTGTGACATTTAAGGCAGAATAGTGGAATGATTTCCAGGTTTTGTTTGCACCGCCGCTGTGGTCATCACTCCCTTCCATCTTAAAATTTGATTCATGGTGACATTCAAAGCAGAATAGGGGAAAAGCTTCTACGTTCCTTTTGCACCGCCGCTGTGGTCACCACTCCCTTCCATCTTAAAATTGTGATTCATGGTGACATTCAAGGCAGAATAGTGCAATGCTTTTCTGGTTCTTTTTGTACATTTTTTTACCCCTCTTCTCAGAAGTCTAAAAGCAGCAGGTGGCTTGAACGCAGAGTTTTTCTTCTTGTACTCCTCTTGTTCGCCATCCAAGGCTATAGAACCTAGTCTGTTCTGCTATTTACTTCATAGTTTGACTGAAGAAACGGATTCATACCTTATATGGTAATACCTTAAATGAATGCAAAAAACACGACTGGAATTCGAACTCGTCACTTCGATTCCTCAATCACAGCCGCTCTCCATTACTCAACCGTGCCTCCACACCTCTATGATTGATATGAGTATAAATAGACTATACAAGAAAAGCCCAGATATAATCTTTGTGGATACAGAGAAATACATAAAATTACAGTATTTTTCACATATTTTATTGAATATGAATTCATGGCCTCATTATTCAATCATCAAAGAATTTTCATTGAATTTGTAGGTCTTACATCATATTTAAATGAAATTGTCTATTTCATCATATTAGAAGATCCAAAACTTTTGAAAAATCTTTTATTCATTGCATCATTAGCATCCTGGATAAGACGATAAACTACATCCAACAGCAAGGCCTTTAATTAGGTTTTGAGGAGTGTGGAACCACCTTTTAATTGCTGGTGTTCCCAGGTTCACCCTGACCCGGGGCGGTAGCAACTGATAGGGTCCCAGCCATGGACAAATATCTAACCCCAAACTATGGTCAAATCACTAGGAAAGTGGAAAAATAGATTTTAATACCAGCAATACGTTTTTGTAAAAAAGATTACTAGGAATAAATTTTTGGAGGAAAAATTATTACCAGCAATACATTTTTGAAGAAAGAAATATTATTAGCAATAAAAAATCTTGTCGGCATTAAATAACCTATTGAGGTTGATATACCGTAAAACAAACCAAACCAAACTATCTCTTAATTGTTGGTATTCCTAGGTCAACCTTGAGCTGGGGTGGTAGCAACTGTTAGGGCTCAAGCTATGGGCAAATAATTAACCCCAAACTGGGGTCAAAACGCTATGTAAGTGCAAAAATAGGTTTTAATACCAGAAATACATTTTCGTAAAAAAATATTAGCAGGAATGAATTTTGAAGGAAAAATTATTTTCAGCAACATATTATTACCAGCAATACATTTTTGAAAAATATTACCAGCAATAAAAATCTTATCGGCATTAAATAACACATTGATGTTGAAATGCTGTAAAACAAACCAAACCAAACCATTGTATCATTATTCCGTCATCAAAGTATTTTCCCGGAACTTAGTTAAATTCTGTATTCAGTCATATAAATTTAATTTTAAATCGAAAGCGTAAATATTGACCCCCTGTCTATTCTAGTCGTTTGTATAATATGCCTATTGTGAAAATTAGTTCTTTCCAAAAGGTCTTTCAACAAAAGAGAGTACTGACTTTATAGCGTTGCTATTTTGCTTATGTTTTAGCTAAGAAGATATACTATATATAATATAGTCATATTTGTTATTCCTTTCACCCCAGGAAAGGCAATAAAGCCACTGGGATATAAAGGGGTAATAAGAGTTAAAGAAACGTAGGGTTCAAGGGGACAGAAGGTAACGCATGACATCGCTTTAAATATTTTGAAGGTCGTAGTTGACAAGAAACAAGGAACTCCGAAGAGAGTTCCACAGGTGAGAAGTACACGAGAAGAAGCAATTAGCATTGAACTTATGTTTAAGCTAACAATTCAAACAGTGGCATTATGAGACCGAACTGCCAAATCTAGTACTGCGTTTAATTTTGAGGTACTAACGAAGAAAGAAGGCCCCTCAAAACAATTACCATGAAAATATTTATAGAAAAGTCAAAGGGAAGCGACCTTACAGCAGTGCGTAAGTGACTGAAACCGAGATGCCAGGCGAGGGCCGAGAACGTTGCAGATTCTTCTCTGATTTTGCCAAGAATCTCTAGATATAGAATAGACCAGAAAAAAATAATTCACTACTCAACGATAACGACACATGCGAAAAAAAATAAATGAACACAAAAATTAATACAGCGATAAGAAAACAAAAAATGAAAAAAAATATGGTATAGACTAACAGAATATCACACCAGAAAACCTAAATTTTATTCTCTCCCTAAAACCCACGAAGTAAGCAATCTAAGTGTACCTCATTATTTAAGGTATTGGTCACCCTTCACACAAAGTGGCAAAAGCCATAACGAAACTCAAGTTTCAAAACCTATGCATCAAGGAAAAAATCCTAATAATCAAACATGAAAACACCAACGAACTACTTAATCGACGAAACGAACTGGTCTTCAAATGCAGGTATAAGAACCGCTTCGCATTTCTAAAGTAACATCAATTTTCAAGAAGATTATCGGATTTTTTTTGCATGTATTTGTGCATGTGTATATATATGTGTATGTGGATAACTATATGTGTATATGCATGTCTGAGGAAATGCATATATACATATATACGTGTGTGCGTGTATATATATATATATATGCGTATATATGTGTGTATGTATATGTGTATATATATATATATATATATATATATATATATGTATGTGTATGTGTATGTATATATGTGTGTATGCAAGATCACCACCAATGATCCTTCATGGAAATCCCTCTCCGTTTATCACATGTGACCTCACTTTACAAAAACCCTCTCACCTGGACATCTAACGCCCACATATCTCTCTTCTTCATGTATGTTTATGCACAAGCATACTATGTTACATTTTTGCTTTTGTTTCTGTGTTAGGACATAGTCTCTGTACATACAAACATGTGTACCCCGTCCGTGTAAATAGGTACGTGAATATTCTTGTTCTATGTTGTATTCTCTCAGGTGCATAGATTAAGCGTTGTGCATATCTGGGGTCACTTGATGAAAACACTCTTAAGTGTCCCTTTATAGCTACACGATTAAGGACATCTTACATATTATCTAAGCACTGATTTAGAAATGTACTAGTCAAATATATGCATAAGTGTTTATGAATACAAATAGATAAATAAATATATGTGTATGGGTGTATATGTGTGTGCATACATACGTATGGGTGGACACATTTACGTGAAAGCACACATATATTTGTACATGGATGCGAATGTGTGTATGGATGTAGGTACAAATGTGTAAGTGTAATTATATGTGCATATAGAAAAATTTGTATATATATAGGTATGGGGATTTGTGTAAGTTTTTCGATTTCTTCCTTCCTCTCTTCTGTTCCCTGTCTCTCCCTCTTTCTTTATTCTTTTCTATTGTCCTCCGGTGAATGAGAGGTCAACGTCACAAACATTGTATCTCCTAGAGACATATACCTTCCTCCTTTATGTCAGTCACTTAGGTGCCATGCGTGATACACGCTTAGGCAATCATGTATTTTCCCGCAGTAAGTTGCTATTTCTTTCTGCGGTAGACCAGGCTATAGAATCCTGTCTGTCCTACTATTAACTCATAGCTGGAGGAAGAAGAAGAGGATTCATACCTTTCTCAAGTGTATTAGCACGTAAGTGAATGGAATGCATTCGACTGGAATTCGAACTAAAAACAAAACTTCCGCTAATCATTTTTTTTTCATTTCGTTTTTCGGTTGATTCCTGGAAGAATTTTTGAATCCACTCATTGTTTTGAAACCGCAAGTTCTGACGAAGCGAAACCAAATTTTATCGGTCTCGCGAAATATAAAATATTACCATGGCTTTCTGAAGACCCCGATTTCTTAATTAATTATTATTAGCTCCGTTTAGTACATTGAAATCTCGGGATTTATATTATCCTCCTTGGAATTATCCATAAGGATTACCAATTAACTTTATTATTATGAAAAGCTCGAAGATGTAAGCCATTGAATGAACCATGTCCTTTGCACTTACATGAGAAACAAGATATTACTAAGTTTATATAAAAAATAAAAGTTTACTAAATCAGTGAAGTCAATTAGCTATTTTTGGCGTCATTGTTATAAAGTTTACATACTTATAGTTGATGTGAAAATAATTCTACATACTGTAAGGGATTCTAATACATTTACTTGTTCTTAAAAGAAATATAGTATAATAAAAATTAATAGTGAAAATATTTTAAAATTGTAGTTAAATAAAACGTATTCTAAACTGAACACCGCCCCAAAAAAAATCTTTAAACATACAAATAGAAAAATGCCGTAAGAATTTTTGCCGTTAACAATAAAATTAAAAAAAAATCCAGACGACATGCATTTAACGGATGTCAGATTTCATTGAAGAATACATCCCTACCCCCTACCAAAACGTAGCTAATAACGGATACATCAAAATATAGACATATAGAACACGCAAACACCCCTATCTAGTAGAAGTGAATTAATCTGTAGCCTTGGAAACGTGAATTATGATTCTAGCTGTGTCTTTAAAACCCAGTAATTTTATAAGTTACTCCAAAATTCGCTTGAGGATGAAATGGAACTAATGTCTTTAATTTAATTACAAAATTAAATTCGGACCTTCCATTTTTGAAACATGGTTAGAACTGTGTAGCGGAAAAACCATATTTTAAATCAATTAATTTATAATATTAATGCTCTGTAAATTTACATTGAGCACTATTTTGTAAAAATAAAAATATCTATAAGAACACTGGATTATATATCTTACTGTTCTTTCTTTTTATTTATACATACATACATACATACATATATATATATATATATATATATATATATATGTGTGTGTGTGTGCGTGTGTGTGTGTGTTTGTGCTTGTGTGTGTGTATATATAGCTGTATTTGAGTAGAATATCCCATTTACATATATAAAATAGAAGAATAGATATGAATTCTCAAAGCAAATTGTCTGAAACCCAAGAAATAAAATAATAAAATTTAAATGGATAAAATATTTTCAGAAGAAAATGAATAAAATTCGAAGCTCTAAATGGATACAAAAAAGAAAGAAAGAAAGAACGAAATAAAGAAATAAATAATGAAAGAAACATAGAAAGAAAGGACGAACGAAGGAAAGAAAGAACGAATGAAAGAAAGAAAGAACCAAAAAAATGAATAAATAAATAAATAAATAAATAAATAAATAAAGAAAGAAAGAAAGAAAGAAGGGAAACTTTGGCAAAATTAGTTACGGGCAGTTTACTAAACATTGTACGAGATTCTTTTCAAACATTCGGCAGTTGGACATTACGATACAATGTCTTTTTCAGCATCATATTGTTGAATGCCATCATCAGGAAGGTAGACGTTCTATAAATAAAGTTTTAAATGTAAAATATTTTACTTCTCAACAACAAAAGTCAAAGAATTTGAATAGATGGATGTCTGGAGATTCGACTGCGAAATGTTTGCATTCAATGGAATTGAAATAAAAAAAAGAATCTTGTCTATTGAAAAATCTCTCTAACAAAACAGAAGAACGATGTTGCTGAAAAGTCCCAGGCTCGACCCACTTACCAAATTCTGACCAAATTGTATCTAAACTGGTCAACATAACGAAATCCGAATCAATAAAATGGATTAAAAAATTGAAAATTCGTTAATATTGTTGATCTATCAACGGAGCCCCAAATGCGTCGACTGTATCTCCAGAAGATACGCCCCTTGAAAAGGGGTTACAGTCCGAGGGTCTAGAAGAATGGGCATTCAACAGAATTCTAATTACAGGATTTATTAGGCTGGTGCAAAAATAATGTCATTTTCTCACATAGTAACATATGTGAGAAAACGACAATAGTTTTGCACCAACCTAATAATTAAGAAGGATTGGATCAAGTAAGAAATTTTGATAGGACGGAAGAAGACCAGCATGCCAAATCCTGTCAAAAACCTTCGAGACATCTTGAGCCACGAATCGAGCTTCGCCATTCATATCTCAATTCTTTAAGTAGTATGCGTAACAACTGTTAATTGTATCGATGGTAAGAAGAAAAACAATTTTCAGAGAGAAATTTTCAGAGATTTTTATCACTCTCTTCCCCTCTCTCTCTCCATTTATCCAAGCGCAGTTTTGAATAAAGCTAAAATACAAATAAAACTTTTTTGTTACAAATTTCATATTGTTGTTATTATATGTAATATATTGCAATTTACATATCCTTTAAAGAATGAATTTGTTGAAAAAAGTTTGAACAAAGAAACTATAAACAAAATGTTTTTTTTTGCTATCCTCTGCCAGCCGCAATGATGGAGAACGCATTACCTCGCACTATCGCCAGTGAGACACGCTGCAAGTGCCACTCGGTTTCGTGAGGCTAGTCCCTTAATCGAGACGGCATCCTGTCAATTCTCCGAAGGAACACCATCGAACGAGGGCCAATAACCCCGGAAGTCTCCACTACTACAGGAGTAAAAAAAAATCTCTTCGCAAGAGAAGAATATTTAACTATTATTTTTTTTTATCTTTGCCTCCCGGGCTACAGACCCCGGCTCATCTGCGGACCTGTCGTAAATGTATCCGCACAAGTCGCATTCCAAATCAACGACTTCCCCATTTTAAAAGGGGGAAATGATAATGCCATCCGGCCGCTTTCCATCACCACGGTCGAGGCCTACGGGTTCGATTTGGGAAGGGAACTCAGCTGCATCCAAACCTCTGATGATGATGTCGTTTATTGCTTCAAGCGGCCGGCACTACGACGACAGGAGAGAGGATGCAAACCGAACTCATCAATGGAAGCTCCACATCTTCATCTGTGACGCTCACAAAATTTGAGCCCAAGACGGATCGCGACTCCGACTCGAGTGCACTCATCATCTAAAAGGGTACCGGTAGGTGAAGAGGGCACTGCGTTGAGCCAGGCGTCACTACTCGGTTGTGAAGCAGATAGTAGACAGGCGAGGTGATGTTGATCCAGAGAGAGCCGCAAATTAGTAAAATTGGCCTCGCATTTTATTTTATTCTAGTTTCTTTGTTTTGATGTGTCAAGTGCGATAGAAAGTAATTCTTGGGCCCAGACGCTGCAATTATATTTAATATATCTTAATTTACACATCAATTACACATTTTTTAAAAGTCACTCATTTTCTTTTTCTTTTTAGTCTAGAGCAACACCACCTCGGAGAAAAAATATAAGATTTAATTATTTTAAATGCATAGATACACACAACACATCTTTTCGTTACCCATCTGATGAAGCCATTAGAGGCGAAATGCACTATTATTTTTCGAAACATACTTTCATGAAAGTTTTTCCAAATGTCAATAACTTATAACATATTAGTAATTACATATTATTACTAACAGACGTAATATATTGTAATTTACTTATTAATTACATATTATTACTTATAGACGTAATATATTGTAATTTACTTATTAATTACATATTATTACTAACAGACGTAATATATTGTAATTTACTTATTAATTACATATTATTACTAACAGACGTAATATATTGTAATTTACTTATTAATTACATATTATTACTTATAGACGTAATATATTGTAATTTACTTATCATTTACATATTATTACTAACAGATGTAATATATTGTAATTTACTTATTAATTACATATTATTACTTATAGACGTAATATATTGTAATTTACTTATTAATTACATTTTATTACTAATAGTCGTAATATATTGTAATTTACTTATTAATTACATATTATTACTAATAGACGTAATATATTGTAATTTACTTATTAATTACATATTATTACTTATAGACGTAATATATTGTAATTTACTTATTAATTACATATTATTACTAACAGACGTAATATATTGTAATTTACTTATTAATTACATATTATTACTAACAGACGTAATATATTGTAATTTACTTATTAATTACATATTATTACTTATAGACGTAATATATTGTAATTTACTTATCATTTACATATTATTACTAACAGATGTAATATATTGTAATTTACTTATTAATTACATATTATTACTTATATACGTAATATATTGTAATTTACTTATTAATTACATTTTATTACTAATAGTCGTAATATATTGTAATTTACTTATTAATTACATATTATTACTAATAGACGTAATATATTGTAATTTACTTATTAATTACATATTATTACTAATAGACGTAATATATTGTAATTTACTTATTAATTACATATTATTAATTATAGACGTAATATATTGTAATTTACTTATTAATTACATATTATTACTAACAGACGTAATATATTGTAATTTACTTATTAATTACATATTATTACTAACAGACGTAATATATTGTAATTTACTTATTAATTACATATTATTACTTATAGACGTAATATATTGTAATTTACTTATCATTTACATATTATTACTAACAGATGTAATATATTGTAATTTACTTATTAATTACATATTATTACTTATAGACGTAATATATTGTAATTTACTTATTAATTACATATTATTACTAACAGACGTAATATATTGTAATTTACTTATTAATTACATATTATTACTAACAGACGTAATATATTGTAATTTACTTATTAATTACATATTATTACTTATAGACGTAATATATTGTAATTTACTTATCATTTACATATTATTACTAACAGACGTAATATATTGTAATTTAATTATTAATCACATATTATTACTAATAGACGTAATATATTGTAATTTAATTATTAATCACATATAATTACTAATAGACGTAATATATTGTAATTTACTTATTAATTACATATTATTACTAATAGACGTAATATATTGTAAATTTCTTATTAATTACATATTATTACTAATAGACGTAATATATTGTAATTTACTTATTAATTACATATTATTACTAACAGACGTAATATATTGTAATTTGCTTATTAATTACATATTATTACTAATAGACGTAATATATTGTAATTTACTTATTAATTACATATTATTACTAACAGACGTAATATATTGTAATTTACTTATTAATTTCATATTATTACTAATAGACGTAATATATTGTAATTTACTTATTAATTACATATTATTACTAATAGACGTAATATATTGTAATTTACTTATTAATTACATATTATTACTAACAGATGTAATATATTGTAATTTACTTATTAATTACATATTATTACTTATATACGTAATATATTGTAATTTACTTATTAATTACATTTTATTACTAATAGTCGTAATATATTGTAATTTACTTATTAATTACATATTATTACTAATAGACGTAATATATTGTAATTTACTTATTAATTACATATTATTACTTATAGACGTAATATATTGTAATTTACTTATCATTTACATATTATTACTAACAGATGTAATATATTGTAATTTACTTATTAATTACATATTATTACTTATAGACGTAATATATTGTAATTTACTTATTAATTACATATTATTACTAACAGACGTAATATATTGTAATTTACTTATTAATTACATATTATTACTAACAGACGTAATATATTGTAATTTACTTATTAATTACATATTATTACTTATAGACGTAATATATTGTAATTTACTTATCATTTACATATTATTACTAACAGATGTAATATATTGTAATTTACTTATTAATTACATATTATTACTTATAGACGTAATATATTGTAATTTACTTATTAATTACATATTATTACTAACAGACGTAATATATTGTAATTTACTTATTAATTATATATTATTACTTATAGACGTAATATATTGTAATTTACTTATTAATTACATATTATTACTAACAGACGTAATATATTGTAATTTACTTATTAATTACATATTATTACTAACAGACGTAATATATTGTAATTTAATTATTAATCACATATTATTACTAATAGACGTAATATATTGTAATTTAATTATTAATCACATATTATTACTAATAGACGTAATATATTGTAATTTACTTATTAATTACATATTATTACTAATAGACGTAATATATTGTAATTTACTTATTAATTACATATTATTACTAACAGACGTAATATATTGTAATTTACTTATTAATTTCATATTATTACTAATAGACGTAATATATTGTAATTTACTTATTAATTACATATTATTACTAATAGACGTAATATATTGTAATTTACTTATTAATTACATATTACTAATTGACAGGAACATTTCTATGGTGACAAAAGTGTACTGAGCTGCTACGTGACATCTGTTCTCCAATACGGCAGCGGTATCCTCAAGGATGAAGAAGAGACTCGAGGCAGTGGAGATCTGGTTCTACAGAAGGATGCTGAGGATATCATGGACCGAGCATGGGAGAGACGATGAGGTCTTGGAGAGGATGCAAACAAGGAGGAAGCTTATGCTTAACATAAGGAAGTGGCAGATGAAATTTCTGGGACACGTGATGAGAAAGGAGGGCCTGGAGAATCTAATACTCACGGGACGAATATAGTGAAAAAGAGACAGGGGAAAGCAGCGCATGACATACGTGGCGGGATCGGGCATGTGAATTGCGGAGCGTGGTTTGGAGGAGTTGGCAGAAACACAGAACCTGCTGAGCGCCACAAGGCATAGGGAGAAGTGGAGGGCCATTATCACCTACGTCCTGAAACGACAAGGCACATAAAAAGAAGAAAGATTTGGGTAAATTCTAGTATTAAGAAATAGCCAAACCAGGAGCTTACAGGCCTTGGCGGTGTGATGTTTTGCAAGAAAAACTTGCTTTCGAATGCGTCGGTTATGTAATAGAGACGCTGACTCATTGCCGTCTCACAGGCGTGTGCGCAGTAAGATTCCCTCTACGGTTCTCGTAGTTTTCTCTCATTTCCCAAGCTTCGTCGGGCACAAGGCCTCAAGTGTAGGGATCAAGTGAAGATTGAATTCGCTACAGCAGTAATGGTCCGCGGGGCTATTATTCAATTCCTCCGACAGGACAACCAATCATAACGAGAGAATCGAATTCTCGGCTTGAAAAGTCAATTTCTACAGAACACAGATGATCCTCTCGTAAATTCAATAATAATAATAATAATAAAAAAAATCTACCGATATTCACGATTCGATTTCCTGATCCGGGCCACCTTCCCCGAAGCTCAGTCCTCATTCAGAGGAAACTTCGCCCGTTGCCACCTGCTATATAAGGCCTTGAAGAAAATCCGTTCAGTCAATGTCCAACCGAGGACTCACGCCTCGCAATGATTTATATGATATGACATTTGTTGGCCGAAATTGGTTTGAATAAACTCACTCTGCTGGATCCTGGGAAATGGCAAAGGCGAGTCGGAGTAGAAAACGCTGACCGAGACTGACTTCGAGTTTTCATATTCTATTTGATCGTGAAAATATCGATCTGTGTCAACACGAATTATCGATTTCGAAGTGGTTCATATTCACAGAAGACTTTTGGAATTATATCCCTAGGATAATATAATTGGAATATCTATCTATCTATCTATCTATCTATCTATCTATCTATCTATCTATCTATCTATCTATCTATCTATCTAATATATACCACATAAAGTTTTTAAATTGAATGACTGATGACTATCACAGTATGCTGATATCTATCTATCTATCTATCTATCTAATATATACCACATAAATTTTTTAAATTGAATGACTGATGACTATCACAGTATGCTGATATCTATCTATCTATCTATCTATCTATCTATCTATCTATCTATCTATCTATCTATCTATCTATCTCAGTTTATATCTATCAGAAAATCATTATCTCTATTACCTATATCGTTTTCTTTGTCTGTCTGTCTGTCTGTCTGTCTGTCTGTCTGTCTGTCTCTCTCTCTCTCTCTCTATATATATATATATATATATATATATATATATATATTGTAAGAGAGTGAAATTCGGACTGAGCTTTAGATACATTGGGATAGATATTCTTAATTTCTCTTAATCTCTCTCTTTCCTTTTTTATCACTCTCTTCCCCTCTCTCTCTACATTTATATGATAAAAATATAGTTTAATGTATGCTATATTTATAGTTAAAAGTGCTCAATATTAGAGATAGAGTGTATGCAAATATAAAAGTCAACACTTATGGCAACACCTAGCAGCGGCAGTTTGTTTAATGGCCTGAAGATTGCCTACAAGCATCAAATAGCCAATCATCGCTGACCTCAGTGACCATCTTTTCTCTCTTTCCCCCTCTCTCTATATATCTATGCCGTAGAAGAGATGGAAATCGCTATCCCTATAACATTACGCAGGTATAACTATCAATTTATCTTAAGAGTAATGTGTCTCTTAATCTCTCTCTGTGCTTATCTCTTTCTATCTATGTAGGTCTTCAGGAATAGTGGAATTTGGATTAATTTTTAGATCTGAGACATGAAAATTTACCTACATGTTTCTATATGATTATCCATCTATCTCAGTCTATACATATCTATCTCAGTCTACAGTGGCCCAAGAAAAGTTTTTAGCGAGGAGAAATAAACTACATCCAATTTCAAAATTTAATTACGTAATCTCTACTCAACATAAATTTGGAACTATATCGAGTATGTCCTCCATTTGCTAGTTTCAGTGTTTGTATTCGATTTTTCATGGATTTGATCAAGTTATTAACAATCGTCTGATCCATATTTTGTCACTCCTTTAGCAATGTTTCTTTAAGGGTTGCCACTGACGTGATTTTAGTTGCACGCTCTCGAAGTTTTCGATGAAGGTGCTCCCAAACTTGCTCTATTGGATTCATGTCAAGATTTTGGGCTACCCATGGCAGTGACATGATTCCATGCGATTCCTTCTAGGTCTTTGCTACTGTACTCGTATGACATGGCGCGTTATCTTTTTGAAAAGGGTAGACATTCTTGTCAATCTGATTGGTTTCAAATAGTGAGAGTAGTCTTTTCTCTAATATCTGTCAGTATTTTGTACCATTAAACCACTTATCAACAAGAATCAGCTTAGATTTCCGTCCAAACCAGACAGCGCTCCACACATTAGTCCAATTCCTCCATGTTTCACGGTTGCCTGCAAACATTCAGTGTTCTAAAACTCATTCTGATTTCTTCAAACATAAACCTGTCTCGAATTCGAATATTGGCAGAATTTACTTTCATCTGTCAAATTACAGACTGCCAAAATTCATATTCTTTGCTCTCGAATTCTCTCGCCAAGTCCATACGCCTGTTAAACTTTGAAATCAAGGGCTTCTTTCTTGCAACTCTTCTTTGATAGCTTAACTCTTTCAGGGTCTTTCTTACCGCATATGGCGACATTTCCATGCTTTTGGCGACATCTATGACACTCTGAGGATGGTTTCTGATGACTTTCTTCTTCAGTGTCCTTTTGGTTCGCACAGACTTGGTCTTCCTGAACATTGTTCCACGCGACAATGACCTTCTTCATTAAATTTCTTGACAACATTATTAACCGTTTGATGATTAACCGAGAAAAACCTAGCAATTTCGCTGTTTGACTTGCCACACTAATGCCATTCTATTATTTGCCTTTGTTGGAATTCACTAATTCCCTTACTTCCACAAACTGGCTAAAATCTTATCATAGCCCACTGTATACATATCTATCTATCTATCTATCTATCTATCTATCTATCTATCTATCTATCTTTATCTCAGTATATATATATATATATATATATATCACTCTATATCGATATATATCACTATCTATCTATCTATCTATCTATCTGTATGCATGCATGTATCTAAGTATCTATCTCACTCTATTCATATCTATCTATTGCAATCTATACATATGTATCTCAGTATATATATATATATCTGTATGTATGTATATATATATATATCACTCTATATCTATCTATCTATCGCAATCTATACATATCTATCTCAGTATATATATATATATATATATATATATATATATATATATATATATATATATATATATATATATATATATATATATATATATATATATATATATATATATATATATATATATATATATATATATATATATATATATATATATATATATATATATATATATATATATATATATATATATCTATCGAGACTCTTCGCATGTCGAATTGAGTCACTGTCGGTCACTGGGTGTGTTTCCTAAAATAAATACGCCATAAATCCACCTTCATCCCAACCGTGCGCCGACGGCTTAGTGGTAGAATATCCGCCTGATACCAATTCAGTCGGGTTTCGATCCTAGCTAGAGGCAACCGGATGTCTAGCCGCACTGATGAGCTGTGATACAGCGAAACAGTCTGTATGTGGATGACACTATATATATATATATATATATATATATATATATATATGTATATTAATTTCAATAAAGGTGCAATTAATTTACAAATTCATGAATTATTCATACAAAAAACAGATACAAACCTGTAATTATTGAACAATATAGTTCATGCCACTTTGACAGAAAATCTACCAGTAAAAAAATTCTCTTATCACTATATTTGTACATAAACGCAGAACCTTAAAATTTAAATTCGACTGCACGTTCCAAAAAACATAACACATTTCTCAATGCATTTTTCGGATTACAACTCTATTTTCGTCGTCCACTTATTACTGAGAGTAAAAACAAGAACAAAATCTATTTCATACCTGAGGATGTCTGTAGGAACAGACGAAAGCTTGTAAAAATAATAAGACCTTATCCAACTGAAATTTATAAAACAGGATCTTTTCATTCATAAACAAGTTCGAGGTTTTTGTATATTATTTGAATTGTTCGCGAAGATGAATTTCTCGCCATTTAAATCATTAACCTTTGTATTTGTTTTTTGTATGAATAATTCATATATATATATATATATATATATATATATATATATATATATATATATATATATATATATATATATATCACTCTATATCTATCTATCGCAATCTATACATATCTATCTCAGTGTGTGTGTATATATATATAAATATATGTGGTTTGTAAACAGTGACTATTATAGTTAGTATAGCGAGACTCTTCGCATAGTGAATTGAGTCACTGTCAGTCACTGGGCGTGTTTCTAAAAATAAATACGCTAGAAATCCGCCTACTTCCCTGCCGGCTTAGTGGTAGAATCTCCGGCTGACACCAATTCAGTCGGGTTTCGATCCGAGCTAGAGGCAACCGGATGTCTAGCCACACTGATGAGCTGCGAAACAGTCTGTCTGTCTGTGGATGACGTTATATATATATATATATATATATATCTCGCAATCTATACATATATATATCGCAATCTATACATATCTATCTCAGTATATATATATATATCTATCTATTGTCACAACTATTACGTCTCTTGGTGGTTATTATGCCAATTTGCTTATATTCCCATCAATGTCATACGATTTTTGCAGTCCAAATAACATATTATTTTCCTATTTATTGGACGTTGTGAATATGTTGTATGTGTCCGTGACTAACATTTTGTGGTTCAAGTCAAAATTAACATGATGCATTCAGACTAGAATCCATGGTCTTCTGTTACACTGTCAAATGTATTCATCCGTGTCAATGTTTTCACAATTCATTAACCAACCGATGTCAGTAAAAGTTCCTGGATAGATTTATATCATAAATACACCATGTCAATGTTATCTGATATCTGCTTTTATTATAAAGTAGCCGAATTACCCGCGTCTTGCTGAGTGTCACACATATTTTTATAATAAAATGACGATTGATTTTAAATTATTGTTATAATTTGTGGAGAAAAATGATGCATTTTAATATTACTCAATGATCTTGCTGATGTGACCTCCATCTTCTGGCTTTCTCCTTCTATATTTTGGATAGGAGTCATTCCCTTGTTCAAACTTAAATTTAATTTAAATCAATGGGAAAAAAATTCAGAGTAGGGTTTGTACCTCCCGGGGACTCCCTTTAGTCAAAATGAAATATACTTATCCAAGTGCCCTGGATAATGGAGTTTCAGGATATATATGGTCATGGGGGGTTTCTATCTCCAAAACACTAGAAGGAGATCGAAAACAGACAGACAGACAGAGGCTACAGCTTTATATATATAGATTTACAATGACATTTGACTCTGTGAGATTTTATTCGGCGATTCGTCATATTGTAAATAAGCACACTAGCTCGGTAACCGTGCTTCGCTTGTGTCAAGAAGATTAAAATTTCAAATCTAAAGTGTTTGTCCATTTGAAATGCTGCATTTATTAGAAAATATTTTCGGTTTAAATACAGAACAAGTCATCAAAATAAATTTGTTCTCAGACAAAAAGAGAAAGTTACTGTCACGACCACGATATTCAGGAAATCTTAGACCTTCATGATCGCTATAAAAAGGAGTGTCGAAAGGAAAGTTTTTCCTTTGACACCGCTATTATTTCGGCAATGCTTATTGTTTTGAAAGCGATGATTAGAATTTTAATGAAACCTAAACATATGAAAGGGAATTTATAGATTTTCTTTGTTCTTGAGAATTGACAACAAAAATAATAAACACTATTTATTATATTATTTATCGGAATAGTTGTTGTCATAAAGAAAAGGAAATTAGCCTCCGCGACTCAAACTTTCATTAAAATTGTGCATTCACATACGTTTGCGTTGGCGCACGACTGTTTTAATTCAATGAAAGAGCTGGAAATATTTCTACAAAAAAAATAATTTTACAAAAAATAAATTAATTTTATATTTTAGCGAATAATTTTCGAATAAGTTTTATAAAATCTTGTAATTATCTGATATTTTTTTAAAGTTAAAAAATTAACAGATTTTTTGTCAAAAGATTAGTCAAACTATTTTTTCTACTGAGTTCATTTATTTTTTTTTCTTATCTGAATTCACTTTTTGTGAACATTATTGTTTTTGTAAAATTTAACCGAAATTTAACTTACCGTCATAAGTGTTACCCGACAGTAATGCGTTTCCTAAATTATTTAGGGCGTAAGTAACGTCGGTGTTTGGGTTGAGAAATAAAGACGTGTGTCTCCTAAAATGCCCACAACAAACATGACAGACTCGGGATATGAGTCCACGTAAAAATATGTAAGAATCGACAAGAACCAATATATATGTACAACAAATGATAATGTATTAACAATAAAGGATTACAAGTAACAAAGGTGTGTGTGTGTGTGCCAAATGAATGTGAAAACCGCTTGGTCCAATAATGTGTAGTGAGGGAATGTGCGTGCGTGCATGTGTGTATGTATGTACTGATCATGCGTTTCCCAAAGGAAAGCGTTCTTCCTCGAGAGGTTACACGTATGTTGACGAATAAGCGGCTAAGGTGAGAAGAGAGCGAGAAAAATATCACAGAATATTTATAGTCCTGGAAGCGTCTCCTAGTAGCGGTTTTGAAAATTAGGAGGAGATAACGCGACATAATGAATTGGGCATCGTGGTCATTTCTATGCTGCCAGGTTCAAGGCACCAATAAATAGCTTGGTAGTGATATATGATAGATAAGAATAGACTGGAATTAGACATGAATGGACTGATATTGATAGACATGAATGGACTTTTAGATAGAAACAAAGTGAAATGACAATTGATACGATATTAAAGATCTCTCAGCTGACTGTTTTTACTTATTTTTATTGAACTACCATTTACAAATGTGAGAAAAGAAATAGTTTGACAGACATGAAGCTGTTTACAAGTTTTTCTTCATTTACTTTCTTGTCTCGAACTTTGTGATCTCATTTTACGGCCCAGACTCGGGATTATACTTACCTGGTGTAGAAGTTCACTTCTGCTGGGGAAGCTGAAATTAATATTAAGCTCAAACTCTTCATCTTCTCCAAGCAGTACCTCTCCTTCTGGAGTGGCGCTGAGTTTATTGCCCGGTGCCTGAGGTGTCTCCAAAAGAACAAGTGCCGAGGGAACTTGAGCAATTTTTCTACGGGTTTGCCGTTAAAACTTACTTTAAACAGACCTTGTGTCAGATTCGGTTGCAAAAGTGGGCGCGCTGAAAATTAACCCTCAACAGGCTAACGGTGGTCCCGACTAAGTGTGAAGAAAATGGATTATTCCAATGTCTTATTTGTAACTCAGTCAAAATATGTGCGTACGTGTTCAGGTGCTTATATATATATATATATATATATATATATATATATTAAAGAAAAACAGACCACTTTAAGGTTCCGTTATAATAATTTATTTCATCAGAGCCCTTCATCTTTTGGAAATGCTATCTGATGATCGGGCGTCCTTTAAAATGGCTCTGGTAAAATAAATTATTATAATGGAACCTTAAAGTGGTCTGTTTTTCTTTACTATATTAGCTCTGGATTTACATTGAGCTATCAGAATTTCATCCTCCTTGGGATTGCCCATACGGATTACCAAGGTTTTCATAACTTATATATATATATATATATATATATATATATATATGCATTAAATAACACAAGCGCATGTAAGTCAGTCAAGCACAAACGCACAGATATATATGTATGTATATATGTATATATATATTAAATCAAATTTCCAGTGAGCAGTGACCGGCCGTCTGGTGACAACGTATGAAACTGGCAATCATAGTCGATCACTGCTCACTGGAAATTTGACTGAAAATATAATAAATGTCTGCTATTTCATATCGCATCGAGCACTTTTTTCTGTGAGCATCTATAGAAGACTTTTAGAAACTGCTTTTCTATTCTTATATATATATATATATATATATATATATATATATATATATATATATATAATTATTTATTTAAAAATTATAACATAAATATGTTATAAAATCACTACAAAAATAGCTATTTTGTTTCAACACTTCCGGTGTCTTATCAAGTAATGATGTTGAATGTAAAATAAATGGTTTTAAAAGTTTCAAATTAATTAACGATCCTTCCCAAGGGGAAAACGTTGTTAGAAAAGCTAGAATGACCAATCAAAACGCAAGTATAGGAAAATTCTAAAAACTTGACAAGGTTATAATAGCTATTCAGAGCTTTAAAATTGGGGTTATATTAAAAAAGAATTTATTCTAATCAATAAGTATTAAATTATATGATAAAATTTGATATTAAAATTAAAAGTAAAAAATTACCAATTTTAAAATCCAAATTTAATCTATATTATACTTGGATATATATATATATATATATATATATATATATATATATATATATATATATATATATATATCCAGGTACAATGAGAACAAATGAGAACGAAAAGAACGAATAGAGCAGAATTCCATTTGATTTAAAAAGGGCTCAATACAAAGTAGAGCAATATTATTTTGGGATATTCCACAGAAAACATATAAAAATCGCTATACAATTGCAGTTCTGTTTCAATGCATCAAATCAGGCAATTTTAAATTAATGGCGAGTGAATGATTTATTTAGATTTAAAAGCAAAATACAGCCTCTTTTTTGAAAAAAAAAAAGGAAGGATTGAGGGCTTTACTCTGATCAACCAATCAAATGTGACCTAAGTTAAATTTAAACTTCTGTTATAACAGTTTCTTTTCTAGCACCTCTCGCCTGCGGAATCCCTTCCGAGTTCTTGCTTCCCTGATAACTACAATCTTCAAAACTTTAAATGCAACGTCAATCACCATCTTCTGTCTTCTTGAACCCTGTTCCTTCTTTGTCTTTTCCTCAATCCTCCCCATGCCTAGTCTTTTCATTCTCTTTCACTCTCTGTAACACCCTGCGTCCTCATGGCATTATCGTCTTGATTGAGGTGAAACGATTATATAGAAAGAAAGACGTACAATGTTTTCTGTATTAATTTCTGAGATGAATTATCATTATTTACAGTCGAAATATAGAATATCTTCATCTTTGATTATCTCAACGTTTCGGTTGTTTTGTCCTCAGGTGTTTGTGATCTGAGTAACCATCAGTGAATATCAAACTGAACCCTTTATTTAATCTACTCGAGTAGATTGTCCCTTCCGGCCGTCGATGTCTAGGGATTGCTCGTTCTGTTTGTCTTTTCAACATCCCCCCAGTCCCCGTTCTGCTATTCATTTGCGCATGCTCGTTACGAAAGTTACTCACCGTTTTCCATTGTCCCTCTTGACTTCTGTATGCCAAATGAGTGTCCAAATTTTGGCCTTGCAGTTTCAATTGTCTTTTTCTGATTTTAAGTATAATCGTTTTTTTTTTGTTTCCATTTGTCCTGAAACTTTCTCGTTAATCACTTATTCAGGACATAGTATTTTTTGTATCCTTCTCAGAAGACTTTACTAACGATTTTGTCCATTGGATTCTCAGCACCCTGCATTAATGGTCCAAGTTTGGTTTGGTTTGGTTTGTTTTACGGCACATCAACGTCAATGGGTTATTTAATGCTGACCAGATTTTTATTGCTAGTAATATTTTTCCAAAAATGCTGGTAATAATTTTTCATCAAAAATATATTGCTGGTAATATTTTTTTCCTTCAAAAATATATTGCTAGTAATATTTTTTCCTTCAAAAATGTATTGCTGGTAATAATTTTTCATCAAAAATATATTGCTGGTAATATTTTTTTCCTTCAAAAATATATTGCTAGTAATATTTTTTCCTTCAAAAATGTATTGCTGGTAATAATTTTTTCCTTCAAAAATGTATTGCTTGTAATATGTTTTTTTTCCTTTAAAAATGTATTGCTGGTAATAATTTTTCCTCAAAAACTTTATTGCTGGTATTAAAACCTATTTTTACATATTTTTTCATAGTGTTTTGACCCCAGTTTTTTTAAACCATTTGCCCATAGTTGGAAGCCTAATAGGTACTACTACCCGGGTCAGGTTGGATCTGTGAACACCAGAAATTAAAAACTCCTGATCAGAGGCCTTGCTGTTGGACGTAGTTTATCGTCTTACCCAGGATATAGATGTAGTTTATCGTCATACCCAGGACGGATTAATTGCCAAAGAAATTGAGTTCCTGAAATTTGTGGCCTTATTCCAAACTTGTTTACAATTACTCGTATCGGATTCGTGTATATAGCTGTGCCATATTATTCATTTACGATTAACAGTTGAGTGTTTCATAACTCCTTCGGAGAATGAATAATGACCTTTTGACCTTAAGACTACCAAAACTAGCAGATCTTTCTCTTGCTTCGACCGGTGTTCCTTTGAATGACAACATTCATATATAATTCCGAGCGAAATGAACAAGATGTGGAGTTATCTCTCTTCTTTACGATTGCCGTTTACCAGTGTTTGGTTTGACAGCATTCGTACGAAAATACGATTGAGGAATTGAAGTCGAAGACCTCAGTCACCTCCAGGGCCATAAATATCAATCTTAGCCGGCATCGGGTTTGGTGATAGGAGATTCAGAGATGGATCTGGAAGTGGAAATTCTCTACTGATATTAATTGTTTATATTAGTCTGGCACAAGGTCACACACTTGGAAAACACATTGAGTATCAAATACACTGCAATAGTAATGGTCTGTGAGATGTGCATGTTAATAATTACGATCCATTGCTATACATTCTTTTCAGAAAGAAGATGTAGCAGATCGAAATGAGAAATCGGAGAGCCGTGTTCGAATTCCTGTCGTTACATTCATTTATGTGCAAATACTCTTTGGAACGGTATGAATCAATCTCCTCTCCCCAGCTATCGGTTAAATAGTAGGACTAGCATTTGGGAAAATCATTGTTATATTTAAAAATTATTAATACGATCTTCACTTGCAAAAAAAAAAATGATAAAAATAAATAAATAAAAGAATTATTTTTACAGTCCAAAATATTTAAAATAAAACGGATTTAAATAATTTAGAATTGATAAGCCATAAAAAATCAACCAATCCAAAAATTGTTTTAAATGGTCCACAAAGGGTTGATAAACCGTAAAAAACAAACTAGTCAATAAAAAATGTTCTTAGTTTCTGGAAAGTATATTTTTCTATTCCGATGATTTGTGTTACTGTTACTTCCTTGAGAATCGGGATTGAAAGTCTTGTCTTTAAAATGAAACAGAACGTCAGGCGACTCTCACCACATTTAATTCCCTAAGCTGAGCTTAGTTTGGTAAAAGCCTGTAATTATTGGGCAACCATTAGGTCTCCACTAAGTAGTAATGGTCAATAAAACTTTATCGCTCGTCATTAATCTCCTCCGTGATACCCGTAAAACACCGAGTAATTAGTAAGGATACTGCTCTCTAGTTATGCACCCCCGGCCCAGCCTGATGGCCATGAAACTAAGGGGAAAGATAGTCTGGAGAATTTAACACTCACAAGAGTGATAGGAGTAGGGGAAAACAGCTAAAATTTCACTTAACAAGTTTGGGTAAAAGGATGGCAGGAGAAAGAGAAAGAAAATTTACTTAGAGCTACGAAAACATTTCTAATCTGCTGAGCCTCTTTCGAAGTATGACTAATGCAGAATGATCACTGTTTAACATCTAAAAACCTGCTCAATCTTGAACACGCAATATAAATTGGCTGATAAGGTTAAAGACATAGTATTACTTGAAGCACTGTGGAACGGAGTACAGGGGAGATTCTTCCTTGATCACCGCAAACTTAACCTCGTTATCTATGCTATCATTTCCGCATAATATGCAACTTTTGCTCTATACGTTCCTATACGTTCGTACAATGCCAATTCAGTATCCTTGTACCTTGAGTGACACTGATGGCCATATAAAGGGTGTTCCAATAACTTGGACCGATTTTAAATGTGAATTAAGTTTAAGCGTTCAATGATTTTTTTCATTCTCTTTCAGATTTGGTGGAGATTTGGGCGATATTATTTTTCACACATAATTGCTATGACTTAAATAACATGATCCAACAGAGAAATGAATAAATTTTCATCAGTAACATCGATTTATTCACTGCTGACCTTGATCCGTCTTAATGAACCACCCTTATTTATAATACGTCTTAATGAAACACTCTTTATTAGGTGAACAATACTAAAAAAGAAAAAAAAATAATTCAACAATCATGGTTGTCCTTCGTGTTCGATGAAAACTATCTTGCAATTCATCAGTGGATGCAGATGAGGTTTCAAATCAAGTGAAATAAAAAATCAATGCAGAAACAATGTTTTCCAACATCTTGGCGCCGGAAGCGTTGACGAAATATCGTTTCTATACGATGGAGAAAGTAAATATCTTTTTACATTCATTGTGGAGATGAGGTTCTATTTCTTGGAGATTGTGTTTCGACAGAAAACTAGCCTTTAAATATATATATTTTAATTGAAGTAGACCAGTTAATCCCCAAACGTCATCCATGGCCCCAGACCACGTTCTTAGCGACCGCCACTTGGCATTGGAAACGATTGCGCCGTTTTAAATGTGCAGTAGATTTAAAACGTCACGGTAATTTGTTAGAATTTATAGGCTAAGAAGTTATTATTATTTAGATTATTTACATGCTGACTAACGTCATATTGGAATTCTGCTTGTTTCTTAGTTTTCAATACATCATCATGGACGATTCCGTTTTAATCACCAGGAAAGACGGAAAAGACATATAAGAGACGCTGTTTTTTTTTTCAATGAGAAAAAAGAACTAAACAAAAAAAGCAAAGAAATAGAGAGTAGGAAGATAGAGTTCTCATGTATTTAACATCATTTGTACCCCGTTATTTAATTAAATAATTATCTGCATTCATAATTATGATTGTTGCAATATTTTGTTAAAGTTTTTAAGCTCAGATATTTAACAATACAATAGAGGAAATTCCACAAGTATTTTATAGTAGTATAACTCTGAAGGAGTTTATTCAGTTAGTAAATTAAGAATTAGGATCAATCAGAAAATTAGTAGATATAAATACGATATGGGAGTCGTTAATAAAGAAAGAAGGAAAAAGACATGACAGCAAAGCTTCAAAAGTTGCAGCAGTTGCAGTAGAGAAGTGAACGCACTCAAGCATGACAAGTAGCATCAGCAGCAGCTCTCATCAGCAGTCATGTTGGGTTTAAATTTCCAATTTCGCTCAAAATTGTTCCACAGAGAATAACCTAGTGGATTAAAGTGTTAGTGAATTTGGTGACATAGTACTTGTGAATTCAAACGAGGGGGTGTTGGGCAAAAACTGAGCAGTACTAAATAAGGAATATATAAGATATACCAAAGATGAGAAAAAATTACCCCCCATCAACAAAATAAAGGGTTTACTTTGAGATTCTAACGAGTGAAATCGAAAGAAAATGAAAAAATATTAGGTTGGTGCAAAAATAATGTCGTTTTCTCACATATGTTACTATGTGAGAAAACGACATTATTTTTGCACCAACCTAATATCTGGAGATTGACACAGAAATAAAAATAATTGCAAACACCATAGTGCAACTGACTTTCCTTATTTACGTATTATAATTCATTTTTGCGCACTGCATGTCCGACTGAACGTTTACTGGCTGGGAATGTAGTATCAGAGAGTCGAGTTCAAGTGTCAGCCTCGTCTGTTACATTAACCTACGAAAAGATACGAATCCATGTCTTCTCCCCACCAGATTTGTGTTAAATACCAAAGTAGACTGGGCTTTTTGATCTTGGCTTGCCGCTAGTCTAGGAGAATAACATCTTTGAATTCAAGAAGGAGAAGGCAATATGATTGAACATCAATCCACAGATAATAAAAAAAGAAATGAAATTACTTATGTTCTGAAAAGGCATGGCATTTTAAGAATATGTAAAATAGCAACGTAGATTTGGGTCTTTATCCTTGTGTGGCAAACAATAGAATGAAAATAGAAGGTAAACTCTGAATTTCAAACAGTAAGGAAAGCAACGGGATCACCATAATTGCCTATGTTCTGAAAGAAGATGGCATTTAAAGAATAGATTAAATTTCAGCATATAACTGGCTCTTTAGCTTTGTGTGGCAACCACTTTAAAGGAAAGAAAACTCTGAATTCCAAACAGCAAGGAATGCAGTGAGAAATAACCCCACTATATTTCAGGGAATAGCATGGCAAATCACAGATAATAAAAAAAAACATTATGTGGAGGGACATGGCTGTCTATTACTTGATGGGTCATTGTATTCCGGAATAGGTTAAGTAGCAGCGCGGATTTTGTTCTTTAGTCTTGCGTGGCAACCAATCCAAGGGAAAAGAAATCTCTCAATTTAAAACTGTAGAGAAGGCAACGGGAAATCACTTCACTATCGTTCCCAAGAAGTCATAGTAAATTAGATATAATAATAAAAAGTAATCCGTGGCGAGCCTTGGTTGTCTACGTTCGGAATAGACATATTATTTTAAACAATAATCTTGCAAACAATACCTTGTCCATACTTATCTTAAACCCTATTTCCCGTAGATGATTACTCATAGTCATGGTGTTCTTTGGGGTTAACTTGTGTCAATTCACTGGGAATAAAAAAGAATTTCGAACTGAACCCTTTATTTAGTCCACGGGGGTAGATTGATCTAATTTTACGTGCCATGCCTTTTTTTTATATCTCGCTAATACAGAGAGCCACAGAAAAAAAAAAAAACAATAGTAAAAATTGTAATATAAGCTCTGGCAAAAAATAGTTACTGAGACATGAGGTTTATAAGTACCAAAAATTAACTCACTGATGTCCCAAAGACACATTGTTTGAGTAATCCAAAAAAGGACATGGCCAAAAGAATTGTGAGTTCAATACCTGGCCACAGCAAAGGGAACAAAAAATTTGGAGAGTTGAGTTACTAAAGGGACTTAACTGATATTGAGATGTCCAAAAAAGTCATTGCACTTGGAATTAGAACAAGCTACCCCGTGGACTAAATAAAGGTTTCTGTTCGAAATTCCGACGTATAACATCTGAAGAAAGACGCAGCGTAGAACGACGGAAACGTCGTGAATATAGCAATAAAGATAGAGACAACAGTCCGAACGATGTAAATAGTTACAATACCTCATCTCAGAAATAGAGACAGATGTTGTAGGTGAATATGGCAATAAAGATGAGGACAACAGTCCGAACAATGTAAATAGTGTAAATAGTTACAATACCTCATCTCAGAAATAGAAAGAGAGAGATGTTGAAGGTGAATATGGGAATAAAGATGAGGACAACAGTCCGAACAATGTAAATAGTGTAAATAGTTACAACACCTCATCTCAGAAATAGAGAGAGAGAGAGAGAGAGAGAGAGAGAGAGAGAGTGAGAGAGAGAGAGAGAGAGATGTTGAAGGTGAATATGACAATAAAGATGGGGACAACAGTCCGAACAATGCAAATAGTGTAAATAGATACAATACCTCATCTCAGAAATAGAGACAGATGTTGAAGGGGAATATGGCAATAAAGATGAGGACAACAGCCCGAACAATGTAAATAGTGTAAATAGTTACAATACCTGATCTCAGAAATAGAGACAGATGTTGTAGGTGAATATGACAATAAAGATGAGGACAACAGTCCGAACAATGTAAATAGTGTAAATAGTTACAATACCTCATCTCACAAATAGAGACAGATGTTGAAGGGGAATATGGCAATAAAGATGAGGACAACAGACCGAACAATGTAAATAGTGTAAATAGTTACAATACCTGATCTCAGAAATAGAGACAGATGTTGTAGTTGAATATGACAATAAAGATGAGGACAACAGTCCGAACAATGTAAATAGTGTAAATAGTTACAATACCTCATCTCACAAATAGAGACAGATGTTGAAGGGGAATATGGCAATAAAGATGAGGACAACAGCCCGAACAATGTAAATAGTGTAAATAGTTACAATACCTGATCTCAGAAATAGAGACAGATGTTGTAGGTGAATATGACAATAAAGATGAGGACAACAGTCCGAACAATGTAAATAGTGTAAATAGTTACAATACCTCATCTCACAAATAGAGACAGATGTTGAAGGGGAATATGGTAATAAAGATGAGGACAACAGCCCGAACAATGTAAATAGTGTAAATAGTTACAATACCTCATCTCAGAAATAGAGACAGATGCTGTAGGTGAATATGGCAATAAAGATGAGGACAACAGTCCGAACAATGTAAATAGTGTAAATAGTTACAATACCTCATCTCAGAAATAGAGACAGATGTTGTAGGTGAATATGGCAATAAAGATGAGGACAACAGTCCGAACAATGTAAATAGTGTAAATAGTTACAATACCTCATCTCAGAAATAGAGACAGATGTTGAAGGGGAATATGGCAATAAAGATGAGGACAACAGACCGAACAATGTAAATAGTGTAAATAGTTACAATACCTGATCTCAGAAATAGAGACAGATATTGAAAGTGAATATGGCAATAAAGATGATGACAACAGTCCAAACAATGTAAATAGTGTAAATAGTTACAATACCTCATCTCACAAATAGAGACAGATGTTGAAGGTGAATATGACAATAAAGATGAGGACAACAGACCGAACAATGTAAATAGTGTAAATAGTTACAATACCTCATCTCCGAAATAGAGACAGATGTTGTAGGTGAATATGGCAATAAAGATGAGGACAACAGTCCGAACAATGTAAATAGTGTAAATAGTTACAATACCTCATCTCAGAAATAGAGACAGATGTTGTAGTTGAATATGACAATAAAGATGAGGACAACAGTCCGAACAATGTAAATAGTGTAAATAGTTACAATACCTCATCTCAGAAATAGAGACAGATGTTGAAGGAGAATATGGCAATAAAGATGAGGACAACAGTCCGAACAATGTAAATAGTGTAAATAGTAACAATACCTCATCTGAGAAATAGAGACAGATGTTGTAGGTGAATATGACAATAAAGATGAGGACAACAGTCCGAACAATGTAAATAGTGTAAATAGTTACAATACCTCATCTCACAAATAGAGACAGATGTTGAAGGGGAATATGGCAATAAAGATGAGGACAACAGACCGAACAATGTAAATAGTGTAAATAGTTACAATACCTGATCTCAGAAATAGAGACAGATGTTGAAGGTGAATATGGCAATAAAGATGAGGACAACAGTCCGAACAATGTAAATAGTGTAGTTACAATACCTCATCTCACAGAGAGAGAGAGAGATAGAGAGAGAGAGAGATGTTGAAGTTGAATATGGCAATAAAGATGAGGACAACAGTCCGAACAATGTAAATAGTGTAAATAGTTACAATACCTGATCTCAGAAATAGAGACAGATGTTGAAGGTGTATATGGCAATAAAGATGAGGACAATAGTACAAACGATGTAAATAGGTCTAAATAGTTACAATACCACACCTCAGAAATAGAGACAGATGTTGAAGGGGAATATGGCAATAAAGATGAGGACAACAGTCCGAACAATGTAAATAGTGTAGTTACAATAACTCATCTCACAGAGAGAGAGAGAGAGAGAGAGAGAGAGAGAGAGAGAGAGAGAGAGAGAGAGATGTTGAAGTTGAATATGTCAATAAAGATGAGGACAACAGTCCAAACAATGTAAATAGTGTAAATAGTTACAATAATTCATCTCAGAAATATAAACAACTATGAAAGAAGTATGTTGTGAGACATAATTTCGAACGTCCTAAATGGATTTAGAGTTTAAAAAAATGATCTTATTCTGAAACAGCCTGGAGCTAACCTCTTGGCTTCAATCACTTTTCCCATCGCCGTTACGTAATTTCCCTTTTGCTGTTTCTAAAAATATGTTTATGGTACTTGTACTTAGACTTTCTGAGGGTACAACTAAATTGCTGTCAAGTTTGAATCATTTTACATTTGAAATAGTTATATAAAACCGTAAGTTTTATGCTAACAGTTTCTTGCACTTTCCAGTCAAATTTGATCCTCTGTTTTTTTTTATTCTGTTTCCTTAATAATGTTCTCTTTTCTTCGTATTCTTTCACACTCTTGTATTTTAGTGGCTTTATTGCGTTACTTGGTATGAAATGATAACAAAATTTCTTCATTATAACTATCCGGACTCCTGTCGTTTCCAAATGTAAAGATGCAGTGGTTATTAATCATCATGGCGTCTGATGTTTGACCGGGCTGGCGTATGGCGCGGGTCATGTCCAGACCACGCCATCAGGATAGAAAAGGAATTTTTCGGACTGCAAGCTGAAATAAACCCACGTATAACTCTATATTAATCTCACTGTTCCAAAACATAGCTGTTAATTAAGTATCTTTGTCGAGATATTTGCAAAAAGTAAAAATAATAATAAATAAAAATAAAATAAAATAAAAATAAAAATAAAATAAAGACGATTCATTTAATTTGACATTCTGCTACACTTTATCACACATTTTTTTCTTGTTCAAACTTTAGGGTTCCTCTTATATGAAACCTGAAAGAAAAAAGTTAATGACATTTTGTCGATATTTTTTATTTTTTTAGTATCTAAAGCTCTTAAGTTGAAAGAAATTTCGTAATATTTATGTATTTTTAACACCTAAGATATTGCATAAATATTCCAATATTTTAAAGACAAAGCGTTATCATTATTCGCGTTAACTCGTTTTTCTTTCATATTATTTTTATTGTTTAATTACACCTACTAGTAGTAGCAGATGTAATAGTCTTAATTGAATTTCTAAGATGAGGCATAGTAATTATTGTTTTTACTAGTTTTTTTTTTCAGGCTAATTTTATTGTTTAATTACACCTACTAGTAGTAGCAGATGTAATAGTCTTAATTGAATTCTAAAATGAGGCATAGTAATTATTGTTTTTACTAGTTTTTTCAGGCTAATTTTATTGTTTACTTACACATACAAGTAGTAGCAGATATAATAGTCTTAATTGAATTTCTAACATGAGGCATAGTAATTATTGTTTTTACTAGTTTTTTTTTCAGGCTAATTTTATTGTTTAATTACACCTACTAGTAGTAGCAGATGTAATAGTCTTAATTGAATTTCTAAGATGAGGCATAGTAATTATTGTTTTTACTTGTTTTTCTTTCATGCTATTTTTATTGTTTACTTACACCTAGTAGTATAAATAGTTGATACAACAGTCTTAAGTATTTTTTTTAATACTACGATTGTTTATTTGTTTAACTTCGGTATAAAGAACTTTCGAAAACGTAATCCCTCCCAAAAATGACAAAATAAATGAGATGAAATAAAATCTAGTAATAATCTCTCTTTATAAAGCGAACGTTCTTTCTGCACAAAACATATGACTATATTTTTGTTTGTATGTAGCTGTATGTCTCTTATTTTTTAATAGATAACCCAAAAATAATATTGTATTATTTCAAACTATTGTTATCATCTTGGTTGATATAAATGTCATTTTAGACAACATTTCGACCAAGTACTCACTGGTCATCGTCAGGCGGCCATTGATTGGCTGATATGGGATATCTGTTGATTATCGTGATATTTTCTCCCTGTGATATAAGTTATCGTTCGTTCCTGCTGAATTGGTGCGCCACTACTTGATCCCAGGACTTAACTCATGACGACTAGATAACAGTAACACATGTATAACCTATTCCTATATCCTCTATCACCGTCTAAAAGGACATTAGAGGTGTGTTTTTGGAGCCTTTTATATTCAATGTCTGATAGTTTTTGACATTTGGTTATGATGGTGGCTTTGTACTGCGTTCATAATTTATTATTTCATTTCTGAGATGAGTAATTGTCAATAGTCTTATATTATTTCGAACTATTGTTGGTGGATGTAGATGTTATTATACACACAGTGTTTCGACCAAGTACCTCCTGGTCATCATCAGATCTCATTAGGATATTAGTGGTGTGTTTTTCGGTTCTTTTATATTCAATGTCATTTGACATTTGGGTATAATGGTGGGTTTGTACCACTTTTCATAATTTAGTATTTCATTTCTGAAATTAATAATTGTCAATAATCTTGTAACATTTCGAACTATTGTTCTCATCTTGGTGATTGTAGATGTTATTATAGACACAACGTTTCGACCAAATACCCTCTGGTCATCATCAAATGCCCATTGATTGGCTGATATGGGATATCTGTTGATTATCGTGATATTTATATATTTATATTAATATATGACAGTAACACATGTATAATCAATACCCATATCAATTTACGCAACCGCTCTGAAGGGCAAGAGTGGTGTATTTTTTCTTACTTGAAATAACATAATTTATATATTACTCATTGCGCCTATGTAGGTACCAAAAATAATAATCCAGTACTTCCTGTCGCATGGTCGAGACATCGGCCACTTAACCGGTTACCCCACCAGGCTTTTCTAGTGACGAAGGCGGCTTGACATTAAGCAGGATTTAAAACAAAGGCAAACTCGTCAAAGGACAGATAAAATTCTTGTAGGGTCAACGGCTATCTAGTCTAGCAATGAATGTAGCCAATGCGATCATGACACGGCATCACTTTTTTTTTTTTAGGCAGAAATCAACGACCAGGCCGGAGAGTTTTCCACCGATGGAATCAAAAGCCACTTATCCGTGAACAAGGCCAATTGGATGAAATTGGTCGTGCTTTTACTTGGAGAGTGATTGCCTCTGCCAGTTGTACTTGCCTAAGACACGCTACGCATTAATACCTCACCGGCTTTCAACCCAAATATATAATAAAAATGGTCAGTGGTTCAGTTGCGGGGACACCCAAATGGCCACAACCGGTCATGAGACTGATGATGATAATAATGATAATGATGATGATGACTTGGCAAGAATTAAATCTACTTTTCCATATCTAAAACTGGACTGAAATTTTTTTTGGCCAATTTTTGACATTCAAACTGAACTTCGATTACGCCATAGTTGTCCACAGACATTGAAATTTAAGGTCTGTTATTAAAATAAATCTTTAAGTTAATGCAGCTGTTAAAGAAACATAAGATTCAACAAAAAATAGGCATTATCAGCATTGTCGTCGTCATCATCATGCACATCGTTGCCGTCGTCGTCGTCATCATCATCATCGTCGTTGTCATCATTATCATCATCGTCGTCATTATAATCGTCGTCGTCATTATAATCATCGTCGTCGTCGTCATCGAAATTATCGTCGTCATCATCCTCCTCATCGTCGTCCTCGACATCATCTTCATCGTTGTCATCATCATCTTCATCGTTGTTGTAGTCATCATCATCATCATCATCATCGTTGTCGTCTTCGTCATCATCATCGTCGTCGTTGTCGTCATTATTTTCATCGTCGTCGTCATCATCTTCATAGTCGTCGTCGTCGTCGTCGTCATACAGATTGTACTCCTCTTCACGACTTTATCCCCAGTCTTTACGATTATCCATCGCATCCGACCAGTCTTGTGTCCGAATGCGTGTTTGCAATGGACAACCAATGCTAGTGTGTCCGTGGTTTTGTGTCCAGAGTAGAACGTCACCGATTAGCACATGATTAATTCACGATCAATACCCAGTAAACCTTGTTCTTCTCTCCCAAATGACTTAGGAAGATGAAAGGTAGATAGTCAGACAGCTGCTCTTTTTGTAGGCGGGGGTCGTTACTAGGATAATGGTAATGATAATATTATTCGTTTCCTTATAAGAAAACAATTTGCATTCGCTGGATGAGCAGCCAGTACTACGATCCAGTACTGAAATTTACAAAATCTTTCTCTTAAAACAATATTCCAGGAAAACTGGGTCCTCAAATCCTGTAGCTGTCATCACTCTTTCCAGTTTTAATGGGGTTTCCCTTTCTAAATTTTTATTTGAAGTAATGTGAAATGTCAACATCTTAATATCATTATTTTCCTTTCGAGTGACATGTTTACCAAAACTACACAAAAATATCTTGAAATTCGAAAGAGTAAATTTATCCAATAAAATCGCTGTTGGCTTCAACCATGTCATCCAGACGACTTCGGAATCTCCTGCAACTCTTCTGCACGGTCTCTTTGTTTAAGTTGGTTAATGCTGCCATAATCATTGTCTTCAGTTCATCTTTGGTGTTACAAAGTTTTGTTCGTCTCTCGTTCAACTGCACCCTATACAAAATAATCAAGGGGATTGCAGTCTGGACAGTTAGGTGGCCAGATGTAAGGCGTGATCTAGTCGCAGAAATTGTCTGACAGCCATGACTGGGTTCTCTTGCTTGCGTGACCTGGTGCAGAGTTAGGATCTTCTAGTAGCCAACCTCTTGACACAGGACAACACTATCGCCTCAAGGTACTTCATGTAGGTCTCCGTGTTGAGTTTAGGCCCTCACTAACGGAGTTTTCCGAGCTGAATTAACTTCATAATTACCATTAAACTGATCCAAATCTTTACGAATTCTCTGCACTGTCCTCAGATTGACACCGAAACACTCTGAAACATTTGTATTGGAGTTTTCGGCGCGAATGCCAAGTAGTACAGCATGCCGTTCGAAATTTCTGGCGGAATGAATTATGTCATGGTGCCCAACTGACCCTGATAAATTGTCCCGTCGGCAAAATCAAAAACAAACAATGCGCATGCTCGAAATTAAAAATATAAAATAGCGACAATTTACCTATCGTATCCTGTATAAGCTTCACTTGCTCAAAGCCATTTTTAACCATTGATCTGAGAAAGCGGTTGTATACAGCTGAAAGTTAAGATATTTCTGAACTGGTTTGGCGCCATCCATAATATATATGAAAGCCACAATCTGACGAGGTTATTTAAGAATATGATTCGAATTTTCTGGTTGATGTATTGGTTTTGTAGCAATTTGCGGTATTGGGTGAAACTACCTTCGGTGCAGCCTATTCTGCATTCAATTTCCTTATCCCCTACACTAAATTTGTAATAACCGATCAATACACCGAGGTATTTGAAGTATTTGGCAATTACAAATTCTACATTCTGAATTCTTATAATGGATTCAGGTTAGGAGTTATCACTTGCTATCTTTCCAATTCCAGATCATAGTTTCTGTTTTGGAAAGGTTTGAGTTCCATTTCTTGAAACATGTGGCAGTAGATATAAAATGAATTTATTCAATGGAACATATATGACATCTTGCTTCTTTCCCAATCATTTTGTTAATGTCCATGTGATACTATGCAAGATAGATACGACTATGGCTTGGAAGAATTGTAGTTTCGTTATTATCCGGAAAAGAAGATTCCAAGACGACTGACAGCTTGTCCAGTGCAGCCAATAGCAATGTCCGCATCACTTTTAGTGGAAGAGATATTAGTGTTGAAAATTCCAAAGCAAATCGGTGTTGCATTATGTAGATAATGAAACACCGGTTTGCTGAAGTAGAATATATGGCTTTTGCAGGTGCAGAGCAACTCATGCCTGGTTTGTAAACTGAAGCGAAGAATCTATGGTCTGAAACAGTCTCCAAGATGTTGGAATGAAGCACTAGACCGTCAGCTGAAAAGGATGCACTTCAAGCCGCTGGAAACCCATGTATTTATACACAATCCTCTGGGGGAGAAATGTTCATCTTGGCTGTGTATGTTGATGACATCCTCCTGGCAAGATAGTCCTTGACACGTATTCAAGGATTCATCAAACAAATCTCACAAACATCAAGGACAATCACTTATCCAGATCCATGAAAAATATGGGTCGGACAACTAGCATACACCACAAATTCTCGAAATGGAAAACTCAGTTGATGCTGGTACAAAGTTGACAAAAGCCGAAAAGCTCAGCGTTCCGCTCGGTCAGGAAGTATTTCGGTCAGCGATTGGATACTTGTTTTATTTTTTTTTGAAAAGGGACTCTACCCGCGATCCCAGCCAACAGTCCAACACTGAAAGGCTGTAATGCATGTTATGCGTTACTTAAATGGCACGCTCTACTCTATGACAAAAATAAAGCAGGCAATTTAATGGGATATTCGGATGCAGATTGGGCTGGTGATCTGGATGACTGCAAGTCAACATCAGAATACCTGTTTAGAAAGCCATCAGTTTGAGAAATAAAGAGCAAACGTGTGTTGCATTATCTACAGCTGAAGCAGAATATATAGCCTTGGCGAGTGCAGCACCGGAAGTGGCATGGATGCAGCGTCTCCAATACAATATTAATTAAGTCCATGTTAGCCCAACAATCATCTGATTGTGGCCCTGATCTGGCGTCTCGTCTACAGTCACTCTCTCACAGACGCGCTGTCGCCTCTCTTTGTCTCTTCTACAAATACTTTCATGGTAATTGCTCCGATGAGCTGCTTTCACTGGTTTCCAGACTCCATGAATTCAAGCGCCCTACGAGGCTGGCATCCCGCTCCCACCCTTACACTGTAGAAACTTAAATGTAGCCGTCTCTTCTACTCCAATAGCTTCATACCTCACACCTCTCGCCTGTGGAACACCCTTCCCAATTACTGTTTCCCTGAGAGCTATAATCTCCAACTATTCAAATGTAATCGACACCTCCAGTTACCTTGATCTGTCCACTATCCTTCTCCTCATCCTTTCTTCTATCACTCTTATCTGTTCTCGCTCCAAATCGTCTGCAACCCCCTGCATCCTAGTGGCTTCACGCCTTGCTCGGGGCGTAATGCTTAAAAACAAAATCTATGAGGACAACCAATCAACGATATGTATGGCAAAAAATCCTCAGTATCATGACCAAGCAAAACATACTGCCATTAAGTTTCATTACATCCGGGAGCAAGTTGCAAGGAAAACTAGTGAGCTACAATACTGTCAAAGTAAGGACGTCCTGACAAAAGGACTGACAAGCACATTATGCGTGAATCTCAGAGAACTGTTGGGAGTTAGAGAAATAATAGAATAGTTTGACAACGGGTGAGGAGGAATGTTGAAAATTCCACCCTAGTCAGATGAACACTTAGAGTTAGATAAAGAGGTCGAAGTTATCTACCCCTAGTTTTTTTTGTTTTTATTGTGGTTATGAAGGCGCACTGTTGTGTTGTTTCTAATAAATAAAATGTCACCGCGTGTATTAACACAGTACAACATATGTTAGTTTCCTTCTTGAGTTTATCCTCCTGTCTGGAATATGAAAATAAATATCTACATTCACACAAAACTAAGTATGTATATGTTTGCTATCTAACTTGATACGCACATTTCTAAATGCTTCACCAGAGATGAACTGATCGACTATTTTAATGGCTTGCCTGTCAAGATGTTTCTTGTTGATTAAAGTACACGAATTCTGTTTTGCCTGTATTTAGATAAAGACCACTTCCTCTTGTTACTTTCTCTCGACTGTTCAAAGCCCCTGTAATTTTATTTGTAAAGAATGCAATGTCGTCGTCATAATTTGAATCTGTCTAGTTAAGCTAATGATTACTTAACTGCGTATATCCATGAGGTAGTTTAGATGTTAGTACTGTCAAAAAGGCGGTATAAATGATTTGATTGTATGTAAAATAATGACTTCATAATCTTCGAGTATTTTAAATTCTGATATATATTTTCATTTTGTGCTTTTGCTATTTCTGAAATCAACAATTTTATTGATATTTGTGTTTCTTTATTTATGTATTATTTTGCAATTTATCTTGTTTTCTAGCGTTTTTGTTTACCTAACGTTTTATATACTTAAAAAAACTGTTAGTTTTTTTTTTAGCTTCTAAAACACGTAATGTATATAATGTGTATACAGTGTGTCGTAGTGGAAGAGGTTGCGCGTCACAAGGAACCTGCCGTCGGGAGCTTCGTATCCTGATAGGGCCAGCAATGGCGTTAAGAATTCAGAGAAGGGACCGGACTAAGCACGATCCAATGCCTAGCGAGTAGGCGATCAAGACGATGTTCTACGTACGAGAACAAATCGGCAGCCTGTAGCAACCTGTCATTATGAACCTGCCTGTCAGTTCCTGGTTTGCCGCAGCAGATGGTGTCAGCTGTATTGTGTGAACGATGGAGTCGTGACCCATGGAACACCTCAAACAATTCGCAGCCAAGCCTTTCATGTTCAAAAACTTTTCTTCACAAAAGGACCGATTGGAGAAGAGCAATCCATGAAAAAAAAAGCATCCTTCGAAAACACCAGAAGGTAAAAAGAAAAGACGAAGAAAGCCCAAAAGAAAAGTCAGAGCTCTCCATCCTCTGAACCTACCTATTCTACAATGCGGTGGCTGCGAACGTCTTTACAGGTTCAACATAGGACTCATTTCATACAGAAGGAAATGCGTATGAGAACCCCCAATACTCGGTAACTTGCCAACGACGACGACGACGACAATGAGAATTGTACATAGGAAATAGTTTAAAATAAAATACCAGTATGGTTATTTGAAATAGGAGAATAAAAAGAAAGGATGTATTGCGGCTCGGATTGAGAAACCGGAGATTCCAGTCGAGTTCATCACATTCACTAACGGGAACGGTATGATTCTATATCTTCTCCCCCAAGCTATAGGTAAAATAGTAAGAGAAACTAAGTTCTATAGCCTTGAGTGGCAACCAATCCAGGGAAATCTCTGAATTCAAAACCAGCTTGGTCTAACCACCTGCTGCATTGTCAGTCCTGCCTCTTTAGGCAAAGGCTAGAAGAAGGTATCTTTAAAAATAAATCCACCTCGCATGTCGTCTCAAAGAAAGAAACTGCCCTCTCCATACTTCGAGTCACGACAGAAAATAATAGACTTTGTCTTTATACATATTGTCTTTTTACAGATATATTTTTAGTTATATCTAAATTTTTACATACATAGATATATGTTGAGGGGTTCTCCCCTTTTTACACAAATGGACTCACCCAGCATATACATATACTACTGCTACGTGAACACCCGATAGCTACAGAGAGTGAAAGGTTGTAGGTAACCGGAAGAGTGAGGGTAAGGTAACAGCGTTGTAGGTAACCGATAGAAGGTGAAGGTAACAGACAGACAGAACGAACGTAGCGAGCAAGAGTCACAGTGAGCGAGCACTTAGACTCAGTAAGAAGTCATACAGCGATACTTCAATACCAAAGACTGTATATATATATTTGCTACTAACCCGCATTCCTGGAACTACTAACCTGCATTACCAGTTTGTATTATTACGTTAATACATTATTTTCCTATATTCATTCTTGGCGTTTGTTATTTATTGGTACCGGATTTCATCCCGGAATCCACAACAATATACAACATTAAATCAATGTTATATGACGGACAACATTCCAGTTTCTTGATATAACATGATTCTACCGCTCTTGTCTGACAGATTCTCATTTTAAAATTAAAGACATGAATAATGGTAGCTCAGCTGATTTAACATGTCACCGTCTCTGTTTTAAAGCTAAATTTAAAAATTGTTCTATTAAAGAAAGTACCGTATAGACTCGCGCATCATATATGAGATATATAATTAGCATATGTAGTGCTGGCCTCAGCTACGCCGTTGACCAAACTATATATCCACTTACTGTAGTTAAAAAGAATGAAAATTGAATGAAAATTGATGAAAACTGATGCTTACTTAACTGTATCCAATAATAATGCATGTAATATTCACATATTGGTATCGTATTATAAAATAAAAACATAGCGAATATGCATCTTTTATATGGTTTATGTTTAGCTGATCGTCTGCGCTTCCCAAATAGGTTGATTAAGGTAAACTACCGATACCTTTATCATTCTCTTTTACTTTTTAAATGCATTTCACTAGAAGATGGGGTAAAGAGATAGAGGAAAAAAGGTTAGTCTATTGTAATTTGGTCTCTCAAAAAAGGAACTCGCATGATACACGAGATACATGATCAAATCATTTTTTATGAGTAAAAGTTTGAGGGTCACACGATACGCGAGATCGCGCGTTACACGAGTATATATACGGTATTTCCTTATTGCCGAGATTTTATCGGCCCTAAAAGCCTTGTATCTTTACATTTTAAGATCCATTATTTAAAAAAAAAACAAAACAAAAACTCAAATTGCTCATCTGGTGATGATGTAATTAAATCTTCTAACGGTATGGTTCTATTTGATGCGCGCCTTTTGTATAAATTTCGGATATGAGCTGCCTCACTTTTTCTTTATTGGGAAAATGTCATTTCTTAAATTTACACTGACCATATCTTTTATTGATTGATTAGTTTTCTATGGTTTATTAAACATTTGCTTTGGTTTTAACCCGGTATCGCTTAGTACAGTACAAGGTTAAATAGAAGAAATATTAGTCAAAAGATTGTATTGCGCCAGGAAATAGGCGTTCAAAATACTTCACGTTTTACAATGGCTCACCTTGTACACCAAAACCTGGCACTGGCGTAAAAGAAGCACAACTATGTCGACCGTTAGGCATGTCCTTTAGTCATAAAATAAAGAAGATTGTGGAGTCCGTTTTCGTTCGTTCATTGTTTATTCCATACACAATAGGAAGACAAGATCCGTGGATGGTAGAATCACAGGAAACACAATTACATTGGAAAGATTACAAACCAATTAGACAGCAGTGTTTGTTATACAAATAAGAGGGTGGGGGGCATAAACGAAAGAGTTACTTATAATAATAATAATAATAATAATAATATAAATATTAACCATAATAATAATGATGATCTTGACACTCATTCAAGAGGTTAACAACGGAATATATTATGAATGAAAAGACCAAATAGTCGACAAAACTAATGATTCAATTTGGCGATTAAAGTGTAGCTACGGAAGCTGAAAAGGGTAATAAAAACAATAACAAAAACATGAATGAAAGAAACACAATCAACAGATCAAAGCAAGATTGTATGGAAGCCCAAGCGGGACAAGGTAATCGTTGAAGAGATTATGTGTATGTTGCCCTTTTTTGTAGTGATATTTTTTTAAAAGTTGTTTTATTGAAGAGAATTTTTTGGGGGTCAACCATGAGAGTTCATAAAAAAGAGCATTGTCAGGTGATTTAAAAAATGCTTTGATGTGTTCGATACAATTTAATTTTTAAGAAATGTTTTCGGTTGTTTCTCTTTTTGTGTTATGTTTTGGCGGGAGATTGGATAGGGTGAAGGTAAGCAAAAAAGAAAAAAAAAAGAAAAAAAAAGAAAAAAAAAAAGAAAAAAACAAAACACTTGTTGTCTGCTGGTTACACTTTTTTCTTAACGGATAGGGTTAAAAACTTTCATCCGATTCGAATGTTGACATTTTAAAGGACCGACAGCGGTCTCTAATTATTTTTTTTTGTTTTAAGAGAAGCAAAATAAATAAATAAAATAAATAAGAAATAAAATAAAGGAAAACGAACGTAAATAAATACAACGAGAAAAAGCAACAAGATTTAAAAAAAAAATCATCGCTACTTTTTGAGTTCATGTTGCTGAGGTGAAGAATGTCATATGACAGAAAGCACGTGGCATGAAGTCACGTGGTTTGAGCGTTTTTTATCGGAAGTAACATTCGGCGGTTCTTTATTGATTTAGAGAAGAAAGGCTGATTACTATGGTTTAATTCATAACCATTTTATTCATTCATTCATTCTGACATTTTTCTTTCTTTTTTCCTACAAATAATATGTTTTTCAGAGAAAAATACTTTCACAATGTGGGTTATTGGAAAAAATTATATATAAATAAAAATCCAGCTTTTGAAAGCCTAAAATATTCTGAAAATAACAATTTTTAAGGTTGTCCAAAAACAGAGATTAGACAGAAAAAAACAAACGAACGCACGAACCGACCGACCGACCAACCAATCAACCAACCAACCAATCAATCAACCAATCAACCAATTAACCAATCAACCAATTAACCAATCAACCAGCCAACAGAGCAATCAACCAACCAATCAATCAAGCAACAAATCAACCAACAAACCGATCAATCAAGCAACAAATCAACCAACAAACCAATCAACCAACCAACTAATCAACCAACCAACCAATCCATCAACCAATCAACCAATTAACCAATCAACCAGCCAACAGAGCAATCAACCAACCAATCAACCAATTAACCAATCAACCAGCCAACAGAGCAATCAACCAACCAATCAATCAAGCAACAAATCAACCAACAAACCGACTTATCAAGCAACAAATCAACCAACAAACCAATCAACCAACCAACAAATCAACCAACAAACCAACCAACAAAATGAAATAAATAAAAATAATCAAACATGAAAACAAATAAAAACGAGCCAAACAACGAAAGAACCAATCAATCAACCAACCAAAAGGCAACTAAGTAAGCAAAAAATATCAAAACAAACCAACCAAAGAATTAGTTAATCAACTCAAAATCAAGAAACCAACCAATTACAAATCATTCCGCCAACCAAACAGATCAAACCAACCAACCAACCAACCAACCAACCAACCAACCAACCAACCAACCAAAAGCAAACGAATCAAAGACAAAACAAACACTCAAAGACCAATCAACGGACCAACCAACAAAAAAAAAAAAAAAAAAAATTAAAATCATTCAGACAACAGGCAAGCAACCAATCCGAAACCAAGAAATGGAAGCAACGAAGGAATCAACCAAAAAAAAAAAAAAAAAAATGAATAGATAAACAAATAAAACCTCAACAATCAACCAACGGGCGAAACAGCTAACTAAATAAATAAAAACTATGTAAACAATCCAAAACTAAACAGCCAAACAATGTTCCAAGCAAGCAAAGAAACCCGACCAAACCAAACCAAACCAAATCAAACCAAATCAAACCAAACCAAATCAAACCAAATATTCATCCAACTAATTCAAAGCAAACAATCATCTAAACCTCCATCTTAAGCAAAAACCATAACTAACCAACCATAAATTTATGTAGAAATCCCTTTCCCATACACAGTTTCTTAAAGTTTCTTTCTGATAATGTTTCACAGAATTTCCAAGTTCAAAACAGAAGCTCTAGATTTAAAGCTAATATTTATTTGGATAGAAAAAGAAAAAAGGGTTATCCAGGTTAACAATAATTTCCATTGAAAATGAAACTGCTAGATCCCTCGACTGCGATGAAATCGTGAATACATTTGCTCCTGTTAAGTCTCGGAGAAAAACTATATAAAATTCATTATTTTTCATCCATAATGTTGAATGTGTTCAAAACGTTTTAACAACCTTTTTCAAGTCGATGTTAAAAATTGCCGCAAAGCATTGTTGATTCATTTTAGATGGAATGGTTAGTTATTTATTAATTTGTATTTAGATACATTGTATTTATTTTCAATTTTTCTAGTATTGTTCATCTATATTGAATATGATCTATTATTGTACATAATTAGGTTACAATAAAATTTGTATTTTATATGAATACTACCTTATGGAAATTGAGATGTAGTTGTATCATAGATATGGGGTAACCCACAAGACGCTTGCACCGGCCCTACACCAGGGTTTCTTCCTTTAGACATTCTGTCATCACTGTGATTTCGATAAAACGATTTGAAAAAATATTACTGTTTTTAGAGTTTATTGCACACAAGCTCGGTCTTCTACTTGTTTTTCTTTGTCTGAAGTTGGCGGAAGATACTAAAATTTAATTTTGTAAAAATATACTGACGAACACACACGACTTTTCTTTTTAAATATCAAATCATCATATTTCTTGTTATTTATAATATAAACTAATTCAACAACCATTTTTATAAACAGTTATAAAATACTGAAAACTGTATAAGAATAAGTTATATCTGAGCTCTTCTAGCCTGCCTTTTTAGAACGTAGGCGATCATGGTTCTCCACGATTTCCTGTCCTTTGTTGCTCTTAATAAAGTTTTTTTTTCTAATGACTTCCAGTCCCTGTTCTGCCAACCATTTACACAAGATTGTTAAGTAGATTATGTAGCGCTTTCGTTTGTCCATCTTGCCTTCGATATGTCGTTTTTGTGCCAAATTTTCTAATCCTTTCTTCATTATGTATCCTAGAAATTTTATCTGTCTCTTTCTGATGCTAAGTTAGTCTTAGATGTGGCACAAGGCAGAAAGTATATGAAACCCAGTGAGGGTCGAATTCATTAGTCAGTTATAATTGCTCTAACGAAACAAGCTTGTTAACCATTACATCACGTCGATTATGCAAAAGCGTTTGATAAAGTACGTAACAAAGAAATTTTAGTACTACTATAGTATGATATCTACCAAAACATTTGTAACCCACTGTAAATAATGATCCACTCATTATTGCTGGAAAATGCTCAGGAAAAACAATGGTCTGTTTACTGCTTTTTAAACGACATCAAATCTGTTTAGAAACATTAAAATCACTATTTGATTTTTCAATTTTTGTATAAAAACTGTTAATAAATTTTTAATATATAAACAGTTCAGTGTTCACTTTAACCCTAATCCTAACTTCTAACCCTAAGTCATAACCCAAACATATTTCATACTTCTAACACTTGGTAAATATCATACCATAGTAGAAAATTGGCGGTAGATATACTATAGTGACACCGAAATTTTGGCTCTGCTAGGTAAGCTTGATATATTTGGGAAAGATATTAGAATGATTCAGAACTTATAACTGAGCATTTATGCTTAAAATGTTCAAGCTAACTGGCTTAAAAAATGTATTCTTATGAAAATGATCTGATCTTAGCTGAAGGCAAGCAGACAAACTATCAATTCCTGACATTTATGTAAAAACACAGAACAAAAGATTCAAGTTCAGATACACATCTACAAGCAATGGTTAAAAAGTAACGCCTGTTCTAATCGAATTTTAAAAGTATTCATCAGAAATCCTAGAGCTTTGTTTTAAACTATAAAGTATAAAGTGTCAAGAATACTAATTGAGAAAATGTGTAGAGTTATCTTTTCCTACTCATAATCCTTTTTCAAAATGGCTGCTCTCTGGAAAGACGCAAAAAGCAAAGAGGTGTCATAGAAGTTCTGTTTATGGAAGGAGAAATTGTTGTAGATATTCACAGAATGTTATTAAAAGTTTATATGCTTGATGTAAGATCAGTAAGTAGTTGGAACAGTAAAGGTATTGACAATCACCACGAGAAAGGAGAAACTGTCCTTATGGACAGATCCCGCGGCGGTAAGTCAGCTTTAGTTGTGAATGAGGATAAGACCAAACGTACTGATTCTGTCTTACAACTGACAGAAGAATTATCATTCCAAAAGTCTGTGAAAGCCTTCAGGTGAGTCTTCAGATCTGTACAGTCTATTGGCTACTCAAATGTCTGTGCAAAGTGTGTTCCCAGAATGCTGACACTCCATGAATGAATAGATTGTGCTTGGTGACCCAACCTCCTTAAAGGAACCACTGAGAGCACAGCGGTTCTCAGATAATGAGTTTTTTAAAACCTAAACTCACAAGGCTCGAGAACCACTCAATGTAGATGACTACTGAATAAGATGCATGATGTGAATGCAAGAGAAGATAGGAAGTGAAGATTATGCAGATAAAGAGGATAGATAACACTTGACTCTTGGTGGTCTGTATAATTCTCCTTATTCAGAGGTAGAGTATCATGACTAAGAAGGATGGAGACTATATTGAGAACTAGATCTGGAACTCTTATCTTTGAAATTAAATGAGCGTGTATCAGTCTTTCTCCTCACAGCTATGGGTCAAATAGCATGGTAGACTAATGTCTTTAGCCTTGGATGGTAACCATTCTTTAGGAGGGATAACTCTTAATTAAAAAAAACATGGACAAAAATTTTCACTGTCCTTCTCCAAGAAACAAGAGGAAGATCAGACCAAAAATGGGACGTCCTGGGTATGATGATAAACTACATCCGCGTCCTGGGTAAGACGATATACTACGCCCGTGTCTTGGGTAAGACGATAAACTACATCTGCGTCCTGGGTAAGACGATAAAGTACGTCCACGTACTGGGTAAGACGATAAACTGCGTCCGTGTACTGTGTAAGACGATAAACTACATCCGCGTCCTGGGTAAAACGATAAACTACGCCCGCATCCTGAGTAAGACGATAAACTACATCCGCGTCCTGGGTAAGAAAATAAACTACGTCCGGCAGCAAAGCCTGTGATCAGGAGGTTCTGAGGAGCGTGGAACCACCTCTGAATTGCTGGTGTTCCCAGGTTCACCCTGACCCGGGGTGGTAGCACCTGTCAGGGTCCCTCTTATGGGCAAATAGTTAATCTCCAAACTGGGGTCAAAACAATATGAAAGTATAAAAACAGGTTTTAATACCAGCAATACTTTTTGGGAAAAGATTATTACCAGCAATACATCTTCGAAAAAAAGGATTACCAGCTATACATTTTTTGAAAAAAAAATATTACCAGCAATGAAATTTTTTTGTCAGCATTGAGTTTGATATGCCGTAAAACAAAACAAATCAAACCTGTCCCTTGTAGCGTTTAATAAACTTTATCGTTCTGTTATTTCTCCTAAATCCTGTTCCGACATCCATTTACTCACGCTCACTAAGTATGTTATGCGTTATTTGACTTTGTCCCTCTTGCCCTCTGTCTGTCCCGTGGGTTCAGTGAATGGAAAAACCCTGCTTGGGATAACAATGAATTGTGAAACTGCAGTATCATTGTGTTTGATACAGCTCTACCGTGGGTACATATCTCACTCAGCATTTTATACGTCTAAGAGAGAGTAAACGTACGTTTCTCTTTATTGTAAGGATAAAATGATAAAATCAAATAAATAGCTAGATATGAATTGACTGAGAGAGACATGAACAGTCTTAAACAGATATATAGACAGACATACAGATGCATAGACAAATAGACAGGAAGATATTGACATAGATATGAACATGCTATATAGATACAAATAGACTTAGATAGATAAGTAAATAGATATGAATAGATAGACATACGTGAACAGTCTTAAATAGACAGACATAGATAGATAGATAGATAGATAGATAGATAGATAAGTAGAAATGGACAGACTGAGATAGATATAAAGAACCAGTTTGAAAGACAGATGCAGATTGAGATAGAAATGAATAGATAGATAGATAGACAGACAGACAGGCAGATAGATAGATATGAACACACATACATATGTATATCCTAAAACACATAGAGAGATACATAGATAGATAGATAAGAACAGTCTGAGAGATACATGAACAAGCTAAAACAGAAATATGATCATTTACTGAGATAGAAAGAAAGATAGATATATAGAAAGAGAGAGATATGAATTGCCTGAGATAGATAGTTATGAATAGACTGGGAGAGACATGAAAACGCTAAAACTGACAGATAGATAGATAGATAGATAGATACAAACAGACTGAGAAAGCTATCTCATTTTCCACATTGACGTTCTTTGAATTTGTAAATAATTCATAAAGAATAAATAAAATTTTAATACTGTTGCAAAACTTCTAAATTTATTGAATCTCAACAAAGACAAATTCTACCAAATCAACGAAAGAATTCCGAAAGTTCCTCACAATCTGAAAGACTCTCCTTAATCTACGAGATCCAGATCATCTTTTATTTACTTAAATTTTAAGAATAATTTGCTCTTTGGATAACTCCATCTTAGCCCCACCCACTTAAGTGAACAGTGAATGCAAAACAAATATTTCTATGAAAGTATACAAGACTGGAATATTTTTTGTAATCTGAAATTGACTAAAACACTTTTCAAATTTTTTAAGCAGCCCCGAAAAAAGATGTGAAAAAAAAAAAAAAAAAGTCCGAAAAATAGAAAAAGCCGTAAAATGACCAGAAAAGAAAATGTAAATGGATGGGAAAACAAAGAAATATTCCGGCAAAAGCCTATTGAAATACTCCAAGTAAAATCCCCCAATGAAATTCGCCAAATTAAATCCCCCAATGAAATTCGCTAAATTAAATCCCCCAATGAAATTCCCCAAATTAAATCGCCCAATGAAATTCGCCAAATTAAATCCCCAATGAAATTCCCAAATTAAACCCCCCAATGAAATTCCCCAAATTAAATCCCCCAATGAAATTCCCTAAATTAAATCCCCAATGAAAATCGCCAAATTAAATCCCCCAAATTAAATCCCTCAATGAAATTCGCCAAATTAAATCCCCCAATGAAATTCGACAAATTAAATCCCCCAATGAAATTCCCCAAATTAAATCCCCCAATGAAATTCGCCAAATTAAATCCCCCAATGAAATTCGCTAAATTAAATCCCCCAATGAAATTCCCCAAATTAAATCGCCCAATGAAATTCGCCAAATTAAATCCCCCAATGAAATTCCCAAATTAAACCCCCCAATGAAATTCCCCAAATTAAATCCCCCAATGAAATTCCCTAAATTAAATCCCCAATGAAAATCGCCAAATTAAATCCCCCAAATTAAATCCCTCAATGAAATTCGCCAAATTAAATCCCCCAATGAAATTCGCCAAATTAAATCCCCCAATGAAATTCCCCAAATTAAATCCCCCAATGAAATTCGCCAAATTAAATCCCCCAATGAAATTCGCCAAATTAAATCCCCCAATGAAATTCACCCAATTAAATCCCCTAATGAAATTCGCCAAATTAAATCCCCGAATGAAATTCCCCAAATTAAATCCGCCAAATTAAATCCCCCAATGAAATTCCCTAAATTAAATCCCCCAGAGAAATCCCCCAAATTAAATCCCCCAATGAAATTCGCCAAATTAAATCCCCCAATGAAATTCGCCAAATTAACTCCCCCAATGAAATTCGCCAAATTAAATCCCCAATGAAATTCCCCAAATTAAATCCCCAATGAAATTCGCCAAATTAAATCCCCCAATAAAATTCCCCAAATTAAATCCCCTAATGAAATTCGCCAAATTAAATCCCCAATGAAATTCGCCAAATTAAATCGCCCAATGAAATTCGCCAAATTAAATCCCCCAATGAAATTCCCTAAATGAAATCCCCAATGAAATTCCCCAATTAAACCCCACAATGAAATTCGCCAAATATATCCCCCAATTAAATTCCCCAAATTAAATCCCTCAGTGAAATTCCCAATGAACTCCTCCAATTTAAATCCCCCATATCAAATTTCCCAATGAAATCCCCCAAAGAAATCTCTCAAATGAAACCCCCAGAGAAATCCCCCAAATTAAATCTCCTCAATGAAATCCTCCATATTAAATCCTCCAATGAAATCTCCCAAAATGCATGTATATTTCTCTGGTTCCAAGAAAATTAATAAATTCCGGAAATGAGTCAACAAATTAATCCCACCCAAAAGAAACACACTAAAGCGGTACCTATCTTTGTTGATAGATGGCGCCACTATAGTCTCATTTTAGATTTGAGGAGTGTAGTGTGTCTTGGTGAATTATAAATGAAATTATGCTTTCAAAATTGGCATAGGAAAAAATATTACAAATAATTTAATCAAGTCCACACGTCTGGGAAAATCTTTTTCTATGTTGCATTTTTTACGCCTGTGTTGGACGATTTCCTCAAAGATGAAGAAGAGACTCGAGGCGACAGAGATGTCGTTCTACAGAAGGATGCTAAGAATATCATGGACCGAGCGTGTGAGCAACGATGAGGTCTTAGAGAGGTTGCAAACAAGGAGGGGGCTTATACTTAACATCAGGAAGTGGCATCTGAGGTTTCTGGGACACATAATGAGGAAGGAGGGCCTGGAGAATATGATACTTACGGGTCGAATAGAGGGAAAGAGAAACAAGGGAAAACAACGCGTGACATACCTGGCGGACTTAAGCAAGTGGATGAATGAACGTGGTCAGGGGAAGAACCGTTGGGAGTTGCAAGGGATAGAGGAAGGTGGAGAGACATGATCGCCTACGTCTCGAAAGGATATGTCACATAAAAAGAAAGAAAAGGAAAGTTGAGCCTTATTTATATCATGTTTGGATGATTCTTGGTATGTCAAGCTTTCAGAAAATGTATAATTGAATACCATTGTTTATACCAATTTTGAGAGCCTAAAATAAAATGGCCAAATTTGGTTGCCGGAGATTCAGTGGAAAAAAGGATAAAAAAAAAAATCAAATAACTTCTATGTATCAAACTTTCGCAAGCACACATACACATCCCCTCACCACACACAAACTCACATATAGCGACTATAAAAGTGAATGGCACACACATATACACACAGAGACACACATTTCTCTTATACGGCCAGTTCCTTAAAACCGAGCAGACAAAAAGTGTTAAAAATAGAA
>OZ010592.1:47671825-47684325 GCA_963932145.1 Acanthosepion lycidas | reverse complement strand
TGGAGGCCGTGGTTTAAGCCAACGGCGATTTTATTGAATAATTTTACTCTTTAGTATTTTAAGATATTTTTGTGTAATTTTGGCAAATATATCTGTTAAAATGATTTGCCAGATTACGCAGATGATCTGCCAAATTACGCAGATTTTTTGCGTAATTTAGACGAAATTTATTCATCTCAGCATGAATGTGTGTGTGGGGGTGAGTAGTTATGGTACAGCGTTAGTATTTGAATATGTGTGTGTGTATTTGTATGTATGTGTGTTTATGCGTGTTTGGAATTAGTAATGGTACTGCGTTAGTATTTGATTAAAGGAATAAGTATTAAACTTTATTTTCCAATAATTATTTTCACTATTCTTCGATTATGTTATTTTAAATACTTTATTTTAATATTCGTTTTTTTTTTAAGTATTATTATTTTTTTAATTTAAATTTTTAAAATTTTCTTTTATTTGAACAAATGAATATTAACCTTTTTGTCATATAATTGTATTTAACATTCTTTATTTAATTAAAATTTTTTCAAAGTTATTATGAATTATGAATTAATATTTTCGAAGCTGCTGAACATTTCAATGCATACCCTTTATAAATTTTGATAATCGTGCCGTGATATTTTCATTTGCTTCTAAGTGTGCCGTTGTTTAAAAAGGTTGAGAAACATTGCTCTGGAGTCACTCCTGCTGCCATGACTGCATATGTAGCGCCCTTACGTCCCGAATTGGTACGGGTCTCGTGACGGGTGATAGGTATATATAATTACATATATTAATACACATTCATGTTTATATATATATATATATATATATATATATATATATATATAGATATATGTTCAGTTTTATTCCTGCATTTACTACTATTGAATATATATATATATAAATATATATATATGAGTGTGTGTGTGTGCGTGCGCGTGAGCGCGCGTGTCTGTGTGTCGTATTTGAGCAGCAAGAATTCTTTTAAACAAGGTTTTGTTGGACAGTACAGACAAGGTCTGTCTATCCGAATTTTTAATCAATTTTTTACAAGTTCTGACTAAGCTGTTTTATGTCAGAATTCAAATTGATAACTTTCTAAAGTTTATTTTTTAAAGCCGAATTTTATTAGCGGTGGAAATTACTCGGATTGAAATAAATCAACTTTGGGATTTTACCAATTTTAATTCTGTCATAAAACAACTTATTCGGAAGTTGGAAAAACGCGATAAAAATTCGGACAGACAGACCCTGTCGGTATTGTTCCAAAACCTTTTTAATTATATTATATTATATTATATTAGATTAGATTAAAGATATTTTGTGCCTATTGAGTTTGTCTATCGTCCTCTTCAAAATAACAAATTATCCTTTGCAAAAAAAAAAACGGGAGTTATTGATATACGAAATTTCGAATACTTTTACAATGGCCGTGTCCAATTTTGCGACTCTTGTGAATCATCTTTAAGGGTGTGTTTATTATCTGGAAAACGGTCATCGTCGTAAGTAGAGCATTTAGTGCAATATTATATTTAGATTCAATAGAACAAATCCCAAAACGCCGGAAGTCTCAATCGTCACGAAATTCCAGTAGAATGTGCAATGGTAAATGTTAAGTAGGACATTAATAATGTTAGACAGCTTCTTATAAAAAAACCCAAAATAATACATAGATCCAATAGCAGAAAAGGACTAAAATTATTGAAGCCATCTTCTTAAGACAGAAGCAACAACACATTAATAAAAGTAACGTGTCCGCAACTTAGGATTCTCCAGTACATATAAAAATAATCACGTCATCACACACGGCATTATCGTAAGCAGTGGCGGCTGGAATTTCCTATGTATTTAAGTTTCTTCTTATAAATTGGTATATAACGTTGAAGTAAATGCAATACGACTATTACCGTTTTTCACATCATACACCAATTACGCACCCCTGAGGATGACTCATGGGAGTCGAAAGTCATGATAAAAGTTTTTGAAGTTTCGGACATCACCAATGACTGTTTTTGCGAAGGATAATTCATAATACGGAGAGAAAGATGGACAAATTCAAATGACACAAAATGTCTACACTCTTTAATAAATAAGAGATCTTTGTTATAAATTCCAATCACCTGAAGAAGGTCGGAGCGTACAATGGCCGAAACGTCATGAATATGACAGCAAAGATGAGGAACAGTCCGAACAATGTAAATAATGCAAATAATTACAATGCCTCATCTCAGAAATACACACACACACACACACACACACACACATATATATGTATATGTATATATATATATACATTTCACGTATATGCATTAAGACATACATATAAATACACATTCAATATATGTGTGTTTGTGTTTGTGTGTCAGTGTGTGCGTGATTTATTCTAGTATCTAGAAGACACAAAATTTTATATTCCGTACCTTAAAAATCATTTATTCCCCCCCCCCGCCCCCGGTTCTTTCTTTTCTTTCGTAAGTAATAAAAATGGATGTTTTGTGCGATAAAACTGAATCTAATACGTAAAATATAAAAGTTTCTCATCGGAAAAAAAGCTATTTGTCACTTAAATCAGGAAGGAACAAGAAATATCTTAATGGGTACGTTCACTTCAAAAGGTCTATTTGGGAAGAGCCTAAAGGAATTCGAATAAAAGGCTAAAATATTATAGGCATTAATCTTCCTTTTTTGGCGTAACTACTAATACTATTGCTACTACTACTTCGACTATTTGGACTGGAGCTATTTTAAGCACTTGGGATCGGGACACTTTTGAGTGAGTTCGTCTTGGCGAAATATCTCCACAATTGTTCTCAAATAGTTAAGACATATAAATATAGATAGATCTGAAGAGGAGAAGATAGATAGATAGATAGATAGATAGATAGATAGATAGATAGATAGATAGATAGATAGATAAAATACTGTGATAAACAGATTAAGAAGAATGAATATTGTGATGGAGAGATAGATAGATAGATAAAATACTGTGATAAACAGATTAAGAAGAATGAACATTGTGATAGAGAGATAGATAGATGAAATACTGTGATAAACAGATTAAGAAGAATGAATATTGTGATAGACAGACAGACAGATAGATAGATAGATAAAATACTGTGATAAACAGATTAAGAAGAATGAATATTGTCATAGATAGATATAAAATCTTGAGATAAACAGGCGAATAAATACTGTGATATTTTGAAACATAGATATGAAGAGAAAACGATAGATAGATAAATAAATAGATTGAGAGACATATATAAAATACTGTGGTAATCAGACTAAAAACAATGGCTATTGTGATAGATATATAAAGAGATTGAGATAGGTAGATGTATGGGTAGAATGATATTAAGATTAATATATATATATATATATATATATGGATGAGATAAGGATATTTTTATATATAAAGAACAGTATTGAGGAAATTGTATGACAAAGTGGAAAAGCTTTACTTGTGACACGTTTTGACCTTCAGGACTTCAACAGACTAACTTTGTTATGTTGGTAGGATTACACATGCGCACATCCGTTATATTATTGGTCCTCATGATACTGATTTACCTGACCTAGTAGATCAATTAAACAAAGTCGAACACATCATGGAATTTACATATAAAATGGAAGAGTACAATTCTTTACCCTTCTTAGATATCAAGTTAACAACAGTTTAAAACTCGATACTAGCCGGAAATCAACCAACAAAAAACGACCTAACAAATTTCTATTTTCATCATAACAATGAAATAAAAAAAATAATCATCGGATTCTACTAGAGAGCATTAATAATATGCAGCTCGGATTGTTTACATGAAAAGCAGAAATACATTGAAAACACTTTCAAACTTTTCGAGTAGCCTAATTATTTTATAGTCAAAGCGAAAAAAATGGCCATAAAGTATTCTAAAACAAAAAAAAGGCTCCTCCTGAGAAACCCAGTGAATCAAAAAAAAAAAAAAAAAAAAAAAATATTATCCTTCTTATTAACTCGATCCCATATACAATCGAAAAGAATCTATCTAAACTCAACATAAAATTTGTTATTACTACAACTAAAACAATAAAAGACTTAGTCAATACTAAACAGAACAATAAAACCTAATTGTCACAAAATGCATAGGAGTAACAGCAAGGAATCTAAATAAAAGATTATATGAATGCAAAAGGGTCATTTTATATAATAATAAGTCAAATGCGTTGGTTGCCCACCGTAACGAAACTGACCCCAATTTTGACATAAAATTTTTTACACTGATCAAAGGAGAAAAATAATTCACTACGATGTAAATGTCTAGAGAGTGCCTTGATCGCAAGGTCATCTTCAATAAATTTGGCTCTTACAACTTTTCACCATTCCTGGTAGATCTTCTAATATCACAGTGTGGAATACAAATTTACAAAAATGATGGAAAGGAAAAGGCTCTAAATTAGGTACCTCCACTAATTCGCGAATAATTCGCAATGTTTAAAATGAATTTTAAAAATTAAAAACTCTTGAAGTTTTCATTTTAGATTTAATTGAAAGCTAAATATTAAATTTACTATTAGGGTGGTGCAAAATAATGACGTAATAATGTCGTTTTTTGACGTATTTTTAAAGTAAAAAAAACGACATTATTACGTTATTATTTTTGCACCAACCTAATATTTTCAGTAAGCAAAATACTTTCTAGTGTATTTGAAACAGAAATTATATTCATTGGATTTTTTGGCTAAAAATATCTGATTAGCGCCCTTTTTTAGTTATTTGTCATCGCAATGTAATTCTCTTTCTTAAGAAATCTTCAAAAATAAAATATACTTTGCTGAAACTTTATTTTAAGAATATTAGCTGATTTAACGTAAAATCAATCTGATTTGAAACAAATATTATTTACTTAAAGTTGAAAATAAATGTATGGCATTTTAAGACAAACAGTAGTGGTAATTACTCACTTGCCAATGCTCGTAAATTACTGAACGAGTGCTTTTGAATGTGTTGATAGTTTTGTTGTTGTTTTACGGAGACTTTATCTGTTAAAACTTAATTGAAGAAAATATGGGTGAACGCTTTTTGTATAATTTTCAAGCACTCTGTAATCTTAAAAATGTTAGAATTATTCTCCATAATCTAATTTTAGGAATGTTGATTTTGTGATAATACTTTCAAAATGTACACATATGTTTGTGCACATAAAAAACTATTTAAAATTATTTAAAAAATCTAGCGGCGTAAATATTTGTATTTGTAAGCTTTTCAATTTCCGCTTAGTAAATATAATCTTCACTTATAACTTAATAACCTAACGAGGTCAAAGTTTTGAAGAATTTTTAAAAGACTTTTGAAACTTTATAAATTATTATAATTAAAAAAATGAAAAAATTCAGTTTTGTTGCCATATTTATCACAGTTCAGTTCGACATTCCAACCACCTGAAGAAGGCCGGAGCGTACAACGCTCGAAACGTGATAAATATGGCAACAAAAATGAGGACAACAGTCCGAATAATGTAAATAGTGTTCCCAGCACTCCTCTGTCACATGTATAGTCCTGTCAACATAATAAATTTAGTCCGATTAAGCACTTAAGGACGTAACGCGTCACAATGAAAATTTTTTCCGCTTTATCACACACACAAACACACACACATATATAGATAGATAGAAAGAAAGAAAGAAAGATTGTGATATAAATATAGTCATAAACGGACACAGATAGATAGATAGATAGATAGATAGATAAGGAGTAGAAGACTTAGATATATAGATAGATAAGAAGGAGGAGACTAGATAGATAGATAGATAGATAGATATGAAGAGGATTAGATAAATCAGATTTTTCAGTACGTTCACGTCGCTACCGAATGTGACATAAGGCTGTGGTTTAAAGTTGGTTTAACGGCAAAATTGTGGGAAAACTGCTTAAGTTCACTCGATACTTCCCCGTCCTTGTAACCCCAAAGATGATCTGAAAATAACGTTTATAACAGCATTCATCGTCCAGAAGAGATACAGGTGATTCCGAAATCGTTTGGATGTCGTGGTTGGAGGCAATGGGGATTTTATTGAATATTTTTGCTCTTTAGTATTTCAAGATATATTTTGTGCAATTTTGGTAAATATATCTGCTAAAATGAGATGTCGGTGTTCTTTTCATTTATGTGTAATTTCAACGACAATTTATCCATCGCACACTTTATTTATGTGAATATATTGACATAGATGTGAATACTCTACATCATAGCATTATTAATTATATTAATTTTGAACATTACTTCGTACTAACATTACAACGGTCGACATTTTTTTCGACCCAAATGTTGTTGGGCAATGGGCATATGTTTCTGAGCTATTTTTCCAGGCTGAATCTGAAAACCAAGTCCATTTTTTCGCATCACATCACGTTTTCTCAGGTAATTTCTGTTTTTGTTAAAATAGGCCAAAATACCTATTTAACAGTGATATGCCAGGGCCAATTAGAACCAATCTTAAACGTTTTCAGGTTAGAATAACTTATCATAAAAGAAAACGTATCCCAATAATTTAAAGAATCCATTTTCAGAATTTTCAGTTCAGAAAAAATTTTCAGAAAAATCTCACATAAAATTAAATTAAGGCAAACATGTATTATCAATTTTTGAACCAAAGCAGACAAAGAATGAATGAAAAATACATTCATTTTTGTTCATCCAAAGATATAAATCTTCTCTTCTTAGAAACTACGGTCCTTTTGAAAAAGTTGATCTCTTTTGATGCCCTAGCAGAAATCAGCCATCATGTTAAGATCTCATCTGCCCTGCCTTTTGATGAGTATAGAAGCACATAAGGGCCCGCCAAAAAGCGAACAAATCGCTTTTCAATTGTGTTAATAAGCACCAGGACGTCAAACTGACTTGTATAAATTTTTGGTCAGACAAGATGCTGGTGATGTTGTTGATGCGTAGGAAAAGTGCCGAGTTGGCTATGTCTATCTAGTGTTTGACGGCTATTTTAAGCGCTGATAAAGAAAATCCTAATCTTGCTAGTCTCAAATACACTCGCCTAACACCTTGACAACCTTCATTTATCGATGTTCCTATGCATGTTATACGGAAACTGCATGACAATACCAGACCTCCGTAAATTCAAGTGATATGATGGAATCTTATGACAGTTTCAGGCTTAAAGTAAAAACTACTAATAAAAACTAAAATCTCTGTTCTTGAATGACTTCTAAAGAGCTTCTTCTAGGAAAAGTAGAGAAGAAACACAAATCACAAAGTTTTAACAAGATTAACAACATTGAAATCACAAGAACATTTTCCAATAAGATATCTCACATAAAATCAAGCATTCTAAGGTCAGATTATCTGAAATGAAATAGCTTAGAATTCATTTTGAAAGTTATTTGGATACATTTTCTTGAATGGTAAATCATTTTAACATTAAACGAAATGTTTCAACTATGTCAGTCGACTATTTAAGCCGTGGCACATCCCTGTGAATTAGGCATTTTGGACTATTTTAAGCAAAATAGAAATTATCTGAACTAAGAAAACGTGATGTGATGGGGTAGAATGGATTTGATTTACAGATTCAGGGTGAAAAAATAGCCCAGAAGCATGTGCCCATTACCCGACAACATCTGGGTTGAAAAAATATCAACCGGTGTAACTATTTATTTTACTATAACACTTACATACTAATATCACTAGATACTAATATTACTACATACTAATATTACTACAGGTATAAAGCGTAGAAACATTTATTTTTAAACAATAAAGAATCAATATAATTTAACGTATATATTTAAAATACGTTTCCGAGGCAAAAACAAGTAATCAGACGTTTCCTTCAAACAAGAAAAAAAGCATCCTTTTTACTGTATAATATAGATATACAGTGAGAGTAGGTAGAAGTCGTTAGTCTGGGATGGTATTTTAACTAAGGGAGGGAGGGAAAATCCCTTGTTTCAAAGCATCTGCTACCTTCCACCCATCACGAAAAAAAAAAACAAAACAAAAAAAAAACTCAGGATTAAAACTTTCAGATAATCTGGAGTCTCAAATGCAGTCCGACGTTGCATGAAACCTCGTTCTCATAAGACCTACAATGAAAATGGAGCTAAACAATATCACCTGCTGATTTCCTTTGGAAGAAAGAAATGAGAAAAATATCAGGACCTCGCCTGGCATCGCGCCCGGAATAACTTCGGAGGCGAAGCTGGAGGAATCAGAAAATTGACGAAAAATAGGAATTGTCCAGGCCGCCGCATCCCATATATTTACAATATATGGAAAGTAATAGCGATTTGGAGAGATTTGGCGCCATATCAAATCACACCGCACCGGTCAGGGCAATGTAGGAACAATCATACAATAGTAACTATGCAAACGGTTTGGGTTCTACGATTTAAACAAATGCTATCCGGGGTTATCGCCGAAAGCAAGAATACTCCAGAATTTTTGCTTCCAAACTGACTATCGCATTCTCAGAGAACAAGACTATAGTATAGAAATACAATAGTAAGTCAACGACAAAATTGGAGGTAAGCAAAAGTACAAAGAAATGATAACAGGTGGAGGAAAAGGTTGCTTGCTAGGTGCACAGTGGGTAGAAAGTATAGAAAAAAACTGATAGAAGATGGAGAGTTGAAATAGAGGGGTTTGTAGGGGAGATATGATAATAATTTAGAAATAGCACTTGTCCAGTCAGTCCCAGCATATATATATATATATATATATATATATATATATATATATATATATATATATATATATATATATATATATATATTTTGTATAGTATTATATATCGAGAAAAATAGTACGACAAAGTTTTGGGACGCGTTCCATCCATTAGAATGTAATCGGACGGGGCTTTGTTGATGTTGTCACCTCTGCACCTGCGCAAAAAGGTGCGCGAGTGTTGATGTGACAGCATCAACAAAACTCAGTTCATTAAATCCTTATGGATGAAACGCGTCACCAAAACTTTTTATCCATTTATTATACTGTATATATATATATATATATATATATATATATATATATATATATATATATATATTATTTGTTAATTAGTATGGATAATTCCAAAGAGGATATAAATCCAAAGAGAGCTCAATGTAAGAACAGAGCAAATATAATAATAATGAAACTGGAGACTTTAGAAATGCATAGTAATAATTTATTTCACGGGATCAGACAGACTCCGTCTCTTCAAACCAAAAAATTTTACAACAATAGATGAATTTTAAATTTAACCAGAGACAAACGAGAAATTTTTTTTCAAATATAAGAGGGGTAAATATAGATTTTAAAATAAAGTTTTTAATATGGGTAAATGAAAAGAGAGAGAGAAAGGCACACACACACACACACACACACACTCGCATATATATATATATATATATATATATATAGAGAGAGAGAGAGAGAGAGAGAGTGACATGGGGGAGGGGGAGTAAGATAGGGAAAAGAATGGAAGAATCTTGTTAAGAAATTACCGACGGGTTGACCTCTTTTCACCAGATGTGACAAGTAAAAGATAGTGAATATATTCAAAAAAGGAAATAGGAAAAAAAAAAAAGTAAAAGGAAAAAGAAAAAGAAAAAGGAGAAAAAGAAAAAGTAAAAAAAAGAAAAGGGTAGAAGAAAAGGGATTAAAATAAGAGAAGTATTTCGCTCATGGCAAGCAAAAGAGTGTGAAAATACACAAAAAGGAACATATTCATAAAATGCCTATGCAATTCATGTAGCGAAATAACGTTATCAATTTCAGAAAAAAAATTGTTGATTATGAAAATAATAGTAGTAATAAAAAATCTTAATATAAAAAAATTTAAAAAAAAAACATCCCCCAAAATGCCTTTTAAAAATATATATAATTTTTTTTATTAAATAAAGTGAATAAAAATATAAAATTATGAAGATACATATCCATATACATACATAGACACATACACTCACATATACATACATGAATATATAGATACATACAAACATGCTTATATATATATATATATATATATATATATATATATATATATATATATATATATATATGTATACACATACGTATACATAGATATATACACATACACGTATGCATGCACACACACACGCACATATATATAAATAAAAAAAACATATCGATATGAAAATCTAAATCTAAAATTATACCCATGCATACATACACACCCGCATCCATATAAATACATAAGCCCACATATACACAGTCACCCAACAAAACACACACACACACACACACACACACACACACACACACATATATATATATATACCGTCTGATCCTAAGAAATAAATTATTACGATGGATTTCTAAAGTCTCCGCTTTCATCATTATATATATATATATATATATATATATATATATATATATATATATATATATATATATATTAAAATGACATAGAAAATATTCGAATGAAGTATGTCAGTTGGAATATGTGAAAACTAGTTCCATGTTGAATTTTTTCATGCAGTTGTCATGTTTTGTGTTACATTTTCCGAGACTGTTTCCGACGTGGCTGTGACGTGGCTTCCCTCTATAAATATTTTCATGAGAATTGTCCTCCTGAGCTCGCTTCCTTGATACCTAACTAGCTTGAATTTAAGCGTACTACTAGATTGGCAATAAAGGTCTCATCGTCTAGCTGTTGAACTAGCTAGATGTTACCAGGGGAAATCCCTTCTTGCTTCCCTGATAACTAAAAACTTCAAAAATTTAAATTCAACGTCAAAGGCCATCTTCTGTCTTCTTGAATTCTGTTTTGTACTTTCTCCCCAGTAAAGTCTTCTGATACTCTTACACTCTCAGTGACCACTGGAGTCTTAGTGGTATTATCACATTTTGGGTTAGGGGTGAATATATGTTTCGCTAATATTTAATATAAAAGATTTAATTACTAAATTACTTATTTAATGAACTAATTTTAGTCCACCCTAAAGATTGTGCCCAAACATCAAACAAAATGTCACAATTCGGTGTTAACCTCAGTATCACTTACACACACACACACACACACATATATATATATATATATGTATGTATATGAATAGAAGATCAAATATAGATCAAGTATGGAGAGGAATCCGACAAAATGATATGATAAAGAACAAGTAGGAAGTCGATCTCAATCTAACATGTTTCACTTTATTAAAGCTTCGTCAATATCTTTGCTTTTTAACATTTTTTTATCATATCGTATCACACACACACACACACACACACACACATATATATATATATATATATATATATATATATATATATATATATGTACAAAACACTCCGAGATGATATTTATATATGTAGTAAATTTGATACAAGTTAAACATTTTAATAAGAATTTATTATGAAGTTTTATTTTAATTTAAGTCTTAATTTTAAATTTTCATTAACGCCCAATTAATAGTATCATAAATTATAATTTGAATTATATGTATTCAGTATTTTCTTTTGATCGGTTCAATTAGTTCAAATTGGCAACTGATCTCAAAAGTGACCTAAAAACTACTATTAACTGCGCAAGGAATGGCTTGTTAATTTTAACGCATACCTATCCACATTCGCAATTAAGGAAAATTCTTGTTGAAAGTACATCTATACTTTTCCATGAAAATAATGAACATAAACTAAAAGTTCTTGAAGCTATCTATATTAAAAAATTAAAACCAAACTTTAATAAAATTATTTATGAATACTTGACTAATGTTTTAAAATGTTTACAGTAGATATTTTAAAATATCGAAGTTTCTACCAATAGTTCTTAATACTTAAAAAAACTCTCAAAATCTCATAACTTAGTTACCTCACCTGTAGCGTTACTCAGCCAATAGCACTAAACTCAGCGTTGTTCACTTTACTAGTAAAACAATTTAACTTTCAGATGAACACAGCAATTTAGTCTTTGAAAATAATGAACACTACTATACTTGTCTTGAAAAAAACAAAACAAAAAAACAGTACTCTGATAATGGCATTGTGCTAATGTCGGAAGTGCTCGGAATAAATAATATGTATCAACACAGTAATTTTCTCTCTTATTTTAATAATGACAATAAAAAGATTGTCCGTGAATATGAAAGATTCCAATTGAAAACAAATAGACAAAGCTTGTCTAAATTATTCAATGAAACATGTATCAATATATATATATATATATATATATATATATATATATATATATATATATATATAGGGACGCTCTGAGATGATTAGGAAATGGGAATAGAAAGAAATAGCGGAAATCGATAGGTTAAAAAAACATTTGTACATAGAAGTGTCTTTGAACTTCTCTCTGATCTTTATTGTTTATATTTGGAAACGAGCAGCCAGCCATAAAATTTGCGAATATTGGTAAGTAAACAAAAGGAACCAGATAAATGAATAGATAGACTGATCACCAGTTTGTGATTAACTGTTAATCAGAGTGATTGCCAAGAGAAAAGAGCGCTAAATTGACAGATGCAAATCTCTGTACGTACGGACTTCGTCACATAACTCCATTGACCCGAATTAAGTTTTTGA
>OZ010592.1:47554325-47666825 GCA_963932145.1 Acanthosepion lycidas | reverse complement strand
TTGCATAAAAAAAATGAAAAAGAACGACTTCGATGTATCATAAGGATTATTTAATGGTGCTGAGGTTTCAGAATTAATAGGCCTATATATTTTTTCATTAAAATTGTACATATAAACAATCACGGCCTATATAGAGATGACGGCCTGATGATAGTGCCAGACAACAGAAGAACAAATGATAATATAAGAAAAGCGCTTTTCAAATTCTTCAAAAGACTCGACTTTGAAATAAAAGTCGATATGAATGAAAAAATTGACAAATATTAGATGTATTGGATGTAGACTGAAATCTGCAAACTGGCAGTAACTCCCCATGCATGACACCCAGCACAAGAGTAAAATATGTGAATGTTTGATCCAACCACCCAGCGAGGATAATAAAGCAAATCCCCAAAGTAATAGAGTTCAGGTTATCTAGAAATTCCTCTAATAAAATAATTTTCGAAGATAAAAAGAAAGAATATGAAAAGGGCTTTAAAAGAAGAGGGGCATAAAACCAAACTGGAATTTAAACCTCAAATAAAACAATAAATAAAAGACAATTCGAGAAAAAATTATTTGGTTCCTCTGCCCACCGTTTTAACTTAGAGGTCTAGTTAGAATAGGGGAAATATTTTTCAAATTACTTAAAAACTCTTCCCGCAAAATTCCGAATTACATAAAATATTTAATAAAAACACAGTTAAATTAATCTACTAGTAATTAAGAAATCACAATAAAAAGACAAAACGCCCTAAATTTCAAAACGAACGTGCAGCAAAACATTGTTATGCAATTGTAGAAATAAAAATATATGTCCATTAGATAAAATTTGCAAAACTGAAGCAGTAATTTACAGAGTAATTTACAAATGGCCAGAAAAATATGCATAGGGTATACTGAGGTTAACTTTAAAACGAGGTGGCACAATCATAAGTCATATTTTAAACTAGATATTTTACTAAACTAGCCAACCGTGTGTGGAAATTACAGGAAAAAATAAAAAAAAAGATCCGATTGTAAACTGGAAAATTAAAAAAAAAAGCAAAACCTTACAACAATCGTAGAAACATCTGCAAACTTGGTCAACAAGAAAAATTAGCAATAATAACATTGTCAGACAAAAAAAAAACAACTTTTGATCAGAGATCGGAAATTATGACTCGTTGTATACATACTGAAAAGTTACGTTTGAGTTCATATGAAGTGGAATAAAAAGAAAGTATATATGTTTCATTTAATTCCCCACCGGTACATTTCCAATATACATGTTTTCCTCCTCCATCTCCTCCCACACCTCACGTTGTGCGCTTATTCATTCGTTTATTTATTTATTTTTTTAAATATAGTGTTCATAAATTTTTATGAAAAAAAATAAAGCGTTAGGAAATCAAATGACCGAAATCGCCTGAACATACTGACAGGTTGAATCCAAGGCAGGGAAATCGGCTGATTTCCTAAATTTCTGTACTATATATATATATATATATATATATATATATATATATATATATATGCGAGTGTCTGTGCGCGTGGATCAGATGATACATATACTTAGACACACTTATGTACCGACATACATAGATAAAATGCATCTCTCTCTCTCTCTCTCTCTATATATATATATATATATATATATATATATATATATGCGAGTGTCTGTGCGCGTGGATCAGATGATACATATACTTAGACACACTTATGTACCGACATACATAGATAAAATGCATCTCTCTCTCTCTCTCTCTCTCTATATATATATATATATATATATATATATATATTTATAAAAGATGTATATAACTCTCTCTCCATATATATATATATTTATAGGCGTCAATATATATACGGATACAATATCTAACAATCTCTTTTTACCTTGTGAGATTTTACTCTCTTTCTCTCACGCTCGCTCTCTCTCTCTCTCTCTCTATATATATATATATATATATATATATATATATATATATATGCGAGTGTCTGTGCGCGTGGATCAGATGATACATATACTTAGACACACTTATGTACCGACATACATAGATAAAATGCATCTCTCTCTCTCTCTCTCTCTCTATATATATATATATATATATATATATATATATTTATAAAAGATGTATATAACTCTCTCTCCATATATATATATATTTATAGGCGTCAATATATATACGGATACAATATCTAACAATCTCTTTTTACCTTGTGAGATTTTACTCTCTTTCTCTCACGCTCGCTCTCTCTCTCTCTCTCTATATATATATATATATATCTATATATATATATATATATATATATATATATATATATATATATATATATATATATATATATATATATATATATATGCGAGTGTCTGTGCGCGTGGATCAGATGATACATATACTTAGACACACTTATGTACCGACATACATAGATAAAATGCATCTCTCTCTCTCTCTCTCTCTCTCTCTCTATATATATATATATATATATATATATATATATATATATATATATATATTTATAAAAGATGTATATAACTCTCTCTCTCCATATATATATATTTATAGGCGTCAATATATATACGGATACAATATCTAACAATCTCTTTTTACCTTGTGAGATTTTACTCTCTTTCTCTCACGCTCGCTCTCTCTCTCTCTCTCTCTATATATATATATATATATATATATATATATATATACATATGTGTGTGTGTGCTCCAGTGTGTGTGTGTGCGCGTGCGTGCGCGCACATGTGTGCGCATGTGTGTGTGTGAGTGTGTATATTCCATATGCAGACGAATGTTTTTGACATGAACAGAACATGCATAGAAGAAATGGACGAGGCTAATCAATACCACTTTCATTATATCTGTCAGAATGGATCTTCTTTGTTATTCGAGATCCATTGTAGAAGACACGCCCACCGCTAGAAGATTTTTTTAAAGCTCTTGATACTACGAATTCCGTGTCTTCAACAGGTGATAACTTTCCCTTATTTCTTTCTTTCCTTTTTTTGCTTGTTCTTGTTTACTGCCAGCAAACTAAGATACAACGAGATAAGATTTCATGTGAGAGCAGGTAAATGCAAGGGGAATAACAAAAAAAAAAAAAAAAAAAAAATCCATTTTGAAAAATAAACGCTGGCCTACGTGGGTCGGGACATACTCGTGAGCGATAATTTATTCAGGGTCTAAGGGTAAATCTGGTGAAGAAAGTTTAATTTTTTTGGGGAATTTTTTTTTCGTTTTCTGTTGCATTTGAACACGGCAGTTTTAACAAGTTTAAAACTCAACGCTGGAATACATACGTAGAAACACATCTACACACACAGACACAAAGACACACACACATATATGTGCACTCATTGTATACATACACACAAACAAACATATATATATATAATTGTACACACAAGCATACATCGTAGGCATGTATGAATATATATATATATATATGAATATATATATATATATATATATATATATATATATATGAATATATATATATATATATATATATATATATATATATATATATATATATATATATAAAAGGGAAAAACTTAAAAATTAGGTAAAAAACTTAAAAAAAACCATAGATCGAACATACATTTTATGAAAGCATTTCATAAAATCTATGAATAAACTTATATCCATCGAAATAAATTTATTATTGACTGAATTTTTGAGGTTTTTTTCCTACTTATTCTTATAATTTACTTTGTATCATACACTGAGCTCTCATGTGAACTGAAAAGTTCTCTTTGGAATAATCCTTACTAATTTCATTTCGTTATTTCACATACATATATATATATATATATATATATATATATATATATATATATATATATATATATATATATATAAAACGCATCTATCTATCTATCTACCGGATTAATAATTAAGTGATCAATAGAATCGTTCTTGCGATGAGTGATTAGAAAATTACGAAACTCTCAGTTAAGCTTCGATATATATCGAATGTTTTTACTTCTATTCTACTAATATTAATAATTAAAGTTCTAGTTTTATATTGAGTATTCATTAGTCTGTTAAATATTGCTATACGTAAAATTATATAAATTTGCGTATATTATTTGCTAGTATTATTAGTTAACATTTTTATTGTTAGATTTTATCTATCTATCTATCTATCTATCTATCTATCTATCTATCTATCTATCTATCTATCTCAGTCTTTTCATCTCTCTGTCTATCTATCTGTCTATCTATCTATCTATCTATCTCAGTCTTTTCATCTATCTATCTATCTATCTATCTATCTATCTATCTATCTATCTATCTATGCATTCGTTAATGTGGAGAAAAGTTACAAGTTAAGAGTCCTTCCTAAAACATATTTGTCAGTGATCAATTATCGAATGAAATTCTGGACTGTTTTAATAAACATTTCTTGTTTAAATAGCCCAAACAGCCATTCTTAAAACATTAATCTATTTAAAGAAATAGAAATTTTTAGCCAAAATAAGCAGCTACATATCGGTACAGGGAAATATATTTGAACTCGCAGCATCGAAATAAGTCTTTCGTATTTTCTATTTATATATAAAATTTTTTTTTCACCTAACTTGAATGAAATCAAAAATTGTTTTGTTTTTTTTATTATTATTTGCGGATAACCTCGCCATGTTAAATTAGCGAAACAGAAGAAGATTTCATTCTGAGGAAGTTTCTAATTTTCCTCACTTTTTTCTAATAACTCGCCGTTTTTGGATTTCAACCCCAAATCGTTTAACTTTTTCTTTGCTGGTTGGTACAATATCTGAATTGTCAAATGTGTGAGTACATTCGGCTTTTAAACGTCATTGTCAAAGAAATTTTGTCTTTTCTTCCATGTCAGATTCTTGATTTTAAAATATCGCGTCTTCACGTGTCATCCCAATTATATAAATTATGGCGCCTTACGTGTCAGTTCGTGCTATCATGCCAGAATTTATTTATTTGTTAAAGGTTATTTAGAAAAAGTAATTCCTATTTATTTATTAAAACAATACGACAATACAAACTGATACGTAAAAACGCGATACGTAAAAAACGAACATGACGCATGATGACGCGATATTTCTAAAACGATGAAACCAACATAGGATGAAAAGAAACTCGATAATGGCTTATGAAAACTGACAATACTCAGACACTGGCCAACTGATATTCAAATTTTCACTGGAAACCAACAAAATGATCCGATATATATATATATATATATATATATATATATATATATATATATATATATATATATATATTGTTGAAAAAAGCTACCTTCAACTGATGAGCATCTAGGTAAACTTTATGTGTGTGTTTGTGTGTGTGTGTTTGTGTGTGTGTATCTATGTATACGTGTTTCGTAACATAAGCCAGTCGTTTTTTGTGAAGTGGTTTATTTACGTCGTATCTTCGATCTGAACATTCATACTATCAATATATAAGTATATATTTATGTATAAAAGTAAGTATAACTTACTTCCAAGTTGATGTTTTTTTTTCAATCGGAGAATCATTTAACATTTAGGATTTATCTCCCCTTTTTTCTCACCATCGGGAATGGCTACATGTTTACACTATGTGCACACGTTTAAAACTTTGCAACTAATGTTCTGGTCGTGTCAGTTAAGGTAAGCAACTGGTCGTATCTAAGAGTTGCCTCCCTTGATTAACTGTGGGGAATAATAGCTACTTCCTGCATGTGTGTTAATTTTTTTTAAAGATTAAAAATGTAGAATTGACATTCTTGTCGGGCAATGGAAGAAAAATAAGTTTTAAAATCAATCAGTCGTCTTCCTTGTCATATTGAAAATCAAACGGTTATGTGCTCAATGAACATTGGACTTGAGGTTCTGATAGCGTATTTTAAAGGAAGTAACAATTTTCATTTAAGAGTTTTCTCCCTTTACGTAGTTGCAATCAGCTGTAATTTATCGACGACCACATGCCAAACGAACTCCCGCCCTCTCTTTTCTGCACACGTTCTCAATAATTTTTTCTCTTTTTTTTTCTTTCTCTCTTTCTGATGGACATTGAACACTATTTCTATGCCAACAGGTGTGGTGCAGACGCAAGTATGATAATGGTAGACAAAATAGTGAATAAGCCACAAATAATTAAGCAGAGGCGATCGATGACCATGGCAGCGAATTTCCAATCGCCTTTGACCTCCTCATCATCCTCATCAGCTTTGTACTTCCGTGTTATTTTTTGTATTTCTTTTAGGATGGCCATCAGTTCTCCACGTCCGGCATTGTCGGCGATCAAGGGTAAAGGAGGTTTCACGCCCCCGTTTGGGTTGTCCGGTCGGATCTCATCCTCAATGTCTAGCACGTTGGCCAGCAGACTCTTCGATGAACGCTCAATCAGCTTCATATCCTGAGCACGAGAATTCTGGACGGTGTGCTTCTTAGGCATGCGTACACGTTCGATCCCTGGGCGACTCATGCGGAGGACGTAGGCTAACCAACCGCAGATTCCTTTTCTCACCTGAAATGACAAGAAAGATTAAAAAACACCTGTAGAATTATTGGTGGCCAGAACAAATTATAGAGTTTAATAAAATATAGAGCTATTTACTAGTTTGAGTAAAACAGCTGTTAGAGTGTACACAGCATCAGTCAACCCATGATTAATAATCATTTCACTAGCTGAGTATTTCCACGTTATCAACGCTGGGAGACACAACATCAGACAAAGAGTACACAACATCTGTGAACTCAATATTAATTATCTGTTCATCGAGTAGGTGAGTATGTCCACCCTCATAAAACTGTAGACATACAATCAAATAAAGAGAGCAACACACTAATCTAGGGGTTCCCAACCTTTTCTATGCTTCACACCCCTAGAAAACATATGATCTTGCACCCTCATATATATATATATATATATATATATATATATATATATATATATATATATATATATATAACCGGGGATTTCAGATATATCATTATCCTGGCCACAAAGTTTGATGGAAATACTAGCCATTGTGCATACTTAATAGACGTAAAAAAAATAAGAACCAGAAGTAAGGAACTTGTTGAGAGTTGCAAAGGATAGGAGGTGGAGAGCCATGATCGCCTACGTCCTGGAAGGAAATGCCTCATAAAAAGAAAAAGATTTGTAAGGAACCGCCTATATATATATATATATATATATATATATATATATATATATATATATATATATATATATATATATATAAGTAATATCTCATATGAATAATGAAGAAGGCAATTTATACTCAATTTGAGCAACTAAGCTAATTTTTGAATGACATGAAAAGGAAGAATAACAAATTTAAATACGAAGAAATAGTACAAAAAAAATTAAGCTTTTCCTTCAATTAAATGTAAATTAAACAATTTCAAAAAAGTAAAATCTAAAATTAAGAAATTCACATTAAAAAATGTAAAATTTTAATCTAATGGCTTTTTTGTTCCTATTTCTTGGATATGATTTTGTCAAAATGTGGTACTTTGTTGCTGATAGAGATCATCATGTCTACCTGTGGATTCCTGTGATTTCTAGATTTTGTCTTGATTGACAAAAGAAAACTAAATCCAGATTCACATAAGTATTTGGTTGCAAATGGGATAAGGACACCAAGAGATTTATCACAAAGTCTTGGAAATATATTCAACTATGAAAGCCGTAAACAAAATATCTGGCGAGAAATGCAGAATTTCAATCCATTATCATCATTTCACGGAGTAGCCGAGTAAGTTCACTTCAAACATGTAGTCTCAACATCTGGCAACGAATGCACAACATCAGTCAATCTGTTATTTATTGTCAGTTCATTGAACAAATGAGTGAATCAAACGACAACACGCTGCATGACATGCTGTAGTAGCTACTGATATTTCTTTTGAATTATTTATTTGTAACACAGTACGGATAGCAGACACAGAAAAGAAATTACAAAATTTCCTACAGAAGGTTGCGACGGAGAGTGAGAAAAAGGGACCAAGCCTAAACTACAAGAAGACGGAGTGCATGGTCGTCAGTAAGAGGATGAGCCCGAAATGCGATGTGCAGGTCCGGAACACTAGAATCAAGCAGACGCAGAAGTTTAACTATCTGGGAAGCGTTTTGACAGCCGACGGTAAGTGCGACACTGAGATCCGTAGGCGTGTCGGGATGGCCAAGGACACATTCCAAAAGCTGGATAGAGTATTGCGAGACAGGAGGATTTCTTTGCTAACAAAGAAAAGAATACTGAGCTGTTACTTGACATCTCTCCTTCTTTACAGCAGTGAATGCTGGTCGATTTCTTCAAAGATGAAGAAGAGACTCGAGGCGACGGAGATGTGGTTCTGCAGAAGGATGCTAAGGATATCGTGGACGGAGCGTGTCAGCAACGATGAGGTCTTAGAGAGGTTGCAAACAAGGAGGAGGCTTATGTTTAATATCAGGAAGAGGCAGCTGAAGTTTCTAGGACACATAATGAGGAAAGAGGGCCTGGAGAATCTGATACTCACGGGTCGAATAGAGGAAAAGAGAGACTAGGGAAAACAACGCGTGAAATACCTGGCAGTCTTAAGCTAGTGGATGACAGAACGTGGTCTGGGGGAAGAACCAGAAGGAAGGAACTTGTTGAGAGTTGTAAAGGATAGAAGAAGGTGGAGAGCCATGATCGCCTAAGCCCTGGAAGGAAATGGCTCATAAAAAGAAAAAGATTTGTAAGGAACCTCCTGTTCAAAAGACTTCATTCTGTTACGAGCGTACTGATTGGGATTCATTTTGTGAATTTATTCGAGACGCCCCTTGGATTGATATTCTTAACCTTTCTATTGAGAATTGAATCAGAGAGGTTTCTTTTCGTTGATGCTTTCGTACGTTCACGCAAATACCAGGTGAAATCACAATTTTCTCGGTTCACACCGGCCTGTTCAGTCGCTAGAGCTCACATGAATCACCTTTTTTTTTCACAACAGATGCCTATGCGTGTCTGCCCCAAATAATTGTAAACCTTTCCTCAAAGAATCTAAGTTTTTGATTGCTGATAGAATGAGACACCGTATAGCCTCTAACAAGTTTGCTCCACGTGAATACTGGTGGCTCTGTAATAGTGTGTTAAATAATTATCAGTCATCTATTCCTCCTCTCTTCACTTAATTTAAGGTGATAAGGCAGAAGTTTTTTGTTGGTAAATTCTCTTCCAATTCTACTCTTAACTCATCTGGAGCATCTTTGCTTGACTTTCAACTTAGAAGTGAGTCTCTATTGAGGGATATACATATGTGTCCATAGTTTCTGCTATCATCTCTAAACGGGATCAACACAAAGTATGGGGACTTGATGGTATTCCTGCAGTAGTCCTTAAAAATATGTTCCTGAATTGGCTCCTGTGTTTTCTAAAATCTACAATAAATACCTTCCTTTTTCTTGCTTTCCTGTTTGTTGGAAATTCTCTTCTGTAGTTCCAGTCTTTAAGAACTCAGCCGAACCGTCTGGTCCTTCTAAATATTTGCTTATTAACCTTCTATCTCATTTGGTCAATCACTAGGACCTCTAATTAACTCTGAATTGGTTAAGCATCTCACCTCGCACGGTTTTCTTTCCGATGAGCAATATGGCTTCCCCTTCTTGAGGTTAACTGCTGATGTGTTAACGAATATTATTGAAAGAGTTTATCAAGCTTTAGATAAGGACGGTGAAGCTTGGGCTGTTGCTTTAGATATTTCGAAGGAATTTGACATAGTTTGGCATACTGGTTATGCTATTTCCAGGCAAATTTTTGAACTGATTTAGTCTTATCTAATCCTGAAATGAAAGTTGTCTAGAACGACCACTCTTCTAGATCAGTTTGCATTAATGCAGGTGTCCTCTAGGGCTATATCCCTAGATGAACGTTTTCCCTAATTTTCGTAAATGACATTCCTGATGTTATCAGTTCTCAACTCGGTATCTAAGCTGATAAAACGACTATTTATTCCTGTCTTGATAGTAAGTCTGATCGATTAGATAAGGTTAAATTGGTAGCTGATCTAAAAAATAACCTACAATTGGTTGTTAAATAGGGCAAGTAGTGGCTTGTTAAGTTTAACGCCTCAAAAACGAAACTGCTCTCTTTTAATCGTCTGAGAGAACCCTTTTTGCATTCCATCAGTATGGCTGATGCTAACCTTCAGGAGAGTGACATATAGCCTCTTCCTTAACAAACGTTTTTCTGCTGATATGAAATGAAAAGAGAATATCTAATCAATTTCAAGGTCTGCTGCGAGGAGAGTTTGTTCACTGTGTCGATGTAGACAATCTTTCTCGCCAGAATCTATCTTACATATTTATATATTTACTATTCTTACATGCTTTCAATATGGCTGCCACATATGGTCTTGTGCTCTTTAAGGATTCTTGATAAAACCTAGAAAAGAATTTTTATCAACGACCTTTCTGGTGGCTCAGCTTTCAAATCGAGATCTATGCTGATGACACAACCATTTATTCCTATCTTAATAGCAAATCTAATCGGTTCGATAAATTCAAATTACACCTGATCTAAAAAACGAACTATTTTCTGTTGTTAACTGGGAAATAGCTTGTTAATTTTAACGCCCCCAAAACGAAATTGCTCGCTTTAAAACGCCTGAGAGAACCCTTTTTATCCTCCATCAGTATGGCTGATGCTAAACTCCAAGAGAGTAACACATCGCACCTTCCCCATTTTTCCGCTGATACGAAATCGAAAGAATATATTTAATCAATTCCTAGGTCTGCTGCGAGGAGAGTTTGTTCACTGTGTTTATGTAGACAATCTTTCTCGACAGAATCTATCTTACATATTGATAAGTCTACCATTCGTCCATGTATTAATTATTCATGTCACGGCAGATTTGGTGTTTCTATATATTTTTTTTGATGAATTTCAAAGAATAATCTGCAATTTTATGGGTCCTGACCAGGCAGTTTGGCTTCAGTTACTTTTCCACCACGGTAGCGTAACTTCCCTATGCCTTTTCATAAATGTTTTTGAATTTTGGACGAATTTTTGAACTAATTCATTTTTATATCGTATCGTGAAATGAAAGTTTCAAGATCATTTTGCATTAATGCAGGTGTCTTCAAAGCTCTATCCTTGGACCGATACTGTTCTTAATTTTCATCAAGAACTTACTGATAGCATCAGTTCTCAATTTGCTGTCTATGCTGAGGACACAGCCATTTATTCCTGTCTCAATAGTAAGTTTGAGCCGATCGCTAAGGGTAAACTGACATCTGATCTAAAAAATGACCTACATTCTGTTGTTAACTGGGACAAGCAATGGCTTGTTAATTTTAACGCCTCTGAAACAAACCTGATCACTATTAATTATCTAAGAAAATCCTTTCTGCTTTCCATCAGCATAGCTGTGAATAAACTCCAGGAAAGTGACTTGCTGCGCCTTCTCGGGCTAACGTCATCCACTGACATGAAGCAGAAAGAGTATATCGAATCGATTGCTAGCCCTCTTGCTAGGAAGTTTACTTACATATTTATAAGTCTACCATTCGTCCATTCTTCGAAAATTACTGACACATATCGTATGGTGCTCCTGATCAGAGATTCTTGATAAAATCCGAAGAAGAATCTACAATGTTACTGGTCTTGACATGGCATTTCGCCTTCAATCATTTTTCCATCGCCGTAACGTATCTTCCATGTGAAATACTTTCATGGTAATTGTTTTTATTTAACAGTGCGTCGGTCTACTTACCCAGTTCGGCATCGTATGTGTTTCTGGACTGCGGTGATGGTAGTTAAGCACCCATACTGTAAGAACTACAGATACGGAACAGGTCACCATAATACAGGCGAAGTAAACACCTAGAACAACAAGAAATATAAAAGATCAAACACAAATCCTAAATTAACGAAATAATTTAAATTTTAATCTAAGAATTGAAGAAACAGTAAAATGACATAGCATAAAAAAAAAAATTTATAATTTAAAATCTTATTCAGTTTACTCAATAACATCAGACCGCACCCAAAAGATCTTCGTGCTTGAATAACAAATGTGATCCGTTGTCATATTAGGAGAGAAGGTTGTAATGAACTGTTCTCTGCGTGGACTTGACACCACTTACTTCTCAGGAACTTATTTGATTAATACTTTAACGATTCGACATACTCATATATATGACCACATATATACAAGTAATCTCCGAGCTAAAACGTATTCCGCCTCTGACTGTTTAGTTGGAAGTCGGTTCTGAGTAATTTCGAATGGCTCGTGTATTGTAGTAGTAGTCCCATTTGGTATAATTATTTTAAAGATCTTTTTGAGGGCAAGAAAACAAACACACTAATAGAAATAATTTTATTTCAATTTATTTTAATATAATAAAGAGATAATGTAATGGTGTAATAATATTGTACAAAATATAAAGAATAGTATAATAATAATAATAATAATAATAATAATAATAATAATAAGGTAAATAAATAATGAAAAATACCACTGAGCGAGAAAGAGAGAGAAAGAGAAAGAGAGAGAGGGGACGTGAGAGAATGAAATGGAGTGACGGAGAAAGAGAAAAGGATAGGGAGAGAGTGAGAGAAAGAGACAGAGAGAAGGTGAGAGGGAGAGAGAGTGGGCTGGAAAATCATTCCGACGATAAGGAAAACATTTCAAAGACAAAAATCTCCGGACACATAATTTGCATATTACATTTTTTTAACATTCATTCTTCTTTTAAAAGTGAACAAAGATGGCAGCGATAAATTTAACACGCCACAAATTTCGAGTGTTTTTTTTTTTATCTTTACAGGAAGCCTTGCTGTCAAAAGTGTGCAGAGTTGCCGATTAATGCTTTTCATGCATTTAAAGTAGCCAGACATCAAAACAAAGAAGTTGGTTGAGTTGGTTGTATTTTTTTCCTTTAACTACATACACGGAGTCTTTGACTTACCTCTGAGATCCGTTTCTACGGCGCGACGTAACCTGATTTTCGACATAAACACACACGAGTCTGCCTTATTCTTGGGAACAATAATTAAGGGCAAAACCCCCCCTCACCCACCAAAAATGGGACAAACGAGATATAGCGGATGTAGCACACTCCAATATGGGAGATGCCGCTGTAATCAAGAAACGTCGCACGTGGGGTCCGACGTAACCCGATGACCTTCTGTATCAGCATTTATTGGTTTATTTAATATCGAATGTAAGACTTATAGGGCAAAAATCACATCGAATTAATAGAGATGTAGACATAGGTCCGGTTTACACTAGATCCGTCATAAAAGTAGACATAGGTTCGGTTTACACTAGATCCGTCACAAAAGTAGACATAGGTTCGGTTTACACTCGATTTGTCAAAAATGTAATCATAGATTCGGCTTACACGAGATTCGTCACAAAGGTAGACAGGTCCAGTTTACATTCGAGTCGTTACAAAAGTAGGCATAGGTTCAATTTGCAGTCGTGTCGTCAAAAAGTTAGACAAAGGTCCAGTTTACATTAAATTTATCACAAAAGTAGACATAGTTTGCCCTGTAGTCATCAAAAAACTAGACATATATCCAGTTTATTCTTGAGTCGCCACAAAGCTAGACATAGGTCTGGTTTACACTCGAATCGTCAAAAAGTTAGACACAGGTCCAGTTTACACTAGATTTGTCACAATAATAGAATAGGTCTGGTTTGCACTGAAAAGTCATCAAAAAGGTAGACAGATTCGATTTACACTAAAGTAAAATGTTAGACATATAAGTCTTTTATACACAGTAAACGTAGGTGCGATTGACATGAGAGTCGCCGAAATGGAAGCGATAGGCTCGAGTTGCATTGTCCGATTTACATGTGAGTCATCAAAAAGCTAGACATAGACCCGTTTCACTCTAGTCACGAATGTAAATATATACACGGTTTAAACTAGAGTAAAAAAGGTGGACATTTATCGAGATTATCCACAAGTATACATGTATCCACCTTTTTTAGTGGGAGGAGGGTCTTACTTCCCTATTGTGACGTGTCCGTGTATTCTAAGCCCAACCAGCGGACCTGGAAGCTGACAAGAAACCTATTTCCAGGAGTTCGCTATTCAGCGTCTATTGTGTGAAGTTGTGATAAGACCGGCATCTTATGTGTGTGAAGCGACATTTGCATTATCGTGCATTATTAGGCATACACTTAGCTGTCTCACGATGATCGTAAATGCAGGACGTCGTCAGTCACATACGTTGTAACTCTGAGGCAACCTTTATATATTATTTGTAACATTCAATTTCCTACTGCTTTTTATTTTGTCCGAATATGATCGAGGTAGTTAAAGAAGTAACCAATCTTGAACAATGACGCATCAAAGTAGTCCCTTTGAGATGTAACACACTTGTTCTAACGTTACCTTACACTTTTCATAATCACTCTGTAGGGATACAGAAGACGATTATGCCCCATTGGTTGAGATAAGTCACGTAGGTCACGTGACAGTAGCTTACTGACGTCACTTTATACAGTGACGAAAGAGGCCAGTCATTCAGTTTTGTTTACAGAAGCTAAACGAAACAGTGGTTTGTTTAACCCGGGCTGCCCGTGCGGAGGGTAAATCTGCCTCCCCTAGCAAGATCATGGGGCCGTCTTCTTTTAAAATATATCTTTCCCGGATATAGTAAGAAACCCCGGCTCGCAGCTTGGGAAAACACAAGGCTCGCCGTTCGTGGAATATGACCTCGCCTAGGACATCGTAGATGAATTCTGCCCGTTTGAATATGGAATCCTAAACATGGCTTCTCCAGAAACACAGAAGAATCTCCACATTATATACGACTCTATTTTTTCGTTCTCCTCTCTTCTCTGCGTGTGAGACGTGTAAATATGTATATATAGTTTTGTGTGTCTTAATGGTGTACAAGTCTCTCTGCGAACGAAGCATGTTTGTCATTCTTTTTACTTTCAGTCGTTCCGTTTCATCCGTGAAATACGGTGTTATTATTTCATTGACATAATAATGTCCAAAATGAGGGTAATACAAAAGGGAGAATAAACCTTTCTTCGAAGCTCTCCCGTTATATCTCTTTTGGAATTGCCATCAGCTATTTTGTTGCGATCAGTGTAATTTCGTCCACGTTCAACGACGGCAGCCAGGAGTCCCAGATAGACAAATCTGGACAGGGGAGGGACTCCGATCGATCTACGTAATACGATGTTTTAAAAAAAACAAAACAAAAAACAAGTGCACGAATCTTTGCTGGGCTACTTGCTCGGTCTGTGTGAATACAGCGGTCCCGAAATGCTCAATCTCAGTGATTGGTGCTTCACTATGATCTGAATAACTCCATGGGAGATTATCTGTTCAGGCATGCACAGCAATGTATTATCTCTCTGCTTATTATCTCCTTCTATATTTATCATTATTGCACATTAAAAGAATAAATTTTTAAGTGTGTACATACAGATATGTTGTTCCAGAAAGGCCCCGAAACTGGCTTCACCTGATGAGCATGGCCAACTGGCGAGTGATTTCAATTATCTCTTTGCAACGATATCAAATTAAATCTTACTAATCTTATAAAATTCGATGACGATCTATAAGGAAACGAAGTAAATGCCCTTAGCGATAAGTTAATAAAAATCGATGCGATTAAAGTAATTATCTGTTTCGAATTAGCGGTTCGTTGCGTATTTGACGAAGGTTACTTACCAATAAGTGGCACAGCATCAGACGTGGGAGGCATTGTCTCGGCTACCAGTAACAGGAACACCATGAGAGACAGAAGGATTGTTACACCTGGGGAAAAAATCAAGATAATCAACTTCGATTAATGAGGGGATCGATAGATCAGTCAGTTTATTTCTGCACACAAACACATACATACACACACACATAGGTACATACACATATACACTGTTACACAGGTACAAAACACGCACATACACAGGTACACAAACACATATACGCACAGGTATGCAAACACGCTCATAAACACACAGGTACGCAAAAACACATACACAGGTACACAAACAAACAGGCACATAAACATAGAGAACGCAAACACATACAGATAGGTACACAAACACACGCACACACACGTACCGACATAGATACACAATCACACAGGTGAACAAACACACATATAGAGGTACACAATCATACAGGTACGAAAATAGACTCACACACACAGGGTTACACAAATACACACACATGTACACAAACACACAGGTACACAAACGCAAGGAGGTATAGAAACACAAACGTAGCCTGACACGTTTGCCTCTATCCAACACTTGTTTTTTTTTGGGGGGGGGCGGATAGAGTACGCTCAAAAGGAACAACCCAAGATGTGTGTTATGTGAGGTGATCAAACGAAGTAGGTACAAAAAATTGTAGTGTAGTAACATATCCGAAGGTGTACAGGAAAAGCAAAAGGGCCTTCCAGAAACTAAGCAAGTTTATTATTATTATTATTATTATTATTATTATTATTATACAAAGAATTATCGTAACCGGCGAAGTTTGTCAGTAGCACCTGATTCATCAAAACCTAATACAATCCTGTCAATTACCAGGGGGTAACTACAGAAGAGATTATTTATACTATTTGTATTCGGACTATTATCCTCATCTTTATTGTTATTATCAGCTATTTATATTCGAACTATTGTCCTCATCTTTGTTGTTGTTATCACACGAGGGCAATAGTCCGAATATAAATAGTGTAAATAATGGCAACTCCTTATCGCAGAAATTCAGATAGAAATTACCGAAGAGATTTAAAAGAAAAGAAATACTGTTAATGGTGAAATACTACCTGAGAAACATAAAGTTAAACCTGCAGAAAAATATGAGAAGTGGCCAAAGAATAAGAATTAGTGAAGCAGTAGGTACTTTCAACTTGTACTGCTTTCTTGCTTTTTATATACAGTGATATTTTCCGCTATTGCTAAATTGATTTTGTAAAGGAATATGCGGGTGGCGTAACGTTTATTGGTACAAGAAAGGGAAGCGGCAAGCAAGAAAGCATGAATGCATGTTTTATCGCAGGGATGGCTTAAATGGCAGGATAGAGAGGGCTCTATAGCCTTAGTTAGAAGTCAGACTAACGGCAACTCTGAAATCCATGCCGTGGAATAGGTAAAAAAAAAAAAAAAAAAAATCACTCCAATATCTTTCCGTAAACATTATAACAAATGGCAGATAATAAAGAAGTGGATTCTGTGGAGAATCCTAATCAGGAATATTCTGAAACATCTGGTAATGGTGAGAATAGCCCTTTCCTTATAAAGAAACATTAGATATTCAGTAACTGAACAGATCAGTTACCACCTGTTGAATAGACTACATCCGGTAGCAAGGCCCCTGATCAGGAGATTGGAGATTTTGAGGAAAGTGGAACCACCTCTTAATTGTCGTTGTTCCAAGGTCCACCTTAATATGGGATGGTAGCACCTGTTAGGGTCCCATCTATGGTCGAACCCCGAAACAAAAACAAAACGCTATGAAAGTATAAAGATATATTCTTATATTAAAAAATACCATTTTTATATAAAAAAATTACTTATTTATATAAAAAATACCAACAATACATATTTATAGTAAAATACCCAGCAATAAATTTTAAAGCAAAATGATGTGTAATACATTTTATAGTAGAATTACCAACAATACATTTAATCTGTAGTTGAAGGCACACAATTGCGTTCGAAATATATTTAGTTGAAGTCATAAAATAGTTTTCAAAATATGTAGGTTTCGGTATTAAATAACCCATAGAGGTGTTGATATGCCGCTAAACAAAGTCAACCTTAATACATGTTGAAATTTATAAAAATCTTTATCTTAAAACCGTTTTTCATGGAAATAAGCTTCACAAATCGACTTTTATCGAGTTTTCTAGCATTGATAAGAGTTTTCTACCTAAGCTTTTGTTTAAGGTAGTGTGGAAATTCAACAACTAGATTTTGCCTAAAAACTAAAAAGGAGCAACATATTACGCCTTCTTGGCATTCATGTTTACCCCTGATATGAAGTGGATCGACTATACCGAATCAACTGCTTCGTCGAGTGCAAGGAAAGTCGGTTTATTGTGTCGTACCAGAAATTATTTGTCGTCAGAACCTGTCTTACACTCTTATAAATCTACCATCCATCCATCTATTCATTGAATACATTTATCATATGTGGTCTGGTACCCACTTTAAACCGGCCTTGTGCCACATTTAATCCTCGTGGGTGGATTAATAAATACCTACTCCTGATTCTCGAGATTCTTGGCAAAATACATAGAAGTAATCTAATCGATTCTGACCAGGCTAATCGACTTCAGTCACTTTCTCACCGAGGTAACGTGGCTTCTCTCTGTCTTTTCTACAAATATTTCCATAGCAACTGTTCTGATGAAATTTTTTACCTGGTGCCTCGACTACATGTATTTAAGCGTGCCAACTAGGTCCCACCGTTTTACTGTCGAAAAAGCTAGATGCCACTGCCACGTATACTCTAAAAGCTGATTTTCTCGCTTATGGAATTCCCTTCTTATTTCTTGCTTCCCTAGTAACTACAATCTTTAAAAATTTACATGCAACATCAATCGCCATCTTCTGTCTTCTTGAACCTTGTTTCCTTTTTCGCCCTTTCTTCAATTCCCGCCCTTTCTTCAATTCCCGCCATTTGCAGCCTTCTCATTCTCTTTTACTTTCACTCCCTTTAATCCCTCCACCCCACGTTCCAGTGGCATTACCACCTTGCTGGGAGGGATTTCTCCTTACTAGTTACAATGTGCTGTACGTTTTACTTGGTACTGCTGTTAGAAGTCTACAAGTGATGTGGTTCTTGTTATTTAGGGAAAAATATTTGTGACTCTGTAGATTCGCCAGTTTATAAGATACTAGCAGTATAACCAGTCATTGCCCGGATATTTCTTTACAGGGAATTTTTGCCGCTCAATTGGAGCAGTTTAAATTTAAAGTCAGCCCACACGGAAACCAATAATAGTAACAGCTTTTGGTACAACTGAGGCACATCCCCAAATGGGGGGTTAAAAACGAAAACTGTATAATAATAAATAATATGGAACTGTATCTGTCTATATTTCTGAGATGAGGTATTATGTACGCTATTTACATTATTCGGACTATTCCAACCACCTGAAGAAGACCGAAGCGTACAATGGCCGAAACGTTGTGATAAATATGGCAACAATATGAGGGCAATAGTCCGAATAATGTAAATAGTATAGGGAACTGTATAATAATAAATAATATTATTCTAATAATTTAGAGTATTTATTTTTTATTAAAGTTTTTTATGAAATATATATATCCAAGAACAGATAATAAATAGTAAAACGCGGAGTAGTGGAGACCCAATGTCACCAACAATTTGGGCTCAAAACCGGCACTGAAGAATTATCTATCAAACAAAAAAATTTCATCGAAATCGGATGAAAACTGTGGAAACGCATAAACAACATCCGATCACACATACATACACACGCACACACACACATTTTGAGAATTATAGATATAGATAATAAAAAAAAGAATCCATAGCATTTTAATGTTATTTGCAGTATTCTAATAGATACTTAAGTATACGTTTTTACTGAATCCCCCTAGTTGAGAAGGGGTACGTCTAATATACCCGAGCAAGCGGTACGCCTATATTTTTCTTAATAGAGCAACTATGAGAACAACAATGTTTTATATGCTTGTACGTACAATAGGCTAATATTTTCCTTGATAGAAGGATAGCATGAACAACTAAACTGATATTTGTTTTTTCTTCGGTTGTTTTTCGTGAATAGAAAATAAAAGTGAAAGAGGAGGACTCACCTAATGAAATCTTCTCTCCAGCGTCCGGAGGGAGAATAAATAATAACAGAGACAGTGCAGAAATGAGCACACACGGTATGATGATGTTGAAGCCATAGTATAAAGTCCTACGACGGATGTGAATCGTATAAGTTGCGTCCAGGTAGATTTCAGGACAGCATTCATATGAAACCACATTCAGTTTGACAGGCATTGCTGTACAAATAAAATTAAAACTTATAGTCATTTTTTCTTTCAATTAAAAGTTATAATCATTTTCTCTTTCAATTTAATATCCACAAAATTTAATTTCACACACACACATATATATATATATATATATATATACATATATATACAGATATATTTATATGTATATATATCTATATATATATATATCTCTCTCTCTCTATATATATATATATATATGTATATATATATATGTATATACGTGTATATATATATATATATATATATATATATATATATATATATATACGTATATATATATGTATATATGTATTAGGTTGGTGCAAAAATAATGACGTAATAATGTCGTTTTTGACGTTAAAAAATACGTCAAAAACCGACATTATTACGTCATTATTTTTGCACCAACCTAACACATATATATGTATATATATGTGTATATATATGTATAAATATATATATGTATATGTATATAAATGTATAAATATATATATGTATAGATATGTATATATACATATATATATGTATGTATATATATATATATATATATATATATATATATATATATATATATATATATATATATGTATGTGTGTGTATGTGTGTGTATGTATTTAGGCAGCATATCTTCATTCAAGCATGTTTGGTTAAATAATCTGAACATATATCTATTTCAATCCTCTCATCTTCTCTGATTGATTTCTTAATATTGTTACTAAATTCTTTAAATTCTTGTGAAAATAAAATAAATTATAAAATAAATGCGTCGCCTTTCTTAATGAATTTAATATCAACATTAAGAAGCCGATCAGAGAATAAAAAATAAACATTGATATACATCCAGATTATTCAACCAAACATGCTTGAATATATATATATATATATATTTATATATATATATATATATATATATATATATATATAGTACAGGCAAAAGATCCGTTCGTATATAATCCAGGTGCATTCTAATAATAACAAATATTAAAACAAATAAACAGAGAGTTCAATATATTGATTATAACAGAGCATATATAATTTTTACAGCAAAAACCCAGATTACCTCAACTTGAGTATAGTCTATTTCAATCTGGTCTGAATCCACTTGAAATAGACTACACTTATGTTGAGGTCATTTTGTTTTTTGCTGTAATATATATATATATATATATATATATATATATATATATATATATATATATATATATTTATATATATATATATATATATATATATATATATATATATATATATTCGAACAGGTTTGGTTAAATAATTTAGACATATGTAGACTAGTTTTCGTTGGGATGATATACCTAAATTATTTAACAAATCCTGTTGGAATGAACATATGCTGCATATATATATATATATATATATATATATATATATATATATTGACTAATAAAAATCTTAAAAAATTAAGAACTTCAGATACACTGAGTTGTATATTAATATTCTTTCGTTTTTATTATTATTTCATTTAGTTTCCTCGACTAGTTTCGGCCAAAATGGCCATCATCATCAGAAAAAAAAATTCTGCTTGCTGGTAGCAGTGAACTACAGAAATGAATGTCTTGATGGAGAAAATGAAATTTTCTCTGTAGTTTTCATTTGTTTTTTTATTTTTTTATCTTTTTAACATGAATCTTTTAACATTCCTTGTATTGGTCAAACAGTCTCTTTTAAGATGTTATTTAAGATAAGAGCTGGATGGATTCATGCTGCTCTGAATTCACTTGGTCATTTTGACAGTTTTATTGGTTCCTGGAAAGGGGGGTGTCTCTGTTAAGTGTGTGTGTTATTTGGTTCTTATTGAGCGAGTCAGTATGATGTGTGTAAGCGTGTATATTACTATGGGTGTGTGTTATCATTGTTATCATTATATATATATATATATATATATATATGTATTCGGACAGGTTTGGTTAAATAATTTAGATATATGTCGACTAGTTTTCGTTGTGATGATATGCCTAAATTATTTAACAAAACCTGTTTGAATGAACAGATGCTGCTTAAATCTATCTATCTATCTATCTATCTATCTATCTATATGGAAAAACGATAGATAAATTTTTATATATCAAGAACAATTTCAGGGAAAATGATGACAACTCTATCGTTTCAATAATTGAAAAGTATTTATCTAACCTTAATATAAAATTTGTTACAACCACTTCTAAAACAAAAAGAGTCAATCGTAGTCGGGATTATCGAGTCAAATCGAATGATCTTTTCCTTAGCTGCAAAGTATGTGCTTTTACAGTGCTTGCCTACAGTTTTGAATTCAGAGTTTTCCTTCTCCTAGACCGGTTCCCACCAAAGGCTATAGAAACCAGTCCGTCCTGCTAGTTAACCATGCCTTTCCTTAGAGTATTAGCATGTTAGTGAATGTAATGAACTCAACTGAAATTCGAACACGGCTCCCCGATTTCTCAATCCGCAATTGATTACTCTACCGTATCTCCTGAAACAATCAAACACTTAATTAATGTAAAACAAAATAAGCTAAAACTTGAAAGATGAATTTTTTCTATCATCTCTAATAATTGTCACAATGAATACATGGCCTCAAGCAATTTAAGTAAAAGATTATATGAACACAAGTCATATTTTACAAAACAACACATTCAATGCATTAGTTGCTTGGCGTAATGAGTCTGACAATAATTTTGATTTAAGTAATGCCACTCCAATTAAGAGAGAAAGCAATTACATTAGACAAAAATGTATAGAAAGTGCTTTAATTGCTGGATCAACTGACAATAAATTAACATCTAATTTTGCTTACAACAATATGCCTTACTTGGGAGATCTTCTATTATCACAGTGTGGGATATTTAATAACAAAATTGATAAAAACATAAAAAAAAAAAAATAAAAAATGAAATCGGCTAGACTACAAAACGTATAAATTTTAGTTAGGTAATTTTTTATGGGAGGCACGGTGGAGTAATGTATAGTGACTTGCATTGAGGAATCGGAGAGCAGAGTTCGAATTCCGGTCGAATCCATTACATTCGCCTACGTTCTAATACCCTTGGGAAAGGTATGAATCCTCTTTTCCCTCTAGCAATCGGTAAATAGCAGGATAGACCGGGTTCTATAGTAGGGTAGGTTGATTTTCAACTTTTTTTTTGAATATCAAAAATTATCACCAGAGTAAAGTTGGGTATTGGTATGATAAGTACTGATACCAAAAAGTAGATTTGTAACTTGCACCAATTTTGAGCATTTAGTTTAAAATATCGTCTAATATGAAGCACCAGAAAATCTTTGTTTTTGATACGTTTAGATATGAAATGGCTTAAAATATTTATAATTTAAATCCAGAATCTATAGCCTTGGATGGCAACTGATCTACCGCAGAAAGAAATGGCAACCTACTGCGGAAAAAAAAATCTGCCTTGTCAGTTATGTATCGAAAGATACATGATCGCCTAAGCGTGTATTACATGGCACATAACTTACTGAATTTTTTGAAGAGGTTAAAAATCATGTACTTTTGGTGACCGGTTGCACGATACACATGTAAATTTTTTCAGGTTTTAAAATACATGCATTTTCAATGATCATAGCCTATCTGGTAGGCTTAGATTCTCACAGTATCTTTGATAAAAGGTTGTCATTGGAAAGTCAATACGTCAGCGATTTAAACACTTGCGAAAAGATGAATGTAAATTTGAGATAGGAAAAAATCTATTAATTCGTCATTAATTTTAAGGTATTAAGTTGGTGCAAAAATAATGACGTAATAATGTCGTTTTTTGACGTAACGTCAAAAAACGACATTATTACGTCATTATTTTTGCACCAACCTAATATTTGTTGATTTTACGTGACATATATGGATGATGTTTTGCTCTTCATGTAACGATAAAAGGGATGAAATTTAGGCTACGTACGATGCAGGCCTATGGCAAAGGAACTACCGTAGTCAGGCATGACCTTAAACAAAAGTACGGTATCTAAATCTTTGTATTAGATATTTTAGGGTAACTGGCTTTTGTCACCGTTTTGGGGTAACTTTGTAAAAAAAAAAAAAAAAAAAATGATGGGAATTTATTTACTATAAAATATGTCCAGGATGATGTAATATTTGACTACGATAAGCCTATTAGTATTTTTCAGAAGATAGGGCCACGTTATCAGTTATGTGCCATACGTGATACACGCTTAAGTGATCATGTATCTTTCGATACATGACTGACGAAGCAGCTTTTTTCTGCAGTAGGTTTCCATTTCTTTTTGCGGTAGACCAGTTGCCATCCAAGGCTATAGAACTCAGTCTGTCTCGCTATTTACCCATAGCTGGGAGGAGAAGAAGAGGATTCATACCTTTCATTAGTATTAGCACGTAAGTGAATGTAATGGATTTGACTGGAATTCGAACCCGACTCTCCGATTCCTCAATCCGAGCCGCTATCCATTACTCCACCGTGCCTAGTAAATTTCTATATATTATATAAGTAATAGCAATATTCTGTCATTGATGAGTGCATTAATTCTTGACCACTAACATATGCTTTTTTTTTTACACTCCGCTTTTTTTTCGGGTACAAAAGTTCAAGTTTAACCAAATATTTTATAAGTTTTCTTCTTCTTTTTCTTCTTCATCCTCCTCCTCCTCATCATCAACATTATTTCTTCTTTTCACCAACAAGTTGTAGCCAGTAATTTACGCAGTATCCTCGCCATTCCGAGCATGGAGACATTTTGTAATGACTATTTCCAAATTATAATCCACAACCTGAAAAAATTTCCCCATATTTTTTTGTACAGCATCCCAGTGCTCCAATTATCATTGGAACTGTAATCACTTTTTTTGTTAGTTCAAAACTTTCAGAAATTCTATATTTGGAATCATTATCGTTGTCGTTCTTTTCTTTGCGTTCAAAGATGACAAATTCCATCTAGAAGCAAATCTTTTTTGCTGCTTGTCTAGAAGGACAACAGCTGATTTATTGTGCTCTAAATTTGTCACTGTCTTTATCGGAAGATCCCACAGGATTTTCATTTTGCTATTCTCAATCACTTTCTTCTCCTGTATGACCACATTGCCAAAATACTTGTTACTATATTTAAAGTCGTATAATTTACACAACTTTAAACGAACATTGGCAGCAACTGTAACATGCCGCCATTTCTTATGCACATTCTGAGAATATGACTAAGACCCACACCTCTCTCCTCATTCTGCAGAACGCTAAAGTGTTAATATTTTCAGCATTTAGCTTTACCAAATTTATCTGCAATACCTAATCATGTGCTGCCATTAATACTCCTCCAGTTCGCTTCTACAAATTATTATTATAATAATTATTATTTTATACGCATATTGAATCAATTGCTAGGTTTGCTTCTAGGAAAATTGGTTCGTTATGTCGTGCTAGACAATTTTTCACGCCAGAATTTATCTTACATATTTATATGGCTACCATTGCTCCATAAATTGAATATTGCTGTCACATCTGGCCTGGTGCTTCTGTTATGCATTTAGAGTTTCTTGGTAAAACACAATAAAGAATCTTCAATGTTGTATGTCCTGACTTGGCATTTCAGCTTCAGTCATCTCCTCACCGCCGTAATGTAGCTTCTCTGTGACTTTTCTATAAATATTTTAATGGTAATTGTTCTGAAGAGCTTTCCTCTTTCGAACTTAGACTTTGTGAATTCAAGAGCAGTACTAAATTGGCGGCAAGGTCTCATAATTTTAGAGCTGAAATGGCTAGATATAACCGTAAGTCCTATGTTAACAGTTTCTTCTCGTTTGTGAGACTCTCTTCCGGCTTCTTGCTTTCCAGTCAACTTTGATCTTTAAAAATTTAAGTGCAATGTCAATCGTTATTTTCTCTCTTCTTAATTTTTTCTTTGTTTTTGTTCTCTTTTTCCTTAATAATGTTTTCTTTTTTTCATATTGTCTCACACTCAATAACCCTATGCATCTTAGTGGCTTTTTTTCCGTGGAGTGAAATGATTAAAAATATACTGAATATTTTATACACACTTTAAAACCATTTTCTATAGTAACATATATATATATATATATATATATATATATATATATATATATATATATATATATATATATATATATATATATATATATATATATATATATATATATATATAAATATATATGGTATAAAATGAAAATTGGAAAAAATTTTAGATTTTGCCGACGCGTTTCGTCTTCCGACTTTTTCAAGGCAAAAATGAAATCTAAATGTTTTTTTTATTATAGTTACATCAAAAAAATCCAAATTTAAAAAGATAGAAGCTTCTGTCTAAGCCTTTTTTTCTGGTTAATGTAAATTACCTGTATAGTAAGGGATTTTTTTCCATGTCGACAATATATTTAAATTCCCAGATCAAGACGAAACGCGTCGGCAAAATCTAAGATTTTTTCAAATTTTCATTATATACCAATGTGTCTTGTCCACAGAATTGATCTGGGAATTTAACTATATATATATATATATATATATATATATATATATATATATATATATATATATATATATATATATATATATATAATATTAGTGGTAAATATACACATACATATGCAATCATATATGTAAAATATATAAATATATATACATACATACATACACATACATATATATTTGTATAAAAAATAAACCCAAGAGGATAGAACCCAGGTAGAACTCAATGTCCGGGACAGAGTAAGGATATAATAAAAAGGCTTAAACACTAATATTCCATGGTCATAATTTATTCCATTGGAATCGTAAATTAATACGATCCAATTCATCAGACCTACAAATTCAAAAAGAAAACAGAAAAAACAACCCAGAGAATAAAAAATAAAATTTAGTGAGAGTGTATGTATGAGAGTTTGGGGCGAATGTTAGAGCAAATGAAAACTATAGGGGGGGTAACAGACGAGAGAAGAACAGGAAGGTCTAAAGATGAAGGGGAGATTAAAATTTAACAGAGAGAAGTTTTAGAGAGGGGAGTCAAAGACGGTTTAAGTGAGAGAAATATGAATATTCTCGGATGTCTAAAATACATTAAAGATATACCGGAAAAGATACATTTTGTGGTGACATACACACACAATAGATGATATATAGACGGTATATCTTTAATGTATTTTAGACATCCGAGAAAGGGAAAGAATGTTTGAAGAAAACAACGGAACACGATTTAGTGCTTGAATTGAGGAAACAGGGTGTAGCGCAAGGAAATGAGAGGGTTCGAGAAGAAGAAGAGATGGAATAAGAGAGAGAGAGAGAGAGAGAGAGAGTGAGGTGAGAGAAAGAGAGAGAGAAGGTGAGAGAGAAGAAAACAGGAAGAGAGAAAAGAGAGACAGAAAAGGAGTGTAGGAAGGAAAAAAAAAGAATGAATGGTTCCTCAAAACCTCCAATCTCCAGGTCAGCGGCCTTGCTGTTGAATGTAGTTTATCGTCATACCCAGGACAAAATGAAAAGGGAAAGCGTAAGAGATAAAAAGAAGAAGAAGAAGAAGAAAAAAAACAGTGGTGAAAAGAGATACAAAAGGAAAGAGAAAGAGATGGAAAGGGAAAAGAGAAAAACATGAAAAGAGAAAGAGTGGGTGACAGAAAAATAAAGGAAAGGGTAATGAAAAGAGAAAGATATAGAAAGAAAATGAGAGGGTGATAGAATGAGAAAGAAGAGATCGAGAAAAAGATGTAAAGCGATATATATATATATATATATATATATATGAATACTAACCAATTAATTTCCATTCACCGTTACGAATGAAGCTAGATATATCTCCGCCATCAGGGTTGTCCAGTTGAAGGTTCAGAAAACGACCGTCATGTGTCCAGGAGCCGAATTTTAATTTGCACTTTTGGTCATCAAAAGGAAACCAAGCAATATCAATTTGACAGGTGCTCTTGAACATGCCCGGAGGCACCCAGAAGCATTCACCGTTATGGAAAACAACTACATTTGTCGGAAAGGTACCGTCGAAAACTTCGTTAGCACTGTGGAAGAAAAAAAAATGCATTTAATAGGTAACGAAATAATTCATTTTTGTAAAAACTTTGGAAACAGTATCTATTCTCAGACTATTTTTCCGAACTGTTATGTAATATAAAACGTCCTGTAATGACAGTAAAAATTTCTCGCAGATTAAGAGAAGACATGAAGTCATGGAAATACTGGATACTGAGAATAACATGAAAATGTGAAAGACGTGTGGCTACCGCATGCGAGACGTGTGGCTACCGCATGCGAGATGTGTGGTATCACATGCGCGATATATCATGGCATAGCTACACATCTCGTCATCTCAATTTAACTTTTGAAAATTATAAAACAGTGAAACAGAGAGACTATTTAGTTAATCTAAATAAATATACTTAAAAACACCAGTTGCATATGAAAATTCTTTTTCATATATCTATATATATATATATATATAAATTGAGCAATTGACTCATAAATGTAGCATAAATTCTCTCTCTCTCTCTCTCTCTATATATATATATATATATATATATATATATATAAATTGAGCAATTGACTCATAAATGTAGCATACATTCTCTCTCTCTCTCTCTCTATATATATATATATATATATATATATATATATATGAGTCTCTGTGTGTGTGTTTATGTGTGTGGGTAAAAGTAAATAACTGAATCTTGTAAAATTCACCAACGCATCTGATGTTAAAAATTAGACATTACAAAAACAAATATATATATATACAAGTCTGTGTGTGTGTGTGTGGGGGGGGGTAAAATTAAATAACTCAATCTCGTAAAATTTACCAACGCATATTATGTTAAAAATTAGACATTACAGAAAACAAATCCCCATCTCACGTTTGCAAAAAGGTATATCCAATATATATATATATATATATATATATATATATATATATATAAGAGATTATGAACCACTAAATGCTCATAGCAGAGTGCAAGCAGGTTTTGTCGAACAAATTCAATCTTTAGTACTTTATTACGGCAATTGCTTGCAGAACAATGTAGGAAGAGTAGCGTATAGATCTCTCCTTTCACATAGCCCCGTAGAAAATAAATCACAAGATGTCATGTCAGGTGACCATTTCAACAGCACATTAGCATTATCACTGGTACGCCAATCTATCTATAAATTCGCGGAGTCAACTTTTTTTTTTTGTTAAAATTTGAGATCATTTGAATGAGAATTGGCTATGTTATTACACTACAAAAGGATGTCTTGTATCCAAGCCCATCAACATCTTCTCACAATCGACTATTTAATTCCAAAGGAGAGTTTCTGTTCATGCATGTGAAGTTAAGTAGTCTTTGATTAAGACGACGAACCCGGTTCTAGATACTCAAAATATACTGGATACTCCTGAATAGGAAGTAAATTAATAAACAAAAAAATAGCAAGAAAATCCTTTGTACCTTTTTGAAAACCTTGCAACTTGTCTTAAAAATGACTTCCAACTACATATCCGTATAGCCATAGTTAATCGCAATGGTGTGGTAGACTTTATGAACTAAAGAAGAGACAAAAAACATAGGAAAACGGAAACTCCGAAAACTATTCACGACATTCGTTTACTCACCTGTTGTACATCAAGATATCTGGTCTCCAAATCTTCCTTGGTGGAACTCGGACGCTGGAGATATTTCCGTATTCTTCTGGGTCCCATACAAGGTTGGTATCATTCCATTTCTGAAATGGACATACAGTTAGAAATAAAACCAAAAGAAAACAGATTTATACTTTACATGCAAATACAAGGGTTGCTCCGAAACTAAAACCCCCTACTTTATTATATTGACCTATAAGACAGATGTTGGTGGTATGGCAGTAGAGCTCAAACCTTCCCGCTAAAACTCATAATTATTTTTGCTTTGTCATACAGTTGAATGGAAATCTGTCATAACCTTATCTGACATAAAAGTGCATACGAAGTCGAGGTGTATCCTTGAATTCTTCCATGTGGAAATAATTGCACTTACTGACATACACTGATGCTTGTTTAACGTTTACAGACACTAAATAGTAGACATGAGCCATAGCGATGGGTGTGGCAAGCCACTTTCCGGGTGCGGTATGCCGGTTCTTGTTTATTGGGAATCACATTTAAACACTTAGGAACGCTTTCAATCGGATACCATTTGAGCGCACTGGGTTGCACGATTTCAAAGTAACTCTAATTGGGATCCACCTGAAAAGTTACGTGTTGGTTTTATTTTTGCTGCAGTTTTATGGCCGTTCAGGCTCAAGCGGTTGATACAACCAAAATTGTTCGATTTGTTGCGGATTCATTTTTTTAAATACTTGGAGAGGGGGTTTTATGTATATTGGCCAATGAGAAACAATTTTTTGGGACCTTGTGAAATTCTGGCCGGAGCTGACATGGCCGGCCCTTTTCAATTAAAAGGACTGCTATTAGATGAAAAGATGAATAGAGAAGAAAAGAATAAGCCGTTGACAAGGAAGCAATTAACGGAGGAGGAAGAAGGCATTTAGCACCCACGCTTCAAAGGATTAGTTCAGCGAAAGAGGTCATAAATCAACACGAGGAAATAGACAGATTTTACCCCAGAACTGAAATTTCTTTCTGAGCTTTCCTGAGAAGAATTTAAGGTCAAAGGACCCTCTGGATAACTTTATGGGAAAAATACTTCAAAAGACCATTGAGAAAACAACACCTTGAAAACATGAAACGCCTTCGACCTCAGACTTCCCGTTTGAGTCTTCTGTTAAGAACGGAGGTGGATATATTTTGAAATTTTTGCCATGTGCAATTTTGTTTTTCTAAGTTTTTTTTTCCCCTTTTTCTATTTTTAAAGGGTTTAATTTTTTTTTATCGTTGAATCCGTGCCTTTATCAAGCAAATTGCAACGTATTTTTCTTGTTTCTGTGGGTAATCCCTTTTGTTACCTCAAAATTTTTCTTGTTTCTGTGGGTAATCCCTTTTGTTACCTCAAAATTTTTCTTGTTTCTGTGGGTAATCCCTTTTATTACCTCAAAATTGTTATCCTACCAAAATCGGCACACAAAAGGAAATTTTTATGCAACCCTTGAATTGTATCTTTTCGTATTTGTAAATTGTAAAATAAATGAGTTTTTCCTTTAAAATTTTACGCATTGGTCGTCTTGTTTCTCATTGTGCGCCCATTATCGTCACTTGCTGTTTCTGGCAACAAAGTTTTGTGTCTGGTACAAGGACATAGAGTTCATTTGGTTTGGTTTGGTTTGTTTTACGGTATATCAACCTCAATTGATTATTTAATGCCAACAAGATTTTTATTACTAGTAATATTTTTTCCAAAAATGTATTACTGGCAATATTTTTTCTTCAAAAATGTATTGCTGGCAATATTCTTTCCTAAAAAATGTATTGATGGCAAAATTTTTTCCTTAAAAAATGTATTGATGGTAATATATATATATATATATATATATATATATATATATATATATATATATATATATATATAACTTCAAGTTGTATAAGGTCTTTTATTATTTTGCTAGTACTTTCGACTGTACATTCAGCCATCCTCAGGCATGGAAATTATTTTTTTTTTAGTTGATCCAGGTAATAGCAGACTCGAAAAATTAAATGCGAATCGAAATATGTTTTTGTTAGAAATGTGTTATTGTTAATGGATAAAAACTTTTGAAGTGTGCAGTCGCAACGCAAAGGTTGAATTTTTTTTTTAAAATTTAAGAGAGTGCGTTTTTTTACTAATATGACAATTTGAGAATTTTTGTGTTGTCGGAGTTTTTCAGTCAATGTGGCATGAGCTAAATTGTCCAATAAATAGAGTAATGTTGCAGCCGTTACATCGAATGTACAACCAAAAGTACTAGCAGAATAAAAAAAGACCTTATACAACTTTGAAGTTATTAAAAACAAGGATCATAACATTCATATATATATATATATATATATATATATAATGTTGTTAATATTTTTTTCGTAAAATGTATTGCTGGTAATATACTTTTAAGAAATGTATTGTTGATAATAAAGTATTGCTGGTAATAATTTATACAAAACTGTATTGCTGGTATTAAAAAACTTATTTTTACACTTTCAAAATGCTTTGGCCCCGGTGTGGTTCCACGCTCCTCAAAACCTCCTGATCAGAGGCCTTGCTGCTGGGCGTAGTTTATCGTCTTATCCAGGACGCCTCATTTAGTGTATGTGTGTGTGTGTGGGGGGGTCGTATCCCTCTGCAGAGGTGCAGTCAGTGTATTTTGAAGCCGCAATCGATAGGGCGGTTGAAGTTCGTAGGAAAGTAAAATTTTTATAAGGTGATCGAAAGGAAAAAAAAAGAAAAAAAAAGAGCTCTTAAAAATGCACTTAATTCACTTAATGTGCTTGTCACTGCACTTAATTATGAGCCTTCCTGAGAAGAATTTAAGTCGAAAGAACTGTTTAGATAACTTTGTGGTAAAGTTCTCCAAAAGGCTATCGAGAAAATAACTTATTATACGGAGAAATTATTCTTTCATTGTGTTGCTTTTTAGTTTTTTAAAAATAAGTTGCAAATGTCCTTTTGAACATAATATATTTATAGTGTATTTACTGTACTTATCAATCTCCTGTGGATAAACGAGACCATTTAGTCTCACGAGATTTAGAGAGAATTTCTTATTATTGTAAAATATTTTCCCTCAGCTCATATTTTTATTATTTTTAACAGCTTATCAACCTTTTGAAGGTTATTTACAGTCAGAAAATACTTTTAGATTTTAAGAACTTTTTGATTTGGTTTGGTTTATTTTGTTTTACAGCATATCAACCTCAACGGGTTATTTAATGTTGACAAAACTTTTATTGCAGGTAATATTTTGTTTTGTCAAAAATCTGTTTCTGGTAATATATATCCTTTAAAATTGTATTGCTGGTAATAATTTTTTCAAAAAAGTATTGCTGGTAATAGTTAACTATTTACCCATAGCTGGGACCCTAACAGGTGCTACCACCTTGGGTCAGGGTGGACCTGGGAACACCAGCAATTAAGAGGTCGTTCCACGCTCCTCAAAACCTCCTGATCAGAGGCCTTGCTGCTGGATGTAATTTAACGTCTTACCCAGGACGCGGATGTAGTTTAACCTCTTACCCAGGGCGAAAGAACTTTTTGAAGATAATAATGATCTTACTGATACGTATTACTATTTAACCCATAGCCGGAGAGAGAAAAGAAGGATTCATACCTTTCTCAAGAGTATTCGCGCGTAAGTGAATATAACGAACACGAATGAAATTGGAACTCGGCTCTCCGATTTGCAATTCCGAGCCGTTATTCATTACACCACCCGCACATCCAAGCTTACAGCACCGGGTATTCTCAAATGTACAAATCTAATTAATAGAAATAAATATAGTAAATATGAAACTAATTACTTCATGCAGTCGGTTCACAAAAATGTCAGAAGCCGACAAATGTACAAACAACTTGCGCTTGCATAATTGCTATTGATTATTGTCGTTGTGAAACTCGATAAGATATTGTGATACGCCCCACTTTACACGAGGCCATCACGTGTCCCTTCATGAAATAATTTTTCTCTCCGCTACCCCAAACCCCACCCGGCCGGTATCATTTCTGCATAATTCAGACATAATTCGTTTGCTTAAGACATTTGAATCATTGATGTCCTTTGCGCGCATCAAGAATTTCTGGTGAGTTGAACTGTCACACAAGTTCACGAACGACTAGCATTTCCGCTGACAATCCGCCTCGACTTCCGCTTTAAGAATAATGCCCGTCTCGAAATTCCACTTCGCACAAAAGAAAGATTTTAATCTAAATGGCAGTTATAAGGCGAATCTGTAATCTGTCTTCCGCATATGAACGAGTAAACTGATTCTTGATTATGAAAAAAAAAAAAAAATACTCGTAAAATATTTTCCTCAAATCAGATGTAAATAATTATTAATATTAGCAAACGTATTAAATATAAAACTAATTTCTCATACATTTCTTTTAATCAATTCGCCCTAAGCAAGGCGATAATATCACTAAGACACAAGGGGCTGTTGGGAGGGAAAGAGAATCACAAAGAATTTAGGCGGAAGCAGAAATTCAATTCTAAACTGGAAACAAAAGATAAATTCCTACTTCGTTTTAAAAGACCGGGGAGGAGTGTGAACTGGATGACAGGCAAACCTATCTAATCCTATTGAGGAAAAGAATAGTAAATAAAATTCAAGTGTTCATTAGTTATTACTTAAATAATTGTATCCAAAAAAATAACCTATATACAGAAATATATTAACTAATTGTCTTGACTAATTTAATCCTTTATCTCTCTCTCTCTCTCTTTCTTTCTCTAGATAGATAGCTAGATAGACAGATAGATAGAGGGAGGGGGAAAGAGCGAGAGAGAGAGGTTTATTTAGTGGTGTCGTAATGCCGGACACAATTTAAGTTTTATATTTATTTCCTTTTCATTAATTAGTGGCGTCCATCTTGTCTGTAATCCAGATGAGACTCAGTATGGGATTGCGTATTACAGTAGCAGAAGAAACTTGTAACCGGTTTCAAATGTTTATATTTTCTTTATATACCGGGTGTAACAGCAAAATTATCCAATTCTTAGATTAAGCTTTGAGCCGTTGTATCCTAGAAATAATTAAAGATATCATACTGAAATTCTCCAAAGTTTTTATAACCCTACTGTACTCTACTTTGAACAATAAGAATATATTTAGCTGTAAGTTGAAATGATGATCCATCTTCTGTTGTGACCTCTTGATCCCGTTTTTCTTTCTACTGTTCCCTCTTTTTTAAACTTATTCACCATTCTATTGATTGTTCTGGAATGGACTTTGAAGATGAAAAACCAGACTATGAATGTTGGTACTATTAGTGAAGGCTTGAATGATCTTTTTTCTCTCACCATTGCTCACTTGGGAAGACATAGTGGAGTCGACACAAAATGATTTTAACCTGTTCTCTTTCTAGCTGAATAACTCAAATGGTTTTTCAGTGATTTTTACGAGCAATGGTGTCTAGATGGCTAAACATCTTACCTGAAAACTGGAAAAAAAAACTCAATTAGTTTAGTTGTTCTTTAGATATTAAACATTTTGTGGGATGGACAATTATCCCATGCTGTTACAGGATTTGGGCAATTTTGCTGTTATACCCGGTATAATCGAAGATACCATGCTTATAAATAGAACTTCTTCGCCAGTAAGTACATATACTTTTTTCTGACGTCTATTCACCTAATGGTGATTAAGTGAGGCTTAGTCTGGAAAACAATCTTTTAATCATTTAATATATTCAAAATCACACTGCCATTATTCAAGAAAATGCTATTTCCGATCAATATATTGTATTTTTAAGCTATTGTTCGCCCAATACAAGGCCCAAGTGCCACTCAAGGTAGACGGTTACTGAATGAAGTTGCTTTAGGGACGTAAGAGGAGGAAGTAACATTTATAGATTATGAGGATAATTAAGATAGGAAGCTGTTGAACCTGGACTTCAAGGTCCCGATCACGGTTTCCGTAACCCATTAGGGTCTAAGGGACACCCATGGACTAGAGCAGCAGTAGAAGTGGTCTTTCTTGAGTAAGATGTCCTGACGGAGCACAACCCTTTTCAGGTTAGTTTGAATTCAAAGTTTTCTTTCTCTTAGACTAGTCACCAACCAAGGACCCAGTGTGCCTATTGTATTTGGTGGTGGGGGGGAGAAAAAATACATTTCTCCTGACACCTGAGAGTAATGAAGTTGACTGGAATTCATACTCTGCTCTCCGATTCCTTAATACGAGTCGTTATCCATTACTCCACCGTGCTTCTACTGAAGATTTGAAAAGGTTAAGGTTAAAGTGATCGAGGAAGCATCGATTCTGGAGTCTGTTTCAAAAGGCAGGAACTATTGTATAGAAGATGTACGAATGGAATTTTCTTCTGACTAATGAAACACAAAGGGAATTAGGATGGTTCCTCTCTAGGCACATGGCATATCGGTTCTTAGCTGTGAAGGTCTGAATTTGTCGAACGAAATAATGTAACTCAGAATATTTTTTCATAGAGATAGTGATAGATACGCGAGAGCTTTTCGATGTTTCGTTTGAGGGAAAGTAATTGTGGGGTGAAAAATAATTCATCATCTAAAAGGCGGTGAAAACTCTTTTGAACTCTGTCAAGTCTGGAAAGAGATAACGGAACAGCTCCAGCTCAGGTAGGAGTAGGAGTACTCCATTTTTGATCTGATCTGAAACATATAAGGATAGAACTTGGCAGGAGTAATCAGAGGGAAGCCACATTCGTCGGTGAGAAAGTGACTGGAGTCGAGATGCCAGGTCAGGACCGATCACATTGCATATTCGTCTTTGGATCTTGTCGAGAACCTCATGATGAACAGCGGGGCATCATACCATCTCTTTCTGGAGTGGTATAAGGAGTATGGCATTTTTTTTCAGAAATAATAAATAATATTAAATAATAAAACTTATGTAGCAGATAGAAAAGTCATTCTTATTGTAGACTAGCAGCATGGCCCGGCGTTGCCCGTGCTTGATTCAAAAATCGTACGACTCATACAATCGCTATCACTTGACTTAAATATTTTTGCCCTTCCTTGCCTTTAAAGGAGTGCCCTTTGCCGTGCTGATGTTGCTACATGCCTTACTTCTTGCCTATCTCACACTGCGGATAATTTCTATGCTCTATACTAAACATTAAATCTGTTACGAAAAAAGAAGTAAACAAAATGAACACAAAACGATCAGATTTAAAAAAGGACTCGTAAGTGGAAAAACCGAATGAAAAAAGAATGTTAACAACAAATACTTTTTCGCACCCAACCCAGTTCTGCGGAATCAGAATCAACGTTGAGTTTAAGCAAGCGAATGAGCCAATTGGAGTAAAGTGCCATGCAGATTTAAATTTTTCCCACTTGTGACGAATACAGCTATCGATTTTTTGCATGCTAGCATGCTAGTTAACATTCGTGTCAGTCGGCTGTTGGCTCTCACACTGGCCAATAGAATCTTCCTGCCTATTCGTGGCAGCCAGTTATAGGCTCTCACTCTGGCCAGTAGAAAATATCCGCAAACTACATGAAAACTGCCGTAGAAGCATGAAAAAATCGATTATTTCCACTATCGATATGAGTTGGGAAATGCAAGGTGGGTCTTGGCCTTCCCACTAACTTGGAGTATGTGCATGTAAATTTTGGTGCAAATCCGTCGAAAATTGCGGCCGTGCATTCGTTACACACACACACACACACACACACACACACACACACACACATTCTACCTTTTATAGATAGAGATCATAGCATAAGATTTGTTCTTTTTCTTATTACACTGCAGGGAAAACATTTGGGGTGGGGCACCTGCATTTTTTTTAAACACCTTAAAGTAATATACTTTTGTACTTTTTCCATTAGAGCATAAAATTTCAATAATTACAGTGTATTTGTTTTTATTTTTCAGTCTTTCTCCAAGCTCCTCTTACTACCAAAAAGTTCAAATTTGAATTTGTCTGTCCCCAATACATTTTTTAAATTATGAATATTTTATATGAGAAACATATTTTGCTCGTCACCATTAACGCTTCAGTATACGTTTTGAGAATATCAAAAAGGCCGGAGACTTGATTCGGGGTCAAGGGAATCCTGAAAAAAGAACAATATCATTCGCTCTTGCAAAGATGTGCTATATTATTTAGTTTACGTATAACCGGAAAAAAAAAAAACTTTCTACAAGACAACGATCCTAAACATATCATCTGGTTTACGGCATCAGTTGAAAAAAAAAAAAAAACAACAAAAAAAAAAACAAACAAAAAAGAAAACAAACAAAGCAAAAAACCTTTCAACAAGACAAAGATCATAAAGACTTTTCTAAATTATTTCCAAATAACATTGAGGGAAAAGAAAGCAACACAATTTGGGAAATTATGACTTGGCTGCCTTAATCGTCAAAATAAATTGTAGTTAGTGAACTTTCATGTTATTTTTTTTTTGCAATATTTTTAAGTAATTCACGCCAAGCAAGGTGGGAGTGCCTCTGGTACACAAGGGGCTAAAGAGAGTGTAAGAAAAAAGACTGGGTATAGTGGTGTTTGAGGAAAAGAGAGGGGGATAAATAGAAGAAGGGAGGAAGATAAAAAGAAGAAGGGAGGAGGAAGATAAAAAGAAGAAGAGAGGAGGATAAAAAGAAGAAGAGAGGATGATAAAAAGAAGAAGGGAGGAAGATAAAAAGAAGAAGGGAAGAGGAGGATAAAAAGAAGAAAAGAGGAGGATAAAAAGAAGAAGGGAGGAGGATAAAAAGAAGAGAGGAGGAGGAGGATAAAAAGAAGAAGGGAGTAAGATAAAAAGAAGAAGTGAGAAGGATAAAAAGAAGAAAGGAGGAAGATAAAAAGAAGAAGGGAGGAAGATAAAAAGAAGGAAGGAGGATAAAAAGAAGGGAGGAGGATAAAAAGAAGAAGGGAGGAAGATGAAAAGAAGAAAGGGGGAAGATGAAAAGAAGGGAGGAGGAGGATAAAAAGAAGAAGGGAGAAGGATAAAAAGAAGGGAGGAGGAGGATAAAAAGAAGAAGGGAGGAAGATGAAAAGAAGAAAGGGGGAAGATGAAAAGAAGAAAGGAGGAATATAAAAAGAAGAAAGGAGGGGGATAAAAAGAAGGGAGGAGGAGGATAAAAAGAAGAAGGGAGAAGGATAAAAAGAAGGGAGGAGGAAGATGAAAAGAAGAAAGGAGGAAGATGAAAAGAAGAAAGGAGGAATATAAAAAGAAGAAAGGAGGGAGATAAAAAGAAGAACGAGGATCAAAGCCACAGAGATGTCGATTGACATTACATTTGAATTTTTGAGGAATATAGTTATCAGGGAAGCAAGTAAAAGGAAGTGAGTTCCATTGTTGGGAAGTGCAAGAGAAGCTGTTGGAGTATAGAAGAGGCGGTTACATTTGACTGTTTCGACAGTAAAAAGCGGGAGGGGAACCAGTGAAAATAGCTAGTCAGAGCAGATGCCATGAAAATATTTATAGAAAAGACAGAAGGAAGCCACATTATGTTGATGATAAAGTGACTTGTTTTGAAACCACAAGTCAGGCCCGATCACATTGCATATCCATCTTTGGATTTTGTCGAGAACTTCGAGATGAATAGTCGTGGCAGCAGACTATATATGGCAACAGTATTCTATGTTTTACTTGAAAAAATAGAAATTATCTCATTTTAAGGAACTTTTTAAAGAAATGCAGGGTATTTCCAAACTTTTTACCTGTAGTATGAGTCTAGTGCAAGTTCATTGTTTCTCTTTGGTATATCTAAATTGACAACATCAAAATACATTTGGTACCAGTTAATAAACTAACCAAAGTATTATAAAACAGGAAATGTCAGTTAGAATCAAAGGGAAGGGCATTGAATTGCTATGTATTATCAATCTACCTATATGACAGTGAATGAGTGAATAGGAGAGGAAACTCGAGGCAAAAGAAATGAGGTTCTACAGAAGGATACTGAGAATACTATGGACGGGACATGTAAGCAAAGATGAAAACGACATTTGTGCTTATGGACCAGAAAAAGAAGTTGAAAAATTTTCGGCACATAATGAGAAAAGTGGGCTTGGAGAATTTCATATTCATAGGCCATATTTAGGACAAGGGGAGCAGAGGGAAACATCGAGTTACCCTACCCTAACGATCCTAGGTAAACAAATGGTAGGGCAGCAACTGGAAGGGGGATAGGGGAAAGAAAGTACAGGCATGTTTCACAGCGCCGACTGATGAATAGATGCAGAACGTCATGATAGCCAAAGTTCTGAAGGGACACGGCACATAGAAGAAGAAGAAGAAGAAGAAGAAGAAGAAGAAGAAGAAGAAGAAGAAGACTTACTGAGCTTTTACCGTGGGTATCTGAAACATCGGGAAATGAAACCGATAAATATGTATATATATATATATATATATATATTGTCATCCACAGACAGACTCTTTCGATGTATCACAGCTCTTCAGTGTGGCTAGATGTCCGGTTGCTTCTAGCTAGGATTGAAACCAGTTGGAGATTGTACCACTAAGCCGTCGACGCACGGCAGGGACGAAGGTGAATTTTAGCGTATATATATATATATATATATATATATATATATATATATATATATATATATATATATATATTGTCATCCACAGACAGACTCTTTCGATGTATTACAGCTCTTCAGTGTGGCTAGATGTCCGGTTGCTTCTAGCTAGGATTGAAACCAGTTGGAGATTGTACCACTAAGCCGTCGACGCACGGCAGGGACGAAGGTGAATTTTTAGCGTATATATATATATATATATATATATATATATATATATATATATATATATATATATATATATATATATATATATATATATGTACAGGGGGCCCTCGACTTACGCACGTCGGAGAACCGTTCCTAAGGCGCGACGTAACCTGATTTTCGACGTAGCTCGGAACTCATCTACATAAGCACCCACGTGTCTACCTTACGCTTGGGAGCCATAAATAAGGGCAAAAAGTCCCCCTCCAAAGAAAACGACACAAAAGCGAGATGGCGAATGTTTCATAATCCAATATGGCGTACAGCTGGTGAAGAAACAACACCGTCTTCCTCATATACCGGCGCGTGACGACCTTTTATATTATGGGAGGTTGCGCTGAGCCTGAGTATTCATTAGTATGGTAGATGTTAAACATCGTCGAGTCTGGTCAGTACCTAGATTTGTGAATGTTTGGGAATGCCAGGGGATGTAAGCATGGGTGTGTGGGTGGTGCAATGTATAACGGCTCGTATTGGAAATCGAATAGCCGAGTTCCAGTTCCAGTAGGGCTCGTTATATTCACTTACGCTTATATAACCTTGGGAAAGGTATGAAACTAACTCTTTTCCCTAGCTATTGATTAATTAGTAGGACTTGTATTCTTTAATCATTATTATCTCTCCAAAAGTCTTACAATCTAGAAATATTTTCTGGCTTTAAATAACCCCCAAAAGTTTGAAAAGCCGTAAGGAACACATGCATCTATCTTGAATTGATGATCTGCTACTATCCAACTGCTTTATAGGTCGTGAGTGTGCACAAATATAAGAGAACTCTTAACTGTCGAATTAATTTATATTCTCTTAAATGTCATGTATATTTGATATTTTCTGTGTACGTTGAGTGTTGTAATTTTTTAAAAATAAATTTAAACTTGGAAATATCGAATGATATTATCGGATTATCGGATTCGCTATTAATGTGATCTGATTCCCGAAATTACCGTGTATCACAAAAAGCGTCAAATATACAACGTGGACTATCTCTCTCTCTCTCTCTCTATATATATATATATATATACATATATATATATATATATATATATATATATATATATATATATATATATATATATATATATATATAAAGAAAGAACAGTAAGATATATAATCCGGTATTCTTATTGATATTTTTATTTAAAAAAAATAGTGCTCAATGTAAATTTACACAGCATTAATATTATAAATTAACTGATTTAAAATATGGTCTTTTCGCTACACAGTAATAACCATGTTTCAAAAATGAAAGCTAAACGATATATATATATATTAGGTTGGTGCAAAAATAATGACGTACTAATGTCGTTTTTTAACGTATTTTTAACGTCAAAAAACGACATTATTACGTCATTATTTTTGCACCAACCTAATATATATATATATATATATATATATATATATATATATATATATATATATATACGGTGAAAATAAATGAGCGCAGGTTTTAAAATCATTATATTTTGAAACAAATAAACGGGGTTTATGAGATGGGGTTTGTAAAATTACAAGAAATTTTCAATTTTTCCTCTATTTTGTTGAGAATAGCTTAACCCTAACGTTAACTCTGTCAAATTATTGACAGACCTTCCATAAACTGATGTGCGCTCAGCTTCTAAAGAATGTCTCCCATTTGACGGAATATGATGTGTCTTTGTGGTTTCAGTTTATTTTTACCAGACGAGTAATCGATTCTGACCAGGAATCTCAATTTCAGTCCCTTTCTCACCGATGTGATGTGGCCTCATTTTGTCTTTTCTACAAATATTTTCATCGCAACTGTTCTGATGTGCTTTTCTCCTTCGTGCCTTGATTGCATGAATTTAAGCGTACTACCAGATTGGCAATTAGGTCTCACCGGTTTCTTGTTGAACTTGCTAGACGCAACCAGCTCTTCTCCTTTAATAGTTTCTTTTCACACGCTTCTCATTTGTGGTAATTCCATCCGATTTCTTGCTTTTCCAAAAAATTAAATGAAACGTCAATCGCTATTTTCTGTCTTCTTGAATCCTGTTGCTTTATTTTCCTTTCCTCACTTCTCACTAAAGTCTTCTCATTTTCTTTCACTCTCTTTAGCCACCTCCCTGCGACTCAGCGCCATTATCGCCCTCCATGGGGTGAAATGATAAAAGAAATTGTAGTGTTGCAAAGGATAGGAAGTTGTGGAGAGCCATGTTCATCCACATTCTAAAAGGATACGGTACATAGAAGAAGAGGAATATCTGTTTCATCCTATCTATCTATCTATCTATCTATCTATCTATCTATCTATCTATCTATCTATCTATCTCACTCTGTTCATATCTATTTATCTACCTAGCTATTTCAGTCTGTTCATTATCTATCTATCTATCTATCTATCTATCTATCTATCTATCTATCTATCTATCTATCTATGTTATTCTGTTGCTAAATATCAGGCTTTCTGCCAAAAATTGATTTCACTCCAGCAACGCCCTTCTGCGAATCCCAGTGCGTCATGCCGAAAGCGCTTACCATGAAGAATCGTAGACAGTTCCCGACCCCGAGGCACTGAAACAGGAATTATCCGACGCCGCGGGGTCTTTTTCAATCTGCTCATACGATTAAACCGATATCCCTCTTCCTGTTTGTCTGGATGCGATTATCGCAAGAATTAATTAATCTGTAAATCACCAAAAATGTTCACATATATCAAATAATGTGTCGGGCGATGAACGTTAAATTTCCAAGTGTTGTTATTGGTGGTGGCCGTTACATCCGCCTCGTTTGTGAACCGAATGTATTGCGACATACGCATGCGTACACGAAATTCTCTTCTCCTGACGCACACAAGACGCACGCTCAGGAGGTAAGAACGTACATTTATAGCTATATAACGTCAACATTTCTTTTAATGAGAAGTCTATCTACGCATTGTGGTTATCATAGCTATAGGTTAAATAGTAGGGCAGACTGTGCTGTTTCGCCTTGGTTGGCAGCTAGTCTAGGAAAAGAATAACTCTTAATTTGCACTGGTTGAGCTAGCAACTTCACTCCGGAAAAGGCCTACTTTCTAAAAACACAGCAGCAAAACTAGTGTGATGAGTCTGTAAACCGTAAAGAGGATAAAATGACACCTCTCTCTCTCCATGTATGTATGTATGTATGTATGTATGTATGTATCTATCTATCTATCTATCTATCTATCTATCTATCTATCTAGTCTTCTTCTTCTTATCTATCTATCTATCTATCTATCTATCTATCTATCTATCTATCTATCTATCTATTATTATTATTATTATTATTATACTAATAGTAATAGTCGGTTGGTAAAAAACTTCGGATAGCACAACTTGCAAGTATATCAAAACAAATTGGTACCAGAGGAAAAAATTGGAAAAAAAGAAGAAAAAAGAACTAGAAACACCCGAACAGGCCGAAACAAATCATCCAATGCCTTAAGTTTTTAGTCCAAAGAAAAAAAAGCGAGTGATAAAGCTAAAAGCTTAAAGTGATCAATACACTAAGCTGGGATAAATAAAATCAATCCTAAACAGCCAGGAACAGCCTACCTAGGTTTCACCTGAACCGATCTTCATGGTAGTCTGGCTAAAGAGGAAATGACACGAAACAATTTTTATTGATAAAACCACGTGACAGTAGGAGATAGAAAGAAAAAGAAAAAGAAAACCAAAAAACAACAGATCCTCTATTCCAATAACTAGGATTTCTTATACCTGCACCTATTTAAAATCTCAGATCTTTGATTTTATAAATTCTTAGGTTCATCGGAGATGGCTGTTACTAATTTTTCCTCCATACATATTAGGTTGGTGCAAAAATAATGTCGTAATAATGTCGTCTTTTGACGTATTTTTTAACGTCAAAAAACGACATTATTACGTCATTATTTTTGCACCAACCTAATAAAAAGCAATATTATATCGACCGAGTTTAAAATTGCGACCATGTTGCGTTCACCTTTTCACAAATGCCGTTAGGAGAGTTACGAATCCTTTTTTTTTTGTTAGCATAGCTATAGGTTAAATGGTAAGGTAGACTGAGTTGTTTTGCCTTGGTAGCAGCTAGTTAAAGGATAATTCTGAATTCACACATTGAATTTAGGTTGGCAACACCACACCGCAAAAAGGCAACTTGCTACAAAAACCACAGCAGCAAACTTATCTCTGTGGTGCTGAGACCCTGTACACTACAAAATAGAGAAAATGTCTTGTCTCTCTCTGTGTATATATATTGACGTATATCTTGAGTTATAAAAAGGCATTGGGGTCTCTTTGAGTTGAAAGATACTTGAATTTGAAGATCTTTTTCTTTTTAGACATGTTTATATGAAGGTGACAGTGTTTATTACAGCCAGTAGTTTGTAAGCATTGCACTTTTGGTTTTTATCTGTAAAATTTACTAACGTTATGTAGCACATACATTTTATAAAATAAATGATGAAAAAAAAAACAGAAAAAAAAAGAAAATAATATACAATTATCTATGTGCAATCACCCTAAAATTAATATTTTGATGCTGATAACTGAAAAGTGATTTTTGAAACTTTTTAACATCCAGTTATAAATATATATATATGTATATATATATGAAGAAATATAGTCTTAAGGTGTGCTATATTTATGGAATAAAGTGCTCAATATCAGAGATAGGGCGTGTGTAAAGATAAAAGTGAATATAAAAGCCAACACTTAGAGGCGACAGTCTGTTTCATGCTATATGCAATCGTCAGGCCACATGTGCTGTTATTTTTCTCGGCTATTTATATATATATACGGGTCAGTGGTGCATTGTGGGTAGTCTATTATGGCGGTTATTTTACCGGAAGTCGTTTATTTATTTATTTGGGTTAAATTATTTTGCTTGTTTTTATTTTTTGTTTCTTATTTTGTTTATTTATTAATTTATTTTTATATAATCAACCCCCAAATCGAATAGGTTGATTGTTGTAGTTTGTTCTAACTATTATTTTGGTAAAAACAGTTTTTAATTTGTGTTTATTTGGGTTGATTATCTTTATTTGTTTTTTCTAACGGTAACTTTATCGCGATTGGTTTGTTTATTTATTTACTTGGATGAATTTAGGTCAATTTATTTTACTTGTATATTTTCTCTTTTCGGTTTTTCGATTTTTAAGTAACGTAGTATTTATTTATTTTTTTTTTATTTTATTTTATTTTTTTATACAATATATATATATATATTCGATCGAGCACATATAGAGAAAAGGGTAATTTCAAAACAGTAGCAGCCGCTATCAACGCACCGCTCTCCATAAATGAATTGAGACTTCTGTCTGCTGGCGTTTGTATACATCCGTATATAATACGTTAAAATTTCCCTTTCTCTGACGTGCGCGACAGCTTAGGGGCAGGATGTCTGACTGATGCGAAATCGGTCGGGTTTCTATCCCGGTTTGCAGCAATCGGATGTCTAGCCACACTGATGTGCTGTGGTACAGCGAAACAGGCTTGTATATGAATGACTATATTACATACTCGTTATTCGAGATATTGGCAATCGTTGAATTGTAGTAAGCTTTTCTATTTATGATTAATAAATATTGTTTTTACTTAATAACAACCGCTACAAATTAGTACAGGACTTTAAAACATTGAAAATTTTATAAATAATAATTATTAAAATTGAAAAAAAATAAAAACAATTCCCGTAAAAATTCATTATTCATCGAACAAAAAATTATTAAATTATATATCTACCATTTTTAATGGTTAGTTTGGGAGATGACTGAATTATAACTGAAATTATGCAGATGAAAACTGATATTTGCTTAAGACCTCTGAAATCTAAATGAAAGCTATTTCTCCTTTTTATCCATAATATATTTTGATATATGGGTAAAGGAAAAGATCTAACCACTGATGAAAATCAGAAAATAATAAAGTTATTGAGTGAGTGAATATCTACGTTGGAGATATCAAAGGAGCTTTGCAGAGATTATGGAACGATAAAGAAGGCTGTTGAAAATATGAACTGAAAACTCGGAGCGAAGGAAAAGTAATGTGATTCCTCGAGATGAACGTAAACTAAAGCGAGTTATAGCGAAACAACCAGTTTTGATCAGCGTTCAAAGTCAAGAAGAACAAAAGGTGTAGAATACTTTGTGAATTGGGATCTGTAAAAAAAAAATCTCCTAGGCAACTTCCTCTCACTACAGCAAACATTTTAAAACGCCAAAATTGGGCTAAGAAATGCATGAAAATTGACTTTTCTAAAGTAATTTTCACGGACGAATCTCGAGTGATATTTGATGGTCCAAAGGATAGATTTTATCCAATTCAGACGTGCCTGTGTCTAAAAAAAGGCAACAAGGAGAGGGTAGTGATATGATATCTGGAATTCTCGAGCAAACCATTATTGGACCATTCAAAGTCGATGAGGCAGTTAAACTGAACAGTAAATAAATATTGCGATTTTTATGAACAAGGCTTTCTTTGCATAGTAAAAGTACTAATCTCGCAATTTGAAAATGAAGCGTGTATTTATGCACAACAATTGCCCCTTCTCATGCATCTAAGCTTACTCGTGAATTCTTTGAGCATAAAAGATTTACAGGAGAGAAGATAATGGAATAGTGCTGATCTGAATCCGATCGAAAATCTATGGTAAATCATGAAGATGAAATTAAGTGGCAAACAATATAACAGCAAACCAGATCAATGGGAAACAATTAAAATTACCATGTCGGGAAATGAACCTGTTGAAATAAAAAATTAACAAAATCAATGGATAATAGATTACTGGCTATTATTGAGAATAAGTCTCACTATATTAAAATGTAATAGATTCAAATTTGATCAATTTTTGACGATTTTATTGGCCTTTTATTGAAGTAAAATGTGATTTTGTCTAATCACTTCAGACGGTGGCTTTTTAGAATACATGAAATAACTTCAATAAAACATTTTGATACTACCTAAAAATTAATTCCCGCTTTGTTTTGATATCAAAATTGATTGTTTAAAATTAGACAATTTTTTTCAAACCAAATTTGAATTATTGAAGTTTATATGATTTGCTTAATAACTTCAGACATGGTATATATATATATATATATATATATATATATATATATATATATATATATATATATATATATATATATGTGTGTGTGTGTGTGTGTGTGTGTATGTGTTCGGTGTGTAAGAGAGATCGAGAGAGAGAGAGAATAAAATTCAAGTATTTAAGAACATAAATGTCTGCTCAAACACGTCCACTAAATATAACATTTCATGAAGAGGCACCTTGAGGTGGTGTAGTGGTTAGCAAGCTTGTCTCGCTAGAACAATTACAACTGAATAGTGAGTTCAATCCTCACAGGTTGCCCCCATACTTTCAGCCTTGTGCCACATCTAAGCTACGCTTGGAAGATCACTATAACGTTTGACGTAATAAGTAAAAATGGCGGATTATAAATAAAATCCGTTAATTTCATAGAAATTACTTCGTTTATGCTTCAGATACGAAAATAAAGTTTGAAAAAATGAGCTTCGAGGGACCCGAACAAGAGATGTCCATTTCTTAAATAGGGTTATTGAAATCTCACAGGATCTAACGTTTGTTTCTCCTACAAGCGGGACGGAGAATCGAACCATTTCCTCCATTAAGGACTGTCGAATATAAAATAAATAAAAAACAAAAACGGGCCAGTAGTAGTAGTAGTCTCTAAAAAAAGAGATGTCTACTCAATCACGTGTATCCACTAAATATGAAATTTAAAGTAATAAGATCTAACTATCTATCTATCTCAGTCTGTTCATATCTATCTATTTTTTAAATTGTCTCAGAAATAAAGTAGGTAGAACACTATATATTCACGCTGGATAATATATTCTAGCTTTAAATAACTTAAAAAGGTTTGATAGGCCACAGGAAATGAATCTATCTATCTATCTATCTATCTATCTATCTATCTCAGTCTGTTCTCTGTCTCTCTCGATCTATCTTAGTCTCTTCTTATCTCTCACTCTCTTGCTCTTTATCTCTCTCGTTCTCACTCACTATCTATCTATCTATCTATCTATCTATCTATCTATCTATCTATCTATCTCAGTTTACTTCTCTCTATCTTAGTCTTATCTTTGACTCTCTTTCGCTCTCTATTTCTCGCTATCTATCTATCTATCTATCTATCTATCTATCTATCTATCTATCTATCTCAGTCTGTGCTCTCTCGATCTATCTTAGTCTGTTCTTATCTCTCACTCTGTTTCTCTTTCTCTCTCTTTCTCACTATCTATCTATCTATCTATCTATCTATCTATCTATCTATCTATCTATCTATCTATCTCAGTCTGTTCTTTTATCTCTCTCTACCTATTTCTCTTTTTCTCTCTTTCTCTGTCTATTTTTAAATTTATGTCAAAACGAAAGCAGGTAGAACATATTCATGTTAGATCGCAGGTGACTAGACTTTGGGCTGAGCATGCGCGGTATCAATTTCTTTTTTCTGGAAACAACCAGGAAATATTTAAAGTACCTCCACCAAGTGGTTGTGAAGAATAAAAGCCACGTCCTTTTGTCGCCAGTCTACCAAAAGACACCTGCTTAATGCTCTAAGTGGATATCAACAAATCTGGAGAAAGATCGGTTGCGTTTTACTTAACACTTTGAAGGAAGGGAAGCAACTCTTCTTAACATCGATGGATTTTTTTTTTCTTTTTTCTTTTCGTTTATTTTTAATTGACTTTTTGTGCTATTTTCTTTTTTCTTTGTTTGAATTGTTTTTGTTTTATTTTATAGATGGCTTTTTTTCTTGGCCTTCATTCATCATTTCATTCTTTGATTTTTTTCATTATTTAATTTCTTTATTTTCTTTCACTGGGTATTATATCTTCAGTTTTGGTTTCTTTTAATTTCTAGAAAGTTTTCCCCGTTTTTCTTCATTGTTATCTATCTATCTATCTATCTATCTATCTATCTATCTATCTATCTATCTATCTCAGTCTGTTCATATCTAGCTCAGCCTGCTCATATCTATCTATCTATCTATCTATCTATCTATCTATCTATCTATCTATCTATCTCAGTCTGTTCATATCTAGCTCAGCCTGCTCATATCTATCTATCTATCTATCTATCTATCTATCTATCTATCTATCTATCTATCTCAGTCTGTTCATATCTATCTCAGTCTGTTCATATCTAGCTCAGCCTGCTCATATCTATCTATCTATCTATCTATCTATCTATCTATCTATCTATCTATCTATCTATCTCAGTCTGTTCATATCTAGCTCAGCCTGCTCATATCTATCTATCTATCTATCTATCTATCTATCTATCTATCTATCTATCTATCTATCTCAGTCTGTTCATATCTAGCTCAGCCTGCTCATATCTATCTATCTATCTATCTATCTATCTATCTATCTATCTATCTATCTATCTCAGTCTGTTCATATCTAGCTCAGCCTGCTCATATCTATCTATCTATCTATCTATCTATCTATCTATCTATCTATCTATCTCAGTCTGTTCATATCTAGCTCAGCCTGCTCATATCTATCTATCTATCTATCTATCTATCTATCTATCTATCTATCTCAGTCTGTTCATATCTAGCTCAGCCTGCTCATATCTATCTATCTATCTATCTATCTATCTATCTATGTATCTATCTATCTATCTATCTATCTATCTATCTATCTATCTATCTATCTCAGTCTGTTCATATCTAGCTCAGCCTGCTCATATCCATCTATCTATCTATCTATCTATCTATCTATCTATCTATCTATCTATCTCAGTCTGTTCATATCTAGCTCAGCCTGCTCATATCTATCTATCTATCTATCTATCTATCTATCTATCTATCTATCTATCTATCTATCTATCTATCTCAGTCTGTTCATATCTAGCTCAGCCTGCTCATATCTATCTATGCGAAATTTCTCAATGAGTAACCCAAAAAGGGTTAGGATTCACGAACTTATCTATTGTAAACATATTTGGTAATACCAAACAAGAAACACCATGCCTTTAGTATGATTCAGCCATTTTTACTTTAATGCTTTATTGATAATATATAAAGCTAAATTTGACATAGAGAGTAACACTCAAGAGGGGTGGGGTAATTAAGATCATATTTAATTGTGATTTTTATAATTATTTATTACCTTATTTATTCAAGTGTTCGTTCATTCATTTGAAGCAGGTATGGTGCAAGATTCTTGATGCCCACACATCGAGTCTATGATACGGTCCCCCACCACTCTACTAAATCTCAATTTTCATAATAAAAAAATAAAAAATTTCATATAAAATACAAATTTTATTGTAACCTAATTATGTACAACTAGCAGCATGGCCCGGCGTTACTCGTGCTTGATTCAAAAATCGTACGACTCATACAACAATCGCTATCACTTGACTTAAAATATTTTTGCCCTTCCTTGCCTTTAAAGGAGTGCCCTTTGCCGTGCTGATGTTGCTATATGCCTTACTTGTTGCCTATCTCACACTGCGAATTTTTTCTAAGCTCTATACTAAACATTAAATCTGTAACGAAAAAAGAACTAAACAAAATGAACACAAAACGATCAGCTTTAAAAAAGGACACGTAACAGGAAAAACCAAATGAAAAAAGAATCTTAACAACAAATACTTTTTCACACCCAACCCAGTTCTGCGGAATCAGAATCAACGTTGAGTTTAAGCAAGCGAATGAGCCAATTGGAGTAAAGTGTTATGCAGATTTAAATTTTTCCCACTTGTGACGAATGCAGCTATCGATTTTTTTTGCATGCTAGCATGCTAGTTAACATTCGTGTCAGTCAGCTGTTGGCTCTCACGCTGGCCAATAGAATCTTCCTGCCTATTCGTGGCGGCCAGCTATAGGCTCTCACTCTGACCAGTAGAAAATGGCCGCAAACTACATGAAAACTGCCGTAGAAGCATGAAAAATCGATTATTTCCACTATCGATGGGAGATGGGAAATGCAAAGTGGGTCTTGGCCCTCCCACTAACTTGGAGCATGTGCATGTAAATTTTGGTGCAAATCCGTCGAAAATTGCGGCCGTGTATTCGTTTTACACACACACACACACACACAGACACACACACACACACACACACACACATCCTGCGTTTTATAGATAGAGATAATGGATCATATGCAGTATAGATGAACAATACTAGAAAAATTGAAAATAAATACAATGTATCTAAATACAAATTAATAAATAACTAACCATTCCATCTTAAATAAATCAACAATGCTTTGCAGCAATTTTTAACAACGACTTGAAAAACGTTGTTAAAACGTTTTGAACACATTCAACATTATGGATGAAAAATAATTAATTTTATATAGTTTTTCTTCGAGACTTAACAGGAGCAAATGTATTCACGACTTCATCGCAGTCGAGGGGTCGAGCAGATTCATTTTCAATGGAAATTATTGCTAACCTGGATAACCCTTTCATCTCTTATTGTAGACCGCAGATAATTTTTATATGTTTTAGCTTGCTGAAAATTCTTTCGGTACTTGCAAAAGTCACTGGTGTAGTAAGCAATACACATAATGCAATGCACAAGTTCAGGATCTTGTTTACTGATGCAGTCATCTGCTATTTTCGTTTCTGTAATCCACATTTATATCGTTTCATACTTGTAAGATGCCACTGAAAATTTAATAGCAACTTTATTAGTTCTAAAGTTTAATCCTAACTTCCTTTTTATATAAAGATTATTTTTGTTTTAATGGAATGTCCCATACTCCCTATCGCCTATGTGAACTCATTATATCAGTAGATATATACAGTGAGCACAAGATATATCTGAGCACTTGCTTCGGAAATTAGTTGGGGATTGGTCCCCAGCTAAGCTTCGGGCGGAGAGAAACCCAGACGAGGCTATGCCAAAGGGTATATTCTAGTCTGGGGTGGTAGACAGCTACCAGACCCCATTTTTACGGGGTCTACGGGGAATTTTTGCCGGAGCCTACGGGCTCGGTTACCCCACGTTAAATTCAGCATTGTGCCACATCTTACCGCGTGTGGCGGTTGGCAAACATCCTTGCTTCGTCAATTAGTTGGAGATTCGTCTCAAACTAAGCTAGTCAAACTCTCTGCCTTTGGGTTGAGAGGAACTCAGACGAGGCTGTGCCGAGGAGCAGAGTTTCGTCTGTGGTTGTAGACAGCTACCCGACCCCGTGTATATAGGTTTTACGGGGAATTTTTGCCTATGTCTACGGCCTCGGATTTGCCCCGCATTAAAAAAAAAAACAAAAAAAAACAGCCTTGTGCCACATCCTGCCACGCTTGGAGGTAAGGTAAATATACTTGCTTCGGGAATTATTTAGAGTCGGAGATTCGTCTCCAGCTGGTCAAACTCTCTGCCTTCGGTCAGAGATGATCCCCAGACGAGTCTATGTCGAAAGGCAGAGATTCGTCTTGGGTAAACAGCTACCCGACCCCGTTTTATACGGAGAATTTTTGGCCGAGCATACGGGCTCGGACACACCACATTAAATTTGACCTTGTGCCGTATCTGACCGCGTGGGGCGGTTGGTAGATATCGTTGCTTCGGGAATTACTAGCTTGCTACCCCATTCCCTGCCTTTCAGCAGTGTATTCTCTTTTACAATAAACCTCTCTTTCTTTCATCTACATGCGTGTTGCTGTTCCTTCACTTGTGTACCTTCTGTGTCTGTTTCTAACCTCTTTAAGGAAACAACAATGTTATTCAAATTTAAACTCTAGGTTAAAAAAAGAAGAAAATCAAATCTTTTATATGCTGAAGTTATTTCAACGTTTTTAAAGCAAAGGCTCCATGAAAGAATTTCGCTTCAGTTTGTCAGTGAAATCTGAGAGAAATCTTCTCCAAGACAAATAAAAATGCGACAATTCCACTATCGAAGAATCTTTATTTACTACTCTGATTTTATGGAATTGTATCTCTCCATCCACCCTTTATATCTTTATACTTTCTTTCACTATGAGCACATTCCTTTTCTCACTTCTATGCATATGTAAATCCTTTTGACTTAAAAGGCAAATCAGAAACCGGCCCGGTACAGTATGTGTTGCGAAACATTCCCTAGTCTCGCCACCCAAATTTCAGTCAAGGATCAATTAATAATGCGAGAAGAAGAGAGCCCGCGGAACAACTCTTTTCTCATATAGTCCTCTCGAATAAAAAATAAAATAAAAGGAGAAGGGAATGAAAGCAAACCTTAAGTAACAAGGTGGCAGACTTGCGCATCCTACCCCTTCCGGTAAAAAGATTACAAAAACCAGTGCTCGAAGCGGCAAATACTTCGCCTCACACGTCTGACCGCAACCCAACACATGCAGGTAATTTCACTTATTTTTCCACAGGATCTTTATACTTTCTTTCGCTATTCATTCTTTTCCTCACCTCTCTGTAAACCCAGCGACATAAAAAATCAAAAGGTATAGGAAAGGTATGAATCCACTTCTTCTCCCCCAGCTATGGGTAAAGAGGAGAACAGACCGGATTCTATAGTCTTGGATGGAAACTGGTCTAGCGCAGAAAGAAATGGCAACCTAATACTGGAAGAAATCTGCCTCGTCAGTCATGTATGGAAAGATACATAATCGCCTAAGCGTGTATCACGCATGGCACATAATTGACTGATTTATTGATTTTAAGGATTTGATCCTAATATGAGGCATGATGGGTTATTTGTTAGCAACTTGAATAGCCGAACTGGAGGAGCAGAGTTAATATTCAAGCTTGTAGCAGCTGTTTTTCTTTTATACCTTTAAGAAAACATGACTCACTCATTTCTCTCAGAGGACTTTAAATAGGATAAAAGATACATTATTATTATTATTATTATTATTATTATTATTATTATTATTAGGTACTTTCAGAATTAACAAGGGTGTGGTAATTTGTAGATAATTTTAGACAGTCCAATTTGTTTTTTTTTAAATTAATTATTCGATTTTATTTCTGTACTTATTCATTAATTAATTTTTTATAATAGATAGGTTCCTTTTATCCAAAACAGCTAAGAAGGTTTAGTTTTGAGGGACCAAACAAAAACCCACCAGAAAGTTGAAAAACAGACAAAAGCCAACCACTAACAAACATTATTAAATAGAAAAATTATTAAGATCATATTTTTATGTTTGAAGTTTTAATATTACTTAGAATATTAATAATAATTTTAATAAAATTATCTAATAATAATATTTTTGTAATTAAAATATATATAATATATAAATTAATAATAAAAGATTACTTCGTAATAAATAATAGACTTTTATGAAAAAACATTGCCTCATGATTTACTGTTTATGAATAATAATGTTCTTTAACCCTGAATAAGAAAATACAATAAATGTGATATTATCTGTAAAAAAATATCTGCTTTAATAAAATACACCCCTAGTCAAAATCTTAAGACCAGACACAAAAGGTTTAAAAAAATATAAAATACTGTTATTTTAATCAAAATATATTTAGAATAAATTAATTACAATATGTAGCTTATAAACAAACAAGTGAAAATTTTAAGCTTTTAATTGATTAATTTAAACAAACATTGAAAAAGTATATTTTTGGTTGGTCATAAAGATAAGACCATGTGTGAAAAAAAATTACTGGCAAAAATTTTAGAACTAGTCATTGTATAGTGTATGTACTTAGCTCATTTCCAGCATTACATTTCAGATTTTAAAATGACTAAGGGTAAAATTTTAACAAAGTTCGAACAGAGTAGGATTGTTGAACATCAAAGACGTGGTTTTTCGCAACGAGCCAAAGCAAATGAAATTGGCCGTAGCACAACTGTCATTGCTAACTTCATTAAAAATCCGGATGCGTATGCTTCTAAAAAAAAATCAAGCGGTCGACCCAATAAAATCTCACCATCTCTAGACAGACGCATTAGGCGAGAAGTTAAGAAAGATTCAAGCCTAACTTCAAATCAGATAAAAGCGAGTACAGAAGTTGAATGCAGCTCTTGAACAATTCGACGGCATTTAAATAAGAAAGGGTTTAAGAACGTGAAACGGCTGCAGAGGCCTCGCCTCCTTCCTCGCCACAAAACCCCCCGTTTACAATTTGCTTCCGATTATCAACTTGGGATGTAGATAAATGGAAGAAATTGTTGTTTTCAGATGAGTAAAATTCATCCTTAATGGCCCAGGCGGTTTCAGCGTTACTCGTATGAAAAAGAAGTTACAAAAGAAATTTTCTCAACACGACACAGTGGAGGTAAATCAATTATGGTCTGGGATTAATTTTCGTACAATGGAACTCTTGAGTTACAGGAATTAAAAGGTCGTCAAACAGCTGCAAGTTACATTGACATGTTAAGAAAGGCATTGCTAATTACTGAAGGCCCTCGTCTATTTGGAGAAAACTGGATTTTCCAGCAGGACAATGCTGCAATCCACAACGCTCGAAGGTTTCGAGCCATCCACTGTGCTCTCCAGATCTAAACCGAATCGAGAATGTTTGGGAATGGATGACAAAGGATGTTTATGAACATGGATCGCAATTTGAAACTGTGGATGCTCTTCGTGCTGCAGTTTATGCATCCTAGACGAGTATCCCACGCACCTTCATGCAGAAGTTAATAATGAGTTTGCCAATGCGAATTTTCGACGTAATGCACAAAAATGGAGGATATACTGAATATTAAATTGACTTATTTGTTCTGTATTTTCTATTTTTATTTACATGGTCTTATCTTTATGACCAAACAAAAATACTTTTTCAATATTCGTTTAAATTAATCACTTAAAAGCTTAAAATATTTACTTGTTTGTTGATAAAATACATTTTCTAATTAAATATAAATGTTTCCAAATATATTTCGATTAAAGGAACAGTATTTTATATTTTTTTTAACCGTTTGACCAGGAAGGTAAATAATTTTGCACCAGCACTGTTTTGAATGAATGAATGAATAATTGAATAAAAAAAAAAATGATTTAATAAAGCCGATAGTTTCTTGAGGTAAAGGAATATCGATTTTTTTCTTTTCATTCTTTTTTGTTTCAGATTAAAAAATGTTTCTTTAATGAACGTTTCGTTAAGAAAGTCTATCGACTTTAATAAAAATAAAATATCGGTTTCATTGTGTGATTTTTCTTATTTCACATTCCGGTTTCTTTCATCATAATGAATGTTTACTGCATTTTTATGAATAAACATTACTCCATAGACACTATATCTATTTACGATACGCGTTCCTTAGTCCTAATCAAGAAAATGAATACAGTAAAACCGGTATTTCTTTTAGAAAATATCGGTTTTAATAAAACCGATATTCTGTTGAAGAAAATAAGATAATGCAATAAACCTGATATTTTCTCTTAATAATCAGTTTTATTATTTTCTATTAACGATCGTTTCTCTAAGAAATTGTATCGGTTGTATTAAAAAGAAAATATCAGTTTTATTGTATTATTTTTCGTGCTTAGAATTCCAAAAGGTTTCTTTAAGGAATCCTAATTCAAAAGGGATAATATATCTAAGGAATTCTTAGGCAGGCGGCTGACGGCTGACGGGGCACAGAAGACTAATGTCTCGTTTAAACCGTTGTAAAAAAAAAACAAAAACAAAAACAAAAAATAAATGAATTCACGAAAATAAAAGGTCACAGAATAACATCGAAAAAAAAAAAAAATTGTAACGTATATAAATGTAGGTAGAAAAAAACCCAAAAAACAAATGTTGATAGATAACGAGGGCCACAAAACACTACCTGTGATTCCCAATTAAACTTGTCTTCCGGTTGCGGTGAGGTCGGAGGTAGTACGCACCGGCCCTCATTTAATGTATATTTCACACCCCTATATTATTAAGATACTTTCATTTCGCAAGAGATCTTATGATACAACGTGATCTTGTGGTTATCATAGGTGTATTGTTATTGCTGTTTTTTTGGGACCTTCTTGGTGTGTAGACAGGAGTTTTTTTGTGGATGGGAGTTGAAAGTATTGGTGTTTTGTCGGAGGTTTAATGGCTGTTTTTTGGTGGGGAAGTCATAATACTAGAACCATCTTCTGGCGAGGATCTTTGCAAAATCTGTGACTGGCATTCTATCGCAGACGTGTTAATGTTTTTCTCTGTGGTGAATCTAATCTCAGTCTGTTCATATCTATGTAATCGCAGTCTGCACATATCTATCTATCTATCTATCTATCTATTTTGATAACATCATGATGCCAAATTTTGACCATTATCAAGAGAAATAGCTGCTAGATACGTTTGAAGTATTTTTTTAACAGTCAGGAGTCAGTTTATCTGGAAAGAAACAATGCAGTTATTATTAATAACAATTATAATAATAAGAAGCATTAAATTTAATGCATATAAGATTACACAGCTCTAGCATCTGTCCTTCATAGTCAGCTTATATTCTTGTCATAAATGCCCCCCCCCCAATATATCTGTTTCTGATTTACTAATTTCATTTGTAGTTGTTGAACATAAGTCCTTCACGTTGTACTGTTTTCGTTAGACTGTGCAGGTTCTGGTTCTTTCCCACTTTGATTTTGACCTGGATAAATGTACATTTATCCAGGACAATCTCCAGTTTTGCTGAAAAACATCATGGGCCATCACAAAACTAAAAGATATTCTTTAGAACCAGTGTCTTCCATACGAAGAACTGAATGTTTTCAGTAACTGTAACTCTGGGCAGAGTTTAAGAGACAGACCAATATCTTCTTTTTGCATTCCTGTTTTGGGAAAACTTCAACACTACCGTGAATGGCCTTGATCAGATCCTTTGGATCTAGACATAACCGTAGGTTGCCATTGGTTTTGTGCATATGTCCGAGCCTGCTGGCCCAGTCACTTGGTTCATGTAATTTGCGAAAGATCCTTTGTTTCTCCGTGTCATCTGACGTTGCGTTGAAATTCAGACTAGACACCAGGTTCGTCGACAGGGTGCAGATTCTTCCAGTCAAACGCGTTGATCGTTACCCACGAGTCAAAAACAAAAGATTTCTAGCAGTAAACCAGATTTTATTCTTGGGTTAAAACCTACTTCTATAACCGAGCAAAGTTTAGATGAGGCGTAGGTGAGTGCGGGAGGGTGGGGGAGATTGAACAGTCTAACGAGTGTCTTCCCTATCCGTTCTCCGAGGCCAGCTTCGTTTCTCTGTGTGTCTTTTCGAGGGTACAGGTCAGTTTTATAGCTCGGGTTGTTTTTTGTCCTATCGTCTTTATCTAAAAAAACAATTTATGTTCATTTAGTGACTTCTCTTTGTCTGGACCGCTCGTGAAGCCCACTTCACGATACAGATAAGCATCGCTCGAAAATAAATATTCCGAATCTATTTTTGCGACAGGTTCAGCTGTTTTCAATTTAACAAGACTGACTGATGTTGCTTCATCAATTGAGCTGTAATCTTTCATGTGGATGGTACATTTTTCTCATTTTTGGACAATGCGGCACCGCCTAGCTAAATTACCAATTAAGTCGAATTGATCAGGGTTCATTTCCCTTAAATCCTTTGTGAAGTTAACTGGTATCCATTTCGCTTTTACAATGACATAAGTTAGCGTCACTAAATTTATATATCTGAGACAGCGTGGACCTAATATGGTTCGATCTTCTAAGTACCCAACAAAGACCTCTAACATCATCTATTTACCATTATAGGCACACTGAAGGATAACAGAACCATGTTGAGGTATGTTTGGGCCATTGTATAAGATCAGCTCAGCTCAGCTCAGCTGTTCCAATGTGCGTTGTGTCAGATAGTAATTGTTCCATAAGTGTCGATCTTCTACGGAAGGATATGCTGGAAAAATCCCTCAGTTCTTATGCCAACCACGGTTCTTAATTAATGACTGCCGAGATAAGCATGGCATATTTGGGAAGAATCGTAGAATAATCTTGAACCTATACTGGCAGCAAACCGGCTGAATACGGAGAGAAAATTAATTCAGTAAATATATAAAAATAGTAAGGGGTGTAAGACAAGGATGTGTCTTCTCGCTGGACTTATTCAACTTTTACTGTGAGGCGATTCTGAGAGAATTAAAAGTCCTAACAGGATTCATTCTTGGTGGCGACAATCTTAACAACATAAGATATGCAAATGACACTGTGTTGATAGCAAACACAGAAAGGAAACTAAAAAATCTCCTAGTGAAGGAAAGTGAGAAGAAAGAGCGAAGTATTAATAGCAAAAGGATACAATGCATGATCGTTAAAGAAAAAAAGAGATCAAACTCAAACAAGTATAACAATTTAAATATCTGGGAAGTGTTTTAACAGAGGACGGAAAATGCGATACTGAAATCCGAAGACGCATTGGGATAGTGAAAAATGCCTTCTAAAAGCTAAGCAAAGTATTAAGAAACAAGAAAATTTCGTTAGAAGCAAAGAAAAGAGTACTAAACTGTTACACGATATCAGTCCTCGTATTTGGCAGGGAATGCTGGATAATCTCCTCACAGATGAAGATACTTGAAGCCGGATAAATATAGTACCACAGAAGGAAATTGAGAATACCGTGGATCGAACACGTGAGCGACGACGAAGAAAACTGAAAAAGGCCTCTGTTAGGTCTTTAAAATGCGTCTGCTGCCATATATAGAGGTAGGTCACATAATATGAAGCGGTCTCTCGTTGGTTAATTAAACCACGTGGGTTTGGAAAAAGCTGACCACGAGGAGAAGAGATTTGGATCTGCTCTGAAGTGACAGTCAAGGAAATCTCTCCGCCGCCACGCTACCAGTTCCGAAGGGTTTAAAGATACAAGTTGACTGGCCCTATTTCACTCTACCAGATGGATCTCCGCCTGACATATCTCTATCTATAAAAGGCAGGATGTGTGTGTGTGTTTGTAACGAATGCACGGCCGCAATTTTCGACGGATTTGCACCAGAATTTACATGCACGTGCTCCAAGTTAGCGGGAAGGCCAAGACCCACTTTGCATTTTCCATCTCCGATCGATAGTGGAAATAATCGATTTTTTCTTGCTTCTACGGCAATTTTAATGTAGTTTGAGGCCATTTTCTACTGGCCTGAGTGAGATCTTATAGCTGGCTGCCACGAATAGGCAGGAAGATTCTATTGGCCAGCGTGAGAGCCAACAGCTGACTGACACGAATGTTAAATAGCATGCTAGCATGCAAAAAAATCGATAGCTGCATTCGTCACAAGTGGGAAAAATTTAAATCTGCATGGCACTTTACTCCAATTGGCTCATTCGCTTGCTTAAACTCAACGTTGATTCTGATTCCGCAGAAATGGGTTGGGTGTGAAAAAGTATTTGTTGTTAACATTCTTTTTTCATTCGCTTTTTCCAGTTACGAGTCCTTTTTTAAAGCTGATCGTTTTGTGTCCATTTTTTTTTTAGTTTTTTTCGTAACTGATTTAATGTTTAGTATAGGGCTTAGAAAAATTCGCAGTGTGAGATAGGCAAGAAGTAAGGCATATAGCAACATCAGCACGGCAAAGGACATTCGTTTAAAGGCAAGGAAGGGCAAAAATATTTTAAGTCAAGTGATAGCGATTGCTGTATGAGTCGTACGATTTTTGAATCAAGCACGGACAACGCCGGGCCATGCTGCTAGTTCTCTATATATAGCAAAGGAAATTTTGTTTATGTTAATCGCGGTAATCTTGTTTTTAAACGTAAATAAGTAACTTTATTAAATATTGATAAATTTTCCATTCTTTTTTTTTGTGTTAGTTCCAAAGTAACGTGGGACTAGCACAGTAGCCTCTTATACTTAACGTCAGAAAGAGATAAGTTGGAATTTCTAGGGAACATAATGAGGAAAATTTGATACTCGGGGGACAGGTTGATTGCACGAGGCACAGAGAAAAACTCTGCGTAACCCACCCCTAGAGAACCTGAGTAAATGGATAGCAGAAGAGGCTTTAATAGAGATATTAGGTTGGTGCAAAAATAATGTCGTTTTCTCACATATGTTACTATGTGAGAAAACGACATTATTTTTGCACTAACCTAATAGCAAAAAAGACCAAATTTATTAAGAGCTACAAAAGACGGAAAATTGTGGAGAGCCATAATTACTAACTTCCTGAAGGGAAACGACACATAGAAGAAGTGAATCGACACATAGAAGAAGTAGTATTATGTAATGTCAAGGGTTGCAAATGCCATAGTATCCCTTTTGGCCTGTGTTTAATGAGATCTGCACAAGTTACTCATGTAGATCATCAACGTGGCACTGTGTGAATATTGCTATTATCTTTCAAGTCATGAGGCATTTAATTATGAATTTTTTTTCTATTCCTCTGTTAATGGTTTTGATTTTGGCTGCTTTTTTGTCATTTGTTCTCGTTTCTCTTTTTCTGGTCTCGCTTTTATTCATTTTTATTAAAACATTAATATTGTACTCCAAAAGTGGGCGCTTTTCTTTTTGACGGGAATACATACAACCCCATCTTTTGCAATGTCTATAAAATGTATCTGTCTATATTTCTGAGATGAGGTATTATGTACATTTAGGTACATTTAGGTACCAACCAGGCCTCATGATGCCTAACTTCAGTGATCGTACAGGAATCAGTGTTTCAACGTGATGCAGCCATAAGCCATAAAATGACTTCAGGTTGCTAGTTAGGTAGATGGATTGGCACTTAGTTATTTACCCAAGAACATATAAGCCTTTACCTACAAAAATGAGTAATCTCCTGCCCATTAAACAAACATCTTAATTTAGAAACGAGGTAAACAGGTCAATGAGTTACAAGAAAAAGAAAAAAAATTAACAAGAGAAAAATGTATAGAGATGTATATTAAGAATGGCTTTAATGTTGCTAATGAAGCCAAAAAGGATTAAACACAACTGCAAAAAGACTGAATGCATGCTTGTTAACAAAAGGATGACCCCCAAAATGCAAATTGCAAATCAGTGATACCAAAATCAAACAAGTACAAAAAGGACACATGGCACAGTGGATAAAGGTGTTAGTTAGATCCAGTGACAGGACCTAAAGAGTGTGAGTTCAATACCAGGTTAAGGCAGTGGAGAACTTAGAGAGGTGATTAACAGGAGATAACTGATATCCATTAGACATGGCACGTGGAACTAGAACAGTCTACCCCAGCGAACGAAATAAAGGGTTCATTTCAGTCACCTGAATAAGGCCGGAGCGTACGACGGCCGAAACGTTGTAATAAATATAGTGACAAAGATGAGGACAATAGTCTGAATAATGTAAATAATGGGCTATAAAATGGATATCACGCAGAGAAAATAATGACAATCAGGATATTAACGTTTCTCACTACTTCAAATAAAAGGTAAGGAATTAAATCCCCGCCAATAATGAAAAGAGTAATAACAGCTATTAAACTTGAGAAACCAATTCTTCTGAAAATAAGAGAAATATTTTATAAATTTCAAACGACAGCAGTACTGTCTTCTCGGTTAATGATCAGCAAATATTTCCTTGTAAGGAAACGGCTAATATCAACATTAACATTGTCAGAAACATGGTTAATAATGTCTGATTTGTTTTTTTTTTTCTGTTATGAATTACAGTTATTTGCTTCTTGTAGTTAAACGAAGCTTCATTGATTTGACAAAGATTTAGGTTTTATTTTATCACCAAAACTCTCAATTCGTACAAAGGTTGATCGATATTGACTATTCAAATGAACTAGCTATCACTTCAGATACCATTACCAATGACACAGCTCTCCTACATTATCACAAAAATAATGCTGACGATATCAACGCCTCGAAAACTGAATTCATTAGCGTCAACCAGCAAGGCGTAATATAAACTGTGTCAGGCGAATCAATAAAATAGGTAGAATCTTTTACGTACCTAGGAAGCGAAATAAATTCTACTAAAAAAGATGTAAAAATTCGTACAACTAAAGCCCAGACCGCCTTGACTAAAATGGATGTAATGAGGAAATCTGCTCCGCTAGACAACCTCAAACGGAGATTCTTTTGCGCCACTGTAGAGCCGGTTTTAATGTATTCTGCCACCGCCTGGACATTAAGTAAAATCCTTGAGTTTATGCTTGATGAAACCTAGAATTGGATGCCGAAAGCTATACTAAACATATCTTGGAAGCAGCATCCAACTAAATCACAGTTCTATGGACTCATCCCTGATATATCTACAATCTTATGCGAACGATATAATCTTGAAATCTGATCTCAGAGACAACCTCAAACGGAGATTCTTTTGCGCCACTGTAAAGTTGATTTTTATGTATGGTGCTACAGTTTGGTTATTAACTAAAACTCTTGAGTCTATGTTTGATGGAATCTTCACTCGGACGTTATAAATTCTAAATAGTTCCATAAACTGAAATGATATCAATATGACAAACTCATATTTATTTTGATTGTTTTATTGTTATAATTCTGGTTATAAAAATCTGTTTCTTTATTGCTGTTGTGTTAAAATATGTGGTAATTTGATTTGCAATAAATAGCAAAATAGCGGTATTCCTTAAATAACATTTCTATTCTAGTTTATTTAAATAACATTTCTATTCTAGTTTATTTAAAGAATTTGCAAAACGTTCATTTTAAACTATGTAAATGTTAAAATATATGACGAGTAAAATAATATTCACATTAGTTTTCAGTAGAAATTATTTTGGATATGAAAATTTTCCTAGCAAACGCCTGGGTCGCCTTGAATAAAAATGGATGTAATGAGGAAATCTGATCCGATAGACAACCTCAAACGGAGATTCTTTTGCGCCACTGTTGAGCCGGTTTTAATGTATACTGCCACTGCTTGGACATTAACTAAAATCCTTGAGTCTATGCTTGATGGAACCGACACTTGGATGTTGAGAGCTATATTTAAAATTACTTGGAGACAATATCCAACTAAATCACAGTTCTATGGACCCATCACTGATATTTCTAGAATCGTACGTGAACGCAGAATGCGCTTTGCTGAACGCTTCTGGCGAGCAAAACATGAACATGTGAGTGATCTGCTCTTGACACCTAACCATGACACAAGACGAGTTGGTCATCCGTCAACTACCTACATTGAGTAACTATGTAGAGACGCAGGATGCCATCATAATAACCTTCCGGCTATAATGCAGGACCATGATGGTTGGTCTTGATAGACTCATAAATGTCCGATCTAGATCGATTAAAGCTTTTCACTCTTCGCAATTAGATATTTTTTAGCTACTGGTGTCTGGTTCCTGCAATAACATACTATGTTAGACGTTCTTCATTTTCTTGAACATGCCGAAATTTACATTTTTTTTAACCTGTAACCGACACCTCGCTAAAGAGTTATGAATGTTTGCATTGACTTTTTGACTCCATTTTTGTAAAGAGATCTGTGCAATAGGGGAATTCATTTGAAGCTCTAATTACTGCCAAATAACTCTTGGATTTCTTTTTATCAGCTTCATTATCAATCTTCTAGGAATTAAATCCTCCGAGACCTTTTTTTTTCCTGCTAATAGAAGGTTCATTTTCAGTGTCCCTACGTCGTTAATGAATATGACACAAGGTCAGTTTAAAGTAGGTTTAACGGCAATACTGTGGAAAAATTACCCGAGCCTACTGGACACTTACCCTTTTGGGGACGTCTCAGGCGCCGGGCAATAAACCCAGGCCCCTCCCAAAGGAAGGTAATGCCTGGAGACGGGGTCGGAAGGCTTGGGAATAATATGTTTTTTTTTTCTAAATTTCCTCTGCAGAGGCGTTAACACTAAAACAAATGAAGTGCTAGTGAATTTCTAAGGGTAGCTTAGATATATCACAAGGCCGAATGTCTATGGAATTCAGTGAGAATCGAACTTATTATTAAGTCGTATTTGATCTAATGAGACAAGTTGGTTAAACATTACAACACGTCGGAGTGCCTTCTCATGGAAGGATATGGTTAAATTGTTTATCTTCTGGTAACCCTTTAAGGAAAATGTAAAACTTACAGCACTTCTGGAAATATTTAAACGATTCTACTAAATTTATGGTGTACAACGATATTGTCAGACATTTGGTATAATTTTTTACAACGTAATAATTTATAAGAAAACGACTAACGTGTACGTTGGTAATAAATGCAAATGAAGAAAGTTTATTTTCTTTTTCTTTGCAAATAGTGATGTGCGGTTATTATATCTCCACGTTGTACTGACTCGTGTTATGCATATTCAGTGGTAACTCCCTCTTAAGTGTTTCAAATTGCTCCCTTTCATTTTTTGTGAGTGTGTTTTCTGGGGAATTTACCGCTTCCAACATCGCTAAGGCTTTATTGATAATGTACAAAGCGTACACTTCTTTATACAGGGAGTAACAGAAAAGAAGGCCTTCTTACTTGGGATTTAATTGCAGTTACATCTTTTATTTAACTCCTTTATTATTTATTTTCATTCATTCATTCATTCATTCTTTCCAATATTTATTTTTCTTAGGATTTTTTGTCTCATCTCCTTCCTTCCTTCCTTCCTTCCTTCCTTCCTTCCTTCCTTCCTTCCTTCCTATTACACTTTCTTTCTTTCTGTCTTCATATATTCCCAGTTTATTCTCCCACACTAATTTGATTTCCTTCCTTCCTTCCTTCCTTCCTTCCTTCCTTCCTTCCTATTCATTCATATGATCATTCATTTTTTTCTTTCATTTATTTATTTTACTTGGGTTTTACTATCGTCCCCTTTGTTTATCGTTTTCCTTCCTCCCTTCTTCCCTCCCTTCTTTCCTTCCTTTCTTCCTTTTAACTATTTTATCACTTTCAATTTTTGTAAACCTTGATTTCGTTCAATTTTTTGCCATATTAATTTTATTTATTCATCCCCTGAATAAGTCTCTTCGTTTTCTTAATTTCTTTAAAGCGTAGAAATTGAACATTTATTTTTTTTTTATTTTAGCCGAAGGATCAGTTTCTTCATCTGAAATAATTGTTTATTGAATAAAAAATTCTATAACAACTGATTTGTGGCTCCTGAAAAATGATGCGTATTTTTGTCATCATGCCTTTTGATTGAAAAATATTTTATCTACCGAATTCGTTTCTCTTGGATTTTTTTTCAACTTTTGCTGTATTCATAACCAGCCTCCTACATCACTGTATCTCAAGGACACCTGTTCTTTTTACTTCTTTTATTGACGACAGTTGATCAGTTACTTTTAATGACACAAACTAACCACATTTTTTTTTGTTACGTAAATGTATTTTGAATCATTAAATATATACAATATTCTAAACAAAGTAAATATAATATAATATCAGTCAGTTATGTGCCATGCGTGATACACGCTTAAGCAATCATGTATCTTTCGATACATGATTGACGAGGCAGATTTTTTAATGCAGCAGGTTGCCATTTCTTTCTACGGTAGACCAGTTGTCATCCAATGCTATAGAATTCGGTCCATCAGCTATTTACCCATAGCTGGTGGACCGGGTTCAATTAGCACGTATGGAATTCGAACTCGGCTCTCCGATTTCTCAATCCGAGCCGCTCTACATTACTCCACCATGCCTCCTCTAATATAATATGATCTTTCATCGAAATAGAACTTTATTTTTAGTATCATTAGGAAAAATGTCCGAGAAATCTTATTCGGGCCGGTAGACGAAAATAAATAAATATACTGTTTAATATTAGGTTGGTGCAAAAATAATGACATAATAATGTTGTTTTTCGACGTATTTTTTAACGTCAAAAAACGACATTATTACGTCATTATTTTTGCACCAACCTAATATATAAACGGGGTGTCTACTCAAATATCAGTATACATTAAAATGATCTTTAAGGTGACAAAATCTGTCGGATTAATAAATAAAAAAAGATACTTCTTTTGAAAATTGCTTTGTTTACGTTTGGATACGAAACTGAGGAGATATGAACATTTCGAGAGTATGACGAGGAGAATTTCGCTTAACAATATTATTCAGCTTTGCTTGATCGGCCATGTTCTTTCTAGCTCAGTCAGTCTAGAGCACGTGGCTCTATACGTACACTTCCGTTTACTTCTTTTTTATATTCTTCCTGTTTAATTTGCTTAAAACAATAAAATGCTGTTGTGAAATTTACAATATTGGTTGTAATTTCATTCATATTCCTTGTTCGAATTAACATCCCACGCGTCCACAATACGATTGCTATATTATATTTCTGAAAACGAAAAAACTGCTCTCCATCAATCATTTGAGATCCATTTTTTGCTTTCCATCACTATTATTTATCCATAGATAGATAGATAGATAGATAGATAGATAGATAGATAGATAGATAGATAGATAGATAGATTCCTTTCTGCCTTTCATTATGGCTGCTGCTAAACTCCAGGAGCGTGACCCTTTACGCTCTCTCTCGATAACATACCAATTCAAACTGACAGGGAAATAAAAGCCAACCGACCTGATCTAATCATATAAGACAATAAATTCAGGAAGTGTATGCTTATTGAAATAGCAGTACCAAATGAGAGAAATACCATGAAAATTATCGAGAAATTGTCGAAATACAAGGACCCTGATATCAAGATTAACAGGATGTGGGGAATGATGAGTGAGACTGTACCAATAGTAATCGGAGCTCTGGGCTTTGTGAGAAAAGGAATAGGCAATTTTACTTAGAGTATCCCAGGTAACATCTCGTACAAATTGCCCAGGAGATCGCACAACTAGGAACATCCCATATACTAAGAAAAGTGCTATCAGTTAAATGACAATTCACCTATAGGGCATAAGGACCATAGTTTAAACCTGGCTCTACAGGACACAAAGCAGGAAACATAACATACACAAATAATAATAATAATAATAATAATAATAATAATAATAATAATAATAATAATAATAATAACTATTATTATTATTATGCTTCTTGTCTGGATTTTGTTAGACGAGCTATTTAAATCACTGCATGTGGTTTTCGTTTCGGACTAATTTCCTAGTTTTTGCTTTGTTTTTTTAAAACCCTTCATTAGTAACAGTTTTTATTACTAGTTTTATTACAGCTTTTTTTCATTAATATTTTATTACTCATTTCATTCCATTTTCTTACTGTTACTATCATCCCAACGCTCTCTGTCGATAGTTTTTATTATTATTATTATTATTATTATTATTTTGTGTGATATCTTGCCGGAGAGTAATTTTAATTGCCTAATTATCAAGTCCCCTCTTGGGACTGTGAGTAAAAAGGGTCCTGTAGTAGAGTTATCTATGCATATTTGGGACGTTTCATTTAGATAGAGAGGGTTTTGAGGATGAGATGTACAGTTCCACACAATCTTTTGTAGCTCTGAGATGCTGATGTGTCTAGGAATTTTACCCAGATGATTTTCGGTACCCGTTTTTATCACACCCGATGCCCCTATCACGACAGGGATAATCGGGCTTTTAAGTTAAAACATTTTTGTTACTTCGTTATTATTATTATTATTATTATTATTATTATTATTATTATTATTATTATTGTTGTTATTAGTTGTATTATTATTATTAATGCTATTATTATTGTGTGTGGTATCATCTTGCCAGAAAGTAAATTTAAGTGTCTAATTACCAAGTCACCCCCGAGTTCTACGAGTAAAAGGGTCCTGTAGGAGCAATATCTACGTTAGGTATAAATTTAGGACGTTTCGTTTAGATGGAGTGAGTTTTTCAAATGAAATGTGAAGTACCGCACAGAGTAATGTTTTGTAGCTCTGAGATGCGCTGATGTGTCCAGGAAATTTTGCTCACTTGATTTTAGGTACCTTTCTTTAGCGTAACCAGTGCCACTATCTCAACAGGGATAATCGTGTTTTTAAGTTTCTACATATTTGTGACTTCGTTATTATTATTATTATTATTAATATTATTTCTAATTTTATTAAGTTGGTGCAAAAACAATGACGTAATAATGTCGTTTTTTGATGTTAAAAATATGTCAAAAAACGACATTATTACGTCATTATTTTTGCATCAACCTAATATTTCATAGTATTATTATTATTGATTTCCATCATAACACTCTGGGTCTATACGCCATTCGACCAAAATAGAAAGCAGCACAAACTCGAAATATAGAAAAGTGGCTGGCAAGACAAATATATATATATATATATATATATATATATATATATATATATATATATATATATATATATATATATATACATACATACATACATATATATATATATATATATATATATATATATATATATATATATATATATATATATAAATAAAAGGCAGGATGTGTGTGTGTGTAACGAATGCACGGCCGCAATTTTCGACGGATTTGCACCAAAACTTACATGCACATGCTCCAAGTTAGCAGGAAGGCCAAGACCCACTTTGCATTTCCATCTCCGATCGATAGTGGAAATAATCGATTTTTTCTTGCTTCTACGGCAATTTTAATGTAGTTTGCGGCCATTTTCTACTGGCCTGAGTGAGATCTTATAGCTGGCTGCCACAAATAGGCAGGAAGATTCTATTGGCCAGTGTGAGAGCCAACAGCCGACTGACATGAATGTTAATTAGCATGCTAGCATGCAAAAAAAATCGATAGCTGTATTCGTCACAAGTGGGAATAATCTAAATCTGCATGGCACTTTACTCCAATTGGCTCATTCGCTTGCTTAAACTCAACGTTGATTCTGATCCTGCATAACTGGGTTGGGTGTGAAAAAGTATTTGTTGTTAACATCCTTTTTTAAAGCTGATCGTTTTGTGTTCATTTTGTTTAGTTCTTTTTTCGTAACAGATTTAATGTTTAGTATAGAGCTTAGAAAAAATTCGCAGTGTGAGAAGTAAGGCATGTAGCAACATCAGCACGGCAAAGGGCACTCGTTTAAAGGCAAGGAAGGGCAAAAATATTTTAAGTCAAGGGATAGCGATTGCTGTATGAGTCTTACGATTTTTGAATCAAGCACGGGCAACGCCGGGCCATGCTGCTAGCATATATATAAATGACTTTCGCTCTTAGTACTTAGTAAACGTAAGATGTCGTCGAGAATAGAAACTTGACGCAAAATGACAACAAAGTTGCAGTGAAAGTCTGGTTCCGCTGATGCATGTTCGAATCTCACCATTGTCGATTTGTCAGGAAGGAGTCTTCTTGACTTTCGGATGCGAAACTAAACAGATACAGTCTTTCGAGAAAAAGACCTGAACGAGAAAATGTGCTTTCCTTAAAAGGGAAAAAACGAATATTGCTGAGCTCTTTGCCCTCTGCGTCAAAGCGATCTAAAGCACGACGTATCAAACTGTGCTTTTCTCCTACTAAGGGGATACAGGTTCGAATCCTACAGGGGGAACATTTTTTTATATTATAAATTCACCAATGCGCTGATATATGTAATACGCACTGTTTAAAATATAAAAAAGGGACGCCAAAAAGAACGTTTTAAATAATATATATAAATATATAAAGAATATTTATATATAAAGAGAATAATTATATTAAATAATTGCGTGTGCGTGTGTGTCTATGTAAAGAGAATTCTCCTGGTGTGTTTAAGTCATTTTATGTTATTTTCTTCAGATTAAGTTCCTCGTCTTTCTACATTTTTCACAGTATTCTGGAACACCCACGCCCATCCGTGGAAGGTTAACGGGTACACGGTCGAAACTTTGTGAAAAGAAAAGCCATCCCTTCTAAAAACATCAAAAAACAGAAAATTCGTTCTAAGAAATTCACATAGAATAAAAAAAGGCAAGTGCTTGTTTATAAACATTGTCATTATCTTTCTTTTATCATGAACCGGGTGGCCTCTTTCAAAAAAATAGTGACGACAACGAGGAAGAAGAAGAAGAAGAAGAAGAAGAAGAAGAAGAAGAAGAAGAAGAAGAAAAGAGACAAGAAGGAATAAAGATGTGAGGAATGAGGTGAAAGAGAAGAAGAGGAAAACGAGAGAATGACGGAGGTGAAGAAGAGAAATAAAAGAAAAGGCGCAAATATAGTAAGAGAAAGAGATGGATGAAAGAAAAAAAAGAAAGAAAGAAGAAGAAGAAGAAAAAGAAGAGGGATGAAGAGCAAACGAGCAAGAAGACGTAAAATAAGAGTGAGAAGAAGAAGAAGAAGAAGAAGAAGAAGAAATAAAAGAAGAAGAAGACGTAGAAGAAGAAATATAGTGAATTAGGCAATATAAGAAGTAATTTTGGTAGAAATTTGCCAAAAAATCGGGGAAGTAGTTTACTGATATCTGAAATCGATATTGAACAACATAAGACATTAAAATGATTGTTTTCTTTTCAGATAGAAGCGAAAGTTTTATATATATATATATAAAGATGTTCAACAAAATGAATTTAAAAATTAGTTATTCCTGCATGAGCAATTTTTTTTGTTCACCACTGGAGAGTTGAGTTAAAGGGAGATAACAGACATCCGGAAGAGACACGGCATGTGGAATTAGAACACTCTATCCCGGTGGACGAAATAAAGGTTTCAATTCGAAATTTCAATCATCTGAAAAAGACCGGAACGTACAATGGCCGAGACGTCGTGAATATGACAATAAAGATGAGGACAATATTCCGAACAACGTAAATAATTTAAATAAATTAAGTTATTAGAAATAAATTTCAAAGAATTTAAATTTCAGTTATTTAGTTTCAAACAGATCAGAGTGACAGCGACGTAATTGAAGACTTAGATCTTTTGGACAAAGTAACAAAATTTCATAAGAGACGATAGAAAAATGACGACGATTTCGAAACCAGAATTTATTCCATCCAATGCACTTCTGTTCAGTATTTAGTCGAGTTCCTCTCTCCAGAACAGGCCCTGCTAACCATATCAAACGCCGTACCCAAAATGGACAGGTGATATTGCCTGAAATTAACCAGTAGCTAAAAGTAAAACGCCCTGTGCGTGTATCTAATGATGGCTTGAAAACTCACCTTCGTTCCCACGACAGAAACATTCTACGGCAAGTTGTACCCAAGGATAACAATTGACAAATTCTATGCTGACAGTTTCTTTTCTCGCACTTCTTGCTTGTGGAACTCTCTTCTGGCTTTTTGCTTTCCAGGCAAGTTTGATCTTCAAAATTTAAATGCGATGTCGATCGTTATCTTTTATCTTCTTAATTCCTGTTCTTTTATTGTTCTCTCTCCTTAATAAGGATTTTCATATATTCTTTCACATCCAGTAATCCCTTGAATCTTAGTGGCTTTGTTACCTTGCTTGGGGTGAAATAATAAAAAAAAGTCAATAAATAGACAGATGCAGCATACAGGTTCGGTGTTATCATTGGGTATAACTTGCCGTAGAATGTGTCTGACGTGGGAATGAAGGTGAATTTTCAAGCGATCGTCATTAAATACACACAGAGAATGTTTTATTTTTAGCTACTGGTTAATTTCAGGTAACCCCACTAATTCTTCATCTAGCAAGGATCATTTTAAATATATTTTGATTCTGGATGAGTTCGCCTTTATTTGCAAACTTGGCCTAGGCAAAGGTAAAGTGAGCAAATATTTCAAGGTGCCTCGTCTTAATGTAACATTTCTGTCGCACGACAAGCAAGGTTAGTTCCTACTGTAGTGCATTCGAGTGCAACACATTTAGTTGAGTGCATACCGATAAACAGTCAGCTGACACTTGAGACAGAAGAGTCAAACGAAATATTCTATCACGTGATATTTGGCGCTAAATTTGGAAACTCAACTGATCGATGTTTGAAATAAACTCTCAAAGCTGATCCGCACATCAACGAAGCAAGCAGGCATGTGCAGTACCTGGCAAGTTATTTCTAATCTTCCGGGATAAATTAGTTTCCCCTTGACGTCAAAGCTAAATTTAGAATTAGAATCTCATATATCAAATTCACATGATCATCCTTTTCCAAGTTGATACTATCTTGACTAAATTATAAAGCAAGAATCATTTCCCCCCCTACATCTTAGTTACATCATGTCATTCAAATATATATATATATATATATATATATATATATATATATATATATATATATAAAGAAAGAAAGAACAGTAAGACATATAATCCGGTGTTCTTATAGATATTTTTATTTTTACAAAATAGTACTGAATGTAAATTTACAGAGCATTAATATTATAAATTAATTGATTTAAAATATGTTTTTTCCGTTACACAGTTCTAACTATGTTTCAAAAATGGAAGCTAAAAGCTTCGAATTTAATTTTGTAATTAAATTAAAGACATTAGTTCCATTTCATCCTCAAGTGAATTTTGGAATAACTTATTTTTAAAATTACTGGGTTTTAAGGGCACAGCAAAAATTCATAATTCACATTTCCAAGGATACAGAGAAATCCATTCATCCAGACAAGGGGTGTTTGCGTGTTCATTATCGCTGTATTTTGTTGTATCAGTTACTAGTTACGTTTTAGTAGGGGTAGGGATGTATTTTTCAAAGAATTCTGACATCCATTAAATACATGTCGTCTGGATTTTAAAAAAAATTATTGTTAACGGCAAAAATTCTTACGGCATTTTTTCTATTTGTGTACTTAAAGATTTTTTTTTTTGGTGGGGTGTCCAGGTTAGAATATGTTTTATTTAACAACGATTTTAAAAATATTTTCACTTTTAATTTCTAATATACTATATTTCTTTTTAAACAAGTAAATGTATTAGAATTACTTACGGTATGTAAAATTATTTTCCCATCAAGTATAAGTATGTATATTACCAGGGGACAATTTTTTTTTTTTAATTTATATTTAAATATAATTTAAGTAAAATTTATGACAATGACGGCAAAAATAGCTAATTCATTTCTCGGATTTAGTAAACTTTTATTTTTTATAAACCTAGTAATATATAGTTTTTCATGTAAGTACAAAGGACATAGGTCATTCAATGGCTTACATCTTCTAGCTTTTCATATTAATTTCATTTTAATGTAGGTGTTTTATTGGATTCATTTAAGTGCCGGTAGTACTTTGAGAGAGGTGTTTAGGTTAGAATTCGTTTTATTTAACTACAATTTTAAATACAACTTTAAAATATTTTCACTGTTAATTTTAATAGACTATATTTTTTTATTTATAAAACAAGTAAATGTAATAGAATTACTTACAGTATATAAAATTATTTTTTCACATTAAATATAAGTATGTATATTACCAGGTCGCGCTTTTTAAATTTATTTTTAAATATTATTTAAGGAAAATTTTTGACAATGACGGCATAAAATAGCTATTTCATTTCTCTGATTCAGTAATTTTTTATTTTTTATAAACTTATTAATATATAGTTTTTCATGTATGCACAAAGAACATGGGTCATTTAATCACCTACATATTCTAGCTTTTCTTATTAACTTCCATTTTACTGTAGGTGTTTTATTTGACATCCGTTCAACGCATGTCGTCTGTTTTTTTTATCAACGAGAAAAATTTTTTCGTCATTTTTTTCCGTTAAATTCGTACTTGTATAGATAATGATTTTTTCTAAAAGGGGTGTTTGGTTAGAATACGTTATACTGAACTACGATTTTAAAATATTATTTTTACTTTTAATTACTAATAGACTATATTTCTTTTTAAAGCAAATAAATGTAATAGAATTACTTAAATTATTTAAAAAAGTATTATTACATATCAAATATAAGTACCAGCTCCCATTTTTCTTTTTTTTTATATTTAAATATTATTTAAGGAAAATTTTTGACAATGTCAGCAAAGAAGAACTATTTCATTTCTTTGATTCAGTAAATTTTTATTTTTTATAAACTTAGTAATATATAGTTTCTCATGTATGTACAAAGGACATGGGTCATTTAATCACCTACATATTCTAGCTTTTCTTATTAATTTTCATTTTACTTTAGGTGCTTTATTAGTTTCTTTTAAGTGCCAGAAATATTTCGTTAGGGACATCTGGTTTCGGTATTTATTTATCCTAAATGAACTTTGATGTTGATTGAATCTCTTTTTGAACTCACGGCTTTGTGCAACCTATATAGATTTTTATGTTTTCGGGATTCTCAGTAGATGAGAATTGGTACACTAATGATTCTGTGCGACATTTATTTTGTAGAGGACAGTTATGAGGATTTCTAGTTACTATTGCGTGGAAAGAGGGGGAAAAGACACTACTTGATTTCATTGAGAAAATGAAGGAAGAAGGGAAGATAAAAGTGGAGAGAGAAAGAGAGAGAGAGAGAGAGAGAGAGAGAGAGAGAGAATCAGATCAAGCTGATAGGAACAAATACTACAAATTGATCTTCGAAGAGAAGCGATTGTATATTTTTTCCGCCCCAAAGTGAAATGAGGGATGTACCGACGCGGGAAGCTATTTCCCCGAGACTGTGCTCCTTTCAATAATATCTTAATTTGTGCTCTGTCCGTAGACAGAGGCACAACTGAGTCCCGCTCTGTCCGAAGAGAAAGAGACAAGACTGAGAGATGAAATTTAGTTTTTCCACCCAAAGGCAGAGAAACCATGGCAACCGCGATAAAAACGACATTTTTTCAAACGCACAGTATCGAACGACGGAAACGGAGTAAGACAATCGCCAAAAATCCAGTTACCATAAATAAAATAACATCGTCTGTTGGATTATTTTAAAATTGCTATTAAGAGAAGTGTTCGTAAGACGGGGATTTGGTAAGAAAAAGCAAGAAGGGAACATAGAAGTGTTTAACATCTCAGGCCAATAGATCATAAATAATGGACTATTTCGTTTTGACTGCGTAGAAAAACAAAAGACACACTACTTTCTGTGAGAAAATGAATGAATGAAAGAAAGAAAGAAAGAAAAAAAGAAAGGACGCAAGCAAGCAAGCTCGAAGTGTTTAACGGCTGTTTCAGCGAAAAGGTTTGGTTTGGTTTGTTTTACGGGATATCAACCTCAATGGGTTATTTAATGCCAACAAAATTTTTATTGCTGGCAATATTTTGTTTTGTCAAAAATCCATTTCTGGCAATCTTTTTCCTTCAAAAATATATGGCTGGTAAGATTTTTTCAAAAATATATTGCTAGTAATATTTATTTTTTTAAAAACATTGTTGGTAATATTTTTTTTTCAAAAATGTGTTGCTGGTAGTAGTTTTTTTCTTCAAAAATTTATTGCTGGTAATAATTTTTTAAAGTATTTCTGGTATTAAAATTTATTTTTAAACTTTCATAGTGTAATCCAGTTTCGGGGTTAACTATTTGCCCATAGCTGGGACCCTAACAGCTGCTACCACCCCGGGTGAGGGTGGACCTGGGGACACCATCAATTAAGAGGTGGTTCCACGCTCCTCAAAACCTCCTGTTCAGAGGCCTTGCTGCTGGACGTAGTTTATCGTCTCAGCGAAAAGGAAAAAGTTTTCAATTTCAAATTTTTTCATTTGTATCCATTTCTTAAAATAACGACCAATATTCATATTTAAGTATTGCAGTATTTTATTAAAGTGGTTTTGCTGAAATGTTTAACGATGTGATTGAAGAATTTCTATGGATATTTTATTGTCACAGAACTCACCATGAGCTTGTTCAATCATTGACTGAAGAATTAAGGTTTATTACAAAATTCAAATAGGAAAACTGTGAAATTTTCACGTGTCTTTCTAGTTTGATTATAATTTTGATTGTTCTTTCGTTCCTAGTTAATTAGCATGTACACCCTGCCAATGTCTAATAAATAATTGACTATTCTGTTTTGATCAGGAGCAAAGACGGAAAAAACATATTAGAGACGCTGTTTGGTTTCAGCGAAAATAAGGGAGAAAGAGAGATGATAGATAAAGACGTCAATAACACTTTCAAGCATTTAACGCTTGATTTGTGGGATAAATTTTCCAAGAGTCCTTAAATATTTACTCATAAAGTGTAGCATCTCGCAAAATACCAACCCAAAACTGATATTGTTGTAGACAAAGATTTTTTCAATTCATCATGTTTGTATAGAAAGTATGCCTTATCAAAATTCACCCGTAAATTACCAGAAGAAATATCAATGTGTTTAAAAAACAAGGATTAAAAAAAAATCGAAAATTTGGCTTCTAGAAATAACTTTTTCTTATTTTTTCAAGAAGCAGCTATAAAGTAAGTAATTTTAAATATTGAAATTTTAATAGGATTCGATAATTTTAAATTCGGCAATGTAAGCTGCGTATTATATCCTGCAGCGTTTGTAGTGCCATCTGCCATTTCAAGTAACGACAAATTTGTCGGGAGGAGCCGAAAAAAAATTACGAAATCTAAATAATCAGTTTATATATATATATTTTAAGAAATTTTACCGAATTATTTAAACAAATGAAGAAATAATAAGTTGCTGAATTCGTTTTTAATATTATTAATAATATAATTTACTTCAAATTAAAAACATTGCAGTATTTTTAAATAACGAATTTTTATTTTTTTGCTGAAGAAAACAGTTATTTCCGTAAGTAAAACTAATCAGTTGTTGAATTAATTTTTATTTTTATAATTAATAAAAAAATTACAAAATTATTTGTATCTTTTCTGTTAATTCACCTCAAATAATGTAAAGTTACTTATCGCAAATATTAATTCACAACCTAGAGATTATAAATTTGAAATTAGTTTGTTTTTTTATTAAATTTTTATCACTCTTTTGAAATTATAAATCAAAATTTGTTTACCTTGCCTCGCAACAACTCCAATCCACAGAATGAAAACTTACTAAAGATCAGGGAGCTATTCACATTTCGTAAGTGCGTATGATATTCGATATACTTACAAAGAATTTTTTTAAAAAATTGGTTTTGGCTTGTTTCTCAGGGTGAGCCCGAACGTAGACCCCCATACTAAGAAATAGCGCACCTGAGTTGCCCACATTTGAGGCTATTGCAAAGGTGAACCCAACCGGAGTGCCATGGAAGGGCCTTGCTCAGGGATAATTTGGTGTGAATTTTAGTAAATATAAATTCTTTTTATTTTCCGGTGAATTAGAAAAGAACCAGTTATTTTAATACATAAATATAGTCAGTATCTGTCTATATTTCTGAGATGACGTATTATGTACCCTATTTACATTGTTCGGACTATCGTCCTCATCTTTGTTGCCATATTTATCACAACGTTTCGGCAGTTGTACGCTCCGGCCTTCTTCAGTTGGTTGGAATGTTGAACTGAACTCTTTATTTCGCTCGCTGGGGTAGACTGTTCTAGTTCCACGTGCCATATATGAGTCCAATATCTGGTTAAGGCAGTGGAGAACTTGGAAAGGTGAATTAACAGGAGATTACTGATAAATGACATCCATTAGACATGGCACGTGGAACTAGAACAGCCTACCCCAGCGAGCGAAATAAAGGGTTCAGTTCGACATCCCAGCCACCTGAAGAAGGCCGGAGCGTACAACTGTCGAAACGTTGTGATAAATATGGCAACAAACATGAGGACGATAGTCCGAATAATGTAAATAGTATAAATATAGTCAGTTATTGAATTTGTTTTTATTATTAATGACAACATTAAGATAATTTCTATTACAATTTCTCTCTCTAAGTAGGTCGGATATACGGATATTATAATTAAATGTAAATGAATGGACGACTTATATGTCTTCAGATACTGTAAAGACAAACTATTAGAGGCAAGAAATCGAATCGAAGCAGTTCAAGACTACAAAGAAAATAGCACAACTTTGAGTACACCCATCGACCTCCGCTGCCGTCATGTCTGCGGCTTCAGTTCTGAAAGTAGACATCAGTTGGGAGATTTCTGTTGCTTCGTGATCGGCTGGATATTTCATTTGCAGAAAATTGATGGAGAAATTGTCTGTTTCAAAGCAGTGCATTGTTGCTCGAAGCACACATTTGGCTGACGCCAGATTGACTCGAAAAGACAAACATTTTACGGTTTAATGACAAACAAAGCCATATTATTTTTGTTTTTATATATACGTACGAGAGAAACTACCCGATACATCTGGGATCGACAAAACACATTATTATTCACACTTTTAGAAAATTTATTTTCCTGACCAGTCAGACATTACTGATATTACGGGCCTTGAATTAAATATATATATATATATATATATATATATATATATATATATATATATATATATATATATATATATAAATCATTTTTATTTATTTTGACGCAAAAAAAATTTATCTTGTGGACAATATTAGGGAAATCATAGATGTGCATTTGAAATTTATTCAATCCATAAAATATACCACGCCATTAACACACGTTATTAAAAATTCAGAAGCTAGGAAAGTACATCTGTCTATATTTCTGAGACGAGGTATTGTAACTATTTACACTATTTACATTGTTCGGACTGTTGTCCTCACGACGTTTCGGCCGTTGTACGCTCCGGCCATCTTCAGACCTATGGCTACTTTTTGGATTTGGTATGAAATCAAATTTGTGTCTGCTTTTCTTTTGCCACTGTTTAATGTTTTTTTTTTTTTACTATGGTGTAAAATCGGACCTGTATCAACTTTTTGGCTCTGGTGTAAAACTGGTTGGTCTCTGGTGTAAAACCGGTTCTCTGTCTCCTTCTTTTTTTACTCCGGTGTAAAACCGAGCCTGTGGCTACCTATCTATTAATTCATTGTGATTTTTGTTCTACAAGGCTTATGATTCATTTATAATTAATTTAACGAGCCTAACCTAACCAATCTGACTTAGGCCGGCTGTATTAATGGCACGAGCTGCTGAGCACAGGATAGCATGTTCCTTAAATGTGGCCGACTGAAAAGGAATGAAGACGAGTAGTTGCGCATAGACACGGGTATTACGCTAATACACACCAAGTTCACAGTGCCAGTCATGAACCTGGGGGTCGTACGGACCCAATTCTCCAAATAGGGCGTCAGATTCAAACCTACTTCTTACATAGAGTTGCTGAATAAGAGAGAGAGAGAGAGAGAGAGAGAGAGAGAGAGAGAGAGAGAGAGAGAGAGCAACTAACCAAGTAGCAATCCAACAATGCCCAAGTTTCATTGAAGACTGCGATCAATTTGAAATATCAAATATAAATAAATACTTTCATAAAAAAGCATTATTATTATTTTTTTAATTTGCAACTTTTTCGTTGTTTTTTCTATATATACATATTAAGAAAGTATACGTGGCGTCTCATTATGCTATATATATATATATATATATATATATATATATATATATATATATATATATATATAATGAACTCTCCCGTCGGTTTCGACGTATGGGGATCTGTCAGCTTATTGATTGAGTTATGAAAGATTATGCGATAATCTTAAGTGGCATTCAAGACTCGCTAGTGATTTACAAAGGAGGCCACATATGGAGCAGGTGTGAGAATTGTGAGATGAGATCACTGTTAGATTGGCTGACCTTTTAGATCTTGCTCTCGCTTCTTGATGATGATTCCGACAAGCAGAATTGAAAATTGCTGAGTCCACTAAAACACGTTGATCTCCATTCTATCCGCTCCAAAGCTAAGCGCTCAAGGGTGTTATGTGGTAATATATATATATATATATATATATATATATATATATATATATATATATATATATATATATATATATATATATATATATATTACATATATATATAAATATGATAAATAGCTGTTTAAGTTTCTTCTATTTTCATTTCCCGAGTACTTTCAATCTTCTTTCAAGATCATCTTCAGGGGTGCAAGTGGTCCCAAACTGTTTGTTGTTCATTAGTATAAGTATTTATATAAAGATATGCGTTGTTTTCCATTACCGTATGAAAATAAATTTAAACAGCTATAGCACATTTCTCTCATCCTTTAACATCAATATACGGAAGGTTATTTGTGAGTATGAACGGATTTTATTAAAAATTAGCAGACATAATGTCTGTAATTTATTCAATCAGTTATGTCTAAAAGAGAATTTGCTGCCTAAATACACACACACACACACATACATATATATATATATATATATGGAGGAAGGCAGAAGGTCTGTAGATATAAATTATTGATTGATCGATTTATTTTCTACTGCTTATCAACCCTTTATAGGTTATTTAAATCAGAGAATATTTTTAGATTCTAAGAATTCTGGGGGAGATATTAATGATTCAATGATGCAAGTCATACTAATTAACCCATAGCTGGTGGGAGAAGAGGTGGATTCATACCTTTTCCAAGGGTATTTGCCTCTAAGTGAATATAACGAAACCGACTGGAATTCGAACTCGGCTCTCCGATTTACAAATCCGAGCCTTTATCTATTACACCATCCACACATTCATGCTTACATAAACTGGTATTTGCAAGCGGCCAATTATCTAGATACTGACCAGACTCAACGTTGCTTAACTTCGTCGATCTTACATGTATCAACGTGATATGGCCGTATGCTATACCATCCACCCACTCATCCAAACTTACAGCATCTGGGATTCTCAAGTGGTCACCCATCTAGATGCAGATCAGGCTCGATATTGCTTAACTTCGATGATCGTATGAGAACTGGTGTTTCAATGTGATATGGCCGTAAGTCTGTAGCTATAAAATATATTAACATAGAAATCAATACCATGGTCTGAAGATCGCTTGAGAAGTGAAACAATACACCCATCATCTTTACAAGGAAGAAAATTATATGCCCAAGTACGTTTTATGGTGTGCTAGATGTAATTTATCCAAAACGTCATAATAGTTTTCTCCGAATGTCATACAAGAAATATATTAAGTAACTATTTTTGGCTTGTTTTCGAAGCTTTGACCCTTACGAAAAAAGCCAACTAGATTATTATCCTCGAGCAGTAAAATACGTTTATTTATTTATTGCCAGGACTCATGTAACTTCGACAGCGATGTAACAAGATTCCAGTGGAATAGGTAAACGGTAAAGAGCAGAAATACGACTGTCCGTCAGCGATTTCGTTGTCAGATTAAGAGCCGGCAAGTCGAAATCGATGTCTGTTTTGTCTATTATAATGAAGTTGTCAGCGGATTAATAACGGAAAACGTAGAAAGTCATGGAACAGATGCAAGCATAAAGAATAGACTAAACGTTAATCTAATCTCAAATTTGCCTTTTTTTATGGAGGGCATTGCTAAATGCGAGGGTTTCAAATGATGTTTTTTTACGGCCGTAAAGAGAAAGGAGATATGGAAATTACTTCATACTCTGTAACAGCATAAAAATCAAGATACGTGAACAGAGAAGCTAACAGGAAGAGTGGACATTTTGTCGTCTACTGGCTTCCTTATTCTCAGATCGTTTTTAAAACGAATACTTAAAACCTAATGACATTGTTATCTGTCATTATCTATCGTATTTCTCGTTTTACAATGCGTACATTTTTTCTCCGTAAAATTTTCCTTCAAACATCATAAGGTACCATGAAGGTCATGATTTGCCTGAGGATTTTCACGATCATGTCATTCCCAATATGCAGCCACGTTTAGATTTGACTCCATCTATACTGTCGTCTTCAGTGGGTCAATCGTACTGGGTATGACGTTAAACTACACCCGGCAGCAAGGTCACTAATTTGGAGTTTTTGAGGAGTGCAGAACCTTCTTTTAATTGCTTTTGTTCCCAAGTCAACCCTTTATCTAAAAAATATATATCTTTACTCTGAAAATATATATAATTATGTACAAAAATATTTGTAATTGAAAGTATCAAATTACGTACAAAATATTAGATTTTTTATTAAACAAAACATGCCACTAAACAAAATCAAAGAACCAACATGAAAGAACTCTTTCATGACATCAGTCCATATAATATCCTACAATTTCTTAAAGAAATCAAACTGTATTCCAAACTATAACTTCAACAAAACTATAACATAAAACCTACAAGCACCCCCTCTAGTAATCATATCCACACAAACATGGGTACGCACAAATGCTGAGTATCATCTACCATGTATTCAACTGTGAAAGCAGAATAACATATACCATATTTATTATTTCAAAATTCCCAAGAAAATTAAATTTCGGCATTAAATGATCTAAAAGGAGTTTGACATGCCTTTAAACAAACAAACAAACAAACAAATCAATAGGTTAAGGTGGTTGGTACCAATAAAACCTATTCGTTAGATTGAATGCTATATAATGATTTTATAACTTCTGAGACTTTTGGAAGGAATCAGGCATGTTCTGTTTTCGAGAGGAACTAGGCATAACTGAAACGATTCTGGTAATTGGGGATTCCATCTGTTAGATACTGTACTCTTTTAGAGTGATTCATTTTGAAAGTTTAAATGAATTTTGTATCAAGAACATTTTTAGAGAGTAAGAATTTCTTTTTTGAGATAATAATCGTTTTGTGATAAAAGTATTACTAAGTAAGTCATTCACGCTTGGGTATGAAGAGATCTAAATCAGTCGACCAAAAGATATATATATATATATATATATATATATATATATATATATATATATATATATATATATATGTGTGTGTGTGTGTGTGTGTGTGTTTGTGTGCATAGATAGATAGATACATAGACAGACAGACATAAAGAAAGAAAGAAAGAAAGATAGATAATGAACAGATATATATACATATATATATATATATATATATATATATATATATATATATAGAGAGAGAGAGAGAGAGAGAGAGAGAGGGGGCAATAGGTAAATTGTCGTCGAAGTTACGCAAAAATGAAAATAACACTGACATCTCATATATTTACCAAAATTACATTAAAATATCTTGAAATATAAAAGAGTAGAATTATTCAATAAAATCGCCATTGACATCTTTGGAATCTTCTGCAACTCCTTTGGAAATTCTCCTTGTTTAAGTTGGTGAATGCTGCCATAATTCTTGCTTTCAGTTCATCTGTGGTGTTACAAGAATTTTTGTTGGTCTCTCGCTCAACTGTAACCCCACACAAAATAATCAAGATGTAAGGGATGATGTGGTCGCAGAAATTCTCTGACAGCCATGACTTGGTTCACCTGCTTCTGTGGCATGGTACAGAGTCCTGTTGCCAGACACATTCTTCCAGCTACCCTCTTGACTCAGGGCAGCTCTACATCGAAGGCACTTGTTGAGGGTCTCCATATTGAGTCTAACGCCCTGTGGGAAGATGAATGTCAGGAATAACGTCACCATCACTAGTGATCACTCGAAACACCTTCGTAATCACCATTAGCCTCCTCTAAATCTTTCCGAATCTTTTGCACTGTACTTAGATTGCCGCCCAAACACTCTGAAATATTCGTATTAGAGCTTCCGGCGCGAATGCCACGCAGTACAGCATGCCATTTTCAAATTCCCGGCGGAGTGAAATTCACTTTTTCTTACAGATTGTGCTCAACTGGCCCTACTATACTGTGTATTCGACAAAATAAAAACCAAACAGCTCACTTGCGCGAAATGAATAGCATAAAATAGCGACAATTTACCCATCGCACCGTGTGGATAGATAGATAGATAGATAGATAGATAGGTATAGACTGAGATAAATAGTTAACGAGCATAGATAGATAGAAATAGATAATGAACACCGATATATATATATATATATATATATATATATATATATATATATATATATATATATATATATATATATATATATATATAAAAGGTTCAAACACTAATATTACATGGTTATAATTTAATTGTTTTCCGATTTCTTTTGGAATTTGTATGTTTGATGAATTGGATCGTGATTACGATTCCAATGTAATAATTTATAACCATGGAATATTAGTGTTTGAGCCTTTTTTTAATTATATTCTTACTCTGTCCTGGACATTCAGTTCTACCTGGATTCTATCCTCTTGGAAATTTACACACGCACACACACACAGACACACACACACATATATATACATATATATAAATAGACCACTAATATCATCTATCTATCTCTATAAATATAAACACACACACACACACACATATATATATATATATATATATATATATATATGTGTGTGTGTGTGTGTGTGTATATATATATATATATATATATATATATATATATATATATATAGGGAGAGAGAGAGAGATAGATGGAGAGAAGCAATGAAATGAACATGCCGATGACCAAGATGAATAAGGGAAGTGATTTTGAGACCAGCGCTGATGGGAGATACTCCATATTAATACGTTTGTATTGTATTACGGGGTATGAATGAGGGAATGAATGAAGGAGGCTAATCGAACATTTTCAGATCGATAATTGCTAATTGATATGCACAGAGACAAATGTGTGCTGCATCTTTAGTTTCTTGGCACTGTGTTGAACACTGGGGACAGGTCATTTAAATCGACACATGCAACTAATTACCACAGAGGAACAGGCTTAGGCGCCTTATGAGGTGGGGATTAAATGGTACACAGATTTACACACAACGGGATGCACGTATGAAGATATGTACACTCCTGTGCCAAAGCATTATGACTGCCTAATAAGATAATGGTCATCCATATACCCAGAAAATTAGAATTACCCGATAAGCAGGTCTTTTCGTTGCTGAACATTACATTGGAGAGGTTTTGCAGAGCGAACTTTGGTTCGTCACATCCTATAAATGCAGCACACGAAAAAACTGATCAACTTTCCTCTCTCTACATACGACGCTTTTCGAACCAGTACTGTTTCGCGTTTTGATGTATTTTTACAATGTTGTTCATCCTGTACAACGTCTAGGAGTCACGTGAGGTAGAGGGAAGAAGAAGCTGCTCGAGTGGAATTTACATCGCACCAAAGAATATGAAAGGAATTACGATGGTTTGTTACAATGTGCGTGGTATGGCGAATATTAGCCATGGAGGTTAGAACTGTTGGAACAAAGGAATGTAGTACTTTACATGGAAATAGCGATAGAGTAGCGAGATGCTTTCAACGTTTCGTTTCTGAGAAAGGGGCTGTATGGTGCAAAATAATTTCATAATCAACTTATTTTATTGCTGCGCCGTCATGGGTATGACGATAAACTCCATCCAGCAGCAAGGCCTCCGATCAGGAGGTTTTGAACAGCGTGGAATCACCTCTTAATTGCTGGTGTTCCCAGGTCCACCCTGACCCGGGGTGGTAGCACCTATTAGGGTCCAATCTATGGGAAAATAGTTACCCCATCCACAAACAAGGGGGTTAAAACAATATGAACGCGTAAAAATGGGTTTTAATACCAGAAATACTTTTTTGTAAAAGAAAAACCATTACCGGCAACATATTAATAGATTTTTGAAGAAAAAAATTATTACCAGCAATAAAAATTTTGTCGGCATTGAGGTTGGTATGCCGTAAAACAAACCAAACCAAACCAATTATTGCTGCCAAATACACAATAAGCAAGATGGGAACGCCATGAAAAACATAATCCTTAGATACACATGGCCAAGTGATAAAAATGAACATTTACGATCAACTCTGTATTAGAAAAAAATTAAAATCTTCTCAACTTATTGCCATCACAAGCATCATACAACTGACTCCCAAATCCACCTTTAATAAAACCAAGGAAGAATATGAATGTTCATGCCTTTTAGTAGTTTATATCTCCGCTACTAGTACTACTAATAAAAACATGTAATTCATATATCTGCCATACAACTGTATCATTTCGACTAAAAGTATCACGTATCCGAGAGTAACTCTATAAAATTCGTATTACTAACCAATAGTACAATAAAAGAATAAAACCTTACATTACCCAATACCCGTGAGATATTTAAAAAAAGGACATACATTACAACTTTAACTGCTAAAAAGATTACATACATAGCGCGAAGGATAAACTGTCGTCGAAATGACGCAAAAATAAAAATAACACTGACCTCTCATTTTAACAGATATATTTACCAAAATTACGCAAAAATATCTTGAAATAATAAAGAGTAAATTTATTCAATAAAATCGCCATTGGCTTCAACCCTGGTCCCCAGACGACTTCGGAATCTCCTGCAAATCTCTGGACTCTCCCCTTGCTTAAGTTAATGAATGCTGCCATAATCCTTTACCTTCAGTTTAGATTTGGTGTTACAAGGAGTTTTGTTGGTCACTCGCTCAGTTGCACTCCACACATAATAATCAAAGGAGTAAGGTGCCAGATATAAGGGGTGATGTAGTAGCAGATGTTGTCTGACAACGATGACTGGGTTCTCTTGCTTGCGTGGCATGGTGCATAGTCCTGTTACCAGATATAGTGTCTTCCAGCAGCCACCCTCTTGACTCAGGGCAGTATTACCTCCACAAGGCACTTGATGTAGGTCTCCATGTTGAGTCTAAGGCTCCGTGGGAAGATGAATGGATGTATAACATGGTCATCATCAGTGACCACTCCAAACACCATGATGTTGACTGGATATAACATCCAACTCTTTCCGAACCCTTTGCGCTGTCTTCAGCTTAACACCCAAACACTCTGAAATGTTCGTATTGGAGTTACTGGCGCGAATGTCAAGCAGTACGGCATGCCGTTTCTAAAGTTTTGGTGAAATGAATTGCATCATGGCGCCCTTTTTTCTCACAGACGGTGCCCAACTGACTCTACTATACTGTGTAGTCGACAAAATCAAAAACAAACAACGCGCATGCGCGAAATTCAAAAAATGAAATGGTGATAATTTACCCATCACACATTGTATAAGAAAACTAAAGACTGTGTTCAAAGTAGTAGTTAAAATTTATTTAATGCACTTAAAATAAAAACCAAGCCGTCATATATTGAGCGTGAATCTCGTTTGGTCTCGCTAATGGAGATTTTCCTGAAATAAAATTATTTTGAAGGTGACGCCGATTTATCGGCGAAGCATGGCAAAATAGAAACTTTTCAAATTGTTTTATATATTTATCGTATATATAAGTGTTATATTTACTTATGTTAGTAACAGAATATTAATTCTAATAAAGCATAATGTTGAATAGATGTGATTGCCGATATATTTTTGCCTTTAAAGATCCTAAAAGCGGCTCATACTTTCGTGGAAAAGTATAAAGGCACTTATTTAAAAAACGCGTATCCAGACGCGGAGACACACATTTGTGTGTCTGTGACTGCAAATACAATTGAACATATTTTTAATCAGTGTTATTGGAATTTTCAATGGTTCTTTTGGTCTTATGAGAAAGTCACAGAGTTGGTTCCATCTCCACGGAAGTCTTTGAAGGTTTGGAGTAGCGCCAAATAAACTGATTAAAAAAAATAGCATAGCTTTATATTTTCAATGTAGCGTCAGATGTAGAAGAAGAAGAAGAAGAAGAAGAAGAAGAAGAAGAAGAAGAAGAAGAAGAAGAAAGGAAATTGAAGAGGAGCTAGAGAAAGAGAAGTAGAAGGAATAAGAAGAGAAAGAAAGAGGATGAGGAAAAAGAGAAAATGAGGAAGGGGAAGAAGAATAAGAAGATAAAGAGCATAAGGAGAATAAGAACAAGAGAGGAGGAAAAGGATAAGGATATTAGACAGAAGGAGAAAAAGAAAGGAAATTAAAGAGGAGGAAAAGAAGAAGGATAGAGAAGAGGAGGAGGAGGAGAAGAAAAAGAAAGATGATGAGGGGAAAGAAGAACTAGAAGACGAAGAAGAAAATAGAGAGAAGTAGGAGAACAAGAATAAGACAGGAGAAAAAGAATAAGGAGGTTATGAAAAAGAAGAAGAAGAAGAAGAAGAAAAGAAATTGAAGAAGAAGAAGAAGAAGAAAAGAAATTGAAGAAGAAGAAGAAGAAGAAGAAGAAAAGAAATTGAAGAAGAAGAGAAGGATTGAGAAGAGAAGAGGAGAAATGCGAAGAAGAAGAAAGACGATGAGAAGGAAGAAGTTGCTATAGATTTGTTATAGGCAATAGATTATGACCGTGTGTTGTAACAAAAAGAGAATCATATATTGGAAGTTATCCTCTTACATGGATATTAGAAAAAATGCGAACACAACGGTCCTAAAGAAACCGAAACCTCGTGTCTATATAGCAACTAATGGAAGAACAACAGTTAAACACATCAATGGATAATTATGATAAATTCTTATCTCAACGAACCTAATTTGATTTCATTTAAAGTCTTTTAAAATGCTTTATCCGATGTACTACGGGACAGTTGGTTCAGTCTTTGCAGTTACTTGCTCTTCATGCGTTCAGTTCCTGTTAATTCATCAAGAACAAACAAAAACAAAAAGAAACAAAAAAGAAAAACAAACACACCCCCATAAAAAAATCCCCAAAAAAAACTGGCATCACTGACAAGAAATAGCTCATGAATAATTAACTAATACGAAATATCCCTTTGGCAAAAGATAAGAACAACAGACATCGCATGGATTTTAATACAGTGTAACCAGGATATAAGAGACCCGGATATAAGAGAAACCCGGATATAAGTGACATTTTCTCTGGTCCCAAATTAGAGCCATACTTACCTAAACAAAATAGACCAAACCCGGATATAAGAGAAACCCGGATATAAGATACTTCTTCTCCGGTCCCGACAACTCTCTTATATCCGGGTTACACTGTACGATTCATTCACAAAATAAAAAAGAACTTTTCGTCATGTCACGCGTCATGTAAAGGACTAGGGTGGGGCATAGCAAGAGTGGTGTGTCTAAGGCAGAATCGCCTGACGGAACCCATTCCTCCTCAGGCTGGTTTTGAATTTAGAGTTTTTCATTCTCTTAGACTGGTTGCCGCTTGAAGGAAAACGAGCCCAGGCTGTCCATAAATAGCTTGTTGGCAGAAGAGATGGATTTATACTTATTCGGGCAAAGTGAAAGTAACGGACCCCAACGTGGATTCGAACTCGACTCGCCGAATTCTCTTTCTAAGTCGCTCACCGTTACATTACCTGCACATCTTAATGTAATGTTTACGTTGTTTTACGAAAAAAAAAGTGGGTGGCTAAAAGTCTGTTCTACTCTCTTCCATCTAAATCAACGAAGTTTTAGAGAAATCACTATCAAAAATAATCATTTCACCCCAAGCAAGGCAATAAAGCTACTAAGACGCAAGTGGTTACTGAGTGTTAGAGAATATGAAAAAAAAAAAACACTTCAGGAGATACATATATATATATATATATATATATATATATAGATAGATAGATAGATAGAGAGAGAGAGAGAGAGAGAGAGAGAGAGAGAGAGAGAGAGAGAGAGAGATCGATCAATAAAAGAACAAGAATAAAGAAGACAGTCGATAATGATTGGCATTGCATTTAAATTTTTGAAGATTGATTGGGGAGAAAGAAGCCAGAAGGCAGTACAACAATCGAGAAGTGCGATAGAAGAAACTGTTAGCATAGAACTTACGGTTACATCTAGCCATTTCAACTGTAAAATTATGAGACCTAGTCGCCATTCTAGTACTGCGCTTAAATTCATAAAGTCTAGGTACCATAGTAGAAAAATAATTAGAACAGTTACAATGAAAATATTTATAGAAAAGTCACACGGCAGCTACATTACGTCAGTGGGAAAGCGACTGAAGGCAATATTCCAAGTAAGGACCAGTAATATTGCAGATTCTTTTTGGGATTTTATCAATAATTCCTAAATCTATAGCAGGACCACCAAACCAAATGTGACAGCAATATTCAAAGCAATGACATTTGGTAGACATATAAATATGTAATATAGATTCTGGAAAGAAAAATTGTCTAGCACGACATAATGAGCCAATTTTCCAAGCATCTGACCTAGCAATTGATTCAATATAATATAATATAATATAGTATAATATAATATAATATGATATAATATAATATAATGTAATATAAAATATAATATAATATAATATATAATATATAATATAATATGATATAATATATAATATAATATATAATATAATATAATATATAATATAATATAATATATAATATAATAAAATATATAATATAATATAATATATAATAAATTATATAATATAATATCATATATAATATAATATATAATATAATATATAATATAATATAATTTATAATATAATATAATATGTAATATAATATATAATATATAATATAAAATAATTTATAATATAATATATAATACAAGATATAATATAATATAATATATAATATAATATAATATATAATATAATATAATATATAATATAATATAATATAATATAATATAATTGGTTGTGGCAGGATACAGTTTATGCCCAATTATGGAATTTCCTCCTCTGATATTTCTTGTTTGTTTAATATATATATATATATATATATATATATATATATATATATATATATATATATATATATATATATATTGTTAAAATGTCTTCGAAACTAAACTGAAAGTTAATTGAAAATATGACATACTTCCGCTAATCTTATTACAAGCATTTTCGATACACTCTTTAAGGCAGCGTTTCTCAACTTTTTTTTTTATTCTTGCGTATCCCTTAAAATAAATGATATATCTCGAGGAAGCCCTGCTCAAAAACAAAATTATATACCATATCTTTCTCATTTTATTTTCATCGTAGTTCACGTTGTAAATATCATAGTATGTATTTTCGAATAACTGGTTCAAGAAAAAATTAATACTTCTTTGTCAAATTTTTCGGTAATGATAAATAAAATTCATACTGTTCGTTTATCAGGGAGTTTTCATTCACGTAAAAACACAGACATCACTAAATATATTCTGAATGATTGTCATATTTTTTTAATAAGATAATAGCTTAGATAGGATGATGTCTATATTACAATATTACAATAACAAAGTATATATTGTGTGTGTTTAGTAATATTACGTATATGAAAAAGTTAAAAATGCATCAGCTTGTGACGTCCCCCCGGTGTCGCTGCGCCAAATGTGACGTCTGCCTAGCCGCGCCCGTATAGCTATCCTGTCCTGTGACGACTAACTGGCTTGGTATTGGTCGCGGCACTAAATGTGACGTTCTAACCTTTTGGTGATTCGGATGGGAATCTGGTTAGATTCGGTAGCAGCCTTGTCGTTCCCAGCTCGCTTCCAACGTCTGGTTACCGAAGTAACTGCTTTGATTTCCAGTCTAACCTACCCACGTTGTCAATTGATCTTAGGCAGACGAAATCAATCAGTCGCCGGGCCGTAATGCAAGTCGAGTTCGAATAAGGGCGATATCGCACAAGTATATGTGAAAGAAAATAAAATAATAACTCGAAAAGTTCAAATGTGTTAAAAAAAGATAACAATATTTTATATATGGTTGCTGAATACAGGACTGCATCTTTCTCCCAAACCCGCTATATGGATTCCTGACACTTGTGTTTGTGTTTGTTAGGCGAGTCTTAACATCATAAGTTGTTTGTTCTTTAAGAAACTGGTTCTTGGTGTATCTTCAGGCGATATTCGTAAAACTTGTTTTGGTGGTATGAGTCTAAGTCGTTCTTCAAAAATAAATTGTTCTTTATTAGAAGTTGAGGTCGATAATGCGCGAATCTTAGTCAACTTCTGCGAGGCGGGTCTTCAGAGCTCTCAGCTCACTGCAACTGCTTGCCTCTCTGTCTCCAACCCCAACTGGCACTCCAACTCCTTTTCACTCGCTGCCACTCTGCTTATATGGACGCCGACCAAAACCGGGGTCGGATTGTCGGGTTTGAGATTCCTTGATAATTCTCAACCCACAATCCACTTCTTTGGTTTCAGTCAGGAAAATTTTATTATTTTCCATTTTTTGAAGTCTTTCGTCTTCCCACCTCCTTCTGTTCTCATATTGGTATCTCACTCATACCCTCAGAGGGTGTCAACGGGTTTCCCCTCTCTCTCACAGTGGCATCTCACACCTATCCCTTCAGGGGGGCGCAACAGGCCTCCCCTCCTTCTTCCCATGATTACCTCCGCCCAATACTCCTGCTATCATTCAGCCAATGGGCGCTCAGCGGCGTGGGTGTGGCCAGACTAGCCTCGGTTTAAAAAATCTTGCTCAAAGAAAAAAAAAATGTTATCCTTTTTTTTTTTACTTTTCCTTTTCCCTCTTCTCTTCGAAGAGACCTCATACCATAGACTCTTTATCTTTTAACTGAATTACCTGGAATTCGTCAATTAGCTTTTCGCCATCACCAAGCGGGTGGCCACCCAGACGTACCTGCACTCCTGGCGCCAACCACTGATCCGATAAAACAGTTTCGCTATCATAGCCGAATTTCATATGGAATTCGTCAACGAGATTTTCGCCAATTATCAAGTGGGTGGCCATCTGGCGAAACACAGCCAATTTTTCGTCCCGATAAAATAATTTCACTATCATAGCCAGCCTGACGACAAACAGATGCTCCTCTCAATGATTTCTACATATAGAAAAAGGCTTAACCTTTCCTTCATGGTGGTCAGCGAACACTTTTGTTTTGTAATTCTGCGACACAGTTAATTTTTATCTATTTAGAATTCTGTCTCTGAGGTTATTTGGCCAACCTGGAATTTCCACCCGCCCCGTAACCTAAATCAGATTAATTCCAGTATCTTCCTTTTTACCTTCTCGACAATGGGAATACAAATTTTTACCACTTTTCCTCGTCAGAAAAATAACACCGCTTAGTGTTCTTTTCGTGATGGCTTCTTATCACCTAAAGTTAATTCTCGCCTTTCTTTTTTTTTCCCCTTTTAGCAAGCCAAATAGTGTCACAAGCTTATCTCCCCTGTTCTCGCGGAACCCTTGGGCACCTATTGCGTAACTTTAGCGTTCCGGGGAATCCCGAGTGAGAAACGCTGATCTAAGGTATGAATCCACCTCTTCTCAACCAGCTATGGGTTAAATAGTAAGACCTGTATCATAAAATCATTATTATCGCCAAAAGAATTATTACAATCCAAAAATATGTTCCGGTTTTAAATAATCTGCAAAAGGGTGATAAGTTGTAAGAATCAAATCAATCAAAACGATATTTTTCTATGCCTAACTAACAACATACGAGACTCATTCTTCCTCTTTATTATACCAGTAGCAGCAAGACCTCTATTTGCATACAACTATTAGGTAGGTAACTCGCTGATTCCCTCTCTTTCTTTCCCTCTCTTTCTCTGATCTTCAGCACGTCCTTTGAAAGTCACATATTCTAAGTTTTCGTTCCTCATTCTGTATCCGAGTAATTCCAACTGTCTCTTTCGGATTCTATGTATCTGTCCTATTTGTTTCTATTTCCCTTTAAACTTTCACTTGTTTACATGTTCCGTCCATCGTCTTCTGCCTCAAGTCTCCTCTTTATCTTTGAGGAGATTGTCCAGAATTCAGTGCTATATAGTAAAGTGGAAACTATATTGTTCCGTCCATGGTATTCTCAGCATTGTTCTGTGGAACCAAATCTGTGTACCTTACGTTTCCTCTTCATCTTTGAGGAGATTGTCCAGCATTCAATGCTATATAGAGGAGTGGATATTGTTCCGTCCATGGTATTCTCAGCATTGTTCTGTGGAACCAACTTTCTGTTTCCTCAAGTTTCCTCTTCATCTTTGAGGAGATTGTCCAGCATTCAATGCTATATAGAGGAGTGGATATTGTTCCGTCCATGGTATTCTCAGCATTGTTCTGTGGAACCAACTTTCTGTTGCCTCAAGTTTCCTCTTCATCTTTGAGGAGATTGTCCAGCATTCAATGCTATATAGAGGAGTGGATATTGTTCCGTCCATGGTATTCTCAGCATTGTTCTGTGGAACCAACTTTCTGTTGCCTCAAGTTTCCTCTTCATCTATTTTTATATAATATGGTATTTTCAGCATTTTTTGTGGAACTACATCTTCATTGTCTCAAGTGGAAATTATCCAAAATTCAATCCCATATAGGAAGACTGGTATTACATAAAGTACGAGGTCTGTCTTAAGAGTAACGGCATTGGGTATAATGTATGAGTTACGACCGAATTAGGACTAAACTGATTGTGTTATAACTAGCATATCTTTGGAGTATAGAACTGTAATCTTAGCTCTCTGCAACCATTGCATTTTTTTCATATGCGAGAGTCGTGACACGACAAATCGTTGCTGCTTCACCGCGACAATACCCCAGTTCACAACTCTCTGAGCATCTGGTTGTTCCTGCCCGTGAAGAATATTGGCGTACTGAAACAACGTTCCCATTCACCTGATCTTGCTTCATGTGACTTTTTCTTTTCTCCATATGCTCAAGTGTATAATCAAAGAGACCCTTTTTTGAAGTGGTGGATGCCATCAACAGGGCCGTAACTGAGGGATATCCAAGGAGAATACTTCCAGCATTGGCAGAGAAGGGTGGCAGACGGAAAAGGGCAATAGTCTCGAGGAAGATTACTTTGAAGGTGAAAACATGTAATTTGTTGTATGGAATTGAAGTAAATTGTTTGTGATATCACACCCGTTACTTTTCACACAGACGTCGTTATATGCCATTTGTGTCCATTATCTGACACCAGTCTATCATTTGTCTGTATATTGAAAACTAATGTTACATATATACAAATAATAAGTACATGAAGTCTGTCTGAAGAGTAACGACACTGGTTATAATGTATGAGCTATGGGCAAAAGAGGGATAAGCTGTTTGTGTTATCTTCTAACATGATATCTTGGGAGTATAGAACTGTAATCTTAGCTTTCTGCAACCATTGCATTTTTTTCATTTGCGAGAGTTGTGTCGAAACAAACCGTGGTTGTTTCACCATGATAATGCATCTGTTCACAACGTTCTGAGCATCCGGCAGTTCCTGGCTGTGAAGAACATCGCCGTACTGGAACAACCTCAATATTCACCTGATCTTGCTCCGTTTGACTTTTTTTTTATTTTCCATTAGCTCAAGTGGATCAACAAGGGAATCCGTTTTGAAGGTGTGGAGGCCATTAAGAAGGATGTAACGACGGAGCTGGGGAACATCCAAGAGGAATCCTTTTAGCAGTGCATAGAGAGGTGGCAGAGGAGGATGGAAAAATTCATTAGACTTGAGGGGGATTAATTTGAAGAGGGAAATCACATAGTTCGTTGTTTGGAATTAAAATAAATTGTTTGTAACAGCAGTCTAGTTACTTTTCAGACAGTCATCATATATTTTTGTTGCTTTCAGAAATTACGATATAGGACTATTTACGCTTTATTTTGGTAAATACAATTATATTTAATGCATTCACTGCTACCGTGGACATTGGAAACTTTACCTAATTCCATCTATATTTTAATAGAATCCATCATCATTTAAGTTCCTCTTGAGGATGGGGATAACCATGGCTCTCCACAATTTCCTATCTTTTGAAGCTCTTAATAAAGCTTGTTTTTTCATCAGCCCTCCTACTCCCTGAATTGTCATTCATTTACAAAAAACAAAAAAAAACAAAAACAAAAATACAAACAAAAAAATAAAAACCTGTTAGGTATTAGGTTGGTGCAAAAATAATGACGTAATAATGTCGTTTTTTGACGTTAAAAAATACGTCAAAAAAACGACATTATTACGTCATTATTTTTGCACCAACCTAATAGATTACTCACCGCCCTCTTTGTCCCCACCTTCAATATGTCATATGAATGTCAAATTCTCCAAACACTCTTTCCTCAATTTTTTTTTCGACATTTAATAATAAGGTAGTATAACAATATCACATATTTCTCTGTGTTCCTGTAGAACCACATTTTTTTGCCTTCAGTTTTCTCGTCATCTGTGACGAAATTTTTCTAGAATCCACAGTCATATTAGTGCATTGATATTAAATAGCAGGTCAGCACTATTTTCTTTGTTTCTGTTACTTCAAGTCTCTTCTTAATCTGAGAGAACATTGTCCAACATTCACTGTCATATTGGAAGATTGATATTGCTTAGCACTTGAACACTGTTATATTTGATTCTGTTGTATCAAGTATCCTCTTTATCTGTGAGGAAATTGTCCAGCATTCCCCACCATAGAAGTAGATTGATATTACATAACATTTCATCAGTCTTTTCTTTGTTTCTAACGAAATTTTCCTATTTCTTAATACTTTGCTTAGCTTTTAGAATACATCTTTTGCTATTCCAATGCATAGTCAGATTTCGGCATCACATTTTCCACCTTATGTTTAAGAACTTCCCGGATATTTATACGTCTGTCCTTGTTTGATGTCGACAATTCCCATCCGTAGTTCGCATATTGGGGCTTTTCCTCATGAAAAAAATATATATTCTCTTCGTAAAACAAATGTATAAAACTAAAAAAAGAGGAAAAAGAAGCAAGCTTGAATTTGCCGCGTGTCGAACACTCCGCCAAATCCAGTGGTGTGACCTTCCACTGCTTCACATGGTTTGATTCTCTCTATAACACTCGTCGTTTAATAATTGTTCGCCACGCATTGCGTTCAGTCACTTACTTGTGTGGTGTGCTCTGTTGTCTCCAAAATTTGAAGCACAAACTTAGAAAGAATTAAAAAGTATCGAAAATTTAATTAAAATATTGTAGTCTTAAATTTATTTTTTCCACTTAAAATGATCTGTCACAATATTTCTTTGCTTACAGGTCACTGTTATTCAAACTATAATTTTGCACAAGTATCTACGCTTCTGTAGAGTGTAAGAAAATAAATCTTGGATCGGAATGTTTTAGACAATCAGTTAAGTGCCATACATGATACACGCTTGGGTAATCATCTCTCTTTCGACAGACTGGACAGAAGTTTTTCTCACAGTAGCTTACTGTTTCTTTCTGTGATAGGTTGGTTGCCAACCAAGACGATAGGAGAAATTCTATCCTGCTATTCAATCCATATCTGGGGTGAGAAGAGATGAAGTCATATCTTTACCAAGGCTATTTGTGTGTAAGTAAAAAATAAAAGCTAGACATAGGTCTGGTTTAAATTGGAGTAAAAAAGCTAGCTATAACTCTGATTTACACTAAAATAAAAAAGAAGACATAGGTTTGGTTTTATACTAGAATCAAAATGGTAGTCATAGGTCTGGTTTACACTAGGGTCAAAATATTAAACATAGGTCCAGTTAAGCTAGAATCAAAAAGCTAGACATATGTCTGGTTTTATACTAGAATCAAAATGGTAGTCATAGTTTTGATTTACACAATGGTCAAAATCTTAGACATAAGTCCAGTTAAACTAGCAGCAAAAAGCTAGACATAGGTTCGATTTTATACTACAATCAAAAAATTAGTTATAGATCTGGTTTACACTAGGGTCAAAATCAGTTCATTTAATCTAGTGTCTAAGTCCGATTTTTATTAGAGTCAGAATGTTAGATATAGGTCCAGTTTACACTAGTGTGAAAAAGGTATTTATCCCTAACTGGGAGAATTTGATTCATGCTTTTCCTAATGTGACACATGCAAAATGAAACGATAATTCTCTTAGCCAAGTTTTGAATTTGGTTCGACGATCAACAGTTCTACCACGGACACATAGATTGGATTTACGAAAAACGCATATGTATACGAGAAGGTGTTAAAAAATTCTTGCTCCGACCCACTTCCTCAAATCTAATGAAATGTCCAAGAGTTATAATTTATTTTGGAATGGCATTTTGTCCAGACTGAGAACTTTTCAACACACCTCGCGCATGCAAAATGACACGTTCTCTTTTTCCCTTCACGCATTCAAAAGCACGCGATATATATATATATATATATATATATATATATATATATATATATATATATATATGGTAAAATTGTGTGTGTTTAAATGGGTTCTAATGGAGCTGTGATCAGATAGGTGTAACGTAAGATGTTTGGATAAGCATATGATTGTGTAACCGATGTAATTATTTATGAGTCCGGTTTGATCAGGAACACAGTTCCTTAAGGGGCATTTGAACTCATAGATAATGTTCGTTCTTTGTAATTTTGACTTAGTTGGTGTGTTGTTATTTTTGAGGATAAGGTTGGCTGTCTTAAATTTTTTATAATAGATAATAAATTTGATCATTAGGAACATACTAGTAGAAAACACAAATATATTAACTGCATCCACCTACAAAAAAAGACTAAAAATAATGGAAGCTTTAATAATAAAAAAGAAGAAAAAGCCAATTCTTAACAATATTAACTACGAACAAAGCCACAATGTGCTAACCGTATTCAGAAATTAAAAACATCCCTACCACACACTAATGCATACACAGAACGCACACATTCATTTAAGCTGAAAATCGAGTCATCCTTGATAATGGCTAAAGGAATAGCCGAAAGCGCTCGGAAATATAAAACATTTGGACAGTTCTTACACACCCTTTGTCCAGAAAAGAAAGCTCTTGTTCGAACACAAAAAATTAAATGAAAAGCTTAACCGTAATACAGTGTCTGTCGTTTTTAATGAAACATGCATAAATGAAGGATTGCTGCCTAAATATACAACTATATATATATATATATATATATATATATATATATATATATATCATTCTAAACATACAACGACCTTTGATATCGAACAACGCAGCTGATCAAAAGTCTGAAATCAATATGAAATGATTTATGTAATCTCCTGTTGTACGGATTGTACTCTATTGCGAACTCTAGTTAATTAGGTCTCAACTGACAACAACTAACCATGAACTCCTTACAAAGGGGAATAATAGAAAATTCGATATTCTCATATACACGCTATTCGACAGGCAACAGCTTTGTCTGGAAAAATGCTGCAGTCTTCTCGGATGTTGTTCGTCTGGCCTGTACAACTGGTTGCCGGTTGGAAAGTAATGTATGATCGAGTAGGAAAAAGGACCAGTTAAGCTCGTTCTGCTCTTTTTATATTTACTAATCTAAGATAAATAAATCTGGGGAACAGATAAAACTGAATAGGGAAAAGACAAAGTATTGGAAGAATCATTTTGTAATATTTTGAGATAAGAATGGAGACTGGTTTTTTTCGTCGTGGCATTTCATTAGTGTAGGCTTAAGAAATACTGACGTCGTGGGGAGATAGTAAATGTCATGGGTCGTTACCTGTAACTACAGAATAAACTCTTCCTAACACTATGCATACCTAGCCTCTCAAGAGTGAGGGTCGAATCGAGTCGTGCCGTTAGTAGTTCACTCCAAACCAGACTGATAGTCATACTAACACCTTCCAGATCTTGTATTATTATTTCGTATAATATACCTTCGTTATTTCTACTCTTGTGTTTGTGTTGTTCTTCCTTGGTCCTAACCTGGACCATAACAGATAGATAGATAGATAGATAGATAGATAGATAGATAGATAGTGTCACGGGTCCTTACCTATAACTACAGGATGAACTCTTCCTAACACTATGTATACTACGCCTCTCAAGAGAGAGGGACGAATCGAGTCGATCCGATAGTAGTTCACTCCAAACCAGACTGACAGTCATACTAACACCTTTCACATCTTGTGTTATTATTTTGCGTAATATACCTTCGTTATTTCTACACTTGTGTTCGTGTTGTTCTTCCTTGGTCCTAACATAGACCATAACAGTAAACATACACACCTATAGATATTTTGGGGCAGGCCAATCAGAACGGATAGATGGATAGACAACTAGGCTAGATCGACTGACAAGGGGCAAAAGCACGTCCAACTGGGAATAATCTTGGGTCGTTGCATTTAGAAAGCGACATTGTAGCACTAACACACACACACAGACACACATACACATACACACACACTCACACAGATAGAGTCATGCACGTATACACACAGATACGCACGTACAAACACACTCACACAGATAGAGTCATGCAAGTATACACACACACACACATACACACACACTCACACAGATAGAGTCATGCACGTATACACACAGATACGCACGCACAAACACACTCACACAGATAGAGTCATGCACGTATACACACACATACACACACACACTCACACAGATAGAGTCATGCACGTATACACACAGATACGCACGTACAAACACGCACACACAGATAGAGTCATGCACGTATACACACACACACACTCACACAGATAGAGTCATGCACGTATACACACACACATACACACACACACTCACACAGATAGAGACATGCACGTATACACACACACATACACACACACACTCACACAGATAGAGTCATGCACGTATACACACACACACATACACACCCACACTCACACAGATAGAGTCATGCACGTATACACACAGATACGCACGTACAAACACGCACACACAAAACTAAAACAAGTAACTAAACACAACTCACGAAAAAAAGCAAACAAACAAACAAAACAAACAAACAAAAAAAACAAACAAAAAAACAAAACAAACAAACAAACAAACAAACAAACAAACAAACAAAAAAAAAAACAACAAACAACCAAACTTTCCTCTCGCTACATATGACGCTTTTCGACCCAGTACTATTTCGCATTTTGATTTTTTTTTTATATAAAAAATACCGGTAGCCACTCGAGATAGAAAGTTACAGATTAAAAGTTACAGTTTATCCGGATATGTGAGGAAGGTAACGGTTAACACTAGATTTGAACAGGTTATAATTGTAGTGATCGGGGAAACATCCTCTTGGTAGTCGGTTCCATAGATCAGCAGTTCGTGAGAAGCTGCTCAAGTAGAATTTACATCTCAGGAATCGAATACAAAGGCAAGGAGAGCGGTTGAATGGAAATATTATAATAAAAACTATGGCAATAATGGCTTTTTTAATATTTGTTATATAAAAAGCGCTGTTTTTATTATCCATATATATGTATTTGTGTGTGAAAATATAGTCGGGCATAATCTGTGGATGCTAAGATTTTTATTAGTTTTCGGATACACGCGAGTATTTATTACTAAAGGGGATACTTTAGTCTTGTATTTACATAACAAGATTGTCTTCACGATATAATAATAATAATAATAATAATAATAATAATAATAATAATAATAATAATAATCACATAACGGACAGGTTGAATTAGCATTTTTCCATCAACGCCAATTCAGATTCAGTTTATCATACGAAAGAAAATTTGTTCTAAATAAATGCGAACTCTTCTTTGTTAGAAATTGCAAATCGTCTTCTAATGTCCCCTTTGTATTTAGATAACTGGGAAAATAAATAAGAAACGGTGATGATTAAGCTTGATTATTATTATATGATTATTCCATATTTCCATTCATAATGAATTAGAATTTGTCTTCCAGGAGACAAACTTTAGATATACGTGAAGGAATCAATGTATCCATAGCGTAACACGTAATTATGTGAATTTTGATTTAAAATCTTTAATGTATAATGTTCGATCTATCGGATGAATATTAATCGCTGATTTAAGTGCATTGAAAAGGATGGATAAATGCATTGTAGTTATGTATGTGCTGTATAAAAGAAATGGTTTTATGAGTTGTCGCGGCCATATTGATGCACCTAATTACACTTAAGTCGGAAACACGAGATGAGACTGAAAAATTCATTCAATCAAAATTAATTTGTTTTTCGAACAATGATGGAAGCGGATGAAGTTACAATAGGTTGAATAATAAAATAAACGGTTATAGTGAGTAGGTTGGAAGAAAAAGTCAAAATTTAAATCGATGTCCAGGCCCGTCTATTCCGGACGAGAATAGTAATTTCCTTTGTTGTTAACGCGCTTAATACAGTGAAAATTATAACACACACACACACACACACACACCAACGTGCGCACTTTTTATCGAAAATATGTGCTTATGTTTATCGTTTTGATTTTCATGTACCGTATTTGACGGCATATAAGGCGCAATTTTTTCTTTTTTTACTAAAAAAATCTTTTAAAATTATCCTGCGTCTTATATGTCATATGTCAGTTAGTTATGTGCCATGCGTGATACACGCTTAGGCGATCATGTGCCTTTCGATACATGACTGAGGTGGCAATTTTTTTTCCCGCAGTAGGTTTCCATTTCTTTTTGCGGTAGATCAGTTGCCACCCAAGACTATAGAGCCTGATGTGTTCTGCTTATTTACCCATAGCTGGGGACAGAAGAGGAGGATTCATACCGTTCCCAAAGGTATTAGCACGTAAGTGAATGTAACTGATTTGACTGGAAATTGAACCGAGCCGGTATCCACGACTCCACCGTACCTCCTGTCATATGTAAGTTTTATTCATTTTGCTAATTTCTTGATTTGCCCTGCTGAAATTGGAGTGCGTCTTATACACTCGTGCGTTTGATATGCCATCAAATCTAATCAATTAGTTTAGTTTTTCGTGTAAATCGGACCTACTTCGTGTATGTCCCATGACCCTTTAGAACTTGGGAGATACCCTAGCCCCTTACAACTAACTCTATCTCGTTGCTCTTTGACCTTTGACTCTTTATCTATACTTGTTGTCCATCTTCTGCCATCTATCGCAAACTCGTTAAGTAGCCTATTTATCTTTCTTTCTTTCTTTCTTTCTTTCTTTCTTTCTTTCTTTCTTTCTTTCTTTCTTTAAATTCACCGGACCCTCTTTCCTCATTATGTGCCCCTGAAATTGAAATTGTCTTTTTCCGATTGCAGTTATCAGTTTCCTTGTTGTTTTGATTTCCTTAAGATTTTCTCATTGTTCACATGTTCTTTTCACAGTTTTCCTAGCAACCATCTATAGAAGCACATTTCTATCGCTTAAAGTTTCTTCTTCATTTGTAAAGAGATTGTTCAGCATTCACTGGCATATAAGAAAGTAGATATTACGGAGCGAGCAGTTCAATACTATTTTCTATGTTTCTAACGAGATTTTTCTATGTATTAATACTTTGCTTCAAATTTGGCCACGTTTCCGGTCGTCTGTTACTATTATTAATCAGATAGTTACATTTCTGGACCTGTTTCATTATAGTGGCCCCGATAGGTAGCTAACATTTTGGGCAGCATATTATGTCGACGACCATGCATTCTGTTTTTTTTTTTTTTTTTTTTTTTTTTTACAATTAATATTAAGTCCCTTTTCCGATTTCCTTTAGTGCTTCAGCAAAAGTATTCTTTCCGTTCTCCTCTATAGAGAATACTATATAGAATAGATTAATATATAAGAATAACATTTTAATCGATCTTTTTCAGCTGATAATCTTCTTCAGCCGATAATCTTCTTCAGACGATACTTTGAATTAAGAAGTCGCGAATAAGACTCAAATTCGCATCTCATACCTCGATAGCTTGTCTTTTATGCGTGACACATTAATCAATTAGGTAATCAAGGTTAATATGGTTAGGCAAAGATTTTGACTCATTTAATATTCATTTTATTCTGCGCTGTATTGTTGACTATCATTTTGTACTGACAGAGTCTTGGATTAACTAGATTCCTTATTATGTGTATTATCTTTGATTAATTCTTAGCGATAGAATTAATAACATCCATAGTAATGAACGGCTAAAAATCACAAGAGACAGAGAAATAAAAAAGGCGTCTATCATTCAAATTACACATACATTGTGTGTATATTCTGGGTGTATCATAAATACTTTTACAAACATTGGGGATGGGTTCCTCACCCCAAAACATGGACAAAAGTCCATATAGACATAAGTAACCAAATCCTTCGTTTCTGAGTTATTATGTTTTAAAGTTTACGATAAGCGCTGTTAAATGTATAATTTAAGATATAATCCAAAAATACTTTTACAAAATTTGAAGTCGGTTTCTCAAACCAAAAAAAGATAAAATATCCATATAAGCATAAATCCAAAAAATCATCGTTGTACCTCAACACAACAGCTCATAACAAATGTTCAAAATATCCTTCACTTGCTTCTAGACACGCATACACCCGTCGGATCATTGACTAGCGGACCCTTTCAAATACTCCCACATGGTGTCGAATGGTTTCGCAGGCTCACATGGCACATTGATGAAGCATCTCTGCATTATTAATGTCTGCTGCATAAACTAATTGTTTTATGTGGCTTCATGGATATAAATCCAAAGGAACGTGCAGACTATGAAACTGGTCCCCTGCCTATTCATCTTTCAAGGTAGACCGGGGAACGTGCAGACTATGAAACTGGTCCCCTGCCTATCCATCTTTCAAGGTAGATGTTAGCCAGCGCATGACGAACAATGTGACTAAAATGTGCTAGATCCCCATCATGCATGAGCCACATGCGTCTTCGTATTAACAGGGGTACATACTTTAGCAAGTGTATTCGAAATAAAGTCCTTGTAGACAGCTCCTGTAAGACGTGCTGGAAGAACATATGGACCTACCAGACAGTCACCTATAATTCCAGCCCACACATTAATCGTAAACTGATGCTGGTGTCTAGCCTGTATGACGATTCTGATCCACCCACAAATGTTGGTTGTGAAAATTTGTTATTCCATCTCTTCCAAATGTTGCCTCATCCGCAAACAAGACTGATCGGCAATAAACCATCGGCAAAAGTTCTTCCGTGGTGAGTAATGAAAGGTCGAAATACTCTGCACACGTTGCAAATGATACGGATACAGGAGCTGGTCTTGAATTACCCTCCATGCGGTACTATGAGATGTATGGTACGCTAGGGCCACTTGATATGTGCTGATACCTGGATCGTCTCTGACAGCCTGTAGAACGTGTTCTCCGTGGATAGGCGTACGAGCGGATTTCGGTCTTCATCGATCCATAGTCTGTGGTGCCACGGATCCTGTCTCAGCAACGTGTCGATAAACAGCAGCAAAGCTTAGATGACTCGGCTGCCTTCGGTCTGGAAACGCAATCTTATACAGCCGTGCAGACTCTCGTCCATTACCATTCGCGTGGCCATAAGCAAAAATCATATCTGCCTGTTCATGATATGAATATCCTGCCATTGTTAAATGGAACACTTCTTAGTTAACTCACTACTATACACGGTAAACGTTGAAGACAGACTAACCACAAATGTATACGAATGACAAATGTAACCCAGTCTGCATGGCAGCACAGCGCCATCTACAATAAACTTTCTTTAAACTTAACTCAAAAAACGAAGGATTTGCGAATTTTTGTCCTTGTGTGAAGAATACCCCACAAAGTTTGTAAATGTATTTTTGATATACCTTATATATATATATATATATATATATATATATATATATATATATATATACATACGTGTGTGCGTGTGTGTGTGCCTGCGCGCAAAGAACTCTTCCGTCGTTTTTCGACGTATAAGGGACCAGCAGCTAACTTATTAGTACCAAGCACCTAGCCTACTCGCGCATATGATTTGATTATAGGAATGTCGGCTTGTCCAGAAGGACTTTTTCGAAGAACGGATTACAGATAACTGGTCCGTCTTAAGCATGATGATAAACTGCATCCGGCAGTAAGGCCCCCGATCAGGAGGTTTTCAGTAGAGTGGCACTGCGGGACAGAGCTATAGGTCAATCCCACCAACTGGGGTCAAAACACTATGAAAGTATAAACATTTTCATTGTAAAAATACGAGCAATACATTTACATAGTAAAAAATATTAGGAGCAATACATTTTTGGAACAAAAAAAAAGAAAAATAATTACCAGCAATACATTTTGTCAAAGAAAGTATCAATATTCCCATGAAAATTAAATTTCGACATTAAATAACCCATAAGCCGCTAAACAAACAAACAGACAAAGAACTGGTGCACATCGTGTGCTACAATTTCCTCAAACGACACTCCTAAAGTTTTCATTTCAGATTTGTCCTTCTCCTAGACTGGTTGCCACACAAGGCTATAGGACCCAGTCTGTCCTGCTATTTTACCCATAACTGGAGGGGAGAATAGATGGATTCATATCTTTCCCTGTATAGAAATATAGAATAACTTGGATTACGCGCGTTGCTGAGAATAGAGTAGTTCGAATACCAACCTTTTTTATGTGTGTATGGGGGGTGTGAATTGAGCCCTACACTGTAACTGTCACTATATCTTTTCTATTTTCTTTCTTAAGTATCACTGAAGAAGGCTGTAGAATGGATCGGACAAAGCATTGCGGTGGCAACAAAAGCAATGAGATCACTAGTCCGTGCAACACTTGATAGTAAATCTTCTTAAAATTTTCAAAATTTTTCATGCGATTTGTACAGCTGAAGAAGGTTGTAGAATGGATGAACCACAATGTTATGGAAGCAACAATGCAACACAAGTGAATAAGATTAATGGACCAGGAAACTCTTTGATTGGTAACACTTTTCTCAAAGTACTAAAAAGTATGAAGAGAACAAAACAACAACAACAAAATAAGATTACCAACTTTACTTTAATTCTGATCATGCTGGTTGATCCCCAAGTACGATAAGTCGAAAAAGAGACGCAGGAATATAATGTGTTCCTGGGTTATATCCCCAGGGAAAACAAACGAGATTTTTTTGCTGCATCTAACAGAATTGTTCTGTCCCGATGCATGCGCAGTTGTAGCCTATCAACCACCTTATCTTCAAGGGTTTTTATTTATTTTGTAAAACACTGAATTTGTTGTCCAGTTATAAAGAACAAGACAAAGACATCTTTCCAATCACCGACAAACTGTTTGGCGAGATTTGGCAAGAAAAAAAAATCTCGTTTTCTAAAGTCTTTATGTACAAAAGAAACGAAAACCCGAGAAAAAAAACTCAAAAAAAAAACTATGAAAGTAAATAGAAATGCAGGCTTTAAAATAAAGCTCTCCTGTGCAAAAAAAATAAAAAAATACAAAAAATAAAGTAAAAGACAGAAATAAAAAGAAAGAAAAAAATTAAAATAATGACAACGACAATATCCGGAACTGAGAGTGGGTGAAAAAAATGCAAGTCATTACTTCCGTTAATGGCGGAAAAGGCCGGCAATTTGTCCATACTTATTTGTCGAGATGTTTGCAAACAGAGAACGTTTGGATGACAAGAAAAAAGAAAGAAAATATTCTGGTTCATGTAAGCATCCGATAAATACATCCGGTTGGAAATCGGACTTTTTTTTTTTTTTGGTGGAGGGAATTTTTTATTTGCTATTTTTTTTCAATTCGTCACCTAAATCAGCAGATAATTTCGTATTTCTGTTCACGTCGAACTGAAGACGAACAGGACAAATTAAATGGACGCCAATGAGACTAGATTAGAACGCTTTTTCGGTACCCTATTTTTAACAGCAGATCTCGCAACGCAGTGCAAGTGTCTAAGTTTTCCTTACGTTTCGAAGTTATGTTTCCTTATTTCGTCGTACTTTTTCTTTTTCTGTTACACGACATTTTCTTTGGTGCTATCGTTTTCCTTCCTTCTTTCTTTCTTATAATCATTTTCTTTCATTTTGTCTCCCTTTTTTTCCCACATTTGTCCTTTATTTTTCCTTTTTTATTCTTTTATTTGGTTTAGTGCATTTTGTTTGTTTGTTTCTTTCTTTCTCTCTTGTTCTGATCTATCTATCTATCTATCTATCTATCTATCTATCTATCTATCTATCTCACACTTTTCATATCTCAGTCTGTTATCTATCTATCTATCTATCTATCTATCTATCTATCTATCTATCTATCTATCTATCTATCTCACACTTTTCATATCTCAGTCTGTTATCTATCTATCTATCTATCTATCTATCTATCTATCTATCTATCTATCTCACACTTTTCATATCTCAGTCTGTTATCTATCTATCTATCTATCTATCTATCTATCTATCTATCTATCTATCTATCTATCTATCTCACACTTTTCATATCTCAGTCTGTTATCTATCTATCTATCTATCTATCTATCTATCTATCTATCTATCTATCTATCTATCTCACACTTTTCATATCTCAGTCTGTTATCTATCTATCTATCTATCTATCTATCTATCTATCTATCTACCATATCATGTTGAAACATATGATCATATGAACATATGATCACCGAAGTTAAGCAACGTCGAACTTTGTCAGTACCTAGATGGGTGACTGCTTGGGAATACAGTGTAACCCGGATATAAGTGACCCAGATATAAGAGAGATTTTCTCTGGTCCCAAATTAGAGCCTGTGTTAATGTATATAAAATAGACCAAACCCGGATATAAGAGAAACCCGGATATAAGAGACTTATCCGGTCCCGACAACTCTCTTATATCTGGTTACACTGTACCAGGTGATGTAATGGCTCGGAATTGTTAATCGGAGAACCGAGTTCCAATTCCAGTCGAGTTCCTTATATTCACTTTCGGATTATTAAAACTTGTATCACTAACTCATTAAAAAATCCCACTAAAAGATTCTTAAAATCTAAAAATATTTTCTATTTTTAAATAACTCACAAAGCTTGATAAAAACGTAGAAAATGAATCAAAATGTCTACCTTCTTTTTTTCTCACGGTTTCCCAACCTTGTCTTTTCTTTTTATACTTTCTGTATTTTCACATCTTTTCCGTTGTTTCTCCTTTTATTCATTATAATTCATTCTGTCTTTCCTTTATTCTTATCTACATTTTATTATTCGTCTTTCTTTCTTTCTTTTTCTTTCTCCTTTTTACACTCATTTTACGTTGGCATATGTTTTTCTTTCTTCTTACTTTACAGATGCACAATATTATATCTGAAAATTTCGGATAAGAAACTGTGCTGTGTCCAAGGGTTATCCTTTCTATCTTTCAGTTTTGCTATACAGTTTTTTTCCTTCTTTTTACTCTCTCTTCTTGTCTTGTAACGGCATTCACCCGGGGTGGGTTGAGCCGGCTCCAATTGAATTAACCGCATCGCGCGTCAAGGCCATCCATCCCCGTCGATCGGCAGCAGAATCGACGGCATGATCGAGCCATTTGCGATTTCAGCGTCGGACCCCGAAAACGCGAGGACCGGACATATCTGCTTTGACCGTTTGCGAGCCACGTCTTGAGTTGACCACCTCGGTGCTTCCTCCAACCAGTGGGTGCGTTTGGCGTCACCAGTTTACGGACGAACTCATCATCTTTTTATTGTAATCATTCTTTCGTACTTTTTTGCTTTCTTTTTAATGTAAAATTTGTTTTTTCTTTTCGTTTTTACTGTACAGTTTATTTCCTTCTTTCTTTCTTTTTGCTGTACAGTTTCTTTCCTTCTTTCTTTCTTTTTGCTGTACAGTTTCTTTCCTTCTTTCTTTTTGCTGTACAGTTTTTCGTTTGTGGTGTAGAGTTTCTTTGTTTTTATTGTACATATTTAATTTTTCGATTTTATTGTACAGTTTTTCTTTCTTTTTTCTTTCTCGCTTTCTTTCTTTCTTTTTACTGTACATTTTTTATTTCTTTGTTTTTACTGTAAAGATTGCTTAATTTTTTTCGATTTTACAGCTTTTTCTTTCTTTCTTGCTTTTACTGTACAGTTTGTTAATTTTTCAGTTTTGACAGTACAGTTTCTTTCTTTTTCTATTTTTATTGTACAGGTCTTTCTTTCTGTCGTTTTTACTGTAAATTTTCTTTCTCTCTTTTTTCATTACTTTTCCACTCTCCTTACAATGATCAGAATAAACAAGAATTTCATGATGGGTGGAAGCTTTCCCAATCATGGCGTCCGAAATGAACTGACATTGAATGAAAAAAATATTAAGCTTCCCATCCGGATTTTACATTCTGAGAGCCAGTAACCTTTCAAATCAAACAAAAGGTACAAAAATTTCAATTTGTTCAGCAGAAGACATTCTCAAAAATTCCCTACCATGCAAGATTCTGTTTTTGACGGATTTTCTTAAGAGGGAAAGAATTTTAGCTGTCTTATTCGTTTCCAATTACATACGAGAATAGAATTGTACACACGCACACCAATGGTGACATATATAAATACATGTTATATAAATAAATAAATACGCACACACATATATATATTATAAGTACGTATATATTATTTGTATTGTATATAAAAAAAAACTATAGGAATACACTTAGAGACATATATCTAAACAGGCACATATATAAAGGCATTCATATATATATATATATATATATATTATAAACAGAGCATTTACTTAAGTATTTGTATCCATAAAAAATAACGTATAAAAAGAAGATAACTTAAAAATATAAAAATAATTGTCAGACTTTGTCCATTTCGTGATGTGTGACGTCATTTGTTTAGGTTTGGATACTCATCTAGGGAAAACATAGAAAGTTGTAGTTTAAAAGCAGTAAAATCGATCTTGCTAACCAGTCGCTCCTCTGTAGCTAAACTGGTATAGCACGTCAGGCTATATGACGGTTCAGTGTAGAATACAGATCCGATTCCTGTTGGAGGACACGTATTTTCTATGAAAATTTCTCGGACATTCAGACCGGTAAATATTGTTAATAATGTTTATTATAAACAGATCATTTACTTAAATATTTGTATGCATAAAATAACGTATATACAGAATATATATATATATATTTCAATTAAAGGTGCAATTATAATTTATAAATTCATGAATCATTCATACAAAAAACAAATATAGAGGTGAATGATTTAAATGATTTCACCTCTATATTTGTTTTTAGTATGAATGATTCATGAATTTATAAATTATAATTGCACCTTTTAATTGAAATTAAAATAACTGATCCAACGTGCAACTTTCGGATAATAAGTGTGACATTACTGTAATTATTGAACAATATAGTTCATGCCATATTCACGGAAAATCTACCAGTAAAAAAGAATTCTCTTATTGCTATATTTGTACAAAAACGCACAACCATAAAATTTAATTTCAAACTAAGCGTTGCGACCGCACGTTCCAAAACAATAACACATTTCTCATAGCATTTTTTCGGATTACATCTCTATTTTCGTTGTCCTCTTATTACCGAGCAGTAAAAACAAGAACACAATTTATTTCCATACCTGATGATGTCTGTAGGAACAGACGAAAGCTTGTAAAAAATTAAAAAAACCTTATGCAACTGGAATTTATAAACGGGGATCATATCATTCCTATACAGGTTCGGGGTTGATGTATCTTATTTATATTGTTTGCGACGATGTATTCTCGCCATTTAAATCATTAACCTCTATATTTGTTTTTGTATGAATGATTCATGAATATATATATATATATATATATATATATATATATATATATATATATATATATATATTCATGAATGATTAACTTTATAGTAAGGGATTTTTCCCATGTCGACAATAAAGTTAAATTTCCAGATCAAGACGAAACGCGTCGGCAAAATCTAAGAAATTTTTTTCAAATGTCATTTTATACCAATCTATCTGGTCCACAAAATTGATCTGGGAATTTAACTATATTGTCGACATGGAAAAAAAAATCTCTTACTATAAAGGTAATTTACATTAACCAGAAAAAAAAGGCTTAGACAGAAGCGTCTATCTTTTTAAATTTTGATTTTTTAATGTAACGCTAACAACAAAAACATTTCGATTTAATTTTTGCCTTGAAAAAAGTCGGAAGACGAAACGCGTCAGCAAAATCTAAGATTTTTTCCCAATTGTCATTTCATACTAATTTGTCTTGTCAACAGAATTGATCTGGGAATTTAACTATATATATATATATATATATATATATATATATATATATATATATATATATATATATATATATATATAGATAGAAAGATATACATATATATATATATACAAATAAATGCGTCTCTCTCTCTCTCTCTATATATATATATATATATATATATATATATATATATATACACAGAGCTAGTGAGGACCATGATGACACACAGCGCAAGAACCATAGTATTATATATCTCGAAGGTCTTCGACAAGGTGAGACAAAAAGGTTTGCTGCACAAG
>OZ010592.1:47501825-47549325 GCA_963932145.1 Acanthosepion lycidas | reverse complement strand
ATTGCAAATTTGTTTCGCTAGATTAATTACGACTGAGTAGTGAGTTCAATTCTCACTGGGTGCCTCCCACATTAGGCCATGTGCCACCTTTAAACTACGCTTAGAAAATAAAAATGACATCTCGATGTAGTGTAATAGTTAGCAAGCTTGTCTCTCTAAAACAATTACGCCTGAGTTGTGAGTTCGATCCTCACTGGGTGTCTCATACCTTCGGCTTTGTGCCACATCAAGGCTGAGCTTAAGAAATCGCTATACAAAATTTATTTTAGAACAAATTAAGTATATAATATAAAGATTGTTTAATTTGTTTATCAAGACTTTGTGACTTATTTAAAGCTGGAAAATTTTGGGGTGGGGATTATAAGAATAATTCTTTTTTGTGTTTGAATATTGCATCAACAAATTTTTGGAGATAATAATGATTTTTTCAGATACAATTCTTACTATTTAACCGATAGCCAGGGGGAGAGAATGAAGAGATGATTTCATAACCTTCACTAGAGTATTTGAGCGTCCGTCAGTTATGTGCCATGCGTGATACACGCTTAAGCGATCATGTATCTTTCGATACATGACTGACGAAGCAGATTTTTTCCCGCAGTAGGTTGCCATTTTCTTCTGCGGTAGACCAGTTGCCATCCAAGGCTATACAACCCGGTCTGTCCTGCTATTTATCCATAGGGGAGAAGTGGATTCATAACTTTCCCAAGAGTATTAGCACGTAAGTGAATGTAATGGATTCGACTGGAATTCGAACTCGGCTCTCTGATTCCTCAATCCCAGTCGCTATCCATTACTCCGGTGTAAGTGAACCTAAAGAAAACTATAAAGAAGAACAATGTTATTCATTAGGAAAATCAGCTAATCTGAAAAGAAACAAAATATTCAGGTGTAAGACTTAGTTATTGTTATTCGCACATTAAAATAAGTTATTCAATAACAACAACCTCTGTCTGCAGAATGGCCTTCATGTAGCCTGGGACGCTTATTTGGATCATCACATCTACCATGATGGCCTTCAACGTGTCTCCTGTATTGAAAAGCTGCTGGTTAGTTATCCTCTCGACAACGCCACAGATATAGTAGTCCAAGAGATTTAAATTAGGAGCTCGCGAGTGACATTCTAATGAAAAATTCCGACCTGTCGTTTCTAGCTTACTTCCAAACAAACAAAATGTTGCCGCATTTCGGCAATGTTACACAGGCTATTTGGTAGACACTCGACAACGTACCCGCAACGTTAGTTTGTAACGCTGCAAACACGTTGCCTTGTTACGTTACATTAACAGAAAATGGATAATTCCAGAAAGTTACTAGAACGTACATTCATAATCTATCAGGTCATCCCATAAGTTCTGTCCGAATTTTAAATTTTTGTTAAAATGAACGAAATTTAAAGAGTATTTTATAATGTCTAATGGAGCTGAACATCATTTTTATGTTTAGATGCATTTAAACCGATCAAATTTTATTTCAGAGAACAATAAAATTAAATTTTGTTTGATTAAAACCCTGCTAACATGGAAGTACCCAAGAATCATTTGAGGCACATAATGCTTTATTAGTTCAAGAAAGGAAACTCAGCAGACGAAGCGGCTAGAAACATCCACTCAGTTTATGGAGAGGAATGTGTGAATGAAAGAACTTGCAGAAGATGGTTTGCAAAATTCAGAGGTGGAGGTTTCACCCTTGAAGATGAAGATCGAACCGGACGTCCAGTTGAGTTTGATGAAAAACTTCTTGAAGCAGCCCTTGAAGAAAATTCTGCTTTATCAGTTGAGGAATTGGCAATGGTTCTCAGTTCAAACCATACAACTGTTCATCGTCATCTTCAACAACTTGGAAAAGTTCCTAAACTTGGAAAATGGGTGCCTCATGAATTGTCTGAAAACAACCTCAAATCCCGAGTTGACATCTGTTCTTCTCTCCATTCTCGCCAACTTGTTTCACCTTTTTTAGATAGACTTGTGACTGGCGACGAAAAATGGATTTTATCGAAAGGGTAAGCGTCATAGACAGTGGCTTGGTAAGGGGAAGGACCCCAGCCACAGCCAAGAAGGGAACTTCATGGGCAAAAGGTTCTTCTTTCAATCTGGTGGAGTCGCCAAGGAATAATGCACTTTGAATTCTTACCACCTAATGCAACAATTAATGCTCAAATATACTGTCAGCAATTAGAGCATTTGAACCAAGCTTTGACGAAAAAAGACCTGCTCTAGTGAATCGAAAAGAGGTGATGTTTCATCAGGACAATGCGCGACCCCACACAGCAAGAATCACGTCACAAAAGATCGAAGAACTTGGTTGGGAGAAAATTCCTCATCCACCTTATTCTCCCGATCTTGCTCCTTCAGACTACCATTTGTTTCGTAGCTTACAGAATCATTTGGAAGAAACAGCTTTTGTAACACAGGAAGAGGTTAAAACTGACATTTGTGAGTTCTTCGAATCAAAGCCAAAAGAATTTTATAGTAATGGAATTAGTAAGCTTCTTAATAGATGGAATGAAGTCATAGATAATCAGGGAAAATACATTGTTCATTGAATCTGTAATTAAATGTAAAATTTGGTCACTTGTTTTCTTTATTCAAAATTCGGACAGAACTCATGGGAAGACCGTATAAATGAGTGAGTTTCAATAAACACACGAATAAATTTTAAAACTTGTATCCATATTGTTAAGTAAAGAAAAACTATTCTGATATTATTTGACCAGTATGGACATAGGGGTACTGAACTGTTTCGTGATATATGTCCTCCTATATGGTAGTGGATGCTGGACAATCTCCTCACACAAAAGAAGAGACTTGAAGCAACAAAAATTTGGTTCTACAGAAGAATGCTGAGGATACCATGAACCGAACATGTGAGCAAGAATGAAGTTTGAGATAAAATGAAAACAAAAATACTTAGCATCAGAAAGAGACAGTTGAAATTTCTAGGGTGCATAATGAGGAAAGAGGGCTTGGAAAATATGATACTCACAGGACATCTTGAAGGCAAGAGGGACAGATGAAAACAACGCATAACCTACTTAGTGAGTTTGAGTAAATGGATGACAGAAAAGGGTTTTTGGAGAAATAACAAAAAAAAAATTATTAAGAGCTGCAAAGGCCAGGAAATCATGGAGAGCCATGATTGCCTACGCCCTGAGGAGACACGGTACATAGAGAAGAAAAATGGAAATTTTCATCTATAGCGCTTCGCATCATTGTCATTGTTACAACACTGGGGATGAGCGGTCAGTTTGGAGTCAAAGAAATAGTTGATTGCAACGTGCGGACAGCTCAAAGCAGGTGCTGGTATTGATGATGAGGGCCTATGCAAAGAACTGGAGTGGAATAACATGGTCCTAGTTAAACACGACCAGTAAGATTTCTCTGATGATGAGAACTTTGTGTCTATCACTATAGGTATATATTATGGGGTCCACCCCTTTTTCATATAAGTGGACTCGACCTGCTGTCGTTAAATACCCTCACTCAGTCAGAATATAGAGAAGAGGAACGGAGTGCAAAGGACATAGACATTGTGATTGAGTTGGAGGTAGAAGTCACAGTTACAAGCATGCCCGACTCTAAGGAAGTTTACTTCGAGACTGTATATAGCGATCTTTGATTAATACTACTCGGCGTTCCTGGATTTACTAACAGCATTACCTTTTGTATTTTGTGTAAATACATTTAATTTCTTATCTTAAATACTTGCGTTTGTCATTTATTGGAGACCGATTTTTCATCTCGGAATCCACAACAGTAAATCTTGGTGGAATCTGCGCAAAGCCACTTGTTCATCTGGCTACTTTCAAGAAGCTCGCTATTCCAGAGTTGCTGTGATTGGTATCTAGTACTACGAACACAGCAGGACTGCAAACTACAATGCCTTTGATACTAATATTACATTATTTTATCTTCCATTTATATCCCGTGAAACAAATATCGAAAATAAATATTCAAATAACTTATGGTGGAGATATAAAATTTTATTATGTAGAACATTTTTAAAAGTATATAAAAGAATGAGGAGAACAAAGAATAATTTCTTGCAGTAAAGTGCTCTTGGAAAATTATATATAAAAGCCACAAACAAAAAATAAAGTAACCAGTTATCTTTCCTCCCTCTTCAGAGTCCAATCGAGGACAAAACATAAATCTGTACAACGGCTGAAACGTTGTGATAAACATGGCGACAAAGATGAGGGCAATAATCCGAATAATGTAAATAGTGTACATAATATTAGGTTGGGGCAAAAATAATGACGTAATAATGTCGTTTTTTGACGTATTTTTAACGTCAAAAAACGACATTATTTTTGCACCAACCTAATACCTCATCTCAGAAATATAGACAGATACAAAAAATGTATTGGTTATTATTTTCTAATTGTTTTATTTTTTTTTATTGTTTATTAGTATTTTATTAATGTATTGCTGGTAATTTAATTACAAAAATGTATTGTTGGTAATATTTTTATAAATATGTATTGCTGGTATTTTTAATATAAAATATATTTTTAGTTTCCTAGTGTTTTGATTTTTATTTGGAGGGGCTTCAATATTTGCCCATAGCTATGTGCTACCACCCCAGATCAGGGTAGATCTGGGAACAACAGCAATTAAGAGGTGGTTCCCCACTCCCGGAAACCACCAATCTCCTGATCAGAGGCCTTGCTGCCGGATGTAGTTTATCGTCATTACCCAGAATTAATAATGAATCATACAAGAATGACAGTCTTAGTGCGATGGTCATCTTAAATAATTTATGGTTGAGTACAAAAGTTTATTATCATTTTAAAAACAGAGACATAAAATATATAAAAATATTATATATTAATATATACTTTTTAAAATATCCATTTTTGAAGTCATAAAAAACTAGTACCGTAGTCTAATTCCCAAGTATATAATAATAATAATAATAATAATAATAATAATAATAATAATAGAGTTTTAAATGGGCGCAGAAGTACAAGTAAAGCACAAGACACCGAGTGAAGCTGCAAAGTACTTAAAAAAGAAAGCAAAAGCAAATGCAACCGACCCGATACAGAAACGATGGCAAGATAAACCGCTTAATGGTCAATACTCTGTCCGTACCAAACAAGATGATGTAGAGAAACCCCGTACCTATCAGCGGCTATGTAGTGCAAGGTTAAAAGCTGAAACTGAAGGTTTTATCCTCGCTGCACAGGACCAATGCTTGTTAACTAGAAATTATCAAGCACACATACTAAAATATTATGTTAATCCAAAATACAGATTGCATGATAAATATATAGAAACAATTGACCATTTTGTATCAGGTTGCACGGTGTTGGGCACCCCACTGGATATAAAACACAGCATGGGCCAATAACTTCATTGGGAAATCTGAAACTTTTACGGGAAGGAAACTGAAAGAAATTGGGTATGAACACCACCCAGACCCGGGTACGGAGACAGGATATGTAAAAATATTATGGGACTACACAATACACACAAACAGAACAATCAAAGCTAACCGTCCAGACATTGTTATTAGAAACCGCAAACAAAAAATGCCTCCATATTTATATGACAGACCCTGCAGACTGCAATGTATCTTTGAAGATCTTCAAAAAGCTATCAAAATAAAAGGACCTTGAAATCGAAATTTAAAATGGCACATGAGAGCATCAACAATCCCTGTTGTAGTTGAAACACTCGAATTGGTTGGAAAAGATTCCAGTAGAGTCATTGAAGGGATTCCTGGAAGTCCATGCCTTAAAGAAATACAAAAAAATGTTCTCACAATTAGAGCCCACACCTCACGAAGGGCCTTATCTATGTAAAATATGTGTGTGTATGTGTTTCTGTGTGTGTTTTAATTGGTTAGTGGAGAATGTCATGAGGCTATTTCTGACCTTAGGTCTCTGGGCGGAACCCAGAAAGAAATGTATACGCACCAGAAATCAAAGGAAATAAAATAAAAATAATAACAAAAAAATGAAACTGAAGTTTTATTCTCGCTACACAGGACCAATTATTGCTAACTAGAAATTACCAAGCATACATACTAAAAAATTGCAGATTCTGTGATAAATGTCCAGAAACAATTGACCATTTTGTATCAGGTTGCACGCTGTTAGCACCAGCATTAATATAAAACTTAGTATGGTAGTTCTGCACTGGAATATATGCAACTTTTATGGGAAGAAAACTGCAAGAAACTGGTATGAACCGGTTACAGTGAGTATAATTATTTTGTATTTCTTTAAGGCATGGAATACCTGGAATCTCTTCAGTGAGTCTTTTGGAATCTTTCCAAATCAATTCGTGGGTTCCGATTACAACTGGATTTGTTGATGTCTTCATGTGCCACATTTTTGAGATTTCGATTTCAAAGTACTTGTATTTTAATAGTGTTTTGAAGATTTTCAAAGATACATTACAATTTGCAGGAACAGCTATATCAATAAGAAAGCACATTCTATTTTTGTGGCCTTTGATTATCTTGTCTGGGCGATTAGCTTTGATTGTTCTGTCGGTGTGTATTGTAAAGTCCCATCAAATTGTTACAGGTCCTATCTCTCTAACGGGTCTGGGTGGTGTTCATACCAATGTAACCGTGTCTGGGTGGTATTCATAATAATAATTATTATTTGTGTAGTGATTTTCCAAGCGTAGCTCAGATGTGGCGCAAGGCCGAAAGCATGAGGCACCCAGTGAGGATCGATATCACTACTCAGTCGTAATATTTCTAGCGAGACAAGCTTGCTAACCATTACACTACGTAGAGGTTCCCAAATTATTATTTGTGTATGCAATGTTTCCTGCTTTGTATCTTGTAGAGCTGGGTCCAAACTATTGTCCTTAGGTCCTATAGGAGAATTGTCATTTAATTGATAGCACATTTCTTAATATATACGATGTTCCTAGTAGGGCGATCTTCTGGGCAATTTGTATGTTGATGTTACCTGGGACACTGTTAGTAAAATTGTCCATTCCTTTTCTCACGAGGCCCAGTGCTCCTATTACTATTGGTACAGTCTCAGCCTTCATTCCCCACATCCTGTTAATATCGATCTCCAGGTCCTTGTATTTGGACAATTTCTCGGTAATTTTTATAGAGGTGATTCTCTCAGATGGTATTGCTATTTCAATAAGCATACACTTCCTGAATTTCTTGTCTTTTATGATAATATCAGTTCTGTTTGCTTTTATTTCCCTGTCAGTATGAATTGGTATGTCTCAGAGTTATTTTGTATAACTGTATCTGGTTGGTGCTCATACCATCTCTCAGTGGTTTCGATTTTGTGCTTCTTGCATATCTTCCAGTGCACATATATCGCTATCTTGTTATGTCTCTGAGTATATTCATTTTTTACCAGTTCCGAGAATCCTGAGGTAATATGGTCAAAAGTTTCATCATATTTTCCGCAGATCTTGCCTTTCAGGTTATTCTTGACAGTGAAAAGCCTTCTGTCTCAGCATTCAGCCCGGTGCTCCTCAGCCACTGATGTCTTATACTGTTAGTCCAGATCTGTTTATGTATTTACCATGCAACACCTTGTCCTCCCAGTTTTGTTGCAATTTCATTTGGTCAAGTTGTTTTGCTTTCTGCTTTACTCGTTTGGCATAGATGGCATTCGCTTCGTTTTTTCTTGGTAAGGTTTCAGGTATATTAAGCTGTTTCTTGAGGAGTGCAACTTCTTTGTTGATGGAGTGGATTTGGTGTTTTACTATTTGTAGGAGAGAGTCATTGGTTTTTGCGAGGTAGACTCCCAGTCCGATTGTTGGAGTTATTAATGTTAATTCAAGTTGGATTAGACCACGACCTCCTAAAACTTACAAAACGTACGTACAGCCTATCATCATCTGATTTCGGGTGGTGCATCTTCATTATTATTATTATTATTATTATTATTATTATTATTAGTAGTAGTAGTAGTAGTAGTAGTAGTAGTAATATTTCAAATGTTATCATAGTGGACACATCTGATTTCAAATAGATACTCCATTTTTATTTACTAAACAGTGTATATTACATCTACCGTTCTGTGCATTCGAGAAAAGATAGGCCGATAACGTAATACATTGTGCTTCATAAAGTTATATCTAACCATTTCAACTTTAAAAATGATGAGACCTTACTGTTAATCTAGTACTGTGCATAAATGATTTTGCGTAGGTGATTTATTTAAAGAATTTCTTACTGGCATTCTTGATGTTGCCCGGGCTCTGTCCGGAAAGTATCCGACCATTTATTAATAACGTGTGAAATGTCTTGCAAATCCAATGGCTGCTTAATCGTTTTCAATGTATTCTTCTTTGGAACTCACACACTTCCTTTCCCTTTCAGTTTTCAAAACAGCCTTCAAAATCCCCTCCCCCCACCTTTTTTCTTTTTGTTTCTGGAATCGTTCTCAGCTGCCTCTTCATATTCTTAATCGCGTCTAGAGTCGGAAATCTGTCCTTCCGTTACGCCCCTCAACCCCCCCAAACAACGATAGACAGAAAATCGCAGAAAGCTAAATCTGAACTTAAACGAACGACTTACACACCTTTTGATGACGTGACGATTTGTCGAGAAACTTTGCATAAAAAATTGTAAATGCGACGGTCACACAGTCAGTCCGTAGTTCACTACCGACTGTTCGGTTGTACTCTCATCCTACGGACGGCAGGAACCCGAAGGAGGCTACGCCGAAGGGCGGGGTCTCCTTCGGGGAGATAGACCGGCCCTGAACCCGTTTATGCGGGTTCAATTTTTTGGCCGAGCCCACGGGCTCGGAATGCCCACGTTAAAAAGGCCTTGTGCCACATGACGCCCTCGTGGGGGGGGGTGACTGAATATCGTCACACAGTACGCGTGCTCATTCACTGTCAACTCGTTGTGTGTTTGCACATTTACAGTTCTTCTATTCTTGTCACAGTGCCTTTTCGCGTCACTTCAGATTGGTTGTCAATTTACTTAAAAGCTGTGCAGCGCGTTCAAAATTTGAGGCAAAAGACACTCTTGATAGAACCCGTATGTTTGTGTGCGGCTGGATTTCGCGTGCACAAAGTAACACTTATAATTGTAGCTGTACGCCAAATAGCTTCTCGCAACAGATCCAAAGCAGGCTGACTTGAAGGGAAATGAATCAGTTCTGAACAATCATATTAAACGTCTAAATAAGCTGAAGAAATTATGACAGATATACTTGAATTTTTCAAGACTTTTCTCTAATATAACTTTGTTTTTTTGATTGCTTTGTTTTTTTACGGCCTATCAACCTTTTTGAGGCCATTTAAAGCCGAAACATATTTTTTGTATTGTAAGAATTCTTTGGAGATAATAATCATTTATTGATAGACTTCTTACTATTTAACCCATAGCTGGGAGAAGAGGAGGTGGACTCATAATTTTTCCAAGGGTATTTGCACGTGAGTGAATATAACGAACCCAATTGGAATTCGAACTCGACTCTCCGATTTCTCATTCCTTTATCAATTACATAAACAATTCAAGCTTATAGCACCTGAGATCCCCCAGCAGTCAGGCATGTAGTTACTGACAAGGTTCACCGTTGCTTAATTTCGGTGATCTGATGGGAACCGGTATTTCAATACCCTATAAATGATTGCGTTGAATAATCGCAATTTTAATTAATTAGAATCTACGATTGGTGAGAAGGTTATTCCTGTGGATAATGAGAAACAGAAACGGAAACGAGAAATGGCGCGACAATAAAGAACACTTAAAATGAAAAGATAATCTACGTACCATGTTTAACCAAAGATTAGAGGCAAGATTCTGGTTTTTTTCATCCTGTAAGGAAAAAGAAAATTCCATCATTATTACGAAGAAAGATTAAAAATCTCTTTCTCTCTCTCTCTCTCTCTCCCTTTCTCTCTCTCACTTTATCTTACACACACTCACACCTACACACATACACATATCCATATAACCTGTCGGAACAAAAGTTGGCCACGTGAATTTCAGACAGTGTTTAGGTATTTGTACATGGGTGAATACGATATATATATTTCTATATATCGGAACGATGTTGGGTAATTTAATCTCAAGGTATTACTGTAATAATAATAATAATAATAATAATAATAATAATAATAATAACTGCAATGTATCTTTGAAGATATTCAAAAAGCTGTCAAAATACAAGGACCTTGAAATAGAGGTCTCGAAAATGTGGCATATGGGAACATCAACAATCCCTGTTGTAGTTGGAGCCCTAGGACTGGTTGGAAAAGATTGCAGTAGACTAATTGCAGGGATTCCTGGAAGCCCATGCCTCAAGGAGATACAAAAAATTGTTCTGACAAGTACAGCCCACACTTTACGAAGGGCTCTATCTATGTAATTTTTTTTTTTTTTTTTTTTTTTGTCAGTGAAAAGTGTCATGATGACATTTCTAACCTTAGGTCCCTGGGTGGGACCCGGAAAGAAATGTGTAAACGCCAGAAAGCAAAGAAAATAAAAATAATAATAATAGAAAAAAGATTTTAAAAACGAACAAAACATTTACAGAAAGGAACTAATTGATATGAACTGTCCACAGGATTCCAATGTTTCAAAAAAAAAAAAAAAAAAAAAAGAAAAAAAAGAAGAATTTAAAAAAAGGTCAAATTATAAGGACCTGCAAATCGAAGTGACAAACATGTGGAAACTTAAAACTGCGATTATCCCTTTTGTGATAAGAGGGTTGGATATGATAAAGAATGGTACCGTAAATCATGTGAGTAAAATCCCTGGGCACATCAACATCTCGGAGCTACAAAAGATTACTTTCTGCACACATTATCAGCAAAACCCTCTCAATTTAAACGAAACGTCCCAAATGTATACTTAGCATAGATAACGCTCCTACAGTGACCTTTTTAAATCATAGAACCCGGAGGTGACTTGGTAATTAGGCACTAAAAATTCGTCTCTGGCAAGATGATACCACACAAAATAGTAATAATAAGATATAGGTATTAAAAAAATGAACTTGCTAACTAATTGATATGAATTGCCCACAAGAACCAATTTTTCTGAAAAGGAAATTCAGACTTCAAGAAATTGGTATGATCATCATCCAGACCTGGTTACAGAGACAGGATCTGTAACAATTTTATGGGACTTTACAATACACACAGACAGAACAATCAAAGCTAACCGCCCTGACATCGTGATTAGAGACCGCAAAGATAAAATGTGCCTCTTTATTGTCATGCACGTCCCTGCAGACTGCAATGTATATTTGAAGATCTTCAAAAAAAAAAAAAAAAAAAAAACTATCAATTTACAACGACCTTGTAATCGAAATCTCAAAAATGGGGCTCATGAGGATATTAACAATTCCCGTTGTAGTTGGAGCCCTCCGGATTGATTGGAAAAGATTCCAATAGACTCAGTGAAAGAATCTTTAGTAGCCCAAGAAAATACAAAAAAATGTACTCACAATTACAGCCCACATCTTACAAACGGCGTTAGCCATGTAATATATGTACGATTTTTTTTCGAAATTGCTCACTGTGAAAATGTCATGACGCCATTTCTGACCTTAGGTCTCTGGTCGGGACCCGGAAAGAAATGAGTATATGGAAAAAAACAAACGAAATAAAACAATAATAATATGGTACCTTGACTTTATTAATTTAAGCACAATAGTAGATTGTTAATAAGGTCTCATCATTTTACAGTTGAATTGGATAGATGTAACTGAAAGTTATATGCTAGCAGTTTGTTTTCTCACACTTCTCGCTTGTGGAATGATCATCCGGTTCCATACTTTTCAGCCAACTGTGATCTTCACAAATTTAAATGCAATGACAATCGTCATCTACTGTCTTCTTGATTACTCTACTTCTATTGTTCTCGTTCCTTAATAATGTTTTTCATATCCTTTCACACTCATTAACCCCTTGTATTATAGTAACTTTACTGCCTTGCTTGAATTGAAATGATTAAAAGAAAAAATCATCATAATAATACCCACGACATTTTTTTGTCTCGTTTGGAACTTAATTTTTAAATAACTGATGCATTCTCGCATTCTACATCAGGTACCTCCAATAATTCGGTATACGTAAGGTTTAAAATGAAATTTTTAAAATGAAAAAGCTGTCTTTAAGCTTTTATTTTTAGCTTTAATTGAAAGGTAAATGATTTAAAATTTACTATTTCTAGTAAGTAAAATACTCTGTAGTGTATTTTAAACAGAAATTATATTGATCGGGATCGATATTTTTTATCGGTAAAATGGATCAAAAAGGCCATTTTTAACAAATTTGCAAACAAAAGTTATTTCTCGTTTTTAAAAGTCTTGCAAAAATAAAATATATATTTCTGAAACGTTATTTGAGGAAAAATAGCAAATTTAAAGTTAAATGAATCTGATTTGAAACAAATATTGCTATATAGCAGAAATGCTGTATACAAACATTTCTTAAGTATGAGGTCCCATTTTTCTGACGTGATAATCGATTTATTGACAGCCGAATGTGTTCATAGTTAAGTATGGTGGAACAGAAGATAAAGTTTCTCTCGCCATAAGGGAGGACAACCTTTAAAACACATGTCCTTTTAATACTAGATTTGTGGATTTGCACATCCATACTTCAGAAATTCTGTATGTGATCCCACATACAAAAACAAATCGAAATTCTTTTAAAAATATTCGAGGTCATCAGATTGTAATAAGCTTTACAATATACGGTTAGTAAGTTTTATTTAATAACGATATTTTCTAAGAATTATCTTATTGAAAATTAATTTAAAAAAATATAAAACTTCATAAATTATTCAATTTAAAATTGTAAAAAAATGAAAACAAATCTTATAAAAATTCATTTTTCCTCGAAAATCTTTTTTCTTCAGACAATAATGTCTTTAACATATATCATTCATAAAAGCAATTTTAAAACTTTTCTAATTAAATAATATCTTAGTTTTACTGCGTTTTTTATTTTTCGATTCAGACCGGGCCCGATTTTGCAAAAAAAAAAAAAAAGAAAAAGAACGGTGATTTAAATTCTTCAAAAAATTCTAAAAAAATCACTAAAAAGTATCTCTTTGAATTTCTCAAGTTTTCTTAAAAGTAAATAAGGCGCTGAAACACACGTAAAAAATATTTTATCAAGATTTTCTAATGAAAGATTTTCAAAAATAATTTCATTCATTTGTGAATAAGACTTAAAAGCGTCATTAAAATCGAACAATTATTTGATTTTTGCAAGAAAAAAGAGGCCAAAATTTGCTATGCTAAAAGTTAGTACAACCGTTAACGCAAGAAAAACAAGTTTTTAATCAAAATTTCGAATGTTCTATAAAAAAGTAAAAAAATGTAAATAAATAATCAAAAAATACTTTGATCCTTCTTCTTAATAATAAAAAGGATTTTGACTATAAATCTATGTTCTTATGACGTTTGGAGCCTGTTTTCATCACGGTATGCTGATCTTTTAGTGTTTTCGTGAATATTTTATTTCGTTTTTGTTTCAGCTTCAGGCAGAATCTTTTTTTTTTTATTTAAAAAAAAAAACATCTTTTTCTCTTTGATTTGTCTGTTTCCGCAGACGACACTATCAACCAAATTACTCTGGAAATGTCAGCTTGTTAAAAGAAAACCAGAAACAGAATAATACATATTTCCGATTGACACATTTCCCACGTGATTTATTTTGAGTTAATGTCAGTGTTCATTAAAGCAAATTTCTTCTTCTTGATGTGCTTCAGTGGGAACATTAGTATCAAGCTTATCTCTGACTCTCGGAATTACAAGTTGTAATCTAGATGGAAATTATGTTTTAACTGTCTACGTTTAGAGCAGTAGATTATATTGGCTTCATGCAGACCCCCAACACTGACGTAGTCTGAATAGTCTCAACACTTCTTCGAGTCAGTAAAGTCCTTACGGCTGCATCATGTTGAAGCACTGGTTCCCATACGATCACCGAAGTTAAGCAATGTCGAGTCTGATCAGTACCTAAATAAACTTGGATGTGCCGTTGGTACAATGGATAATGGCTCGGAATTATTAATCAGAGAGCCGGGTTTCAATTCGCATTCTGTTCTTTATATTGATAAATATATTGTAAATAACCTTGGGAAATGTATGAATCGACCTCTTCTCCCCTAGCTATGGGTTAATTAGTAAAAATTTTATCACTAAACCGTTATTATCTTAAAGGAAATTCTTATAATGTAAAATATTTTCTGGTTTTAAATAACGTAAAATTTCAAAAAAGGGTTGATAAACCGTAAAAAACGGATCAATCATAATCAAATCAGTAGTTTCTCCAGTTTATTCTCGAGTGTATTTATCACAGATCCAAATACGTCGACTATTATTTGCACGACTGGACTACTCTTGTTATCGAGATGAGTCTTGTTAATTTTTTTTTTTTTTTTTTCATTTTCTTTCGTCTTTCTCTTGCTTAGCACAGTTCAAAGAATTTATCGCGTTTTTCAAAAGCAGTAATAATCACATTTCATTTACCTGACCTCCCTACTAAGACATGGCGTGACACAAGGTAATTTCTGTGTGGGGAGCGCCCATACGCTAATATATTGGTTAAAGATAAAAGTTGTCCAATCGCCGAGACCACTGTCACACTGGTGTGATAGGGAAGCAGCTGTCGCAGGGTAGGGATCCCCCAGGACTAGAGACTTTCTCTCATCTAAAATTTAAAGTTCTAATTTAGTTTCATGATAATTCTTATTTTATTTCACGGCAATTTTTTAAAGATTTTTTGTAGCTGTGCACATTACACACCACTGATTTTTCTTCTTCTTATTTTTTTTTTTTTAGAAAAAATGCGTATTATGCACGGGGAATTACGGTAAATTCATCAAGTTTCGGTACCAAAGAGAAAAGTAATATTTTATTTTAAAACTAAGTGCGGATAGGGGAAGGCAGGTCTTTAATCCGTCTAATCTTAAACTTAGCTAGCCACGATTACTGATCCAAACATACCACAGTATTCCTTACATTAATACAACACATTCTTACTTACCATTCTTACCACAGTCACCATAATACCTCAGTGTCTCTATGTAGTCCTAACTAGTATGTACAATTTGTCTGTGAAGGTAGGGAATAAAAATAACAATTTTTAAAAATAGACGAAAGTCCAGCAGAAAAATTACCATGAAAATATTTATAGAAAAGATACAGTAATGGAGTAATGGATAGAGGCTCGGATTGAGGAATCAGAGAGCCGAGTTCGAATCCCAGTCGAATTATTTTATTACATTCACTTATGTGCTAATACCCCTGAGAAAGGTATGAATCCTCTTCTTTTCCCCGCTCCCGGCTACGGATAAATAGCAGAACAGACCGGGTTATATAGCCTTGGATGGCAACTGTCTTACCGCAGAAAGAAATGGCAACCTGCTGCGGGAAAAACTCTACCTCGTCATTTATCGAAAGATATATGATCACTGTCTATATTTCTGAGATAAAGTATTATTTACATTATTCGGACTATTGTCCTCATCTTTGGATGTCAGTTATCAAATATCTCCTGTTAATTCCCCTCTTTAAGTTCTCCACCGCCTTAACCAGGTATTGAACTCACACTCTTTGGATCCTGTCACGGGATTTAACTAACGCCTTTATCCACTGTGCCATGTGTCCTTGTTCAATACCTGGTTAAGGCGGTGGAGAACTTGGAGAGAGGAATTAACAGGAGATAACTGATAACTGACATCCATTAGACATGGTATGTGGAACTAGAACAGTCTACCCAATTGAGCGAAATAAAGGGTTCAGTTCAACATTCCAATCACCTGAAGAAGTCCGGAGCGTACAACGGCCGAAACATTGTAATATTAGGTTGGTGCAAAAAATAATAACGTAATAATGTCGTTTTTTGACGTTAAAAAATACGTCAAAAAACGACATCATTACGTCATTATTTTTGCACCAACCTAATAAATATGGCGACAAAGATGAGGACAATAGTCCGAATAATGCAAATAGTATATATGATCGCCTAAGCATATATCACGTATGGCACATAACTGACTGACTGAAAAGCTACGTTACAGCGGTGGGAAAATGATCAAAGTCGAGATATCAGGTCAGGACCAATAACATTGCAGATTCTTCTTTGTATTTTATGTCTAAATACATAGCATAAGCACTAGACTACACGTGGTGGCAATGGGTGAACAAACGACAGACATTTCTTTTCATTTGATATTGAGTTGAGTTTACCAACGGAAGGCGTTATCTTCAGGCTGTGGACAGCGCGTGAATCGATCATGTATCCTTAATTATCGTCCTTAAAGAAATTCGGATTCTCTGTAGTGACATTGGCTGAAATTGTATCCAGATTCAATGTAGAAAGTACAAGACACATATCCAGAGGATTAATTCGGCGTTCTTTAGCTCCCATGGGATAACGGAATCGAAGACCCAGCAGGTTGTTCCCCTGTAGGGACTATTCTTTCAACACCGAACACAGCACTTCAACTGGCTTTCTGACCTCGTTAAATAGGACCTAGTAGGACCTGGTAACATTTGGCGATGTTCGATGAGTCACGGTTTCATTTTTTTCAACCTTATTGTTGGGTTCGGGTTTAGTGCAAACCTCACCTAGCCATGAACCCCAGTCTTCACCGAGGGCAACGTTCAGGTTAGTGCTGATCAATCAAACTTTGCCCAGCGTCGTATTAACCTGTCTCTGGCAGATCTCAAGAAGATTACCATTTTAGAATATTTCTTAATTCAAGATATCGGAACGAACAGAATAAAGTAAATTATCCAAAATAATGTACACAAAGTCAAAAGAAATAAGTTCTTTAAGCTTCTAAAATAATAAAAAAATAAAAAAATAAATAAAAGAAGTAATTGCTACTAAGAATTGTTTTTTATTTTGTGATTGTTTTTGATCTTTGAGTTGATGAAGGTCATTGGTCTGCTAGAAATGGTAAAGAAGACATGCTTGTTTGGATTTAAAGAATTATCTGTCTACAGATTACAGGCCAAAGAACAAAATGGAACAGAAAAAAATATTCTAAGACAAAAACAGAATAAAAAGAGCATAAACGTAATACTTGTCTTTAAAATGCTATATATATATATATATATATATATATATATATATATATATATATATATATATATATATATATATATATATATATATATATATATATATATATATATATATATATATATATATATATGTTTCGTGTAAATAAAAACGCCCTACAGTGACGTGGTAGTGAATATATTTATTTCGCATGCCAATTTTAATATAACGGGTTCGATATTTGCTTGTGACACGGGATCAGACAATATTAATAATATATTAATAATAATAATCTCATAAGTTTAAGAAATTATACTCGTCCGGAAAACCTTCGGTGTCTTGGTTTGCAAATAATATCAAACCAATACGAAAGGGAAAAAATGGCATAAAAAAAGAAAGAACCAAGAACATGTACGTTAGCCGAAAATGATCGTCTAGCACCTACCGTTGCTTTTCATTTTTTGTCACGTGGTTATGTTTTTGTTTATTGACTATAAATATTCCGTTCTTTTTTACCATTTTAGCCAGCTTTCCCTGACGATCCGCTTAGGTAAAACCTTCGTAGGTTTGTCTAGCTTTCTAGGTTTAACTATATATATATATATATATATATATATATATATATATATATATATATATATATATATATATATATAATATTGAGTACTGGTGCTAATAAAATAGTGCTCGATGTATAATAACAGAACTATAATTTATATTAATAACAAATATACATTTTTTCCTCACTGGTAGCATAATTCTGAGTTTCACGCACAATCCTCAGTCTTCAATCAACACATGGCGATTGCGTTGTGCATCAGGGTTTTTCTATTGGCGAGGAAATTGTATATTATATATATATATATATATATATATATATATATATATATATATATATATAAATATATATATATCTATATATATATAATAGTAATAAATATACATTTATATACATATATAAAACAAAAATACATTTTCCCCGCCGGTTGCAGAACTCTGATTTTCATGTACAACGCAATCATTAGGTGCTGATCGAAAACTGTAATCATTCCTATTCCAGTGTACATATATAAGTATTTTAATTACCAATTTCGTACACACACACACACACACAGATATATATATAAATGTGTATATGAAATGAATACTCTTATGAAGAAAATCAACCATTAATAACGACAACTACGAACGCGAACACAAGTTATTGGCCGTATTCTGGAATAAAGATGCTAACCTACAAGAGAGTAAAACATAACAGAGGATGGAAAATGTGATACCGAAAGCCGAAGGCGCATTGAGATAGCGAGGAATTCCTTCTAGAAGATAATGTATTGAAAAACAGGAAAAATTCGTTAATGGCCAGAAAGGAAACTAAAAAAACTTCTACAGAATGTAGTGAAGGAAAGCGAGAAGAATGGACTAAACATCAATTGCAAAACAATGTATTGTTAGCAAAAGGAACAGCTCAACATGCAAATTGCAAATTGGAGAGATCAAAATTAAACAAGTGCATAGAATTACACATCTGGGATGTGTTTTTAAAAGAGCGATACTAATATCCAAAGGTACATTTGGATAACGAAAGATGCTTTCTAAAAGCCAAGTAAGATAGTAGGAAGTAGGGAAATTTCTTTAGAAACAAAGAAAATATTTTAAAAGAAAATATTACTAAAATGTTGTGTAATATAAGTCCTCCTTTATGGCAGAAAAGTCCTGATTAGAACTGTGAGAAGATTGTCCATGTTGGACAATCTCATAATGCCTGGCCATTCAAAGATTTTAATTCCAATTATAATATAAAATCTGTTTGTTCATTAATTACTTCGGGAGAACCAATATGGCGACAAAATTTCGAAAAACCGTCACTTTTAAATGTTGCCTTTTCTACAGGATATAGGGTAGAGCAAGATATTACAATAATCATTCGTGTTTAAAGAAAAAACAGTTTTTTTTTGTTCTTTTATCGATTCTTTACCAAAAATCTCGAATTAATTCTCATCAGTTCTTTTCTCTTTACTTCTTTGAATTATCTGCCCTTGACAAAAATGACGTCATTTGCTCGAGGGTAGTATGCAGCACAAGACACTGCACTAATGATGATAATTTTGTTAAGAAGACATATAGAATGTTTATGGAATTATCGTCGCGCTGTCAAATTCGGATTGATTTGATTTGGATTAATGGTCCTGAGAAAACGTCTTCAGCCGTCTTGATATTGAAGGAACTCTCATGGGAGACCATTTGAAGCTGTAAGCCCGGTTGCGACATGTTAATATAAGATGTTGCTTTGTATCATAAAATGACAAGATTTAATTAGGAAGTCGAATATGTATGGCTTGAATAAATATTTAACAGCTTAATGTCTATAAAACTACTCACGGTCGCCATTGTATGACCTGTTTTATGATTGATATTGTTACATATCTCCCACTTGTGTCAGAGGTCGATGTTTGAACTCAAGTAAAAGGCCAGAATATTGGATATTGATTTTCAAGGAAAGAAGAAAATCCCTCTATACTTTGAATATTGGCGTAGCACAATCTTACCTTCTTTTGTTCGACCATAGTCAAGATCATAAAGACCACAACTTCGCACTATAGTTAACGGCGAACTCTATAATCTTTCCATTGGTCGTATAGCCTGAGCCTCGCGTGGGCTGCATACGATTTTGAATCCAGAGTTGGCCTACGGCCATATCACGTTGAGACACCGGTTTCCATACGATCATCGAAGTTAAGTAACGTCAAGCTTGGTCAGTAACTAGAAATGTGAGCGCTTGGGAATACCAGGTGCTGTAAGTTTTGATGTGTGGATAATAGCTCGGAATTGTTAATTGGAGAGCCGAGTTCGAATTCTAGTTGTTTTTTTTATATTGACTTACAGGAAAATCCTCTTGAGAAAGGTACAAATCTGCTTCTTGTTCCCCCAACTATTGCCTAATTAGTGAGACGTATCACTAAACCATTTTTATCTCCCGACTCCCACAAATTCCCACATTATAAAATATTTTCTAGCTTTAAATAACCTGCAAAGGGTTGATAAACCGTAGAAAACGAATCAATCAATCAATCTACTGATTAAGCAGAAGAAATTAAAAGAAGAAATTAGTAAGACTTGTAAACCATTATTATCACCAAAATATATTCTTACAATCTAAAAATATTTTCTGGCTTTAAATAACTTGCAAAGGGTTGATAATCCGTAGAAAACGAATCAATCAATCTACTGATTAAGCAGAAGAAATTAAAAGAAGAAATTAGTAAGACTTGTAAACCATTATTATCGCCAAAATATATTCTTACAATCTAAAAATATTTTCTGGCTTTAAATAACCTGCAAAGGGTTGATAAACCGTAAAAACGAATCAATCAATCTACTGATTAAGCAGAAGAAATTAAAAGAAGAAATTAGTAAGACTTGTAAACCATTATTATCACCAAAATATATTCTTGCAATCTAAAAATATTTTCTGGCTTTAAATAACTTGCAAAGGGTTGATAAGCCGTAGAAAACGAATCAACCACTCAATTCAGAGTTGTCCTTATCTAGATGCCAACCATGGCGTGGATAGAAGAGATATATTTATTTCAGAAAGTTAACTGTGCTAAAGGGAATGTATCGAAATCGATCGGAATTCGAACTCGGCTCGTCGATTTCTCTTTCCGAGCAGTTAACGAGTCGCTCATCTTCCGATCTTAAGAAAATTTAAATCTTATGAAAAATTGTACATCCGGATTTTTTTACCCTTATTTATTACCAAATTTATTGTTGAAAGACAATCTTTTCATCGTTTGGGTAACTTTCTTCATATTTGCTGTTTTCAGCACAATGATTCAGTTAGCTTCCTCTTCCATTTTCTTCAGCCGGATCGGATAACGTGCGCAGTTTTATTCAAATTTAACGACCAAAAAGAACCTGTCTGTTAAATGCAAAGAATAGCTTTTTGGGCGGTACTCGAAGCATGAATACATCTTAGTATCAGGGTAACAGAACTTTTTGAGAGTGAAGATAGAGTTACATTTTCAGACCAATCTTGAATCTCTGAGAGGACTAAGAAGAATCTGGAGTTTGGTTAGGTGGATATTGTAAATCTTCTCAACGTTTTTGTGGGAGGCGCTCTTTTGTCAACTTAGCCCCGTGTGGTTGGGTAGACTTGTCATCTAAGCAGGATGACACCATTACGCTTAACGAGTTACTTTCGGCGAACAGATTCTTTCAATATGTCCGTTGTTTTGCTTTGACAGCGTTTTCCTGTCTGACCATGCGGAATGCCAGAAGAGAGTCGCCATCAATTTCTTCGTTGGTTGCTAAGCTTTGAATTTTTGTTGTATCGGTAACGATGGATTATTGCAAATCTTGGAATCAACCTTAGCTTATTCAGATATCATGCTTGGTTCTCTAAAACGATATTTGCCATTTAATCAGTTCCACCCAGAGGTGCAAGGATGGTTCCACTTGCATGACGCCACCTTCTTCAAAGAGGATAACTACGCGCTGGATTAATGACACCAATTTGGATGGCCACAAGATGAGAAAGTAACCTAGTATTGCTGGTAGCATAGTTCAGTCAGTTATGTGCCATGCGTGATACACGCTTAGGCGATCATGTATCTTACCATACATGACTGACGAGGCAAGTGTTTTTCCTCAGTAGATTGCCATTTCTTTCTGTTAGATCAGTTGCCATCCAAGTCTATAGAACTCGGTCTGTCCTGCCACATCACATCGAAACTGTCATATGGATATCATTCATAGAGTTAAACGCATTCTAAAATATCTCATCTGTCAGCTCTATACAAGCGTTTTCTAATATCAATAATTAAAAAAAAAAGCTTTATGCAAGTGAAGTCTGTGTATCTTGACGAACATTGAGTAATGGCGCTATAGATTCGCTAAGCAAAGTACTGCGCCAGATATCAGAAAGCATATCATTTGAGGACGTTCAACAGCAGTAACAAATAAAATGGATATCACTTGTAACTTGAAAAAGAGAATAATGTCAGAATCAAGGTGTTGATATTTCACATTACTTCGAACGAAAGATTAGGAAACAAACAAACAAAACATCTTCATTATTGGAAAGAGCGATAACAACTACAGGTCTTGGAAAATCATTTTCCTGAATAAAAGTTGTTTGCACAGAAAGTTTTTCTAAATTTCAAACGACAACAATGACCGCTCGGTCAATGAGTGCAAAATGTTTCCTTATAAGAAAACGGCCAATGTTACTACGTAATTATTTCACTATACTAGCGTTTGAAGTATTCAAAATGTCTGATTACAAATAACGACAATTAAAAAAATTACTTCTTCAGAAATTGCTTTATTTAGGTTTCGGATACGAAACTGAGCAGATATGGGCTTTTTGAGAAAAAAATGTCTGCGTGAGGAAATGTGATATCCTTGTAAAGTATTTGAATACTTTATGCACATTTTATTTGCTCTGCATTTGATTTTTGACACATGCACACACATCTATCTATCTATCTATTAGGTTGGTGCAAAAATAATGACGTAATAATGTCGTTTTTGCCGTATTTTTTAAGGTCAAAAAACGACATCATTACGTCATTATTTTTGCACCAACCTAATATCTGTTCGTATCTATCTATCTATCTATCTCAATCTGTTCGTATCTATCTGTATGTCTGTCTGCCTATCTATCTATCTATCTATCTATCTATCTATCTATCTATCTACAGTGACATCTAATGTTAGAGAACTAAACCTGGTTTCTATGTGACGGGTACACACCTGGCCCAGGGTCGAATCCTTTGGTTACGGCGCCAACTGTGACGTCGCTCCTCCTGGTCGCCCCTCCTGGTCCCAAGCGTGCCGCTCCAACCTCTTGGTTAGATCATCACCAGCCTCGCCTTTCCCAACCCGCTTCCAATACCTGGTTGCTAAAGCAACTGTACTGATCTCCGGTCTGCCTACCCACGCTGTGTTTAGATCTTAGACAGACGGGACCAGCAGGGATTGGGCCGTATGCAAGTTGAGTCCGACGGGGGTGGCAAAACACAAGTAAAAGAAAAAAAAAACTCACGAGACAAAAAAATTACTGATAAAAAAAAGGGTGACAACCTTTTATATCTAATGTCCGTTACATAAAGAAAAATTGTTCTCATTCCCGACCCGCTCTGTGGACTATGGCACCAAGCTTCTATCATACAACTTAACGATTTCGAATTGTCTACTCTCTAGAATTGTGTATGTCGGAGTGTGGTTTAGTTCGACACTGGGGCTAATTTCTATCAATCATTCGCAGTTGATTCTTCTCTTCGACTTGAGTTGTATTTCTTCACTTCGATCTGGTTGGGTCGAATTCTGTTCTCGGCTGGGCTTGATTTTAACTTCTTCTTCTTCTTCCGTCCAGTAACTCTTTGGCCTTGTCTTCGACTTGGCTGCAACTTCTCCGCGGCTTTCGAGTAATCTTCTTCTTCGTCGACTTAGATAGAACTTCTCTTGTCTTTGACTTGGGCCGGAAGGATTTCTTGTTTTCGACTTGGGCTGGAAGGATTTCTTGCCGCAACTCAGCCGCAACTCTCTCTCGTCCGAGGTGATCTCTTCTCGCTGCCGTCCGGGGCTGAACTCCTTTTTTTGTCGATTGGGGTCCTGCTTTTATTGAGGCTGCAGCAAACCGGGGTGGGTCTGTCGGCGTCAGGGCTCTCTCGATAATCCCAAAAGTCGCATTAGTTCTGATTTCCCATTATCGCTATTATTTTCACCCCTACTTCCTCACAGTGCCTCTGGGGGGAAGACGCATACCCATCTCTCCCGGTCTCTCGTATGTCAGGTGACCGTTTTCGACCAATGGTTCTTGATCGAGCATTCTCCCTCCTCTTTCCGCATATCACGTGACCGCTTTCGGCTAATGAGACTGTGGTGGGACGCCTCCCGTCTCCAATCGGGCGTGGCTTACATCGTTCTTGTTCTAAAAAAAAAACAAAATCTAATTTGGCCTTTTTCACACGTACGAAAAATGATAATCTTGGCTTTTTCTCACCTGGGTTCTGTCAAAACAGCCTGCCGCTAATTAGATGTGACTTCAGGAAGGAATATTGGCGCTATCTGTGAGCCGAGACAATCGTTTTCTTTCCTTCTTTGTTTTTGGTCAGACCTGATAGTCAAAAATCTTAATTATCTGAATTGAAAATGTCTCCACTTCATCATCGTGGGGTTCCAATTTTTTAACAGGTCAGAATCTGTATACAGTTCCACCGGTCACCCCCTCAACACAAAAGACACCTTTCCTCCGATTAAAATTTCGTTTCCATTGTTCAAAAAAATCTTTATTGTTTCAGCCAACCTTAACAAACTTCCATCCTACGCGGACACGGAATTAGTTCAAGTGCTTGACCTGATAATTTTGACACTTGTTAGGTGCTGGTCGCACGTGTGTGTTTTCGCTTACGACCTGGTTTCGTATTATGTTTCTGTCTTTCCTCTTCTTTTTGTTTTATTTTATTATCTCCAAACTCTAATTCTTCAACCAAATATAACAATTTCTATTTCCCTGGATTTCGGTCAGGTAATTTGACCTGATATATTTTGACACCTGTCTTGTCTTAGTTTTACTTATGACCGGGTTTTGTATTATCTATTCCTCTTTCTCTTTCTTTTTATTATTTTTTTTTTCTTCTTCTCTTTGGATCGCCTAAATACAGTTAGAGAATTATTCTCAAAACTCAATTATTCTTCGTTTCTAAATAACTAACAACTGGTTAATAAACCGAATAAAAATTAAATCATATTTCTATGAATATCTCTTTTTAGTCTTTCTAAAAATGCAGGGTGCCACATCTATCTATCTATCTATCTATCTATCTATCTATCTATCTATCTATCTATCTATCTATCTATCTATCTATCTATCCCAAGAAATAGGACCAAATATAAACCTTTTCAAAACAGAATTAATTTAGTATAAGAGAAACGGAAATTGAACATAGGATAGATTACGACAGAGGTAGTTTTACCCAACATCTCAAATTCTCCAAAACAAACATTTTCTAAAAAATATTTGTGTGAATGAATGTGCTATCCTTATAAAGCATTTGAATACTGTATGAACATTTTAAAATGACGTTAAAATAAATAAAATATATTTCGCTACAGTAAACGACGTTTCAAGATCTACATAAAATGTGTTAAATGCGTATATAATAATTATATGGCGATGGTTCGAGGTATTGCTTTGTCCATCATTGCGGCTGGCAGAGGATAGAAAAAAAATTGTTTATAGTTACTATATTTAAATTATCCATGAAATTTTTCATAGGTCCAGCTAGTATATATATAATTAATACAAATATAAAGTTTGTGACTTAGCATCCCGACTTTAGAGTTTTGTAGATGGACTCTCCAGCAATTACGCTATCTACTTGTCATAGGTCATCAGCAATTTCCACAAATAATAATTTTGTTCCTCACTGTTTGGTACAACTCTCAGTTTTATGCACATCACAATTTTGTGCTATTTATTCAATATATAAAAATAATTTTTAAAATCTCGAAAAGAATTTTTTCAAAATATAAAAATAATTTTTAAAATCTCGAAAAGAATTTTTTCAAAATATGAAAATAATTTTAAAATCTCGAAAAGAATTTTTTCAAAATATAAAAATAATTTTTAAAATCTCGAAAAGAATTTTTTCAAAATATAAAAATAATTTTTAAAATCTCGAAAATAATTTTTTCAAAATATAAAAATAATTTTTAAAATCTCGAAAAGAATTTTTTCAAAATATAAAATCTCGAAAAGAATTTTTTCAAAATATAAAAATAATTTTTAAAATCTCGAAAAGAATTTTTTCAAAATATAAAATAATTTTTAAAATCTCGAAAAGAATTTTTTCAAAATATAAAAATAATTTTTAAAATCTCGAAAAGAATTTTTTTCAAAATATAAAAATAATTTTTAAAATCTCGAAAAGAATTTTTTCAAAATATAAAATAATTTTTAAAATCTCGAAAAGAATTTTTTCAAATTATAATAATAATTTTTACAATCTCGAAAAGAATTTTTTTCAAAATATAAATATAACTTTTGAAATCACGAAAATTCCAAACCGTTAGACGAAAATATACTCTGTAAAAAAAACAAAAAACAGAGATGTCTACTGAAATACGTATATCCAGTTTTGATCCCTCGACACACTCGTTAGGTCGATTACTTGCTGTTTCCTTTGACCCTCTTGCCCCCATAAAAAATAAAACATGTTTTTGAAATGTAACATTTCATAAACGTGTCATACAAATTACGTCATTTATACAATAGTTTCACAAAGCTTGAAAACACTAACAAAACAACATGTCAAATTGTTCTTTTTACATATATACTAAATAAATATGCTTTCATTCAGAAGGATAATGCAACCACATTTTTCCATGAAGTTCTTCGTAGTTAAATCGGTCGAAAAGGACGTTATGTTATGCGGTCGGTTTTCCTACAAATCGTGGAGGGAGGTGTGAATTCAACCGAATAGCGAATTTTATTTATTAAAGACTCTCGAAAAAGCAAGACTGTTAGATGAAAACCAGTCCTACATCCGGCAGCAAGCCTCTGATCAAGAGATTGGAGGTTTTGAGTAGAGTGGAACAACCTCTTAATTGCTGTAGTTCCCAGTGACACATTGACTCGGAGTGGTAGCACTTGTTAGGGTGCCAGCTATCGGCAAATAGTGAACCCCCAACCAAAAACTAAACACTATGACAGTATGAAAATACAATTTTATAGTAAAAATAACAGCAATTAATTTTTATATTAAAAAATTACCAACAATACATATTTATAGTAAAATTACCTACAATATATATTTATAACAAAATGATCAAAAATACATTTTCACTGCAGTTGTAGGCATTCAAAATATATTTAAAACTGTGTTCAAAATATTTACATTTCGGAATTAAATCCTCATATGTGCCCATGAAATTTCAACTGTCTCTTCTTGTTAAGTTTAAGTGATCTTTTTTTTCCCATTTTCTCAAAAAATTCGTCGTTGCTCATATGTTCGGCCCATAGTATTCTTAGCATCAATCTGTAGAATCACATTTCTGTTGCCTCATGTCTCCTCTACATCTGTGAGGAAAACATTATTTTCTTTCTTTCTAACGAAATCTTCTTGCTTCAAGTCTTTTCGTCATCTGTAAGGAGGACGTCCAGAATTCACCGTCATATTGGAGGACCAATATTACTTAACAGTTCACCATTCTTTTCTTTGCTTTCTGTTGCTTCATGTCACTTCTTCATCTGAAAGAGGTTCTCCGGCATTCACCGTCATATTGGAGGACTGGTATTACTTCAGTAGACTACACTGTTTGACAGGTGGCAAATGGATAGCGGCTCGGATTGAGAAATCGGAGAGCCGAGTTCGAATTCCAGTCGAATCCATTACATTCACTTACGTGCTAATACACTTGAGAAAGGTATGAATCTCCCCCACCTAAATAGCCTTGGATGGCAATTGGCTATGGGTAAATAGCAGGACAGACCGGTAAACTAGTTCCCTTGGATGACAACTGATCTACTGCAGAAAGAAATGGCAACCTACTGCGGGAAAATCGAAAAATACATGATCGCTTAAGCGTGTATCACGCATAACACATAACTGGCTGACACTGTTTAAAAAACGAATATTTATTCAATTAAATATATGTAATATATATTTTTGTGCAAACATATTTAGTATAAATACATAACCGAATTTGAATGAAAATACTTTGCATCTTTTGCAATTAGGTATAAGGAAATGAAATGTTAGAAACACATCGGGGATTTTAGGTATTCAGGTCAGTCTGTGTTCTTCTTCTGGTATGCGAAATGATTGTAATTAAAAAGTATTGGGCATGTAATTACAAATGAGGAACAAATTTGTTTGGCACAACTTAGCAATAACTTTTACTTCAATGGTCTTGAAACTATAGTGATTCGATTTTATCGAGCTCCATCCGTTAATATCTATCTATCTATCTATCTATCTATCTATCTATCTATCTATCTATCTATCTATCTCAGTTTGTTCATATCTAACTCAGCCTGTTCCTATCTATCTATCTATCTATCTATCTATCTATCTATCTATCTATCTATCTATCTCAGCCTATTCATATCTATCTCAGCCGATTCTATCTATCTATCTATCTATCTATCTATCTATCTATCTATCTATCTCAGTCTGTTCATATCTAACTCAGCCTGTTCCTTCCTTCCTATCTATCTATCTATCTATCTATCTATCTATCTATCTATCTCAGTCTGTTCATATCTAACTCAGCCTGTTCCTATCTATCTATCTATCTATCTATCTATCTATCTATCTATCTATCTATCTATCTATCTCAGTCTGTTCATATCTAACTCAGCCTGTTCCCTCCTTCCTATCTATCTATCTATCTATCTATCTATCTATCTATCTATTTATCTCAACCTATTCATATCTATCTCAGCCTATTCATATCTATCTATCTATCTATCTATCTATCTATCTATCTATCTATCTATCTATCTATCTATCTATCTATCTATCTATCTATCTCAGTCTGTTCATATCTAGGTCAGCCTATTCCATACTCAATAAATACTGCGCCTCGGGAGTAGGCAGGGAGTGAGTCAGTAGTTCAAGTCGAGTCAGTAGTTCAAGTCGAGTCAGTAGTTCAAGTCGAGTCAGTAGTTCAAGTCGAGTCAGTAGTTCAAGTCGAGTCAAGAGTCGTGTCAGAGACAGTCCGAAACAGAGTCGCTTTCAGACAATTACTGCAAGACATTGGAATAGTGATACTGGTCGAGACTACATTGTTGTCCCTACTAAACATGATTATTCATACTATCACCTCTACTTCTCTGTATATATTCCTGTTTGTAATATATCTGTGTTGTTCCATACCTGTGTTCGAGTTCTTCTTTATTGGTTCTACCTTGGACTATCACCGTGGTACAAGGAACCGGACCATAACACTAAGTTTGTTTATATCTATCTCATTATGTTCATATCTATCTTATTTTGCTCAAACTTATCTACATAAATATATACACACACATAAATACGCACACACACACGCGCGCGCACAAACACACACACATCTCTCTCTCTCTCTCTCTCTATATATATATATATATATATATATATATATAAAGAAATATAGAGAAATGACGATAAACTACATTCGGCATCTCTGATGAGCGCGAAGCCAACTCTTAATTGCTATTGTTCCCAGGTCCACACTGACCCGGGGTGGTAGCACCTGTTAGGGTCCAAGCTATGGGCAAATAGTTAACCCTACAACTTGAGTCAGAACAATATTAAAGTATAGAAATACATTTTTTTAGTAAAAATACCAGCAATACATTTTCATAGTAAAAAAAATTGCCACCAATACATTTTTGCAAAAAAATAAAAAATCATAGCAACACGTTTTTGTAAAACAATATACTGCTAGCAATACATTAAAAAAAAAATCCCCCTCCCAAATTACTAGCAATACATATTTTGAAAATAAAAAAATATTACCAGCAATAAATTTATGGGAACGAAAAACATATTACCGCCAATACAACTTTGGAAAAAAAATATTACCAGCAATACATTATTTGAAAAAAATTACGAGCAATGCATTTTTGTAAAAAATTACTAATGCACCCCCAAAATTAAATTTCGGCATTAAATGACCCATAAGGAGTTGATATGCCGATAAACAAACAAAACAACTGTTTGTGACATTCAATTATTTAAAGAAACGTACACTTCCTCATTAAGATATTAGGTTGGTGCAAAAATAATTTCGTTTTCTAACATATGTTACTATGTGAGAAAACGAAATTATTTTTGCACCAACCTAATATTTTTCTCGAAATAAAAACGTGTCGTCTATTTCAGACACGATTATTTCACTCTAAAAAACATTTGAAGGAATAAAAATGGCAAGATTAAAAATAAATAGATTAATTCTTTAGAAATTTTTTTGTTTACGCTGCGGATATGAAACTGTGGAGACATGGGATTTTCGGGTTAAATATCTGCGTGAGGAAGTGTTTCCCTTAGAAGAGAAACTCGATCTTTGCTGAACTATGATGCTCTCTGTAGCCTAAAGGTAAATCACGTAGCATCAAACAGTGGTTTCTCTAATAAAGAAGGAGTAGATTCGCTCTCGACCGTAGAGCAAATGCTCTTTATTAAGATTTAGTGAATGCACAGGTCGATAGACATAATACACACTTTTGAAAAGAAAAAAGCAAGGTGTCTATTTCAAATACGAGTATCCAATGTAATAAGGCTTGAAGTAAAATATCTATCTATTAGGTTGGTGCAAAAATAATGACGTGTTTTTTAATGTCAAAAACCGACATTATTTTTGCACCAACCTAATATCTATAAATTGAATTCGTTATATTGTTGTGGTTGACATCGCAGACAGTTGATTTTTCTCTGTCTCGGATAACACACACACACACACACACATATATATATATATATATATATATTAGGTTGGTGCAAAAATAATGTCGTTTTATCATATATGTTACTATGTGAGAAAACGACACCAACTTAATATATATATATATATACACACACATATATATATATATATATATATATATACGCACACACACATATACACACACACATATATACACACACACACACATATATATATATACATATATATACACACACACACACATATGCATCTATATATATATATATATATATATATAAACATAAAACATTTATTTATAATTTATATATTTTTATATTTATAATTTATATTATTTAATTTATATGCTGCCTAATGTTTTATGTTTATAAAAACTATCGATCTGGAGTACAAAAAAATTCTTATAAAAAAACTACTACTAAGACATAACACTATATTAATTGAACTATATACTTAGTTCATGACATATTAACTGAAAACGGTTGTAAAAATAGAATACGTGGATTTACCACATCACAAGAAAAGTTCAAATAAAAATTGTCACTTAAAAATTTTGAAAAACTTAGCGTTACGTCTTTGCACGTTCCGAGATTGTAAAAACAACCGTCAATAATAGCACATATTCAAAAAAACATCTTTCGGTCGACAAACAATTATTTCGTCTTCAGGTTTTAGATTTTATAAGGAAAACATATGCCTGACGATGAATAAAGGATTATTCGAAAGTACTTGCATTTTAAAAACATATAAACTGGAAACAACAGACAATAGTTTTATAAATGAGGATCACATCATTCTATGGATTAACAGTATTTTAATGCATACATTATACACTACTAGCGATGGATGTCGCCAATAATAGCATTAATATTACTGATTGATTCTATGTGTAATTATTTCTTTGTATATATATATATATATATATATATATATATATATATATATATATAATTTCAAGCATAGAAATAAAGCCACTAAAACACAAGTGGTTACTAAGTGTGAGATAATATATAACTTTATTAAAATAACAATAAAAGAAAAGGAATTAATAAGACAGAAAATAACGATAGACATTGCATTTAAATTTTTGAAGAGCATTCTACAGGCGAGAAGTACAAGCCATGTCTAACTGAATAAGTTTCGTCTACTCATTTCCAATAGGATCCTCTCATATTTACGGACAAGCTTCTGAGTATCCATATTAAAGGAAGAGAGAAAATTACCATGTTGATACATTCATTTATTCCGTGTACTTTCGACATTAGCACAATGTCATCATCATGGTTTTGTTTTTTTCTAACACAAAATTAATGTGTTTATTTGAAAGTTAAATTTTTTAACTGTGAAATGGAAAACGTTAAAGTTATGTACTGAACAATTTATATAAGGATACTAAGAAGCTTGTTCGTGAATATGAGAGGATACTATTGAAAATAAGGAGACAAAACGTGTCTACATTATTCAATGAGTCATGTCTTAATGGAAACATGCTGCCATCATATACACAATATCTATCTATCTATCTATCTATCTATCTATCTATCTATCTATCTATATACGATGGGTAAATTGTCGCAATTTTAATTTCGCGCGTGCGCGTTAGTTGTTTTTGATTTTTTCGACTGCACAATATAGTAGGGTCAGTTGGGCAAAAAGAGCACCATAGTGCCATTCACACTGTCAGAAATTTGAAAACGACATGCTCTACTGCTTGGTATTCGCGATACAAACATTTCAGCGTGTTTGGATGTCAATACGAGGACAGTGCAGGGGATTAGGAAAGAGATGGATGAGTCTAATGGTGATTACGAATGTACAGTTGCTCGTAAAACTCACTCTGATCGTTCTGATAAGAAAGAATTTGTGGGTCAGGGCCTCAGACTCAACACGTACATCAAGTGCCTTGAGGAGGTAGTGCTACCCTCGGTCAAGAGGTTGGCTGCTGGAAGACCCCATGTCTGGTAACAGGACTTTGTACCATGCCACACAAGCAGGAGAACCTAATCATTTCCGCGACCACAGGAGATTCCGAAGTCGTCTGGAGGTCATGGTTGAAGACAATGGCGATTTTATTGGATAATTTTATTTTTTAGGATTTCAAGATATTTTTGCGTCATTTTGGTAAATATATCTGTTAAAACGAGATGTCAGTATTATTTTCATTTTTGCGTAATTCCGACGACAATTTATTCATCGCACCCTGTATCTCGGTTGATGGCGTGTTAGACAAATGGGCGAGCCAGTTCACAGTGCGGGTGACTGATTTTGCTATATTGAACAGTGATATTAGCTTGCAGGAGACATACACAGCGAAAATTGGACAGTAGGAAGTTTTGCTTGAGCGAATCCTACTGGCTGGTTGTATTTATGCTGAAGTTTATAACCTGAGATAGATGGACGCAGACCGGAAGTCGTAGGTGAGTAAATTCAATGAGAAAGGCACGCACAATGCATATGGTGGTGGTGGTAGTGGGAGGACAGTGTTGTTGTTGTTGTTCTTCTTCTTCTTCTTCTTCTTCTTCTTTCCCACTTTTTCAAATTCAGAATGATGCATTAACGAAATAATGCAAATACAGAAGCTGATGTAAATATGTGTGTTTCAGATTTCCATCAAGAAAGATAATATATATATATATATATATATATATATATATATATATATATATATATACTAGCTTTCGAGAAGCATTTAAGTTAGCTCCACCGGAGGGCTCTTGATTGGCGATTCGGCCCAACAGTGACACTTCATGCGTTTAGTATATATGAAACTTTATTAAACTTAAACAATATTTTTTCAATCAGTTAACGGTTTTCCTGAAAAAAATGATAGAATTTGTTTACTTGAAATTTATTGCAAAGCTACATGATAAATAACATTTTTGGTTTTCCTATTCGCAGTACAAATAGCTTGTTTCAATTCCCAACCCTTGAAGAACCAACATAGAGCTGGTCGTGAGAAAAGCAGGATTTCATCAAATTAAGTCCAGTTACTTTCAATGATTGTCCTTGGGACTTATTGATCGACATTTCATAGTTCATTCTCACCGAAAACTGAAGTCTTTCGAACTCAAAAGGAGGAATTAAGGGGATTCTTGGAATTAACTCTTTCTTCCTTTACTGGACCAGTATGGATCTCTGCTTCCAAGAGATGAGAAGACGGTCTTCTTGATAATTACTCTTGTTCCATTACAAAACTCTGGATGATCCAGATTTCTTAACAGCATAACTGGCACCTTTTCTTTTTAGTTCCAGTTTGTGTGATGGCATTCCAGGAGGATTCAATGAGTTTAGGAATTCTATTGGATAATTCCCTGCTTGCTCTTGTTCAACCACAGTGTCAGTGGAAAAGTACTTCGTGCTTTCTTTTGGAATTTCTTGGGAGCTAATATGGTGATCACACAAAGCCAGTTTGAATCTTTCAAATGGTGTTTAATGTTTGGATAAACATTGTTAAGCAAGTCTTGGATACTTGAGACTGAAACATCTCCATTTTGGACCATTTTGATGGTTCCATTGCCAAGCTGCAACAACAAAGCAGCAAATCTTCCTGCTTCATGTTCACCTGTGATTTTAACTCTCATGTTTGTTTTCAAGCTGTCTTTGAACATGATTACAGATGTAAGAATGTTTCAGAGTTGTGTCCCTTTAATTAAAAGAGATGAGGGAGCATCTTCTTGACAATTAATCTTCTTCCTTTACAAAGCTTTAGAGGATTTAGATTTTTCAGAACTGGCACATTTTCTTTTATTTCCAGGTTGTGTGATGACATTCCAGGAGGATTCAATGAGTTTAGAAACTCTATTGGATAATTCCCTGTCTGCTCTTGTTAAACCACAGTGTCAGTGGAAAAGTACTTCGTGCTTTCTTTTGGGATTTCCAGTTTATGCTATCCACAGTTTGATTCTTGGGAGCTAATATGCCCCCTCTCACAATGTCAGTTTGAATCCATGAAATGGTGTTTAATGTTTGGATAAACATGGTTAATCAAGTCTTGGATACTTGAAACTGAAACGCCACAACCATTGGTTCATTTGAATGGTTGTATTGCAAATCAGCAAATCTTCCAACTTCAAGGTCACTTGTGATTTTAACTCTTATGATTGTTTTTAGGTTGAATCTTTGAACATGGCTGCAGATGTAAGACATTTCCAGGCATTTCAAGTGCATCCAAGAGGAAAATCATTTCTTCTCGATGATGTCATCAAGGACATTCTGATACACTTGCTGTTGGTCTTGGTTCAACAAGGGGCTCATTGTTTTGAACACATTGCTGCAGTTCTTCCATATTGTATCCTGTTTTTCCCAAAATTGATTTGTCCAGTTTCTCTGCTTGGATTTGGCAGATCAAAATTGCTGAGATCATTTTTTTGAGCCAAGTTCACCATTTTGTCTTTAATTTCACAGAGAGCTAAATTTGCAGTCTGAAGATTCAATTCCAATAACGGATGAGTAAGTCTCACTTGAACAAGATGAGATATTTAAAACTTAGAGAGTTGTGTCCCTTTAATTGAAAAACGCGTGACATACCCAGTTTCGCATTTATTATATAGATATATAGATAGAGAGAACTTAAAATTATATTATATTATATATCAATATTATTTAACAAAACCATTTTATAGAAACGTACCTTTAAAAAAATCAGTTTTTAAATTGTTTTCATATTAATCAATTCATATCGCGAATATACCCCTATTTTTGATTTAATTATTGAAATTATACGAGGTGGCGTAAATTTATTGATAACTGCCCCCCCCACTCTACGCAGGGCAAAGAAAGAAAATGACTAAGTAAGCTTATACTTACAAAGTTTGAAATAATTTCAAATAGAAATTAAAAAATTAAAATTTATATTAAAAAAGTTACCAGGGATGAAAGCTCATTTAATCAGATCCAGATCGACTTCCATAGATTTCTCACACCTTGAAGGAACCACTCCGTGATTGAACATGTCTTCAGGGGGGGGGGTCACCACTTTGGGCCACTTGCCGGTTGGTGAGTCTATTTATTTGGTGGTTTTGAATTCAGCATTGCCCTAGACCGGTTATCACCCAAGGCTGTATAACCCAGTCTGTTTGGCTATTTACCTATAGTTGCTGGGAAGATGGATTTATATCTTTCACAAGGGTATTTGCAAGTAAGTGAATGCAGAACTCGACTGGAATTCGAACCCGAGTCTCCAATTCCTGAAAATCTGAACAGCTATCCATTACTATCCAATTATGCTTCTAATATTAATATTATTTGAAGCATACAAAGTTTCAATTATTTTCAAAACAGATGCGATATAGGAATTGAAAGCATCTTCTTATTTTTTCCTTTTATAATTACTTCAAAATATTTCCTTCACATACCTTTGATTCTTTGCGTAGGGGGATCAATTTACAATGAATACTCCTCTTAAAATTAAAAAAATTGACATATATATATATATATATATATATATGTGTCTGTGTGTGTGTATGTGTGTGTGTGTGTGTGTATGTGTGTGCATTTGTGATCTGCAGAACTTAATCGACAACATTATGAAAACAGATCTCGAAAAAAAAACATTAATAATTTGAAGAGATGTTGTTTTGTAAAAAATGGCGGTACTTTTTCTGATGAACTGAATCGTCGGTTAAACATGTCAAGGTGCCAGTTTTTCAAAATGGTCTTACACACACACACACACACATATATATATATATATATATATATATATATATATATATATATATATATATATATATATATCAAGTTGAAAGGTTTCGCTATATGCCTCCTCTCTTCCGCATGTTAAGGTGGAAGTTTTACAAATTCGGAAAACTTCTCAAGTTTCACCGAATATCCGGTTCATCATTCATATATATATATATATATATATATATATATATATATATATATGTATATATATATATATATATATATATGTATATATATATATATATATATATATATATACATATACATACATACATATATATATATATATATATATATATATATATATATATATATATATTAAGCAGTTTGGATTACGTTATCAGCTGATCTTTACTAAGATTTCTTGAATGCTCAAAACTGTTTAATAAATAAAAATGGGGCGTGTTTGAAATAAGATTTGCCCTCGACAAAAACGTTTGAAATAATAATAATAATAATAATAATAATAATTGAAATGGTTGATGTAACCTTAAGTCCTATGCTAACAGGTTCTTCGTTCGCACATCTCACTTGTTGTGCAACTCTGTTCGGTTTTCTTGCTTTCCGGTCAACTTTGATCTTCAAAAACTTAAATACAATGTCAATCTTTATCTACTGTCTTTTCAGTTCTTTTTCTTTTCTTATTCTAGCCCCTTAATAATGTTTTTCTTATTTCTTATATTCTCTCACACTCCGTAACCCCTTGCGTCTTAGTGACTTTATTTCCTTGCTTTGGCTGAAATTATTTTGTGTGTGTGTGTGTACAACAAAATATAGCTTCATGTATGCTATATTTATCGTATAAAGTTCTCAATATTAGGGATAGAGAGTATGTAAGTATAAAAGTGGAGACTGAAGTCAACACGACAGTTTGATTAATGCTAAACGCAATCGTCAGGCCTGGCGATTGCATTTAGCATAAACAGACAGTTGTCTCTGGGTGTTGACTTCAATATCCACTTATATATATATATATATATATATATATATATATATATATATATATATATATATATATATATATATGTATGTATGTGTGTGTGGGGGTTTGGGTGTGGGTGTCAAGAACCTCCTTTAATAAGCTATAGTCATTCCCTTGTTTCTCTTGATATCGACCAACACAAATAGGTAACGGAAGAAGTTGACAAGCTTTGGCGCCGTATGATCTTCCAAGCAACCGTCCTTGCAGAATCATTCCGCTGATCCAGGATAGAGGAGATGGGTATGTAGCATAAATCTTCCACTCCTTCCAGACAACAATCTCGCTCTTTCAGCAACTACGGAACGACCTGTCTCCAACCGGATTTGCCAATCAATATGTGCATAAACACCAAGTTATTCTTTGATCTGGACACCGTGACAAAACAACTGGACAGTCATGATTGTACTGTCAGTAACCAATCAGAATTGAGCAGAAGGAGTGGACATTTATACCGAAAGATAAAAAAGTCCGTCAAATATACGAGACGATGAAGAAGGGATTAGCAGGAATAAAAAGATGAAAGAATGTTATAGATTGATAGCTGATAATGGCCTTATATTCGATTGAAGCTATCTATCCGTCTATTTATCTATTTCAGTATCGATATATTCGTTGGCTCGGATTGAGGAATCAGAGAGCCGAGTTCGAATTCCAGTCAAATCCATTACATTAACTTGGGAAAGGTATGAATCCTCATCGTCTCCCCCTCCCTAAATAGCCTTGGATGGCAACTGGCTATGGGTAAATAGCAGGACAGACCGGCAACTGGCTATGGGTAAATAGCAGGACAGACCGGTAGACCAGTTGCCTTGGATGGCAACTGGTCTACCGCAGAAAGAAATGACAACCTACTGCGGGAAAAATTGACTTGCTTTTGGTCTTTCAACATTATACACACCATCACCAAGCCGACCCAATGAGGTGGGGGGAGATCAATCCCTGATTCCCCCTCGAAATCAAACGCTAACAGAGACTCTGGCCTTTTTAATAAATTGGACGAAAATAGACCACGTTTTCAGCACTCCTGATTGGATGTTTATAACAACCAATCCGCTGCGTGATCTGACTTTTAAATGGTCCACGGCAGAACTAGCTTCTTTTCTTTCTTTCTTTTTTCGGTGGATTAGCAGCTTCAGTGGATAATCAAGCAGGTAATTTAACGTTCTTAATCTTAACCCTTTATGTTATTTCCCAAGTAAGGTTTTGTGCCTTATTCTAAAAATTTACGGGTTTGATTTGTTAATTTCTGCTATAAAATTCTATGACTTAAAACTACTTCTAAACATTATATCATTTGAATGAGTATTGAAGTCAACTATTAGTATTTGTAAAGATTTTGCAAGCGTAGCTTAGCTTAGATGTGGCACAAGGCCGAAAGCATGGAGCGTCAGGTGAGGATCGAACTCACTTTTCAGTAGTAACTGACCTAGCAAGACAAGATTGCTAACCATTACACCACGCTGAGGTGCCCAAAGTGATTTTCTAAGCGCTGCTTAGATGTGGCACAAGGCCGGAAGTATGGAGCACCCAGTAAAGATCGAACTCACAGCTCAGCTTACTAACCATTACACCACGGCGAGATGCCCAACTATTAGTATTTGTAGGGGAGAGTAAGTTAGTAAGCTTGTCTCGCTGGAACAATTACGACTGAGTAGTGAGTTCGATCCTATACAATAAACTACGAAATTATCGTGTAAATGGGTCAAATGGCGAACGATCTGCCTTACAATATATTTCAAGCTTATAAACGTTAGAAGAAAAATAATAATTAGTAAATAACAATGAAAGACAAAACGTTGTATGATATATATCGTACTCAAGATGTAATTTTTTTTTTAAATAAAAAAAGAAAATGAAAAATTATAACAATATGCCAACGATATAAAACGATGATCGAACCGCCCCCCCCCAAAAAAAAACCCAGACTAATTAATTACACTATATACAATTATGAAGGCGAATAAAATACAATAAAATAAGAAATAAGAGTGTAAATAGTCTGAGTCACGAAAGGAATTTAAAAAACAAATTACAATCAATTTTATGTTTATAGCCGTTTAAAAATAAAAAAAAATAAAATAAATAAACAAAAATACGAATGGAAGACAGAATGCTTTAGGATGTATATCGCGCTTAAAACCGTTAAAAGATAAATAATACATTAAAAAATTACCGCGTATAAAATTAGGTATAACATAAAAAGAAACTATACAGTTTTACAAATAACACACTTTACAAACTGACATGAAATGTTTATAGACTGCACCTCTACAATTCAAGTCGTGTATTTAAACATTTAAAATGTTATTTAGATTATTTACACATTAAATTTATATTATATTAAAATTATTTTCTTTACACATCTCCACCTGCACCATTATTTGAAACTATTTTTAATCCATAATAATTTTACTGTCCTTTTTGCTGTATTAGCTATGGTTCGAATTATCTCACTTTTGTTAGCGCTTAGTAAACCAATATCAGTTAGGACTTTCCATAACGACATTGCAGCAAAACCTCTTGCGCCCACTTCGATTGGCAGACAGCTTGCTTTCCATCCATTGTTTTCATATTGTAGTCACTCATCATACTTTTTGTTTCTTCCTTTCATGAGATTCTTCTTCATGTTCTTCCCAAAGACTCTGTCAATTCCCACATTATTACTTTCTTTTATATGTCTGTGAAGAATTCTATATCTGGGCGTAATGATGTTTGAACGATGTGGTCAGGGAAATTTTAGTTTTGTTCTAAAGTCGGCCCTTAATTCTCAGTCTGTATTTGCTGAGTACTATTCTTTTTGTCAGCTTTAAGAAACTCTATAGATCTTTTATCGGGATTTAAAGTATTAGTGCAGATGGCAATGCTATCTATCTCTGCTAGATCCTTTATAATTTAACCACGTCTCCATCAGCGTGTACTATGGACATATGGGCAATTCTGTTTTATACCATAAGTGGAGGTTAACGGGATTGGGTCTGATGTCATATACGGTCTGGATTAGGAATTTTATGCCGGTTTCATCACATCATATATCATGCTGGAATTCGAACTCGGCTCTCCAATTCCTCAATCCATGCCGCCATCCATTACTCCACCAGACACTTTAAAATAAAGTTACAAAAACTCAGCGTCTAGTTCAAAGACGAGTATCCACTAGAATTAAAGTAATAAATATGTCGAATTAAATATGAATTCATTAATTCTTTAGAAATATTCACAAGGTATAAAAATGGTGTTTCAACTTTCTCAAATTATAAAACTTAAGAACAAAAGAAATGAAAAATAAATGTTGCATCCCTAAAATTAATATTTTTTTTAACGGTGACATAATGGGCTTACGGCCGTATCACCTTGAAACATCGGTTCTCGTATGATAACCGAAGTTAAGCAACGTTGACCCTGGTCAATATCACTTGAGAATATGCTCTAAGAAATGGATGTTCGGTTGGTATTGTGAGCCACCTCATGTTGAAACATTGGTTCTCGTGCGATCACCGAAGTTAAGCAACATTGAACCTGGTCAATAACGCGTGCACTATGGACATATGGGCGATTCTGTTTTATACTATAAGTGGAGGTTAACGGGATTGGGTCTGGTGTCATATACGGTCTGGATTAGGAACTTTATGCCGGTGTCATCACACCATTTTTATCAACATTTTCACCGTTGCGTATTTCTTCTTGTATTAAAAGGTTCTTTTCTTTTCCTTTATCCTTGTCCACTCGAATGGTAGGGAAATACCCTAAACCCCCGTGTCCTATAGCTACGGCTCCGAATAAAGCCTTTTCGCGAAGTCTTTCTTTAGCTACCAGTAATTCATTTTCAGCTCTCCATTTCCTACCTGAGTAGACTTCAATGCCTGCTCCAGCCACCTTTGTATCTCTGGAGAACTTGTACCACATTGTTGTTCTAACTTTGGTGACTTTGAATTTCTCTACTAGACTTCTGAAAGGAAGTTGCAGAGCAATGGATTAAACATTAAACATGGCACGTGGAACTAGAACAGTCCTCCCCAGTGAGCGAAATAAATGGTTCAGTTCGAGATTCCAACCACCTGAAGAAGGCCGGAGCGTACATTGGCCGAAACGTAATAAATATGGCGATAAAGATGAAGACAATAGTCCGAATAATGTAAATAGCTTACATAATACCTCATCTCAGAAATATAGATAGATATATAATACATATAAATAGATAATTATATTATATATTAAATATTATATAATATAATTATATTATATATATAATTATAATTATTACTTATATTATTTTACTTTGAGATTAATTTTTTTATGTATTTTAAATAAGAGAATATTTTAAATTTAACTATTTTCTTTTAATCTTTTAACATTTTTATATTCATGTATGTCGTTTTTCTAAAGGAGTATTTCTCTTAGAAAAAGGAGATATGTGAAAAATTCTGGAACTTCGATGTATATTTTTATAAAAATCATATATATGAAGTAAGCAAATTTCAAAATTTCTGTGGTTCTTTTAGCGTGGAAACAAAATATAATATATATATAAATAAATATATATATACATTAAGAAATGGACAAAGTCCGACAATTTATTTATTAAAGACATTTTTTATGTTTAACGTTCTTTTTATAGATACAAGCATTTAAGTAAATGCTCCGTTTATAATAAACAGGATTAAATATCATTTACCGGCCTGAATGTCCGAGAAATTTTCATAGAAAATATTCGTCCTTTGACAGGATTCGAACCTGCATTCCTATACGGAACCGCCATTTTTCCCGGCGTGCCTAACCGCTCGGCCACAAAGGATCGTTCGGCTGGCAAGGTTTATAAGTTTATAAGCAGTAAATTCGACCTTGCCAACCGAACGATCCTTTGTGGCCGAGCGGTTAGGCACGCCGGGATAAATGGCGGTTCCGTATAGGATGCAGGTTCGAATCCTGTCAAAGGACAAATATTTTCTATGAAAATTTCACGGACATTCAGTTATTTAATCCTGTTTATTATAAACAGAGCATTTACTTAAATACTTGTATCTATAAAAAGAACGTTAAACATAAAAAATGTCTTATATATATATATATATATATATATATATATATATATATATATATATATATATATATATATATATATATATATATATATATATATATATAGTACAGAAAAGGTAGACAATTCCGGCAGAGTCCAAATCGAGGGAAGTTAATACTTATGACTTTCTCCTCCTCCATTCGTTTTTTTTAATTTTTTCCTTTAACGTTCGAGATAACTTAACGGTTTTTCGTAAGAACCAAGTGAGGGTCCGATATCAATGATTGAAGATTTTAGTCGCAGTGGTTGGGGGAGGGAGATTCGTCTCATCTTTCGTGTTTCAAAAGTTTGTCCATACTTCAATCCACTCTGTTTATTAAATTGTAATAAGGAAGTGAACCGAAGAAGAACCTTGACGAACGCTTTTATAAACAGATTGGCCCACGACGAGGCGAAACGCAAATAAGAATAGAGTGGAACGTCGGTTAACGAATTTAATTTGTTCCTGAAGCTCATTCCTAACCCGAAATGTTCGTAAATCGAAACTATTTTTCCAATAGGAATCAATGTAAAATAAATTAATCCGTTCCTGGTCCCAAGATGATTGCTTATTTAAACAACAGTGCACAAATTTATACACAAAACTAATGAAAATCATTAAATCTAAAAAAGAAAAATACTAAACAGATAAAAGATAGACGAACACTTCAATATTACCATACCTGCATGTAGGAGAGTTAACGGTGTAAGGAAAGAAATGTTATTTTTTGGAAAGGAGAAAGAAAAACATGATCGTCTCTTTATTTATAAGAATATTATAGATCGTTGATTTTGCCATATGAAACTGAATAGGAAGAGGTAATATTATCATCATCGAGACAATATTACCAACAATTATTTTTCTCTTAACTTTTCATTTTCCTTTACCAATATCACTTCTAGCTTTCTTTGGAGCCATGACTGAGGACTACTGAAGAAAGAAAAATGGCGCAGTACAATAAAATTGGAAAAGAAAAACACAACAGAACACACGACTGTATACAACTTGGCGGTCGAATGATTCCGTTCGGGTTAACTCGCTTCAGCAATGTTGTTCGAGAACCGAAATTTTGTTCGATAATCGAGGCATTTTCATCTCGAATATTCTGTTCGAAAACCGATTTGTTCGACATGTGAGATGTTCGAGAAGCGAGATTGCTCTGTACAAGTAAAATAGGATATGTAAATATAGTACAGTACAAAGTGGATAATTCTGGAAGAGTTCTAATCAAGTGAAGTTAAAACATGTGACATTATCATCCTGTGATCATCAACGGATATCAACAATTGAATAAAATTTTTTTTTTATAACGATCCAATGATTATTCCTTCAGGCTTCGAATTTGATTTGATTTTACGGCTTATCAATCTTTTGCAGTAAAAAAATATTTTTAGATTGTAAGAAGTTTTTGAAGATAATAATAATTTACCGATGAAAGCATTATTGAGTAACCGATAACCTGGAGAGACGAGGTGAAACGAGGTGGATATCCAAAAATGGAATTGGAACTTGACTCACCGATTTTCTATTCCAAGACGTTATTCATGGCACCAGCTTTTGTATCGATGCTTAAAGTACCTGTTATTCACAAGCGGTCGCTTAACTTCGGTTATCGTACGAGAAACGGCGTTTTAACGTGATGTAGCCGTAAGCTCATTATACCAACGGCACATCCAAGCTTACAGCATCTGGCGTTCACAAACGGTATTGACCAGGCACAACATTGTTTAACTTCGGTGATATCACGAGAAACGGTGTTTCAACGTGATGTAGCCGTAAGCTCATTATACCGACGTCACATCCAAGCTTACAACATCTGGCGTTCTCATACGTTATTGACCAGGTTCAACGTTGCTTAACTTCGGTTATCGTACGAGAAACGGTGTTTCAACGTGATGTAGCCGTAAGCTCATTATACCAATGGCACACCCAAGCTTACAGCATCCGGTGTTCTCATACGGTATTGACCAGGCTCAACGTTGCTTAACTTCGGTGATAGCACGAGAAACGGTGTTTCAACGTGATGTAGCCGTAAGCTCATTATACCAACGGTACATCTAAGCTTACAGCATCTGGCGTTCTCATGCGTTATTGACCAGATTCAACGTTGCTTAACTTCGGAGATAGCACGATGAACGGTGTTTCCACGTAATGTAGCCGTAAGCTTATTATACCAACGGCACATCCAAGTTTACAGCATCTGGCGTTCTCATGCGTTATTGACCAGGGATCAACGTTGCTTAACTTCGGCGACAGCACGAGAAACGGTGTTTCAACGTGATGTAGCCGTAAGCTCATTATACCAACGGTACATCTAAGCTTACAGCATCTGGCGTTCTCATGCGTTATTGACCAGATTCAACGTTGCTTAACTTCGGAGATAGCACGATGAACGGTGTTTCCACGTAATGTAGCCGTAAGCTTATTATACCAACGGCACATCCAAGTTTACAGCATCTGGCGTTCTCATGCGTTATTGACCAGGGATCAACGTTGCTTAACTTCGGCGACAGCACGAGAAACGGGGTTTCAACGTGATGTAGCCGTAAGCTCATTATACCAACGGCACATCCATGCTTACAGCATCTGGCGTTCTCATGCGGTATTGACCAGGCTCAACGTTGCTTAACTTCGGTTATCGTACAAGAAACGGTGTTTCAACGTGATGTAGACGTATACCAAAGGCACATGCAAGCTTACAGCATCTGGCCTTCTCATAAGGTACTGACCAGGCTCAACGTTGCTTAACTTCGGCGATAGCACGAGAAATGGTTTTTCAACGTGATGTAGCCGTAAGCTCATTATACCAACGGCACATGCAAGCTTACAGCATCTGATCGTTCTCATACGGTATTGACCAGGCTCAACGTTGCTTAACTTCGGTTATCATACGAGAAACGGTGTTTCAACGTGATGTAGCCGTAAGCTCATTATACCAACGGCACATCCAGGCTTACAGCATCTGACTTTCTAATACGGAATTGACCAGGCTCAACGTTGCTTAACTTCGGTGATAGCACGAGAAACGGTGTTTCAACGTGATGTAGCCGTAAGCTCATTATACCAATGGCACATCCAAGCTTACAGCATCCGGTGTTCTCATACGGTATTGACCAGGCTCAACGTTGCTTAACTTCGGTGATAGCACGAGAAACGGTGTTTCAACGTGATATCGCCGTAAGCGCATTATACCAAAGGGAACATCCAAGCTTACAGCATCTAGCGTTCTCATCCGTAATTGATCAGGTTCAACGTTGCTTAACTTCGGTGATAGCACGTGAAACGGTGTTTCTACGTGATGTAGCCGTAAGCTTATTATACTAACCGCACATCTAAGCTTACAGAATCTGGCGTTCTCATGCGTTATTGACCAGGGATCAACGTTGCTTAACTTCGGCGATAGCACGAGAAACGGGGTTTCAACGTGATGTAGCCGTAAGCTCATTATACCAACGGCACATCCAAGCTTACAGCATCTGGCGTTCACAAACGGTATTGACCAGGCACAACATTGCTTAACTTCGGTGATATCACGAGAAACGGTGTTTCAACGTGATGTAGCCGTAAGCTCATTATACCAACGTCACATCCAAGCTTACAACATCTGGCGTTCTCATACGTTATTGACCAGGTTCAACGTTGCTTAACTTCGGTTATCGTACGAGAAACGGTGTTTCAACGTGATGTAGCCATAAGCTCATTATACCAATGGCACACCCAAGCTTACAGCATCCGGTGTTCTCATACGGTATTGACCAGGCTCAACGTTGCTTAACTTCGGTGATAGCACGAGAAACGGTGTTTCAACGTGATGTAGCCGTAAGCTCATTATACCAACGGTACATCTAAGCTTACAGCATCTGGCGTTCTCATGCGTTATTGACCAGATTCAACGTTGCTTAACTTCGGAGATAGCACGATGAACGGTGTTTCCACGTAATGTAGCCGTAAGCTTATTATACCAACGGCACATCCAAGTTTACAGCATCTGGCGTTCTCATGTGTTATTGACCAGGGATCAACGTTGCTTAACTTCGGCGACAGCACGAGAAACGGGGTTTCAACGTGATGTAGCCGTAAGCTCATTATACCAACGGCACATCCATGCTTACAGCATCTGGCGTTCTCATGCGGTATTGACCAGGCTCAACGTTGCTTAACTTCGGTTATCGTACAAGAAACGGTGTTTCAACGTGATGTAGCCGTAAGCTCATTATACCAACGGCACATGCAAGCTTACAGCATCTGATCGTTCTCATACGGTATTGACCAGGCTCAACGTTGCTTAACTTCGGTTATCATACGAGAAACGGTGTTTCAACGTGATGTAGCCGTAAGCTCATTATACCAACGGCACATCCAAGCTTACAGCATCTGGCGTTCTCATACGGTATTGACCAGACTCAACGTTGCTTAACTTCAGTGATATCACGAGAAACGGTGTTTCAACGTGGCTGAGAGTTTCTCCGTCGCCGATTCGTCTGCATTAATGTACATTTGTATGAAGACAATGATTCCTGCTACGAAGAGGGGCGCTGATTTGAGTAGTGCCGGATAGCAGAATTCCAAGAAAGCTAAAGTCCAATAACATTCAGGCCCAGTAAGCAGTGCCTCTGTTTACAGAGGGAAGGCCCACGGGATCTGATATACAAGGACTCTAGAACCTTGAGGAGTGGGACATAGATAAAATCGAGAAACGGTCCGCAATAAAATCAAAAGCACAATTCCTGCTATTTATTACATGCTCTGCAATAGGAGAGTGAGAAGTATTGGTTCAAAAGCCTCGTGGGTAAGTGTTGTTTTATTCTCAGATTCAAACGTGGGGACATCCTTCCTATGTAGTCGAGTCCACAACTATACTTATATTTATAAATTACTGAATTGACATGATGCCGGGGTGGGGGGACATCCTTACGAATGGAAGAGAAAACAGGACGGGTAAGAAATATTAGCCGAACATTAGCCGAAAAATAAGTTGTTAATCGCACGCGAAATATATACATTTTTTATATGCATTTTTCTTTCGATGTGGAGGCATCTTGAGAAGTAAGGAACAAAGATGGATATGAACGATTCTAATTAAAAATGCCGTCTATGGAATATCACTTTCTTTTTTCTCGTTTATTCAAATTGTTTTTGGAAAGGAGAAACACCGTATAAGAGAAAAGAAATATTAGGTTGGTGCAAAAATAACGTCGTTTTATAACAGATGTTACTATGTGAGAAAACGACATTATTTTTGCACCATCCTAATAAAATAATACGAAGAAAAAAAAACAGTAAAAGCAAAGGGAAGTGGGTAAGAAAACAATTAGAAGGCAAAAGCGTCGGGGGGAAAAGGAAGAGAAATATAA
>OZ010592.1:47494325-47496825 GCA_963932145.1 Acanthosepion lycidas | reverse complement strand
CAATTCCAGTAGTGTCCGTTATATTCGCTTACGCGCAAATATCGTTGAGAAAGGTATGAATAGACTTCTTTTGCCCTCATCTTCGGATTAATTAGTAAGACTTGTATCACTAAACCATTACCCCAAAATAAATTCTAACAATATAAAATTAGTTTCTGGCTCTAAATAACCTATAATGTGTTGATAAACCGTAAAAAAACCAAAATCAATAAATTAATCTACTTTTCATTGACAGGTATTGTTTTTAATCGCCAGAAAGACCTAATGGGGGTACTGGTTTAGTCGTGGATGTGGTGGAAGCTGAGTTTGGAGGACATTCTAATCTGGGATGTGAAGGCAACGAAATTAGAAAAATTACGGGATGGCATAATAATAACATGGACCCCTATCTCTAAAGAATGTCTCCAGAACATCATCGAATCCATAAGAAGAATAATTGAGGCGATTCTAAAGAAAAAAAAAAGGGAGAATATATCGAATAAAGTAACCGGTGAATATATATATATATATATATACACACACACACATATATATATATATATATATATATATATATATATATATATATATATATATATATATATATAAATCAAGAGACAACTTTAAAGATCCATTTCGGGTATAATTTATTTCGTGAATATTCTTATGTTCACCTCTTCAGACCAACAGTTCTTAAAAAAATGGAGACAGTTTATCCGGTTAGATATACTAGATTGACAAACAGAAAAGAATTGGGGAGAGGAAGAAAGAAAAATAACAGATTTTCAAATATAATTTCTTTTAAAACCTTAAAGAGCCGGGAAGAGAGTGCGAGGGAGAGAGGGTAGGATAGAGAGAGAGTGTGAAGGAAAGGAAAAGAGAAGAAGGAAGAAGTAAATGATGGGATAGTAGTAAAACTAAAATAGAATGATCTGGCTAAGCATTTTTCCTTCAAGGGTTGAAAGAGTTCGTACATCGGGTGATGGGGTGCGTGATCGGACTTGAAACGGTTATAGCAAATTCTCCTATAGAACTTGTTATTTTAGGCAGTAATATTCCTCCCAAATTGAAATTAGATAATCTAATAAAGATAACACTAATAAAAGTAACAATAATAATAATCATATCCAACATAAAGTAAAATAAAAAAAGATTTTTTAATAAAAAGATAATATATATATATATATATATATATATATATATATATATATATTACAATGAATACATGTAGATTGGTAAAGTTAATGATATAAAATGGTGAGATCCCTTCATAAAATTTTAAGTTGCATTAACCTACAAATCACTCGATGAATGTTATGATCGTTGTTTTAAAAAATAAGCTGTATAAGGTCTTTCTTTAATACGCAAGTACTTTCAACAGTACATTCAGTCATCTTCAGTCATGGAAATTATTTTGTTTTTGGTAAAATTCAGGTAGAATGCGAGACGAAAAAATTAAATGTGAATCGAAATATGTTTTTTTTTTTTAAATGTGTTATTGTTAAGAGATGCAATCTTTTGGAGCTTGCGGTCGCAATGCTAAGGTTGAATTTTTTTGAAAATTTAAGATTTCGTTTTTTTTTTTTTTTTAAACTAATATGGCAATTTGAGATTTTTTTTTGCTGGTGTTTATCAGTTAGTGTGGCATGAACTAAATATATAGAGTAACGTTATCCCGAAGATTTGCACGTCGGATCAGTTCTTTTAAATCAAATATGTGGTGCAGTTCAATTTATATTACGATGAATCATTCATACAAATAGTAGATTAGTAAAGTTAATGATATAAACTTCTACAAAAAAAAAAAAAAAAAAGTATGTGACTACTTTGCTTATTACGCATCTTTGCGTTTTGTTATATGTTATATGTATGACTGTTAATCTAGTACATCTGTTCTGATGAATTGTCTCCATTTTATAAGAATTTTTGGTCTGAAGAGATAAATATAAAAATATTCAGGCAATAAATTATAACCGAAAGGGATCTTTAAAGTTGTATCTTGATTTATATATTGTTATGGGACCTGACCCATAATAACATAATGGACTAGTCCATACGTAATTAATACTGCGCCTCAAGAGGAAGAAGAGAGTTCAGTCCGAAGTCGGGCGACCAGCTGACCGGCTGACCCGCTGATCGGTTGAACTCTCTGCCTTCGGGCGTGGAGGAACCCGAAGGAGGCTACGCCGAAGGGCGGAGTCTCTTTCGGGTTGGTAGACCGACCCTGAACCCGTTTACACGGGTTCAAAGGGCATATTTTTGGCCGAGCCCACGGACTCGGAGATCCCACGTTAAACCGGCCTTGTGCCACATGATGCCCTCGTGAGGGGGTGACTAAATACCGTTCAGCCCGAAGATTTTTCTTGATCTATTATTATTATGGTCTGTAATTTAAATTTACATAGAGCTCTCTTTCGATTAATATCCTCCTTGGAAGTATCCCTACCAGCCACAAATTTGTATATATATATATATATATATATATATATATATATATATATATATATATATATATATATAA